>SNVD02012572.1:0-679718 GCA_013180625.2 Boswellia sacra | reverse complement strand
CTATTCTGAAACCTATAACCCTAGCTGGAGAAACCACCCAAACTTTAGTTGTAAATCTAACCCCCAAAACAACAACCAATTGAAACAGGAACAACAACCACCCAAGTCTTATCAAGCACCTCAATACAATGCACCACAAGTTAGGAATTCCTTAGAGGACACCTTACAAGCATTTATGGAGGCCCAAAATAAGACTAACCAAAAATTTGAAACAGTTCTTGCACAAGTGGTGGAAGAAAACAAGGAGATCAAAAGTCAAATCACTAAGCTAACTAGTGCTTTGACCATACAAGAGCGAGGTAAGTTTCCATCTCAAACTCAATCTAATCCAAAAGGGCAACACATGGCACAAGCCTCTACTTCTGACACACAAAATCCCGAAGAGGTAAATGCCATCACTACTCGAAGTGGTAAGATCTTAAATGAGCCTACATTGCCAATCAACACTACCATGGAAAACAAAGATGTTCTCCCACAAAAGGAGGACATTTTTTAGAAAGAACTTGAAAAGAAATTTTCGATTCCAGTGCCTTTCCCACAAGCTCTCGGATCTAATGGGAAAAACTCGAAAGTTCAAGGTGAGATTCTAGAACACTTAAAACAAGTTAAGATTAATCTTTCCTTGTTGCATGTAATCAAACAGGTTCCGGCTTACGCCAAAGTTATCAAGGATCTATGCACCATCAAAAGAAAGCACCATGTCAAGAAGACTGCATTCTTGACGGAACAGGTAAGTGCAGTCATTGAACAGAAAACCCCACCCAAGTACAAAGATCCAGGGTGTCCTACAATTTCCTGCCAGATTGGGACACATGAAATCAGTCAAGCATTGTTAGATTGGGAGCAAGTGTCAATCTTATGCCCTATTCGGTTTACTTACAATTAGGACTTGGAGAGATCAAACCCACATCCGTAGTTCTATAATTGGCCGACCGATCAGTCAAGAAACCACGGGGAATAGTGGAAGATGTTTTATTACATATTGATAAATTTTATTACCATGTTGATTTTCTTGTTTTGGATACTCAGTCTGTGGTTAATATGGAGTCCAAAATTCCTCTTATTTTAGGGAGACCTTTTCTTGCCACTGCTAATGCTTTTATTAATTGCAGGAACGGTCTCATGAAATTGTCATTTGGTAATATGACTCTTGAGGTGAATATTTTCCATATTGGAAAGCAACCACGAGAGGAGGACGATTGCTACCATTCATATATGATAGACACACTTATCTCAGAGGAGGCTTATAGAAAACAGGATTTTGACTCTTTAGACTACCTTCTTGATTCTGAATTTGAAGATTTATTTTATCCTGATGATACAACTAATGTGTTTGGTGTTTTTGACTCACAGGATAAAAGGACTCGATTTTGGCAACCACGCTTTGAAGAATTGCCTCGTGGAAGAGAGAAGCCAAAACCCTCTAACTTAGAGGCTCCAAAAGTTGAACTTTCTCCATTGCCCAAAGGTTTGAAGCACGTTTTCTTGGGAGCAGGTGATACCTTTCCTGTTATTATTTCTTCAAAACTTAGTGTTGAACAAAATGAAAAATTGATAAACTTGTTAAAAGAACATAAGTCTGCACTAGGATGGACTATAGCTGATATTAAAGGTATTTCTCCATTAATATGCTCCCATAGAATCCATCTAGAGGAAGGTACCCAACCTCGTAGAGACCCCCAAAGAAGACTTAATCCAACAATGAAAGAAGTGGTAAAGAAAGAAGTCTTAAAACTATTAGATGCAGGTATAATCTATCCAATATCTGATAGTCAATGGGTAAGTCCAACACAGGTAGTGCCTAAGAAATCTGGAGTAACTGTGGTTCAAAATGATAAAGGAGTGTCTGTTCCAACTAGAGTAGTAACCGGATGGCGGATGTGCATTGATTATAGGAAATTAAATACAGCCACCCGAAAAGACTACTTTCCATTGCCTTTTATTGACCAAATTTTGGAACGTGTAGCTGGTCATCCCTTTTATTGCTTTCTCGATGGGTACTCAGGATATTACCAGATAGAGATAGCTCTAGAGGATCAGGATAAGACTACCTTCACATGCCCTTTTGGTACTTATGCTTTTCGTAGGATGCCATTTGGATTATGTAATGCACCAGCTACTTTTCAACGTTGCATGCTTAGTATTTTCTCAGACATGGTTGAAAAATGCATGGAGGTTTTTATGGATGATTTGACTGTTTTTGGTAACTCTTTTGATTCATGTCTACTTAACTTAAAATCTGTTTTGAGTAGGTGTGAAGAAAAAGGACTTGTGCTTAATTGGGAAAAATGTCATTTCATGGTGTCTTCTGGGATTGTTTTGGGACACATTATTTCAGAAAGAGGAATGGAGGTTGACAAGGCTAAGATCGAGTTGATCTCTAAATTACCTACACCTAAAACGATAAAAGATGTCCGATCTTTTCTAGGGCATGCTGGTTTTTATAGGAGGTTTATACAAAATTTTTCTTCTATATCTAGACCATTGTGTAACCTCTTATTGAAAGATGCTGAATTTGTGTGGACTCAAGCTTGTGAGGACGCATTTCAGACATTAATTGCCAAACTCACCACTGCCCCTATTATGCAGTCACCTGATTGGAGCCTTCCATTTGAGATTATGTGTGATGCCAGTAACTATGCTGTAGGAGCAGTCCTTGTCAAAGAAGGGAGGGCAAACCCTTTGTTGTTTACTATGCTAGTAGAACCTTAAATGATGCTCAAATGAATTATTCTACTACTGAAAAGGAACTATTAGCTGTTGTTTTTGCCTTGGACAAATTTCGTTCTTATTTAATTGGTTCACCTATTACTGTGTTTACTGACCATGCAGCTCTGAAGTACCTTTTTTCTAAAAAGGATGCTAAGGCCCGTCTAATTAGATGGATTCTTCTTTTGCAGGAATTTGATCTAACCATTAAGGACAAGAAGGGCGTCGAAAATGTTGTAGCAGATCATTTGTCCCGTCTTGAGTTCCATGATTCCACTAATGTCCAACCCATTCAAGATGATTTCCCTGATGAACATCTTTTCACTATAAGCCAAGTACCTTGGTATGCCCATATTGTAAATTACTTGGTTTGCGGAGAAGTTCCATCTGACTGGAGTGTACAAGATAAGCGTAAGTTCTTGGTTGAGGTGCGTAATTTTTATTGGGATGATCCTTATCTTTTCAAATATTGCGCTGACCAAATTATGCGACGTTGCATTCCTGATAGTGAAATTGCTAGTGTCTTAAACTTTTGCCATGGCACTGCTTGTGGTGGTCATTTCTCAATAAAAAAGACTGCTGCAAAAATTTTACAGTGTGGACTCTATTGGCCCACTTTGTTTAAAGATACTAACAATTTTTGTCGTTCATGTGAAAGATGTCAAAAGTTGGGGGCTTTATCTCGCCGTCATATGATGCCTCTTAGTCCTATTCTTGTTATTGAGATATTTGACTGTTGGGGTATTGACTTTATGGGACCTTTTCCTCCATCTTTTGGTTATCTTTATATTCTTCTAGCTGTTGATTATGTGTCCAAATGGGTGGAGGCTATGGCTTGTCGTACTAATGATAACACAACCGTGGTAAAATTCTTAAAAGAAAACGTGTTGTCTAGGTATGGTACGCCACGTGTCATCATCAGTGACCAAGGGACATATTTTTGTAATCGTTCTTTTGAAGCTTTGATGCGCAGGTATGGTGTTCTTCATAAGATTTCCACCGCATACCATCCACAGACAAATGGGCAAGCTGAACTCGCAAATAGGGAGGTCAAGCAGATTCTAGAAAAGACTATTAATCCGAATCGCAAAGACTGGTCTTTACACCTTTCTAATGCATTATGGGCTTACCGCACTGCTTATAAAACTATTCTAGGGATGTCTCCTTATCGCCTTGTCTATGGGAAAGCTTGTCATTTACCTGTTGAGCTAGAACATAAAGCTTATTGGGCTGTCAAAGCCCTTAACTTTGATTTGAGTGTTGCAGGTCTTCAAAGAAAGTTACAATTGTCTGAAATAGAAGAATTGCGGAATGATGCCTATGACAACTCCAAGATTTACAAGGCTAAGATGAAAGCGGCTCACGACAAACAAATCTTGAGGAAAAACTTTGAGCTAAATCAACGAGTTTATCTTTATGATTCTCGATTGCATTTACACCCTGGAAAGTTGAGATCTCGATGGACTGGACCATTTGTCGTAAAGCACGTTTTTCCCAATGGAGCGGTGGAGATTGAGGACCCCACTGATGGACGAATTTTCAAAGTTAATGGGCAACGGTTGAAAAATTATGTGGAAAGGGAAAGTCAGTTTATGTGTCTCGAGGAGATCTCTCTTGAGCCTCTTGTCTATCCTAATTAATCAGGTTCTATCTGTCTCATCTATCTGTACCATATCTTAACTTTTGTACCATATCTTGATTTTATTTTTGTTTTTATTATCTCATTGTCTTGCTTTTATTATTTATCTACCCCATATCTTGACTTTGTCTTTGTTTCTATTATCTATATGTACCATATCTTAACTTTATTTTTGCTTTCTTCATCTCATTGTCTTGCTTTTATTATATGTTTGTCCTATAATTTTTACTTTATTTACTGTTTTTGCTTTTATTTTCTTTTGCGTGTTTTATTTTACTTCCCGGTTAAGTGGCGGATACGGTACTCCGTGACTAATTAAGTCGGTTTTTCAGTTCCCTAAAAACTGTAACCCAAACAAAAATCGTGCATTCTTTTACCTTTCAAAATGGATACGATTCTTTCAAACCTTCGTAGACATTTTCCTTTTCTTCCTCCAAATGCATTGCTCAAAATTTACAAAGCACGGTTTGCAAGGTTAAAATTGCTAATGCTCATGGGTTTACCTGTTGATATACGATGGTTAATTGAAGCCAAAGTTCGATTATCTGGTGAATGTTCAAAAGCCTTTGTTTCTTTCATGCCTGGTTTGGGTAAAAGCTCTTACGCAAAAAAGCGAAGAGCAAATAAATTACAAGTTTGTCACAAATGTGCACGATGGACTTGTAACAAGCAATGTCGCTCTTTAGGATATGTGTCTATCAATCGAGAAGATAAGATTCAGTTCATTAAGGATGGACTGAGTAAGGAGTCTCTAGATAATATCTTGTTGACTCTTGAGACGCATCCTTGTGGACTTGTGCATCGAGAGATTTTAAGATTATGGACACAATTTCGGGAAGAGCAAGAACGCTATAGTCTCGGGAATCTGACTCAAAACGACCCTGTTTGCCAATTTATAAGAAAATTGGATGGGAAGCATATCCCCAACTCATAGAAGGTGTTTCAGCCGTTACTGGACGTAAAACCAGAGGAAGATGTGAGCCACAATCACAACTACCTGTACATATGCACTCTTGCTATTATTTTTGAGTTTCTATTTTATTTTTATTTTCAACGTTTGTCAGACAAACAGTTGAGCTACCTATATAGATGTCATTATTGTACCACCTTTTTGCATTCTATAAATACATCTCATGTTCTTCATTTGCATATACATAGTTAGTGAGTTGTATCAAAATGGAGGGAACCTCAGCTCGTCGATTCCGAAATATTTGTGTATTTTGTGGATCTCAGCCTGGTAATGATATAGCTTTTTTAGAAGCAGCTCATAATCTTGGTAAGGTTCTAGCTGAGAGAAAACTTCATTTAATTTATGGGGGAGGTAACCGTGGGTTAATGGGGTGTGTGTCAACAACTGCATACTCAAGAGGAAGTCAAGTTTTAGGCATTATTCCTAAAGCTTTAGTTAACGTTGCTGGGAAAACAGTTGGAAAGGAATTACAGGTCTCATCCATGCATGAACGCATAGTTCGTATGATTGTAAATGCAGATGCCTTTATTGCTTTACCAGGAGGTTTTGGAACAATGGAAGAAATCTTTCAAGTTGTCTCTTAGGCCCAACTCAATATCCACCAGAAACCCATAGGTTTGTTGAATGTCAATAATTTCTTTGATTGTTTATTGTGTTTTGTTAATCAAGCTGTGGAACAAAGGTTTATCTCACAATCAGCACAACGGATCCTTGTCTCTGCCTCAACTGCTGATGAACTAATTGATAAATTGCAAGCTTTTGTTTATGAACCAGACCCTGAAGCATCTCAAATTAATTGGTCAGTGGAAATGAGCAATAAGAGAAAATTGGATCTGACACTTCGTTTGTAACTTTTCTTACTTTTGGCTTTGTTCACAATATTTTATTAAGTATTTTTCAGGTTTGTTTCTCTTGAATAACTGAAGCTTCAGGTGATGTCTCCTATACTTTCTCTTTCTACATTTAAACATTGAGGGCAATGTTTCGTTCTGGTTGGGGGTAGATAGGAGGCATATGTTTTGCATTGCATTTCAAAAAAAAAAAATCTATTGGTCTGAGAATGGCAGTGTAAAGAGTTCATTATCTCTTGAGACGCATTCTGGATCTATTGGCAGAGTAGGGAGTATAGTTTTGACCTCTTGAAACGCATTCTAACTAGTTGATTTGTTTTTGATTTTTGAATTATATTTCATGCACAGCTGCTTATTGCATGTTTTCTCAGTAATTCTTGTCTAAATGGGTTTGTTTTTCTATCTAGGTATGATTTCAAAATTATTGGTTTGAGTCATCTTTTCTATTTAGGTTATCAAAGAATGATTTCTGAAATTATTTTGAGCACAATGTTAAGCCTTGTGGTAAGATGGATGATTCAATGTATATAGCCAAGAGAATTCTCATGTTTAAGTTCACATTTTTTAATCTCACACATCTTTTGTGAGTGAGTGGAGAGGTTGAGAAAACAGCTTACGAACTTTCATTGATCCTTTGAATTGATTAATCCTTGTTTAGAATGTCATTACTCGAATTGAGCTAAGGGACGATTCAAGATGAAATTTCAATTCTTGTGAAAAAAAAAACATAAAAAAAAGAAAAAAAAGAAAAAAAAAGAGAAGAAGTTAGTTCGATTCAATAATGTCTTCATTCAATTTTAGAATATAGAAGTTTTATGAAGCAGTCTTTTCTCATCAAGCTGTATTGATTCACTCAAGATAAATGAAGTCCTAAAGGTAGCATGTTGCAAGAATGGTTTGATTCTAAACATTGGATTTTCCTATCTTTGGATCAATGTTAGTTGTCTGTCTGTCCTTAAATGTGACATTTCCTTGAGTGTTTATTCTATTTTCCAACTCCATGAGAGAAATCATAGCCTTTTTAAACAGTCGTTCACCTGTGAGGATATGGAGTTGAGGCTTTTACATAGAGTAATTTTTTAAGGCTATATGTGTTGCGGTTCGTGGTAAGAAGGTTTGGCTTGATTCACATGTGCTCAGTTTTGGAAGTTATGATTGAAATAACCTTTATAGCAATTGTGATCTTGAACTGACTTTTTGTTTGAAATGCTGAAGTAGTTCTTCAGGCTTCATTTACGCTTGAATTGCTAGGGACTAGCAATAAGCTGGCTGGGGATTGTGATAAACGCATGAAAGTACACTCTTAAGCATAAATAATTAATGCTAATTGGACAGTATTATAAAGCTTTTATGATATTTTAGCATAATTATTTTGCTTATGCCTCTTTTACATTTGTTTCATTTCTTTTGCATTTTCTTTAGTCTTTATCTTGAAATAAAGTATTGTCCTTAAATTGTGATTAATGGAAATTATTTTTTCAGGTTTAATAAAATGGACACAACTCTCAATCTATAGATCAAAATAGAGAGATTATTGAACCTGGAGCAACATGTCTCAATTTTACACAAAGTTGAAGAACAATCAAAAGCCCAAATCCAACATTTGATGGGCCGAAATTGAGACACAACAAAACCAAATTGTAGTTGTTTCTCAGCCCGACCCATGTCTAGTATTTGGGCCATATCTCAGAGAATACTTGTCCAAATTGCATGAATCTGGTGGCGCTGGAAAGCTGAGACAAAATGCTACAACTTTAATGTTTTCCATAAAGCCCAATTCGGTCCATTTGGTGGTCAAAAATCAGCTGCAAGTTGGTGGCCGACATTGTGGAAAAATTGGTGGAGGTTTGGTGTAATAGTTCCATTTCATCACCTATTTAAGGACAACTTGAGGAATTGAATGGGGGAGAGAAAAAATCATTTGAGTTCACATTTTATCATTGTATATTACAATTCTCTCTTGTATTTTCTCTTTAGAAATGATAAGAATGAATTGTAAGTTAGGCTAGAACTCTTGGTAAGGCTAGAGATGAACTTGTATGTGTAGTTTATCTATTTCTCCACTTTCATTCTACCTCAAGGGCTATAAAGATTGTAGGTTTGTTTATGTGTTAAACTCTTTCTCATCTTGTGATTTTTTTTAATCCAGAAATTATAATTCTCAATTTCATATAAATTCGGTCATGCTTTCTTTATGTGATTCATGTTGAATTATAATTGTTACTGGTAGTTTCGTTTTATGAGTTAATCCTTTACTACAATATTGTCATGTGATATATTGTCGCTCTTGGATAACTTGTAAGGATGAATATTGTAGGTAAATATTGCTTGTAAAGAGTTTATGCATATCAAATACATGTGTTTATCATTTATGCTATACTATACATATTTTCCGATTGATTGTTTGGGATGTGAAACTTTCAATTGAGTTATAATTATTAAATCAAAGTGGGGATTAGATTTACAAAACATATAAGTGATTCTCGATGCCTTACTTCTTAGTTACCATCGATTGTTTTCAATTATTAAACATTGTTTTTTCTTTAGAACTAATCACTTCAAAGTTAAATTTTATATCTTTATTATCTTTTATATTTTTGTTTTACTAACCTCTTTTATCAAAGGCCTCCTTGTGGATTCGACATCTCAACGTATACTACAATAACCGCGGTATATTTTGGGCGTAATCAGTGGCGGTGTCCATCCTTTAAGCACACTAGTCCATACCCTATCATCAAGAGATTTGATATACATCATCATTCTTACCTTCCAATATGAATAATTACTGTCATCAAGGATAGGTGGTTGTGTTCCGGATCCTTCATTGCGAATAAACTCCATCCTTGAAGATCAACGTGATCCTTTTCTTCACTTGTCTATCAGTGAACCTGCTCTGATACCAATTGAGAGTTCTGGACGTATGCAGTTATAAGTAATATAACAGTAAACTGTAAAGTAAATTGGCACAGGAGGATTTTTATGTGGTTCGGTTATAAAACCTACGTCCACGGACAGCTATAGAGTTACAATTCACTAAGTTCTTGTTTGTATAATCTTTAGGACCTTTTACAGTACTGACTCACCCTCACACATTGACCTAATCTTTGTAAAATAAAATCTTCGCAAAGATCTTAAACTCTAGTGACACTGCCTACTCTCTGTCACAAATAACTTAACAACACACTGTTAAGTTATACATAACAACGACGTCTGACATTGAATTACATAAACACTTAACCCGCAAGTTATCTCAAGTGTCTACTAACTCACACTGACGCAATCAACAACTCATGTACGATTTCTACCACTCATACATGAATCAAAAGACTCAAAGAATCAAATTAAAGAAGCATCCCAATTTACGTTGAAGCTCTTCTATCAATTCATGGAATGTCAAAATCAAGACTCTCTCAAAACACAACCAAATCAGCTAACCCGCCAATTTATCTAAAACATTATGTAGACATAACGCTGTATATATATATTGAGAGGCCTGGACGAAATCTCCTTTAGAATCTTGTAAAAATTCTAATCATAATCATATTAGGATAAGGAGAAATATAATAGGAAGTGTTATAATTAAACTTCTAAAGGAATTTGGACATAAATAAATATTCTCCTATTTTAATTAGGATACAAGAAACAATATCCTAATCTACTGAGATATTTATTGTAAATCAAATATTTCCTATAATAATCATCTAGAAACAGTAAAATAGGAATCAAAATACTATTATAGTTTTATCACAAGTTAAACAAAAATCAACATGTGCATGGCACATGCAAGTGTCACACGTTGACACCAACAATACCCTTGTGCATCAACATCCTTAGTCTTTCTACGCAAGCTTTGTAAATTTTAAACAAATCATTTTGAGGAAGAGAGAAAAAACGTGTGTGCAAATTCGAGAGAATGGTATCCATGTGAAGAAAATGAGAGAGAAGAAACGAAAATGAATGCAAGTTGAGCAACAATTTTTAGGGAACTAAAAAATCGACTTTAAAAGTCACAGAGTACCGTGTCCGCCACTTGACCGGGAAAAATCAATCCTTAAATAGGATCGATTAAAGCAATAGACTCTTTATTTTGATCAAAATTTTCAAAGAATGGTTTTAACCGTTGTCCATTGACTTTAAAAACATTACCATTTTTTGGGTTCTCAATTTCAGCAGCTCTATCAAAGAAAATATCTTTAACAATGAAAGGCCCAGTCTAACAAGATCGAAGTTTACTAGGAAACAAATGCAATCTTGAATCATACAAAAGAACTTTTTGTGAAAGTTTAAAAGATTTTCTAACAATGAATTTACCATGAAAAACCTTCACTTTTTCTCTGTAGATTTTAGAATTTTTATAAGCCTCATTCTTGATTTCTTCAAGTTCACTCAGTTGGAGTTTACGTAACTTGCAAGTATCATCCATATTTATGTTAAATGCTTTAATGGCCCAATAAGCTTTATGCTCAATTTCCACAGGTAAGTGACAAGGTTTTCCATAAACTAATCTATAAGGAGACATTCCCAATGATGTTTTGAAAGCAGTTCGATAAGCCCAAAGTACATCATTAAGTCTTAAAGATCAATCTTTACGGTTTGGGTTGACCGTTTTTTCTAAGATCTGTTTTATCTCCCTGTTAGCTAATTCAACTTGTCCACTTGTTTGTGGGTGATAAGGTGTCGAAACTTTATGGGTTATTCCATATTTCTTCATTAGAGTTTTAAATGGTTTGTTACAAAAATGTGTACCGCCATCACTAATAATGACTTGAGGAATTCCAAATCTACACAAGATATTCTCTTTTAAGAATTTGATAACTGTTTTGTGATCATTGTTTCAACATGGAATTGCCTTGACCCATTTTGAAACATAGTCTACTGCAAGAATGTACACAAAACCAAATGATGGTGAAAAAGGTCCCATAAAATCAACATCCCAAAAGTCAAAGATTTCGACAATAAGAATGGGATTCAAAGACATCATGTTTTGTTTTGAAATGGATCCCAATTTTTGATAATTTTCACAAGTTTTGGAAAATGCATGTGCATCTTTAAATAAGGTGGGCCAATAAAATCCACATTTCAAGATTTTAGCAGCATATTTTTTAAGACGAAAAGTGTCCTCCACATGTTTCGGAATGACAAAATTTAATGATACTACTTACCTCATTGTCGGGCATGCATCTTCTAATTATTTGGTCTGAACAATATTTGAATAGATATTGGTCTTCCCAATAAAAATTTTTCGCCTCGGTCAAAAACTTCCTTTTATCTTGAGCATTCCAATGAGGTGGCATTTCTCCTATTACAAGAAAATTTATAATGTTAGCAAACCAAGGTACTGTAGCAATGGAGAATAAAAATTCATCAGGAAAAGAGTCATTGATAGGTGAAGTTTCAATTAATGTCTCTATTGTTAATCTTGACAGATAGTTCGCAACAACATTTTCGGCTCCTTTTTTATCCTTTATTGTAATGTTAAATTCTTGAAACAATAAAATCCACCGTATCAATCTAGGTTTTGCATCCTGTTTAGACATTAAATATCTTACAGCTGCATAGTCAGTATAAACAATCGTTGGAGAACCAATAAAATAAGATCAAAATTTGTCTAATGCAAATACTACTGCAAGTAGTTCTTTTTCAGTTGTTGTGTAATTCATTTGTGCATCATTTAAAGTCCTATTTGCATAGTATATCACATAAGGCTTACATTCTTTTCTTTGTCCTAAGACATCACCAACAGCATAGTCACTCGCATCACACATCAATTCAAAAGGCAAGGACCAATTAGGAGATTGCATAATTGGAGCAGTTGTTAAAAGACCAATTAACTTATCAAAAGCATTTTGACATTCTTGAGTCCATTCAAAAGAAGTGTCTTTTATTAAGAGGTTACAAAGAGGTTTAGATATAGCATTGAAATTTTTTATGAACCTTCTATAAAATCCAGCATGCCCTAAGAATGAACGGACCTCTTTGACTGTTTTTGGTAGAAGCAAATGGGAAATTAATTCCACTTTTGCTTTGTCTACTTCAATTCTCTTAGAATACACCACATGACCTAAGACAATTCTTGAAGTAATCATATAATGACCTTTTTTCCAATTCAAAATAAGATCTTTTTCTTCACACTTTTTTAGGACTTTTTCTAAGTTTTCAAGATAATTATCAAAAGAGTTTTCAAAGACAGTTAAATCATCCATGAAAACTTCTAAATGATGCTCAACCATATCACTGAAAATGCTTAATATGCATATTTGAAAAGTAGCTGGAGCATTACAAAGTCCAAAAGGCATCCTTCTAAATGCAAAAGTGTCGAAGGGGCACGTGAATGTGGTCTTTTCTTGGTCTTCAAGTGCAATGGGAATTTGATAATATCTTGAGCATCCATCGAGAAAGCAGTAGTAGGAGTGCCCTACTACTCTTTCTAAAATTTGGTCAAGGAATGGTAAGGGAAAATGGTCTTTTCTGGTGATAGCATTTAATTTTCTATAATCAATGCATATCCTCCAACTAGATGAGACTCAAGTTGGTAATGATTCACCCTTTTCATTTTTTACTACTGTAACGCTAGATTTTTTAGGTACTACTTGTGTAGGGCTTACCCACTTACTGTAAGAAATAGGGTAGATAATTTCCACGTCAAATAGTTTGAGAACTTCAGCTCTAATGACTTCTTTCATGTGGGGATTTAATCCCCTTTGAGGTTGTTGGGATGTTTTGGCATTTTCTTCTAAATGTATTCTATTGTACAAATCAAAGGGTTAATACCTTTTACGTCTTTTAAAGTCCATCCGATTGTATTTTTATGCCTTTTAAGCATTTGTATCAACTTACCTTGTTGCTCGCTTGTGAGAGAGGAAGAAATTACCACCGGATATGTCTGATTCTCCCCAAGATATGCGTATTTTAGTCCTTTAGGTAAGGGCTTCAATTCTAACTTGGGAGCTTCCTCTTCCTTGCTTTCATTCATTTGTCCCAATTCTTCAAATCGTCATTTCAAGCCCTTTTCCATCACCTGTGCACAATCCAGTAAAGAACATATATCAGAAAGATCAGGCTCGAGTTCCATACTTGATTCTAATGAATTGACTAAATAGGTTTTCAAAGGGTCAGAAGAACGCCTTTTTTGGATGTGGTCTTCCACAATAGTTTCAATCATATTAGCTTCCTTAATTTCATCATCTTCTTCATGTGGTTGTTTGCACATATTAAAAACGTTAAGTTCCAATATCATGTTCCTGAATGATAGCTTCATGACTCCATTCCTGTAATTAATCAAAGCATTAGAGGTAGCTAGAAATAGACGCCCTAAAACGACAGGAATTGAATTACATACTTCCACTGATTATGTATCCAAGACGATAAAATCCACTGGGTAAATGAATTTATTGACTTGAACTAACACATCTTCTACTACTCCTCTTGGCACTTTAATTGATCTATCAGCAAGTAAGAGAGTCACAAAAGTTGGTTTTAACTCATGTAGATTGAGTTTCTGAAAAACCGAATATGAAGCAAATTTACACTAGCGCCAAGATCAAGTAAAGCTTGTTCAATTTTATGATCTCCAATAACATATGAAATTGTAGGACGACCTGGGTCTTTATATTTCACTGTATTATTGTTTTGAAGAATAGCACTTACTAGCTTGGCTAGAAAGACCTTCTTTTTCACATTCAATTTTCTTTCCACAGTGCACAAATCTTTCAAAAATTTTGCATAAGAAGGTGCTTGTTTGATCACATCTAACAAGGGAATGTTGACCTTTACCTGTTTGAAAATTTCAAAGATTTGATTCCTTCTTCGCTTGGTGTTAGTTTGGTAACCTTTTCCTTATCCTTAGAGATGGATTCATCTTCTTTCTTATAAGGTTTAGGAATGCGTTTTTCTACAACCTTACCATTGCGAAGGGTCATGACTGATTTGGCTTGATCAATGTAATGACTGTTTGAGTTGCTCACACCTGAATTAGATTGATCTTTGGGATTTTACAATGTTTGGGAAGGAAATTTTTTTTCTTGGATGTTAAATGTGGATGCAAATTTTGCAGGAATGTCTGACAAATTCGTTAATGTTTGAGCAGTTTGACTATTGAAAGTCTTTTGCTTTGTAATGAATGAGTGCAATGTCTCTTCAAGGTCCTTCCTAAGAGGAGTAGCATATGCATGATCATGAGAATTTTGAAAATTTTGATGTGTTTGAAAAGGGATTTGTAAAGATTGTGCATGATTGTCATTTTTTCAACTAAAATTTGAATGATTTCTCCAACCGGGATTGTAGGTTTGTGAATATGGATTGTGATTTGGTTTTTTGAAAGTGTTCAAAACATTGGCTTGTTCATGGAGGTATTCCCTAAAGGCAGGCATAGTTGGGCACTCATCAGTAGGATGGTCATTTTCATTACAAATGTGACAGACAATTTCTTGAATAGAATTCAATTGACCACTCTTTTTTATTTCTAAAGCCTCGACTTTTCTAGCTAGGGATGCATATTTGGCTTGAAGGTCATGGTCTTCCCTAAGGTTATAAATGCCTCTATTAGATGTCGAGGTTGGGGCTTTGCTTGATACCTCATAGGTGCCAGTAGTGTCTCAATTTTGGGCTTTGTCTACTAATGAATCTAGGTAGTCAATTGCTTCCTCAGGGTGTTTATCTCGAAATTGTTTATTACACATTAGTTTTACTAGTTGCCTATCTTGAGGTGTTAACCCTTCACAGAAGTGTATAACTATTCTCCAAGTTTCAAAACCATAGTGAGGATAGGTATTAAGTAATTCTTTATACCTTTCCTAATACTGGTAAATGGTTTCTTCTTGTTTTTGAGTGAAAGTGGTGATTTGTCTTTTAAGATTAATTTGTTCTGTGGGTAGGAAATTTTTTTTTTCAAAAATTGTTGTTTCATCTCATCCCATGAACTGATGGAACTTGACCTCAAATTTTGTAGCCATGTTCTAGCTTTATCTTTTAAAGAAAAAGAAAATACTTTAATCGAATGGTGTTTATACGATAATTTGGGTCACCATAGGAGTTACACACCTCTTCAAAGATTTTTAAGTGCGAATGTGGGTTCTCTATATCAAGGCCATGAAAGGTGGGTAAAAGTCGAACGAAACTCGGATTGAAATTGAAATGGATTGCATCGGGAGGAGAAATTACACAAATAGTGCACTAGTCCTTATCGGATTCATGTAATCTCTGAGGGTTCATGGTTGGTTTTGGTCATTTTGTTGGGAACGATTGTTCCCTTCGTCCGTGAACCTTTCCACTTGATTGTCAGCCATGTTTTCAAAGGAAGATGATGTTTTCCTAACAAGTATACCACTAGATGTGCGTGACCAAATTTTCATGCAATTTCCAAAGAGAAAAAGAAAGAAAAAAATGAGCACACAAAAAGAAAAATTAAGATCTAAAAAAGAGAAAAGGGAATACTTATAGTTTTGCACGCTAAATTTTACCTTCCCTAGCAACGATGCTAAAAACTTGACACATCCAAAAATAGGATTATCTCCCAAGTATAGGAGTGTCGAAGTAATAAACCCGGTAATACCGGGGTCGATCCACAAGGAAGGGTATTTAGCGGTACAAACTAAAGGATGAGAAATATGATATAAATAATTCAAATAATTAACAAGATAATATTAACAAATAAAAGTAAAGATGGTAGGCGGTACTACCGACCATTCAAATGTAAAGCAAAAATAAAAGGTGGTAAAACCATCCATGGAAATAGGAGGTAAAACCTACCATAACAAATAAAAGAGCAAGTTCATAAATAATAAATGAGAATAATTAAAATACACAAGTAAGAAAAATTGACACAATACTAATAAAAGTTAAGGTTAGGGGATCTGCCCTTGATATATCAAACAAAGATAAACAATTCGATTATAACTCAACTGGAATCCACATATCAAGGAGGTTCCAATCGGAAGGTATATCATTTAAGCCCATTTTAGTTATATGAATTATATTTGTTTCATTACCAATATTTATACCACTTCTTGTAAATGGGTTCAAGTATCTAATGTGTCAATCACCATATGTCTACAACAAATCAAGGTTCCTAACTAGATTTGTGTTAGTAAGGAAGAACTATACGACATCTAGAAAGGATCCAAGCATTTGATGTGCCAAGGATTGTCTACAATGGATCAAGACCTTCACTTTACGAGTGGTATCAAGATTGATTAAGAAAATAAATATAAAACATATAAAATAGATAACACAAGATTATGATTATTAAGCACATGTCAAGGGTTAGAAAATCCTTATTCTCGTATCAAGGGTTTTACCCTTTCTCCTTAGCAAGGAAGAATTTAACAAGACATTAGGATAGAAAGAAAACAAATTACAAGAAAAAGAAGATTTATTAATAACATTAAGAGAACAAAACACAGGAGAGAAAACACAATAATAAGAGATCCCAGACAAAGCCAAGATGCCCTAATGGGTCACAAGACACCTCTATTTATAGATACATTTAGGAGCAAACTTGTCAAATTACAAAGGAACAATTGTAAAATATCATGTTGACAATTTAGATCATCATGTACACTAAATTTGACCACCAATTTTGGCATCAAATTATTTAAAATTTTAATCACATGTCTGCATGAAAGTTGTAGATATTTCTCTTAGCTTTCTAGAACATCTTGATTCATATAATTTGGATACGTATATAAGAGATATGGTCAAAATACGGAGGCATGATCAGGCTGGGCTGAAACTGCAGATGGGTTCACTTCAAGCCTATTTTTGATCCATTAAGAGCCAGAATTTGATGATACTTGTGAAATACGATCTTGTAGATAATTTAATCAGCTTTCGAACAAATTAAGATTTGCACCATTCTGATCTATAAATAGAAAGTTATGCCCATTTTACCGAACCTACAACAAAAACTGAAATTAAGATAAAGCTAATTCAAAATATGCAAATAAATATGTTTAAGTTGAGGAATTTAATGATACTATTAATGTAATATGATGAATAAGCTCTTATTATAACTTAAGGTGGTATAAAACAAATTGAAGAATGAAAAACTTGACTAACAAGGATAAATGATGATACGATGATATAATAAAAACTATTATCACGTCAAATTGTACGCAAAATGTTTTACTATGTATGATATTAATGTTTTTCTTTCATTACTTTAATAGACAATAAAATTTGATAGGTCTTATCAAAATTATTAATTAATATTATAAATCTATAATAGCATTACTGTTGGGATGAGTAGCATTTTTCTACAATTAGCAATCACGTGTTTGATTTTCCAAACAACAACATGAGATCAAATGTTTTCTGATTGCGATAATATCTAAGTTACTTTCCGAACCTCCATTTTATGTAAACAATTTTTCCAAGGAAGCAAACGATTTGGACTACTCATTTTCAATGGGAACCATGTTTAATTTACCAGGACTGAACTAGGAAAAGAATTGGCTTTGGTTTCCCACCTAGAGTAGACAACTAATTACTGCTGGCCCTTGTAAGTTGCAATGAAGATCTCTCTTAGTATAATTCTATCATAAATGTACAATATGATGTTTCAAATCTTAAAAGAAGAAAAATTAAAAAAATAAGAGTAAGTGGCAACCGATTATGCATGATAAAAGATTAGTAGGTTGTGATGTTACAATTTACAAAACTCAAGGGGAAATTAAAAAAATGGCCCAAATTTAGGGGCCTATTGCAAAAATAACCCATCCCTGAAAAATTTACAAACCACGGACCTTTGGATGATAAAATTATGCGTATGCTCTTCATATAAAAAATAGGATAAATAAGTTAAACGCCACCTACATATGTTCGTTTCTTCTCCAATCTTGGGCAAAACTCGTCCACAACACTCTATTTTGTGAAAATCTCACTGTCTTTATCATTTGTTGTGAACAACATTCAAGATATGAGTAAAAATAGGTAAGACATCTATCTATACATGGCGATTTTTTTTTAATTTTTTGAAGCTTTTAATGTTGTATTTTTTGAAGCTTAGAAAACAATATAGTGAGCTTAGGAGAAATGTCTTTAGTACTTTAGTTACAAAGAAAGCAATGAAAACAACAATTTAAAAGAAAAAATCAGGCTTGCCTGCTGGACGAGGAAGACAACGCTTGATAGAGGATTGGCGCAAGTGGAGCGTCAAGTTCTGCTATTGACGATGCACTCGACAATGACCCACACTGTCTATCAAGCATATGTTCATATCGTTGAGCCTATGTCTCTGTCTTGTGTCTAGCTTAGTCAAGCTACAATATCAAGTGTCAAGTCTTCTGTCGAGTGTCAAGTTTTGTGTCAAGTGTCGAGTTTTGAGTTGAGTATCGAGTCATTTTGTAGAGTCTCGTCGAGCAAAGTGGCAGAATTCAATTTTCTTCACTTTTATGCAGTCTTTTAATGATATTTTGATTCAAGGATGAATTTTGACATGTATTTTACATGCAGAATGGAGTCTTTGTTTATTTTGACGTTGTACAATGGTTCATGGAAGATGCAACAGAATGGAGGTTATATGTACGTGGGAGGGAAATCTAAGCCATTGATAATTCCTAGGTGTACTACTTATAATGAGTTGGTTGAGTGTTTAAGTTCAAAAATGGGTTAGGATTCTGAGTACAAAAACTATAAGTTTGTTTGTTCAATTCTCTTCCAGGGGTCCTCCTCCATTGCCGACTCCTATTGAGACTAATAAAGATATTTATTTTTTCATACAACATAGTCTAGAGGACCAGTTGTCATATAAACTACTAATCGTCATACTTGAAGATAGGGACTGGCAAAGAACAAGTTCAGAATCTGATCCTTCGACAAAAAGGCGGAGTTCTTCTAATCCATTTTTGTTTCGCTCGGCACTGGAAGCAATCAATTAACTGAGTCCACTCCTACCTGTATGCAATCAAGTCATAATAAAGAAATTGGCCATAAGTTTCAGCATTCTGTTAGGCATGCAAAAGAGCAAACAGTTGGTTTTGTAAGAGAAGTTGGATTAAACCAGTCATTGCCATTAACATTACTTAGACACCTTGACAGTTTTAGAGAATTTGAGAGCTTAGCCAATGTTGAAACTGATGGTGATCATGGGGTTGGTGATGAAGGGGATGACAATGGCGACAACGACGATGATGACCATGATGATAATCGTGATGATGATGATGATGATGATGATGATGATAATGTGTATTATGGTGTTGAATCTAGTGATCACTTGAATGATGACTTAGATGGCACTGATCGTGATGGAAGTGAAAATGGGGCCACAAAGTTTTGGAATGATTTAAACCAAGAGATGCCTATGACCTTTCCTACTCCTATTAAATCGACTCCTCCTCAAACATCCGCAAGAGAAGAGCCAGATGCAGTGGTAGGTTTTGAGGCACATGATGCCAATATCCATCCTCCAACAGATGGTAATCGAGCAAACACATTTAGGTGGATACCTCCTATTGTGCATTCCACGTCAACAGTTCATGATGATCCCACATCTTTTGTAGTAGATGGAATTGACGTTGTGATTAAGCAGATTTTCAACAACAAAATCCAGTTTCGTGAGAAGTTATCAAATTTGATATTATGACATAACTTTCAGTTTAAGGTGATAAAGTCTAACCCAACAAGGTTTAAAGCTGAATGTCGTGCTGAAAATTGTAAGTGGCGGATACATGTAACCAAGGTTACAAATTTCAATTTCTTAGATGCAAAAATTTAACAACCAACACATGTTTGAGAGCTGGCCCTACTTGAATCACAAACAAGTAACATCCGTTGTTATTGGGAAATACATAAAGTCCAAATTCATTCAGACATCGAGGATTTATCAGCCTAGGGACATTATGTTTGATGATCAAGAAGTAATGGGTGTTACCATCATATACCACATGGCATGGAAGGCAAGAGAAGTGACGTTGGAGGAACTGCATGGATCTCATGTGGAATCATTTACACTTCTCCCTTAGTATATATACATGGTTGAGAAAGCAAATCTCAGGATAAGAGCCGCTTTGTAGATTGATGCTAATGATTACTTCAAATACTTTTTCGTGAGTATAGGGACTTCTATTGTCGGTTTTGCAACTTTTACTCGACCGGTTGTCGTAGTTGATGGGTCTCATTTCAAGAGAAACTATAGAGGTATCATGTTTTTGGCTTTAAGTATGGACAGAAATAAGCAAATATTTTCATTGGCATTTGAAGTTGGTCATTCTAAAAATGACGAATCATGGAATTGGTTCATAGGTCAACTGCATGATCAGATTGTCTATAATGTCCTTGATTTAGTGTTCATTTCAGACCGCCATAGTAGTATTGAAAGAACTATTTCTGATATTTTCCCTGGGGCACTTCATAGCCTGTGCACCCATCACCTGAAGGGAAACTTGAAGGTAAGGTTCAAAGATAAGACTTTATTAGACATGTTCACCAAAGCTACGAGGACTTATCATCGCACTGATTTCAACTACGTTTCTTCAAGAGATAGTTGTGGAGAAATGGGCACGTTCACAATTCCCAGCCGGCATTATAATATGATTACAACCAATATATTGTTGAGTCGATGAACAGTTGCTTGAGATAGGCTTGTTTCCTTCCTATTACACTATTAGCAGATTATTACAGGGCAAATCTTCATAAATGGTTCTATGTACAAAGGGAATTATTTGCTAACTCACAATTACATCTCACTTTATAGGCTGACAAGTTAATGGAGGATCGTTTGAAGGAAGGTGATTGGATGAGAGTGAGCAGCATCTCCCTAACCATGTATAAGGTGTACGGTAACGAACGTGTCAACATTGTCGACATGTATGCCCATACCTATACGTGTAGAGTGTTCGATCTTGACTAATTGCCTTGTGCACAAGCATTAGCCATTTGCAAACATATGAGCTTACTCACATGCCACGATTACTGTGCTCATTGGTACACAAACGAATGCAACCTTCATGCATATGCCTTACTTGTTGTACCAGTTAGTGTCAGTGCAGATTGGGTGGTTCTGAATGAGGTAAGAAGTAGAGTCGTTCTACCACCAGTAATAAGGAGGCCAGTTGGAAGACCTAGGAGAAATTGGATTCCATCGCAGGGAGAGTCGAGCTCATCATAAAGTTGCGATCATTGTAAGGGCTCAGGTCATAATCGGTAAACATGTTGTAACCTGATCCCGCTTGACTGTGCCACTGGTCATGGCATAATAACTGAAGAGTTCACAATTTGTTACGTAATTTCCCAATTAATGTGATTTTGTACTGTAGTACACAAACCATGTATATTTAGCAAACAATGTGTTAAGTTCATATTTTGATATGCGTAACAGAGTATTACTTTTTAAATTCATTTGTCATAAGTATCTCATTTTACATTATATGTACTTTAAGTTTCAATTGCTAATATACTAAGGCAACAAATCAATGAATCATATGTGAATAATATATATAGTTTAACATATTCGCAATAAACAATAAACCATATACACAAAAGTGTACAGTTTAACATGTAGTAACAGTAAAAGTGTTTGACCCATTAATAAAATGAGACACGTATCTAGAGGATCGGGAGCAAAAATGGGAGCATCGACTGTAGGCACGATGGTCGTATAATCTATGCATGGGACAGGAGGAGCAGTATCATCTACAGTGCCACCGGGCTTCTAAACCTGATGACTCCAATAGTGCATTGCCATTCGACGTGGAAGTGTGACCTTTGTGAATGCCCGTATGTTCGCCAATGGACTGCAAGGTACTCCATGAACAACGGACAGTAAACTCCACAGGCCTCTCTTTTAGCTTCCTGCTGAGGTACCTCTATGGTATCCTCCACTCACTCGATGTCAAAAGGGTCAGTGGGGAAGTCTTTGTTACTAAAAGCACCCTATAGAATGACACGTGGCAGTATATGCGTTAGGTAATGACAACGCTCTGTTATCATGTCAAGCGAGGTGTTCGCAATGTACGAGTCATAAATTAGAACAAGGCAATGATTTAGGTCCACACGGGCCACCGCCCAATGCTCACTGTCGATGTTAACAAGATCGTATAACTACGAGAGTAATAAACGAAGCCATGTTAGTGTAAACCTAAAGAAAATGAGGTGATAATTTCATATCAATATCTAATATCAATGAATTACCCATTCAAGATGCTCCCATGAATGAGCGGACTATCTTCATCTACGTAGTTCACAACCTGGGGCTCATTATCCCAGTTGATCTCATCCAATGCACTCTAGTACCGTGCCACAACCCTTGGACCTTTAACTAAGTAATTGTAGAAAGTGTTAGGATAATAAATGTTTAAGAATTAATTGTATGAATTTTTAAATTGAAGAAGAAACTTTACCCAAAATGTAGTGTCCAAGAAGGTTAATCTCTCAACCATATCGAGGCTTATATCCACTGCCTTCCAACTGGGAGTTGAGCCACCTATCGAGGGTGATCGAGCCACAAGAAGGGATATTATAGCCCTATCTTCAATATAGGGTATAACGAAGGCATTAGGAGTGGCTGTTGTATCGATCGACAGCATAGTGGAAACCCTCATATAGTTGAAAGGGTGTCGATCCCTTCGAGACATCCGGAGGTGGAACAGGTGGTCGTCCTTGCTGGATGTCCTCAACTTGATCCTTTGCATGGAACGGAGTATCCTCGGTCAATGCCTACTGCACATGTGGACTCTTACGCCTCCCGACCACCTGTTCTAATCTAGTCCACCACTTTGTATTGGCCTTAACTTTTGTCAGCTCCAATATGAAAAGTGGTCATGCCTGAAATGCATTTAGATATAAGTTTGACATCAATTCAAAATCCATTGATTTTATTTCTTTTTCTTTTTTTTACTATTTTGCTAAAAAATTAATGGGTTTTGGACTTAGCACCCTCCAAATGTATAAACAATTAATCTCGCTTCAACACCTATTCATTCGTAACCTTTACGTTATGCTATTTCAACAGCCGAGGAATCTAATTGGCAAATGCCTCACCGAGAATGCCATATGTTGACCCAACATACGACATTGCCTCATATAACCAAATCTATCAACAAATAATCAATATTTAGTGCAATGTTCTTATAATTAATAGGTAATAAAATATCTTAATTATAATGCCAAAAAAGAAAAACTAATTACCTGAATAGCGTAAGGGCAACCTCCTAAGTTATACTTCTCACTCTTAAGCTCCTCTTTTGCAGCCTTCCTTGCCTTATACTTTTCTAACCTTTTAGCTAGAGCTTTCTTCATGTTCCGGATGCTCATTTTATGAGACTCAGTACCTCATGAATATTCATTAAATCCATCCAATGTGTTCACAAAGTTCAAACACTTAACAGAAATGAACCGACGCCTATCCTGTGCGAGAACATAATACAAAGGCCAACTTCACCATGTCCTCATCTAGGATTGGACAGACATGTAATTTCTCCAACTTCTCATAAAATAGCTTCATAGAAATTTGCTTCAACCCAAAATACGCGTCTCACAATTTGCACTTGCCATGATTGTTAGGAGTGCTCAGCAAATTCATAATAAACTTCAATCCGGTGACAATACCAAACTTGTATGCTGAAAAGCGTATAACCCCTCCCTATATTGAGAACAAAGGTATGTATCGTTAGGAATAATGTAGGATGACAACATTTTTTATGACAATGTATAATATACATAGGAATATGAGTGATACCTTGTGTTACAAACCACATCTCGTCACCGAACCCACGAGTCTCTACCTCTCTCAATAGCACATGGTGAACCAATTGCGATGGAAAGGTAAGAGGGCAGATATCCAACATGTACCCGAAACATGTGTTTGTAAACATATCTTTCTGACGATCATTTAACTTATCACAAACCTACTGTATACACTTTAAACTTGTCAAATTTGTAATTACCGAATGATAGTGATCATCATATAGAGTTTTAAGGTTGAATGTAAGCCCGTGACTGTTTTCTATTTAGACCTACAAAATACAAAAAAAAGACTTATATTCAACCAAATATACCATAAAAAAGGGGAAAAAACAACAAATCGGCCAAAACGCTCGACAGACAGCATTTTATCGAGTGTTCGACATTAGCCCTATGTCGTTCTTGGTTAAATGCTCGATGCTGAATAAAGTTCCTTCTGTCGAGTGTCTAGTTATCGAGTAGCTTCTGTCAAGCATCTAGTTATCAAGTTGCTAGAAATCGACACCGAGACATCCAATAGCCAGTTGATAGCCAGACACTCAACATACGGATGAACCATTATTGAGCGTCAAGTGTGTTCTGATTGTCAAATAATATCAAGCTATAGGCCACTCCTTATGGAACTCTGACAACTGGACGACGCTCGATGCTCGACTTGAGTCACTCGACATGACAGAGAAGCGAAGTCGAGTGTCGGATTACAAAATCTAATGCTCGACATCGCTTATTCATCTTGTCGAACGACGTGAGTCGACCATCGGCTTCAACCTCGCATCGTCAAGCCTTAGGACACCATTTCTCCCACAACAACCTTTAAATCATCATCAACACCATATACTAACACAAATTATAGCATTTCTAACTCTATTCGGCATACAAAGCATTCCAAAACAAATTTAAAACCCTAGAAATTAAATTTAGAAATTTTCTAATCCTAAATGGGTTCAATATAGTGTTCACAATCCACTCATAGCATATAGTCTATCTATACTGCACTAATCATTGAAAAAATCACATAAAAATGAATCAAAAACCCACATTAGCCCCCACTTACCGATTTGTGTTTTCTCCCCTTCTCTCCAAAGTCAACTCGTGTTTCTCCACAGTCCACTTTGCGCCGCTTTTCAGTTTGTCAGTCAATGCAATTACTTCATTCTTTTGCTTTTGAATGCTCCTTTACCACTTTTCACCACTTTTCGATTTTTTTGCATGAACACGAAACGTTTCGAAGAACAATTACCGACTTTATCTCTTGTGCGAAGAGGGAAACGTGGATGGAATTATTTAAATCATTAAAGGCATTCACATAATTTTATAGTCCAAAGGTCTATGGTTTACAAATTTTTTAGGGATGGGATATTTTTGCAACAGGCCCCTAAATTTTGGCCATTTTTTCAATTTTTCCAAACTCAACAGTAACTAGTACTGAGTAAGGATTAGAAAAATTAGAACATTTTCTAGGAACTAGTCCTAGTCTTTGGGTCTAGAGTATGACCAACATTAAAGACAGAGATGTGACATTTAATTTTGACCAACATTAAACACAGAGTTGTGACATTTAATTTTGACCAGCATTAAACATGCCCTAAATATAATGTATGACACATAGCCACTACCATATTGATGAATAGTTGCATGCATGCATGTAGTGACTAAAAACCGCAATAATAGTAAGCCATGGCGAATAGCAAAACCTCCATAAAATTTCCTTTCCCTGTATCAATCTCTGGGTTTCTATATGTTGAAATTGTCAGACTTGGTTCCTGTACTAGCAGTACTCAAGATGTCAGTTGCTTGGAAAGTGAGAGAAAAGCTCTTCTTAGCTTCAAACAAGGTCTCCAAGATCTTTCACTTCGACTGTCATCATGTTTGCAAGGACTGCTATAAATGGGATGTAGCTAAGTGCAGCAAAAGAGACTGGACATGTCGTTAAGCTCGAACTTTGCAACAACTATTTAAGTTATTATGATGGTGGCGCAGCACACACATTTAGAGGTAAGATAAGTGCTTCTTTTGCTTGATTTGAAGAATTTAAGGTACTTAAACTTGAGCATGAACAATTTGGAGGGATCCCGATCCCAGAATTCACTGGATCACTTAAGACATTGAGATATCTCAATCTCTCTTGTGCATTCTTTGGTGGGATTATTCCTTCAAATATGCGAAACCTTTTAGGCTTGCGCTACCTTGATCTTAACAGTTATGCAGTTGAATCAGATGAGAATGACTTGTTGGAAGTTTAAACAAAGCTTAAGAGTTTATTTAAAATTTAAAGTCCAAATTAAAATAAGATTAAAGTTTATTGTTCCTAATTAGATTAGAAGTCATATTAAGAGGAAGGATTAATATTCCTAGTTAGTTTTGGATTAGAATTAATTGTTTGATTTATTTTAGAAATATTAGTATTCATGGTTTGAGTAGGATTAGGATGGAGTCTACTATATAAGTCTTTATAATTTGTCAATTTCATTAAGAAGAAATAAAAAGAATCAAGTATAGTAATTGGGAGTTCAAAGTTTAATTTCGTCTTTAGAAAAAGGGGCTACGGCTATGTGCAATGCAGGTTGCGAAAGGGTTTTCGCAACCTACAGGTGCGTATTGCTATTCTGTGTGTCGCGAAAAGTCCCTAACATTCCACAATATACATTGCGCATTGCGAAAGGCCTTTTCATGTGCTACAGTAGACGATTTTGCAAGGTGCTATATGTTAGATTGCAACATGCAAAGCACATTGCTATATGTGAAATGGCCACTCTATTATATATATTTATAACGCAGTTTTTTAGGTAATTTGTAATGCTTGTAATATTTAGAATCATATACATTATAACACAGATGATTACACTAAAGTTCACAATTAAATATAATATCAAAGTGCACACTTAAATCAAAATAAA
This sequence comes from Boswellia sacra, assembly GCA_013180625.2. Taxonomy (NCBI): domain Eukaryota; kingdom Viridiplantae; phylum Streptophyta; class Magnoliopsida; order Sapindales; family Burseraceae; genus Boswellia; species Boswellia sacra. The sequence goes on along the minus strand of SNVD02012572.1, from coordinate 652,976 downwards.
TATCATTACAATTCTAAAAGTTCAAGTGTTGTTTCCATATAATAGTAGCCCTAAATGGCTTAGAATAAGGAAATGACAAGTACTACATGATTAAGTTTTGGAATTACCAAAAATGAAACAACCATTAGAAATGAACTATGTCTTCTGCAATTCTTTAATCTTTCATCTTCTTGAAGCAATTTGATATACACCACCAAGTCCTATAGAAGAAAATACCAACAATCAGTTCACTAATCTTTTCTCCATCAATTCAAACGTACAAGAAGCAATGAATAGAACAAGATTCAGTATAGTTGTATCGATATAACAATGAAATTAAAAAAAAAAGTTAGTATAGTTGCTTAGATATAATGACAAATACTATTAGTTACATTTTTGCTTAAGAAAAAAAGTAAAAGAGAGAGGGAGAAGCTAGAAGCATTATGTAAAGCAAGGCAATTGCTTCTCACAAGTTTCCAAACACCTGCCATTATACTAGCTTATTCTGAGAATCCAACAACTTTGTAGCAGACACTGTTTTATTTTCTTTAAAAAAAATTCTGGTTCAAAGTAAAGCTTGTTATGTTAATCACGGTTGCAAGTGAAACTCAACCTATACAACCATAGCAAGACAAGACCACAATTTATCCTAAAAAACATATTACCTTCCTATTCAAGGTGAAGTTTATTCACAAACTTCGTGTATAAAAGATGGGAAAAATCAAAATAAGCAAATAGAAGAGAAAATTTAACAAATAAATTTCCTTTTAACGCCCAAATACTGAACAATTGGTTTCTGTTTAAAATTTTTAAAATCTTAACTTGTGGGCTCTGTGGCTAGCATCAAATAAACGAAAGCAATAAATTTTAGCTTCTAGAAATAATCGGTACATGAGATGGCAATTGTGGAAGTATGGGACAAATGATGTAACCAAACTGAGTATTAACTGCATCTGAGAGAGAATATTCAGCCTCAATAACTAGATATCGCAGTCCAACCAAGGAGGTTAGAATAGCCATCACTGAACTATAACCACAAAGAACACAGGAAAGTTTAATTCAAAATTAAGGTGGTGTTTGTTTTCTTCCACTTATCACTTAACACTTAAAGTGTTTAGATTTAAATCTTAAAATTTTTGTTTGTTTTTCTATTTAGCACTTATTTTAAGTGATAAATTACTTAATTGAAAAAGTGAAAATTTATCACTTTTTCCAATCACTTAGCTTCAAACAAGGTCTCCAAGATCTTTCACTTCGACTGTCATCATGTTTGCAAGGACTGCTATAAATGGGATGTAGCTAAGTGCAGCAAAAGAGACTGGACATGTCGTTAAGCTCGAACTTTGCAACAACTATTTAAGTTATTATGATGGTGGCGCAGCACACACATTTAGAGGTAAGATAAGTGCTTCTTTTGCTTGATTTGAAGAATTTAAGGTACTTAAACTTGAGCATGAACAATTTGGAGGGATCCCGATCCCAGAATTCACTGGATCACTTAAGACATTGAGATATCTCAATCTCTCTTGTGCATTCTTTGGTGGGATTATTCCTTCAAATATGCGAAACCTTTCAGGCTTGCGCTACCTTGATCTTAACAGTTATGCAGTTGAATCAGATGAGAATGACTTGTTGGAAGTTTAAACAAAGCTTAAGAGTTTATTTAAAATTTAAAGTCCAAATTAAAATAAGATTAAAGTTTATTGTTCCTAATTAGATTAGAAGTCATATTAAGAGGAAGGATTAATATTCCTAGTTAGTTTTGGATTAGAATTAATTGTTTGATTTATTTTAGAAATATTAGTATTCATGGTTTGAGTAGGATTAGGATGGAGTCTACTATATAAGTCTTTATAATTTGTCAATTTCATTAAGAAGAAATAAAAAGAATCAAGTATAGTAATTGGGAGTTCAAAGTTTAATTTCGTATTTAGAAAAAGGGGCTACGGCTATGTGCAATGCAGGTTGCGAAAGGGTTTTCGCAACCTACAGGTGCGTATTGCTATTATGTGTGTCGCGAAAAGTCCCTAACATTCCACAATATACATTGCGCATTGCGAAAGGCCTTTTCATGTGCTACAGTAGACGATTTTGCAAGGTGCTATATGTTAGATTGCAACATGCAAAGCACATTGCTATATGTGAAATGGCCACTCTATTATATATATTTATAACGCAGTTTTTTAGGTAATTTGTAATGCTTGTAATATTTAGAATCATATACATTATAACACAGATGATTACACTAAAGTTCACAATTAAATATAATATCAAAGTGCACACTTAAATCAAAATAAATATCATTACAATTCTAAAAGTTCAAGTGTTGTTTCCATATAATAGTAGCCCTAAATGGCTTAGAATAAGGAAATGACAAGTACTACATGATTAAGTTTTGGAATTACCAAAAATGAAACAACCATTAGAAATGAACTATGTCTTCTGCAATTCTTTAATCTTTCATCTTCTTGAAGCAATTTGATATACACCACCAAGTCCTATAGAAGAAAATACCAACAATCAGTTCACTAATCTTTTCTCCATCAATTCAAACGTACAAGAAGCAATGAATAGAACAAGATTCAGTATAGTTGTATCGATATAACAATGAAATTAAAAAAAAAAGTTAGTATAGTTGCTTAGATATAATGACAAATACTATTAGTTACATTTTTGCTTAAGAAAAAAAGTAAAAGAGAGAGGGAGAAGCTAGAAGCATTATGTAAAGCAAGGCAATTGCTTCTCACAAGTTTCCAAACACCTGCCATTATACTAGCTTATTCTGAGAATCCAACAACTTTGTAGCAGACACTGTTTTATTTTCTTTAAAAAAAATTCTGGTTCAAAGTAAAGCTTGTTATGTTAATCACGGTTGCAAGTGAAACTCAACCTATACAACCATAGCAAGACAAGACCACAATTTATCCTAAAAAACATATTACCTTCCTATTCAAGGTGAAGTTTATTCACAAACTTCGTGTATAAAAGATGGGAAAAATCAAAATAAGCAAATAGAAGAGAAAATTTAACAAATAAATTTCCTTTTAACGCCCAAATACTGAACAATTGGTTTCTGTTTAAAATTTTTAAAATCTTAACTTGTGGGCTCTGTGGCTAGCATCAAATAAACGAAAGCAATAAATTTTAGCTTCTAGAAATAATCGGTACATGAGATGGCAATTGTGGAAGTATGGGACAAATGATGTAACCAAACTGAGTATTAACTGCATCTGAGAGAGAATATTCAGCCTCAATAACTAGATATCGCAGTCCAACCAAGGAGGTTAGAATAGCCATCACTGAACTATAACCACAAAGAACACAGGAAAGTTTAATTCAAAATTAAGGTGGTGTTTGTTTTCTTTCACTTATCACTTAACACTTAAAGTGTTTAGATTTAAATCTTAAAATTTTTGTTTGTTTTTCTATTTAGCACTTATTTTAAGTGATAAATTACTTAATTGAAAAAGTGAAAATTTATCACTTTTTCCAATCACTATTATCTAAATAAAGTGTTAAAAATTTTATGCCATAAATATCCTTACATATTAAAATAATATAAATTTTATAAAATTTTCTAATCATTATTGTCTAAATGAGGTGTCAAAAATTTTATTCCTTAAATATCCCTACAGATTAAAATAATATAAATTTTATCAAATTTTTATTTATGAATATTATTTTAATTTATTAAAAGGTACAATTTTTGGTATATTTGAGATTGTTTTAATATTTATTATCAAATTGTTATATTATTTATTATTATATTTATAATTACCATATTAAAATACGATAAATATTTTTTTCTAATTGGTAAACTTTCTTTTATTTCTATTAATATTTCAAATTAATTAGTTAATAATATGTTGAGTAATAACTATTAAAAAATTTGATATCATTATAAATAATGAGTTTTAAAATAGACAATATATTTGATAGAATTTTATTACATATTATAGGGACAATTTTATTGAAACTTCAAAAATTATTTGTTAGATTGCTAAGGACATTTTATTTTATTTAATAATGTAAATTTAAAGTAAAAAATTAATATTTAATATTGTCAGTTAAAATATCATATTTTTTTTTACTTAAAAAGATTATGAAATGGAAAACACTTTAATTAATAGAATTATTCTTTTATGATTCAAAATATGGTCCTCAAAATGTAATGGATAAAATACTACTCTTACAATTTTTTTTATACAAATTGATATGGCTTAAACTTGATCTATTTGGAGGAATGAATTTTAAAAATTGATAATATTAATAATATAGTAGTTATACAATAATATCATATGAGTTTTTATAATATAATATTAACTATTTAAATGAAAAAGAATTTTTATTTAATTTTAGTTATAATTATTTTTTAAAGGTTGTAATAAATATAATATTAATTATTTAAATGAAAAAGAATTTTGATTTAATTTTATTAACTATTTAATTTTTAAATGATTGTATAAATATAAATATAAACATTTTACATTTTAACAAGGGTAAAAATGTCACATTAAAGGTAAAATATTCTCTTACCACTTTTTTTAAGTGATATCTAAAAAAGCAGACAAACATCCTATTAAGTAGTATAAATTAAGTTCTAAAAAGTGTTTAGATCTAAAAGGTGTTGAGTAATTAAAACAAACACCACCTAAGAAAGAAGGGAGAATACAATCAATTATCATTTCATCTTGTCAATCACCTCCTTTTAAGATAATGAGATTAATAGCCCACTTACCCCATAAAGAAAGATGTCCAAAATATTCAAAAAACAAGATTGCATTTTTCCTCTCAGAGAAGATACCTTATAGTTTTTCCGTCCTAATGTAAGCTAATTGTTTTATTATTTTCTTAATCACTACATAATACTACGTACTATCATCTTAATTATTATCATCATCAACAGGCATATCCAGGGGAGGAGTTATGCTTGGGCCTACGGAGGCCCTGGCCACCTCAAGCCAAAATGCAGCCCTTTATAGTATTGCATGTGCAATTCAATGATATACTATAAATAAACCAAATTTCTATAAATTGGCCTCTGTGAAATTCAACACACCAAAGATATGAAAAGAATTTTTAGCTGACCTACCTTTTTTAGATTTAAGTAATGTATATCATAAAAATTAATATTAAAACAAAAATATTTTTATTTATTGGAAGCTTAAAATACTAAAATACATTAATTGACTTATTAATATAAATATAAAAATATAGAAATGGTTAATTTATTATTTTTATCCTAATTAATATTATTTTTTAACTAAATATTGAAAAGACCATTCTTCATATTTACAAACAATGAAACCTGATTCTCTCTTATTAATTACAAAAAAATGATTATTTTTCTCTCAAATTTTTTAAATTCATTTCACATATGCACTTGAAACTATTCTTAAGAAAACAAGATCTGAAATAATAATAATAATAAATTAGGTTTGAGTTTTGCTATTAGAAGATTTTAGATTGTTATTTTTTTTTTAGAAAATCCATAATTGTATTTTATTTTGCTATCTTCATTTGAATTCTTAAGATTTATATTTATTTGGAATTTCTGATAAACGGAATTGCTTATCGATGAAGGATTATTAAAAAAGAAAAAGAATAATCAGTAGGTTGTTCCTTTAAATTAATTTGTTTGTTGTTCTAGGTTAATTTCAAATATATAATATTTGTGTGTTTTTTTTAAATATAAAAAGTGATGACATATTATTTTGAATAATACTTTAGCTTAATATAAACTAGATTTTCATATATTATTTTGAATGATAGTTTACTTTAAATAAAATCAATTTTCTCTTCCTCAAATTAGTGTTTGTTCTACCCCCTTTATATGAAATTCTAGCTCTTCCACCAACATATCTATTATTCCTAGAATAATCTTTTCATCAATAAACAATTCAATTACTATGTGATTTTTACTATGATAATTCAAAATGTGCTCAATATCTATTATATTTCTCTAGTGTAAATCAAATTTAGCTTCATGTATACTTACGCATATTAACGTTTAACCATATCCATTAATTTTTAATTTTAACTCATATACGTGAATCTTAGTCAAAAAATTAATTCCATGTGAAAATAATTAAAACATAAAACCCTTTTAAATTAATAAATATTCAATAATTAATTGTATAAACCATTATAGTACAACTGTTACGGATGAGCAGCATTTTTCTGCCATTGGTGATCACGTGTCTGATTTTGATCCAAAAAAATTTTTGCAATGACTTTTCTGATTCCCATAAAATCTACATTAACATTTGCATGAATAGAAAATTTTAGGTCAACGCCTGATTTTCAAAGGAAGCAAACAATTTGACGTACTCACTTTGAATGTGAACCATTCTTCTTAGGGTTGAACTTCGAAAAGAGTTCGCTTTGGTTTGCCCCGTACCTAACATTCACCGGTCACGGCGGGGCCTCGGAGACTACAAAGTACGTTCCATAATAAATGTACCCTGGCCTGAGATGTTTCAAAACTTAAAAACAAAATAAAAAAAAAAAATTATTGGACAAGTAGCAGCCAATCAAGATAAAAGATTAGTAAGTTGTGATGTTACAAATTACAGTAATTTTAAGAAATTCTTTTTTCTTTGCCGTGAGTGGTGGGTAAGGATCAAAACAATTGCAACGTTTTCCAACTTTCAGGGAACCAGAGCTAGTTTTTGGGTCCAGATTTTGACAAACATATTAAGGATAGGGATGTACATGACATGTTGGATGTATTAACATATACCTAGCTACTACCATATTGATCAATGAATAGTTGCATGAAGTGAGTTCAAGCTGCAATAATAGTTGGCCATGGCAAATTGCAAAACCTCCAGAAAATTCCTTTTACTTGTACTAATCTCTGGGTTTCTATATTTTGAAACTGTCAGACTTGGTTCCTGACTAGCAGTAGTCACAACGTGAGTTGCATGGAAACGGAGAGAAAAGCTCTTCTCAGCTTCAAACAAGGCCTCCCAGATCCTTCACTTCGGCTGTCTTCCTGGCTTGGCACGGACTGCTGTAGATGGGATGGAGTCAAGTGCAGCAACAAGACCGGACATGTCATTAAGCTCGAACTTTGCAAAAGTACTCTAGTTACTATGGTGATGGAGCAGCGCATGCATTGGGAGGTCAGATAAGTTCTTCTTTGCTTGATTTGAAGAATTTGAGGTACTTAGACCTAAGCATGAACAATTTTGGAGGGATCCCAGTCCCGGAATTCATTGGATCACTTAAGAGTTTGAGATATCTCAATCTCTCTTGTGCATTCTTTGGTGGGATTATTCCTTCGAATCTGGGAAACCTTTCACGCTTGCGCTATCTTGATCTTAACAGTTACGCAGTTGAATCAAATGAGAATGACTTACAATGTTTGTCAGGTCTTTCTTCTTTGAAGCACTTAAATTTAGGAAGCATTAATCTTCGTAAATCTAAAAGTAATTGGCTTCAAGCTGTAAACATGCTTCCATCCCTTTCAGAATTGCGCCTACCAGCTTGTGGACTTTCCACTTTTCCTTTCTCTCTCCCGCTAGTAAACCTTACATCTCTTTCAGTGCTTGATCTCTCCTACAATGACTTCAAGTCCCCAATACCTTCCTGGCTTTTCAACTTAACTGCTCTTGTTTACGTTAACCTCAGCTGTAACCATTTCCAGGGTCCAGTTCTTAGTGAATTTTCCAACTTCAAATTTATTCAGTTCATTGATTTGTCATATCAAGGCACGTCTCTTAGTGGTAAGTTCCCAGGAAAGTTTGGTCAGCTCTGCAGTTTGCGTGTGCTTGATCTGTCTTTTAATAATATTAGTGGTGAGATAACAGAGTTTGCTGATGGCTTGTCGAATTGCACTAATTGTCATTTAGAGTACTTAGATTTGGAAGGCAACAAACTGGGCGGGATTCTTCCTGATTCCTTAGGAAACTTAAGGAACTTGAGAGATCTTACACTCACGCAAAACCTATTTTCAGGTTCGATCCCAGAATCCATTGGAAATTTGTCGTCCTTAGAAGTATTCTATCTGTCTTACAACAGAATGCGAGGATCAATTCCAGCTTCTATGGGACAACTCTCATCACTAGTTAGATTAAATTTAGACGGTAATCAATGAGAGGGTACCTTGACAGAAGATCATTTTTCTGACCTTGCAAGCTTAAAGGATGTGTCCATCTTCCAGGCATTTAACAAATCGAGCTTGGTTTTCAACGTGACTTCAGAGTGGATTCCTCCTTTCAAACTGAGATTCCTCAACCTGGTATCATGTAAATTGGGTCCTAAATTTCCAATGTGGCTAAGGAATCACAACGAACTAAACTATTTGGTTCTTTCTGATGCTAAAATTTCAGGCACCATACCAAAGTGGTTTCAGGAATTAGATTTGATTCTAGAACTACTGGACCTCAGTTATAATCAAATCAGTGGTACAGTGCCAGACACAATAAAGTTCAGTTCTCAAGCAGTAGTTTTCTTGAATTCTAACTGCTTTACAAGCCCTTTGCCAGTATTGTCAACTAATGTTAGTTCTCTCCACTTGAATGATAATCTTTTTTCTGGACCAATTCCTCAAGATCTCGGTGATAAAATGCGCAAATTGACAACTTTAGATGTCTCCTTTAACTCACTAAATGGTAGTATCCCCTTTTCAATTGGAAAACTAAGTGATTTGAAAACCCTTGCTCTCTCTAGTAACCAGTTGACTAGGAAAATTCCGGACTTCTGGAATGGTAATAAAACATTCTGCGTACAATTTGACGTGATAATAGTTTTTATTATATCATCTTATCATCATTTATCCTTGTTAGTCAAGTTTTTCATTCTTCGATTGGTTTTATACCACCTTAAGTTATATACTAAAATACCGTGTCAATCTAAGTTGAATCTCCACCGCACATGTATACTTATATATTGTAAAAATGTTTTATCTCATTGTTGTATCAATATATATTAGAACAAGGGTAATTCCATATCTCTAAATGTTTCAAGGATGAAAATCCCTCTCACACCAAACTGCACGAGATCAATAATTTATGTTTTGTATATATATAGAATAGTGGAGCTGTAAGGTATGTTAATTTTTTATTTTTGAAAGCTATAGAGACTTTCTAATTATAGGCTAGAGAAACCTAGCTCAAGCATTTCTTTAGAAATCCTTCATGGCCGATGTATAACTAGTAGGTTGGATGATATGATATTAAGTTTTCCAATTAAAATTAAGATCACGTGAAGTTCAAGTTTCTTATGAGTTACCTATTTACTACAATGGTCACAATACAACAATATTAGTTGAACAAAGTTATCAAACAAGCTTGGATTCTATATCCAGATTTTGCTAAACTAGAACAAATGAGCAAGAGATTTGAGATCCTAATGCTTATATATATGCACCTATAAAACTATATATCATACCCATTTTTTTGGGTAATCTTTTGACCACTCGTTCAAATATCCTTCAAGTAAAATTACTTGACAGAGACATCATAATTTGAATGGAGAAAAGAGAAAAAGAAAATACTCCACACCCAACGCGTTAGGTATAAGTCAAAAAATAAGAAAAAAAGAAAATTGTTCTTTCGTAAGTTTACATTTTTAGGAGAAAATGGAACGAAATTGATTGACATTGACAGGAGATGAAGAAAAAAAGTGATAAAGAGTTCAAGAAACGGACAAGAGAAAGAAAAAGCAATGGCAACGATGACTATTGGGTAGAGAGACGAATCAATGCCAGCATTTAGGGAAGTTGGAACCAACACAAAATTACAATTTCGGATGCAAATGTCAAGAGTTTAATTGGGAATCCTGTCGAACCCTTTAATTAGTAGACTTTGAAAGGAAAGGATAAAATCATTTATCCCCTCGGACCCTATAATATTAGAAAAATTATTCGCGGATCCTTACGTAATTGGGCAATCTTTAAACCCTCCTTATGAGTTCTAAAATCATTATAAAACTCTTTTTTTCCTTTGTAGTTAATTAAGTATGTTAGTAACTTATAGGGTTTTGTGACAATTTATGATCATACATTGTAACACTCAAAACATACCATGACAAAACTCTGTAAACACTATTGTTGGATATGGATTTTCAAGCCCAAATGTGGAGACTAAGCGCATTTGGGAGCGGGCTAGACATGGGATTGGACTAAACTTTGTCCAATCCTATGTTTGGTGCAGAGGCGGGACTGGACTGATAGTCTAAGTCAGTCCCACCTCCCTCTCAACCAAGGCCAAATTAGTGGGATTATTAGTCCCACCTTATAGTGTGGGACTTATAATCCCAAATTGGGACAAAATTTTTTAAGTTTTAATTTTACCCAAATTGGGACAAAATTTTTTAAGTTTTAATTAAAATTAAAACTAAATAAAATAATAAATATAATATAAAAATAACTCTTAATTATATTTAAATATTTAATAAAATCAATTTTGATTGTTTACTAAAAAATAATGAAATAATAATATGATATTAATATAAAAATAACTATTAAATTAATAATATAAAAATAAATATCATCTAATAATATTTAAATACTAATTATTAATAAATTATTATATTTATATAAAAATTAATTTTAATATAAAATATAATTTTATTATTATTTATATAAAAATATCAATAAATATTTAATATTTGATTTTTATTCGAGTTCAATTTTTAAAAAAATTAAGTTAGTTTATTTTTTAAAATTATTTTCTTAAAAATTATTATCTATGTTAATAGTTCAGTCTCATATTACACAAAACATTAGACAATATTATTTAGTCCAATCCCATATGATACCAAACATAAGATAATATTACATAGTCTAATCCAGTCCAATCCCAATCCTAATCCCAATCTCAGTCTAGTCCAGTCCAATCCAATCCCTCCTCCCAAACGTGCCCTAAAAGACAGGTCTAGTCCAAATAAGATTCAAGTAGTTCTATTCGGCCCATTTTTTTATCTCATTAGGTCCTAACTTTATTTAACAAGGATATAATTGTAACTTTAAATACAAAATAATCTCTTATTATCTCCCATATTAAATTTTAACTATTTTCATTTCCTTAAATAAAGTCTTATTTGACTTTAATGACGCCTTTTTGTTTGATGTTGTTTTCACATGTGGTTTTTGACATGTTAAAAATATTTGTAATTAACAGAGCATCAATTTTTTTTAAAGCTTATAACCTTTTTTAACATAAGAGTAACCAAATTTAGTAGTTCATTCACTTGAATTTTTTTTTTTTTTTTTTTTTTGCTTATACTACTAGTGTAAAGACAAGAAATCAATATATGTTTTATTGTTAGAGTTCCGAGTTACTTATTGAGTTATATCTCATTATAGTTTATTGTGGTTTTAGGTGATTGAGGCTCTAGCATAGTGGATTTGACATATAAAGTTTTTATTGTTTTTTCCAAAAAGGTCAAGGTCTTAGCATGTCATTTATGTGTTGTTTCATTGTTCTTTTATTCATTATGTATGAAGATTTCTTTAATATTAGAATTGCATATTTTTGTTAATTCAAGTCTATCGTGGTCAATCTTCCATTTTTTAGAATTTCTTCTCCTCAAAAACTAGGATTTATAACAAGTAACAATTTAATATTATTATTTTTTTAAAAAACATATATCAACAAATTAATATTTGGTGCACCGATTTTATTAATATCTTGGGATAGGATAGGATTGTATTAGGTTAGATAAAGTCTAACTAAAGTAAACACCAAATTTGTAAAATATTTATTAAAATTTATAACATGTTTATAACATTTCAAATTATTTAATAAAAATTTCAATATTTAGATAATATAGGAGTAATTTGCATTAGAAAAGAAATTGGCAATGGCGAGCAATATGGCTTATTGATTGCAATGGTATCAAGGGGTCCCTCTTAGGCCTCAGTCCTCTCTCTCTCCTGAAATCTCTAGAGGCGTGACTAAGCTTGAAGAGAAAACCAGGATCAGCTTATCTTTTATATCATATACAAACTTGAAGTACGCAAGCCTCCAGGAATATTTTTATTACCAACCTCCACAAACTCCCCAGAAGCCAGCCTGAAATCCAAGTCCAATGGTTCTATAAAACAACCCCTTTTCAAGTTCATTTTTGTCTTCATTTTCATTGCTTTGTTTCCTCCACCAGGAAGACGATTGTTGCAATTGGTAGGCAGTGGAGAGGGACAAAGTGCAGGATATATTACCCTGGCAAATAGATGGATCATTCAGGGTCTGGAATTGGTTAGTCCATGGGATTATTTGTCGACAGAGATCGTTGCATGAGAACCAAGAAAGTTAGAGATATCAAGCTTGGTGGATTAGGCCCAGAAAGAGATATTAGGGGTTTTTTAAATCATTTTACCTGTTTGTCCCTTAGCTTTTCAATAATGACAAATATGTTTATCTCATCTCACAAATATACTGAAAATGAGGGTTTGACTTAAAATTATATCCCATAGTTGTCAGTATTCAAGAGAACCCCCGAATATTTAAGAACCTATGTGACAAGTAAAAACAAAATTCTAGTAGTGGTCGTCTTCCTCGTCCAGCAGGCAGGCCTGATTTTTTCTTACAAATTTTTGTTTTTCATTGCTTTCTTTGTAACTAAAGTACTAAAGACATTTCTCCTAAGCTCACTATATTGTTTTCTAAGCTTCAAAAAATACAACATTAAAAGCTTCAAAAAAAATTAAAAAAAAAGGCCATGTGTAGATAGATATCTTACTTATTTTTACTCAGATCTTGAATGTTGTTCACAACAAATGATAAAGACAGTGAGATTTTCACAAAATAGAGTGTTGTGGACGAGTTTTGCCCATGATTGGAGAAGAAACGAACATATGTAGGTGGCGTTTAACTCATTTCTCTTATTTTTTCTCTGAAGGGCATACGTATAATTTTATCATCCAAAGGTCCGTGGTTTGTAAATTTTTCCGGGATGGGTTATTTCCCAACAGGCCCCTAAAATTTGGCCATTTTTAAATTTCCCCTTGAGTTTTGTAAATTGTAACATCACAACATACTAATCTTTTATCATGCATAATCGGTTGCCACTTACTCTTATTTTTTTATTTTTTCTTTTTTTAAGATTCGAAACATCATATTGTACATTTATGATAGAATTATACTAAGAGAGATCTTCACCGCAACTTACAAGAGCCAGCAGTAATTAGCTGTCTACTCTAGGTGCATGGGAAACCAAAGCCATTTCTTTTCCTAGTTCAGTCCTGGCAAATTAAACATGGTTCCCATTGAAAATGAGTAGTCCAAATCGTTTGCTTCCTTGGAAAAATTGTTTACATAAAATGGACGTCCGGAAAGTAACTTAGATATTATCGCAATCAGAAAATTAAGTCATTTGATCTCATGTTGTTGTTTGGAAAATCAAACACGTGATTACTATAATTGTAGAAAAATGCTACTCATCCCAACAGTAATGCTATATAGATTTATAATATTAATTAATAATTTTGATAAGACCTACAAAATTTTATTGTCTATTAAAGTAATGAAAGAAAAACATTAATATCATACATAGTAAAACATTTTGCGTACAATTTGACGTGATAATAGTTTTTATTATATCATCGTATCATCATTTATCCTTGTTAGTCAAGTTTTTCATTCTTCAATTTGTTTTATACCACCTTAAGTTATATACTAAAATTTCGTGTCAATCTAAGTTGAATCTCCACCACACATGTATACTTATATATTGTAAAAATGTTTTTATCTCATAGTTGCATCAATATGTATTAGAATAAGGGTAATTCCATATCTCATAAATGTTTCAAGGATGAAAATCCCTCTCACACCAAACTGGAGGAGATCAATAATTTATGTTTTGTATATATATAGAATAGTGGAGCTGTAAGGTATGTTAATTTTTTATTTTTGAAAGCCATAGAGACTTTCTAATTATAGGCTAGAGAAACCTCGAGCATTTCTTTAGAAATCCTTCATGGCCGATGTTTAACTAGTAGGTTGGATGATATGATATTAAGTTATTTTCCAATTAAAATTAAGATCACGTGAAGTTCAAGTTTCTTATGAGTTACCTATTTACTACAATGGTCACAATACAACAATATTAGTTGAACAAAGTTATCAAACAAGCTTGGATTCTATATCCAGATTTTGCTAATAACTGGAACAAATGAGCAAGAGACTTGAGATCCTAAGGCTTATATGCACCTATAAAACTACATATCATACCCATCTTTTTGGGTAATCTTTTGACCACTCGTTCAAATATCCTTTAAGTAAAATTACTTGACAGAGACATCATAATTTGAATGGAGAAAAAAGAAAAAGAAAATACTCCACACCCAGCGCATTAGGTATAAGTCAAAAAATAAGAAAAAAAGAAAATTGTTCTTTCGTAAGTTTAATTTTTAGGAGAAAATGGAACGAAATTGATTGACATTGAAACGAGATGAAGAAAAAAAGTGATAAAGAGTTCAAGAAACGGACAAGAGAAAGAAAAAGCAATGGCAACGATGACTATTGGGTAGAGAGACGAATCAATGCCGTCATTGAGGGCAGTTGGAACCAACAGAAAATTACAATTTCGAATGCAAATGCCAAGAGTTTAATTGGGAATCCTGTAGAACCCTTTAATTAGTAGACTTTTAAAGGAAAGGATAAAATCATTTATCCCCTTGGACCCTATAATATTCGAAAAATTATTCATGAATCCTCATGTAATTAGGCAATCTTTAAACCCTCCTTATGAGTTCTAAAATCATTACAAAACTCTTTTCTTTTTTTTGCCTTTGTAGTTAATTAAGTATGTTAGTAACTTACAGGGTTTTGCGACAATTTATGATCATACATTGTAACACTCAAAACATACCATGACAAAACTCTGTAAACACTATTGTTGGATATGGATTTTCAAGGCCAAAAGCCCAAATGTGGAGACTAAAAGACAGGTCTAGTCCAAATAAGGTTCGAGTAGTTCTATTCGGCCCATTTTTTTATCTCATTAGTTCCTAACTTAATTTAACAAGGATATAATTGTAACTTCAAATATAAAATAATCTTTTATTATCTCCCATATTAAATTTTTACTATTTTTATTTCCTTAAATAAAGTCTTATTTGACTTTAATGATGCCTTTTTTTTTAATTTAACATTTAATTGAATTGTTATTAGATTCTAATTGTGTTTGATTTTTTTCCAATATTTTTATATCATTCCTATTCACTAATTTAACAAATTATTAAAAAAATATCATGATTTTAATGCTAGTTAATTGTTTCCTTTATCTTATTGAATTCTCTAAATCCATATAAACAAAATAATAATCAAATTATTTTTTAGCTTTGGTTTTTGAAAGGGATATGATAATATGGATAATTCATTGTCTATTTGATCTAATAAGTTATTTGATGAATTCAAACTTACAAAGAATGAAAGATATATTAACTTAACATAAAATAAAGCACTAAGAAACAAATTGACATGAGAGGGAGAGATGAAGTTGATAAAGTAAGAGAGAAAATAAGGGAAAGGGGTAACGGATATATAAGGAGAAAATAATAGTTTTATTAAGTCTATCTACTTGATATTAATTATCGAATATATTTTATTTTTATTACAAATTTATCCTTATTTA
Source organism: Boswellia sacra (assembly GCA_013180625.2). Taxonomy (NCBI): domain Eukaryota; kingdom Viridiplantae; phylum Streptophyta; class Magnoliopsida; order Sapindales; family Burseraceae; genus Boswellia; species Boswellia sacra. The sequence continues at coordinate 637,412 of SNVD02012572.1, read as the reverse complement.
ATTTGGAAATAGGAGCTAAATAGAACTACTTGTAAGGTTTTCATGGAGAGGCATCATGATGAGATCAACAAGATATCCAACCCAGATGACACCAATGCCCATAGAAGGACTTATTTAAAGCATCACATGTAGAAATATCTCACAAATGCTTCAGTTAGGTGCGATTCCCATATCATAATCCCTAAAATAGGGAAAAGTGGAGCATGTAAAGGCTTGATTCTATATGAATGCACCACTATTATCTTGATTATTTCAACAAATCATGGTTAAGTGGGAATTAGTTGTCAAAGTTATCCTAAACAACAACTAACAACCCCCTAACCCATGATTAGGGATCGCAATGGGTAGAGTAGACTAGCATCCATACCTTACCCTACCTTTTTAAAAAACTTGAGATCTATCTACCCATATCTTTCAAGGGTTTGAACCTTTATATCCATACTCTACCTATACCTATTAACGAAATAATATAACTTCTAAATTAGTCGTAGGATGTGATCAATATATTTAATATAATATATTTACTTTGATTTATTAATTTTTGTTTAATATAATATTGTAAGCCATCATATTACTTTAAACAAAAATACTAAAAGAACAAAATAATATAAATTAGCTTAAATAGGCAAGAAAAACACATCACAAGTTTAGAAAACAACACTAGCAAATTAATTACATTAAATGACTTACCAAAGTCAATTCTATCACAAATTACACAACTTCATGACATAAAGTATATATATAGTCCAACAATAAAACTACTAATTTTTTATTTTGAATATTTTAGGTTCTATTTGAATTAACAATAATAAAAATTATTATCTATTTTAAATCGATATTTAAAGGTTATAGGTAAGGTCTAGACTCATACCCGTATCTTACCTATACCTTTCAAATGTCTAATTTTTCATATCCATACTCTACCTAATACTATTAAAATTGATACCATACCTATCCCACTAGAGTATAGGTACAGGAATATTAATGTATGTACATATATTTGCCATCCCTACCCATGATTTGAGGTCCAAGAAATCTCAACACCCATAAACAACTAACTCCAATGGTAAGCTATGGGAGGTACCCTTGAAATCTCACTCATTTTGATATTTTATTATTTTTTATTTGATTATCTTATTCTGATATTGAATCGAGCATTAAAGTGACTAGCGACACTCCCACTAATGCATTTGCCAATAGCTGTATCTTTATATTGCAGAAAGCTATCACTACTGTTCACAATTGCATAGAAGGAACGCATGAACTAGCTTATTTTGTTCACTTTTTGTAAGAGATTTGGGCTTACAAATTTATATACAAACAACTATAAATTTTACAAATAAAAAATTAATAATACTAGTCTTCTCAAAATTTATCCCAAATTTTGCATTCCAAATGATGTATAATCAATTAGTGATTACTAAGTAGTGTGTGCAAAGATGTGGTAAATAATGTGATTGTTTTAGATTAATGCCATATCATTTGGCATCCATACAATTAGATAAAATTTTAGGATGTGTATCACTACTAAATAAAATGTGTATCACTACTAAATAAAATTCTAACTTTGGGAGGCATTTTCATTTTTTAGAAATAAAAAAAGGTTTTTCTAATTTAATTTTTAAATTACCTAACTATGCTCAACTAACGTTGGAGGTAAATATAGGCATTTACGGTGGAGTAATCGGAATATGTAATGTGTACGAGTCAATTGAATTTGGTTAGTTAATTTAAAATTTTAAAGTCTCAAAGACCGAAATTAGTTATTTTTTAGTCTTTTCCATAAATTTTATAACAAATTGAAATCAAGAGTAATAAGATCGGTTGTTTTGTGATAAATATGATAACTTGTAATGAATATTGTAATATATATAGCCTAACTAAAACGGCTCTATTTTTTAATATTCACAAATTATTTGATTAGAAATTTTATATTTAAATCAAACACTATATTAATCGTAAAATTGATAACATAATATTCTATTTTAATTTGCACAAAAAATAAAATATCCGCTTACAAAAAGCAAAAATTTACATTGGATCAGAACAATGTAATGTGTGGTTTATTAGCCTTAGGTGGTGTTTGTTTTAATTACTCAACACTTTTTAGATCTAAACACTTTTTAGAACTTAATTTATACTACTTAATAGGATGTTTGTTTGCTTTTTTAGATATCACTTAAAAAAAGTGGTAAGAGAATATTTTATCTTTAATGTGACATTTTTACCCTTGTTAAAATGTAAAATGTTTATATTTATATTTATACAATCATTTAAAAATTAAATAGTTAATAAAATTAAATCAAAATTCTTTTTTATTTAAATAATTAATATTATATTTCTTACAACCTTTAAAAAATAATTATTAACTAAAATTAAATAAAAATTCTTTTTCATTTAAATAGTTAATATTATATTATATAAACTCATATGATATTATTGTATAACTACTATATTATTAATATTATCAATTTTTAAAATTCATTCCTCCAAATAGATCAAGTTTAAGCCATATCAATTTGTATAAAAAAAAATTGTAAGAGTAGTATTTTATCCATTACATTTTGAGGACCATATTTTGAATCATAAAAGAATAATTCTATTAATTAAAGTGTTTTCCATTTCGTAAACTTAAAAAGAAAAAAAACAAATATGATATTTTAACTGACAATATTAAATATTAATTTTTTACTTTAAATTTACACCATTAAATAAAATAAAATGTCCTTAGCAATCTAATAAATAATTTTTGAAGTTTCAATAAAATTGTCCCTATAATATGTAATAAAATTCTATCAAATATATTGTCTATTTTAAAACTCATTATTTATAATGATATCAAATTTTTTAATAGTTATTATTCAACATATTATTAGCTAATTAATTTGAAATATTAATAGAAATAAATGAAAGTTTACCAATCATAAAAAATATTTATCATATTTTAATATGGTAATTATAAATAGTAATAAATAATATAACAATTTGATAATAAATACTAAAACAATCACAAATATACCAAAATTATATATTTTAATAAATTAAAATAATATTCATAAATAAAAATTTGATAAAATTTATATTATTTTAATCTATAGGGATATTTAAGGAATAAAATTTTTGACACCTCATTTAGACAATAATGATTAGAAAATTTGATAAAATTTATATTATTTTAATATGTAGGGATATTTATGGCATAAAATTTTTAACACTTTATTTAGATAATAGTGATTGGAAAAAGTGATAAATTTTCACTTTTTCAATTAAGTGATTTATCACTTAAAATAAGTGCTAAATGAAAAAACAAACAAAAATTTTAAGATTTAAATCTAAACACTTTAAGTGTTAAGTGATAAGTGGAAGAAAACAAACACCACCTTAGTCCTCTCATTTGTCTTAAGGGGCGTTTGGTCTTTTGTTTGAAATATGAATCAATCTGAATTAAACTGAAATTTGAATAAGTTTGAATATATAAATCTGAACGATGTATCTTTTTGTTTTGTTTGTTTGTTGGATTTATTTAAACATCTGAATTAAAATATTTGAAATTAGTATTTTTGCACATATAATTCTTTATTGTTTGATGTTGTTTTCACATGTGGTTTTTGACATATTAAAAATATTTGTAATTAACAGAGCGTCAAATTTTTTTTTAAAAGCCTATAACCTTTATTAACATAAGAGTAACCAAATTTAGTAGTTCATTCACTTGATTTTTTTTTTTCTTATACTACTAGTGTAATGCCAAGAATGTTTTATTGTTAGAGTTCCGAGTTACTTATTGAGTTATGTCTCATTATAGTTTATTGTGGTTTTAGGTGATTGAGGCTCTAGCATAGTGGATTTGACATATAAAGTTTTCGTTGTTTCGTGGTTTCCAAATCGGTCAAAGTCTTAGCTTGTCATTTAGGTGTTGTTTCATTGTTCTTTTATGCATCATGTATGAAGATTTCTTTAGTATTAGAATTGCATATTTTTGTTAATTCAAGTCTATCATGGCCAATCTTCCATTTTTTAGAATTTCTTCTCCTCAATAAGTAGGATTTGTAACAAGTAACAATTTATTATTATTATTTTTTAAAAAAACATATATCAACAAATTAACATTTAGTGCACCGATTTTATTAATATCTTTGGATAGGATTGGATTATATTAGGTTAGATAAAGTCTAACCAAAGTAAACACCAAATTTGTAATATATTTATAAAAATTTATAACATGTTTATAACATTTCAAATTATTTAATAAAAATTTCAATATTTAGATCAATATAGGAGTAATTTGCATTAGAAAAGAAATTGGCAATGGCGAGCAATATGGCTTATTGATTGCAATGGTCTCAAGGGGTCCCTCTTAGGCCTCAGTCCTCTCTCTCTCCTGAAATCTCCAGAGGCGTGACTAAGCTTGAAGAGAAAACCAGGATCAGCTTATCTTTTATATCATCTACAAACTTGAAGTACGCAAGCCTCCAGGAATATTTTTATTACCAACCTTCCACAAACTCCCCAGAAGCCAGCCTGAAATCCAAGTCCAATGGTTCTGTAAAACAACCCCTTTTCAAGTTCATTTTTGTCTTCATTTTCATTGCTTTGTTTCTTCCACCAGGAAGACGATTGATGCAATTGGTAGGCAGTGGAGAGGGACAAAGTGCAGGATATATTACCCTGGCAAATAGATGGATCATTCAGGGTCTGGAATTGGTTAGTCCATGGGATTATTTGTTCACAGAGATCGTTGCATGACAGGTTCAAGTGAACCAAGAAAGTTAGAGATATCAAGCTTGGTGGATTAGATTAGGCCCAGAAAAATGACTATGTAGAGGTCTAGAGCTTCCAGGACTTTTAAGCCGCCAACGCCGTCTGTTATATTTCCACTAAAATGTTTATAGACAAGTTCAAGGTTCCAAGTCTCGAAAGATTTGTTAGATCACGAAACATTCCAGAGAGGTTGCTTAAAAGATCAATACTATTCACAAGGTTGAGAGCGTCCTTATACAGGTATTATTCTGTTCCTTTTGTAGCCACCATCAACCGCCCATCATATAGCCAAATCCGGCATCAGAAGCCATGCCAATCAAATTTCCTAAGCAAGAAGGAAATTGACCCTGAAAAGTTGTTATGCGCCAGGTCCAGCGTGAGAAGAGAGGAGAGACTGCATAACTGTGAGGGGATGTCCCGGAAAAGTAGTTGGAGCGGAGACGTGAGACGAACCGAGATGGTAGCCTTTCTCCTTTCCAAGCTGGATCGGTTACCTGAAAGTTTGTCGTCTCCAAGATCAAGCATAATAATGTCTGTGCAGTTCTGCAGGGCTGAAGGGGGAATGCTATAATTTAGGGAGTTAAAAGAGACATATAAACTGATTAGCATTCAAAAAAGCTATTGCTCCGGGACTGAATTTTATGTTGTTACCACTGAATCGATCATTACTGAGGCCCAGGCGTTCCAGAATCAAGTCAAACCAGTTGGAATGGTGCCTAAAATTTTAGCATCAGAAAGAACCACATAGTTTAGTTCGATTTGATTCCCTAGCAACAAGGGAAATTTATTAGGATCCAATTTACAGGATTTCAAGTTGAGGTTTCTGAGTTTGAAAGGTGGAATCCACTCTGAACATACATTGAAAACCAGGGTCTTGTTCTTGAATTAATTCCTGAACAATACAAAACTGCTTTAAGCTTGTGAGGCTAGAAAAATGAGATACTTCCGTTGCACCCTCCCATTGATTACTGTCTAAATTTAAATAAACTAATGATGAGAGTTGTCCCAGAGTAGTTGGAATCGTTCCTCTCATCCCATTAGACAGGTCGAGCACTTCCAAGGACGAAAATTTCCGATGGATTCTGGGATGGAACTTGAAAATGAGTTTCCCAAGAGTTTAGGATCCCTCAATTTCCTTAAGTTTCCTAAGCAATCATGAAGAATCCACCCAGATCCCAGTTCATTGCATCCCAAATCTGACAGGCCATCAGTGAATTCTGCTATCTCATCACCAATCGTGTTCATATACAGATCAGGCACGCGCAAATTGCAGATATTACCAAACTTTTGTGGTCACCTACCCTTAAGAAATGAACTCTGCTTGGACAAATCAACGCATTGAATGAAATTCATGTCCGCAAATTCATCAGGAACTCGACCCTAGAATTGGTTGGAGCTGAGGTCAATGCAAACAAGACCTGTCAAATTGAAAAGCCAGGAAGGTATGGGGGACTTGAAGCCATTGTTGGAGAGATCAGGCATTGAAAGAGATGCAAGGTTAGCAACTGGGAGAGAGAGGAATCAGGGAAAGTCCTGGAGGTATTGTTCTGAAAGAGATGGCAGCATGTTCACATCTTGAAGTCAATTAGTTATAGCTTTGCTAATATATTACGTCCCATATTTAAGTGTCTGAAGGAAAAAAGGCCTGGCAACTTTTGCAAGTCATTCTCATTTGATTCAACTATGTAAATGTTAAGATCAAGATAGTGCAAGCTTGAAAGATTTCATAGATTTGAAGGAATAATCCCACCAAAGAATGCACCGGAGAGATTGAGATAGCTCAATTTCTTAACCGGTCCAACGCATTCAGGGATTGGGATCCCTTCAAAATTATTCATGCTCCGGTCTAAGTATCTCAAATTCTTCAAATCAAGTAAAGATGAACTTATCTCACCTGCTAATGCATAATCAACTCCATCACCATCAGGACTCGAATACTGGTTGCCGAGGTCGAGCTTGATGACATGCCCAGTCTAGCTGCTGCGCTTTACACCATCCGTCTGCAGCTGTCCTTGCCAACCAAGGAAGACAGCCGAAGTGAAGGATCCATGAGACCTTGTTTGAAGCTGAGAAGAGCTTTTCTCTCAGTTTCCATGCAACTGACACTTTGAGTACGGGTAGTACACGAACCAAGTTTAACCGTTTCAAGGTACTGAAAACCAGAGATTACTAAAAGTAAAAGAAATGTTATGGAGGTTTCGGTACTTGCCATGGCTAACAACTAATGTAGCTTGAACTCAATATACATAACTATTTATTGCTCAATGGAATTGGATCTTAATACATATATGTAAACATCAACATCACTTCTCTGGCTCCTGGAAAATGTACCATTTGTATCCGCCTTGATCCTTTTTACCGCTTCATTTACGACAAAGAAGAATTTCTCCGAAATATTGTAAAATGTAACACTATAAACTACTAATCTTTTATGATAATTGGTTGCCATTTTCTCCAATTTTGAAGCAACTTATGATACATCTGCTCTAGAATTACTAAGAGAGAACGTACTGCAACTTCCATCTTCCGAGGGCTAGCAGTCTATGCCAGGTGGTAAACCAAAGCCAATTCTTTCCCCTGTTCAGTCGTTCTGTTCTAAACATGGTTCTTATAGAAAACGACTACAAGTTGTCTGCTTTATTTGAAAAATCTGGCATTTCTTTTTTTTTTTGTTTATTTTTATGATTCAGTACTGAATTTCAGGTTGTATAAATTAGTACGTACAATTTGATTGTAAGTGTAGCATTATTCGTAATAACATATATAAGTTTCTCAAATAAAATTTCATAAACCAAAACAACATAGACTTCGAGAAAAATAGGCCATGCTCCCTCTACTTACTCAATTTTTCTTCTTAACTAAAGACATGATATAACAAAATTTTTCTTAAAAAATGAATTTCCTATCTTATCAATGTTTAACGATGACATCATTAATGGAACCAGTATAATCGACCCGCGAGCTATGGTCAAATCGTTAAGCCATCTGAGATTTCAAAAATAACAAGCAAATTCTATTGCTTATTCCCTCCAACTCCGACAAGCCTGTAACCGATTTCTGACAGAGTGACACTGAAACATACACGATGCTCGTGTGAATCTAATTATGCAGAATATCTCCTTACTATTAAGATAACAAGATCAACCGTGAAAGGCAGAGAAGAAGAAAGAATGGGGAAGTTAAGACAATTAAGACTTTCAAGATCTTGTTTTTTCACTTTAGCAAAACAATGTCATTTTATTGTAAAATACAATAAAATTAAATCCTAACCATCCAATTTAATAAATGTCACATGTCTCAATATCTTACAAAGGTTAGGAAAAGATTGATCAGGAGAGGATCCTGATCCAAATTATATTCGATTGGATTGGGTTAGATACCATCCACATAAATTAAACATCGATTTGTATTATTTTATAAAAAATTATTACATGTTTCTAACATTTCCAAATTATTTCATAGACAAATCTGTATTTAATCAAATCCTTTTTTAAAAATAAATTAATAACACTAGTTTTTCCTATTTTGCAAACAAACTCTAATATCTACTTAAAAATGGCTGTAATTTGCATTATAACAGAACTTGGTAATGTATGGGTTATTGATTGAATTGCCATGAAGGGGTCCTCCTTAGGCCTCAGTCCTCTCATTCTCTTGAAATCTCTGGAGGCGTGCTAAGCTTGAAGAGACGACCAGGATCAGCTTATCTGTCATGTTATCTACAAACTTGAAGTACGCAAGCCTCCAAGAACTTTTTATTGCCAACGTCCCACAAACTCCCCAGAAGCCAACCAGAAATCCAAGTGCAATTGTGCTGTAAAACAACCACTTTTCAAGTTCATCTTTCTCTTCATCTTCATTGACTTTGTTACCTCCGCCAGCTGGAAAATCAGTGGTGCATTTTTTGGGTAGTGGAGAGCCACAAAGTGCAGGGTTACCCTGGTAGATTGATGGATCATTCAGGCTCTGGAATTGGTTGGTTGATGGGATTGGTCCAGAGAGATTGTTGTATGACAGGTTCAAGTGAGCCAAGAAAGTTAGAGAAATCAATCTTGGTGGTATAGGCCCGGAAAATTGATTCATGGAGAGGTCTAGAGTTTCCAAGAGTTTTAAGCTGCCAATGCTGTCTGGTATATTTCCGGTAAAATGGTTCATGGACAAGTTCAAAGTCCCAAGTCTTGAAAGATTTGTCAGATCAGGAACCATTCCGGACAGGTTGTTTCCTGAAAGATCAATACTATTCACAAGGTAAAGAATGTCCCCAAACAAGTATTCTCTTCCTTTTGTTGCTACCATCAACTGCCCTTCATATCGCTGATCTTTAATGTCATATGCCATACCACTCAAATTGCCGATGCAGGAGGGGAGTAACCCTGAAAAGTTGTTATGCGCCAGGTCCAGTATGTGTAGAGAGGAGAGACTGCATAATTTTGAGGGAATGTTCCCGGAAAAGTTGTTGGATCGAAGACGTAAGATGAACAGAGATGTTAGCCTTTCTCCCATCCATGCCGGAATGTTACCTGAAAGTTTGTTCTCTCCAAGGTCAAGTGTAATAATGTCTGTGCAGTTCTGCAGGGCTGAAGGGATTTCTCCCGATAAATGGTTGCTGCTCAACATCAAGTATTTAAGTGAAATAGAACCCAGTGAACTTGGTATCTCACCAGTTAAATTGTTGTTTAACAAGTCTATCTGATAAACACCTGGTATACCGTTCCAGAAATCCGGAATTTCCCCACTCAACTGATTACTGAAGAGAACAAGAGTGAACAAATAACTTAATTTCCCGATTGACGAGGGGATGCTACCATTTAAAGAGTTAAAAGATACATCTAAATCTGTCAATATTGGCATCTTTTCTCCTATATCTTCAGGAATTGGTCCAGAAAAAAGATTATCATCCAAATGGAGAGAACTAACATTTGATGACAATACAGGCAAAGAGCCTGTAAAACGATTAGCATTCAAGAAAACTACTGCTCCAGAACTGAACTTTATTTTGTTAGGCACTGTACCACTGAATTGATTATTACTAAGGTCCAGACGCTCTAGAATCAAGTCTAATTCCCAAAACCACATTGGAATGCTGCCTAAAATTTTAGCAGCACAAAGAACCACATAGTTTAGCTCGTTTTGATTCCTTAGCCACAAAGGAAATTTAGGACCCAATTTACACGATTTCAAGTTGAGATATGTGAGTTTGAAAGGAGGAATCCAGTCTGAACTCACATTGAAAACCAAGGTCATGTTCTTAAATGCCTGAACAATGGACAACTGCTTTAAGCTTGTGAGATTAGAAAAATGAACTTCTGTCACGACACTCTCCCATTGATTACCGTCTAAATTTAAATAAAGTAATGAAGAAAGTTTTCCTAGAGTAGCTGGAATTGTTCCTTTCATCCCATTTTCAGACAGGTAGAATACCTCAAGGAAGACAAATTTCCAATGGATTCTGGGATGGAACCTGAAAATGAGTTCCCCGTGAGTTTAAGATCCCTCAAGTTTCTTAAGTTTCCTAAGGAATCCGGAAGAAACCCACCAAGTTTGTTGTATCCCAAATCTAAGTACTCTAAACGACAATTGGTGCAGTTTGACAGGCCATCAGTGAATTCTGTTATCTCACCACTAATATTGTTCATATACAGATCAAGCACACGCAAGTTACAGAGCTTGCCAAACTTTTGTGGTAACTTACCACTGAGAGAAGAATTCTGCTCTGACAAATCAATATATTGAATGAAATTCAAGTCTGCAAACTCACCAGGAACTCGACCCTGGAACTGATTAGAGCTGAGGTCAATGTAAACAAGACTTGTTAAGTTGAAGAGCCACGAAGGTATTGGAGACTTGAAGCCATTGTCCGAGAGATCAAGCACTGAAAGAGATGTAAGGTTAACCCGTGGGAGAGAACGAGGAAGAAGGGAAAGTCCACAACCTGGTAGGCGTAATTCTGAAAGGTATGGGAGCATGTTTAAAGCTTGGTGAAGCCAATAAGTTTTAGCTTTCCTAAGATTAACATTCCCCAAATTTAGGTGTTTCAAAGAAGAAAGACCTGACAACCACTGTAACTCATTCTCATTTGATTCAACTGTGTAACTGTTGAGATCCAGATAGCGCAAGCTTGAAAGATTTCCCAGATTTGAAGGAATATTCCCACCAAAGGATGCACCAGACAGATTGAGATATATCAATGTCTTGAGTGATCCAATGAATTGTGGGATTGGGATCCCTCCAAAACTGTTCATACTTAGGTCTAAGAATCTTAAACTCTTCAAATCAAGCAAAGAATCTCTTATCTCACCTCGTAATGCATATTCAGCTCCGTCAGCATCAGGACTTGAATACTCGTTGCCCAGTTGGAGCTTAATGACATTCCCAGTCTTTTTGCTGCACTTGACACCGTCCCATCTACAGCAGTCCGTGCCAACCCAGGAAGACAGCCGAAGTGACGGATCTTGGAGACCTTCTTTGAAGCTGAGAAGAGCTTTTCTCTCAGTTTCCAAGCAACTGTCATTTTGAGTACTGGTAGCACACGAGCCAAGTTGAACATTTTCAAGATACAGAAAACCGGAGATTAATACAAGTAAAAGAAATTCTATGTAGGTTTTGGTACTTGCCATGTCTAACTACTATTGTACCTTGAACTCAATGTGCACATAAGTATATATAGATTAATTAATGGTATTAGCGGTAGCTGTTGTACATCAACATCACATCTCTGTCTTTAATGTTTGTCAAAATTTAGACCCAAAAACTCCCGCTGGTTCCTGGAAAATGTCTCAATTGTATTTGTTTTTATTCCTCGTATCATTTCACTAACGACAAAGAGGCATTTCTCCAAAAGATTATAATTTTTAACATCGTAAACCACTAATCCCTAACTTTTATCATAACTGGTTGCCAATTTTTCCAATTTTGGATTAACTAAGATGGAAAGTACTGCAACTTCCAACTCCCAAGGGCCAGCGGTCTATGCCAGGTTGTAAACCAAAGCCAACTTTTGTCCAATATTCAGTCCTGGTCTGAACATGCTTCGCAATTGAAAATGACTACAAATTGTCTGCTTTCTTGGAAAAATCATGCATTGACCTTCCCTTTTTTTTTTTTTTTAATTCATGCATGCTTTAACTCTTCATATCTTTACATGATATGGTTAAATCATATAGATCACCTGAAATTTAAGGAAAAAAAATAGCCAATACAATTGATTTACCGTTCAACATGTTACATTAGAAAGAGAAAGGATAAGATAGGAAATGAATATATGGGTGTGATGCTATTTTTTTATTAGTTAAATGATGGAGCTTTCTAGATGATGGAGATTGAAATATCTTTTTTAAATAATTTTGCATAATATTAATTTAGTAAGAATCAATTGGCGACCATAATTTTCCCATATTATTACATTTGATTATGAATGTATTGTCGATTAAATTTTTCTTGAAAGTGATTATCTTAGTTTTCTTCTGATATTAAATTGATCGGGATTATTTTTTTTAAAGTTAATTTAGGGACTCGGATTAACAAAATATGTGGAATTTAATGAAATCAACTAATGGTAGGTAAACGTACTTTAACGTTCCAAAAATTCATGAACCGCCTCCATCTAGACAGGCTTTAAGACCCTCCTCATAATTTTCAATAATCATTGAAAACTCCTTCTCCATAGTTTGTAAACTATTTTAATAGCATGGAGGGTTTTGTGAATTTTTAATGATTATAGCAGCCCAAAAAAGAAAAATCATGAAACTCTCTACGATGTTAACAAATTGAAATGCATAGAATACCCAAATGTAGGGGTGACAATTTTTGACACAACCCATGAACACGACACGAACACGTTACACGATTAATAAATGGGTCGGGTTAGTGTTGAAGGTGTTCAACACGCCAACCCGTTTAATGACACGAATAGTTAAATATATTTTGTACATTCTTAATATGTAAATTCATTCAATGATATAAATTATTACCTACTTACAATATATATATTATAAAATTGAAATTTTTATACTATAAAATAAATTAATTTATAAAATAATAAATTATAATGATTTTAATAATATTTTATACTAACAATGGTTTATATTTTAAAAATAATTTTAATTGATTTAAATATAGAGAATATAATATATTATGTATAATTAAGTTAAACAATTAAGTAAATTATACGAATTAAATATGACACGATTACGACACGTGGGTAACACGTTTAATAATCGGGTGGGTTTGGGTTTCATGTTTTGACACGAATAATTAAATGGGTCGACAAGACACGACACGATTACCACCCCTACCCAAATGTGATATAATCTCAATAGCTAAAAGGTTATTAAATTGTTCATAACAGGGATGAGTAATTTACACACAAAAAAAAAAAAAAGCTTTGACACCCCTGTTATTTGTAAACCAAAGCAACGTATGCTAGGAGGTAAACCAAAGCCAACGACACTTTTCAATGTTCATTCCTTCTGGTCTAAACATGGTTCACATTGAAATTGACCCCAAATTGTTCAGTCTGCCTTCTTTAAAAAATCCGGCATTGGCCTATTTTTCTACTCATCATGCTTGAACCTTTCATCTTTTCATGATATACGGAGGTCCGCAAAATCATTTCTATCAAAATGAGAAAGTCTACCTGCTCATGTTGGCGCATGTATAGTTTGGATCATGAAACACACACGAGGCATGTTTTAAGAGTTTGACATGCTACATCATTTTAGACAGATGGTATCTAATTATTAATATTTTATCATATATTTAATAATAGTTCATATTTCTTTTTCTTTTTCTTTTTTTTCCAATTTTGAATATTGACTTGAATATTTAATACCATATATAATTTGTATTTGCGTTTGTAGTTATATGTTAGAAGAAATCATTCAATAATAGCATATGTAAATAATTCTCATATAGAATTTCAAAACCAACTCAAACTATTAAAAAAATAGGACATGTTCCCACTTTTTATTCAAATTTTATTCTTAACTAGAGATACCGTATAAGAAAATTTTTCTTGGAAAGAGAATTTGATATTAATGTAGAATGCGAGCTGGTTTGGTAACTTCATGGGACTAAAAGATTGTAAGAATAATGTCCCATGTTATATATTTCGCCTCTCCTTGGTAGTATTTTCTGTAAATCCGGCATATCTTTACTAAGGATTGCTAAAATCCCTATGAAAATCTCACTTCTTAATAATAATAATAACAACAACTTTTTTATTTGGGGAAATCTTATATGACATCTCATGGCTACGAGATCCCACAATACACGTCGTCGTCGGCTAAAATTAACATGTTTATTAAATTTTAATTGAAGTGATTAAAATACCCCTAAATCTAAACCTTAAGAATAATATAACTTCAAAACTGCCTTTCAATGAAACAATATATCCAATTTTTTTAAAGATTTATAATAATTTATTTATTCAATAAAATTTGAATTTTAATATATTCTTTTTAATATTTTCCCTTAGATTTAAGATTTTAGGGATATTTTAGTCATTTCAATTAAAAATGATAAAATATGTTAACTTTGATTAAAAGCAGGGGAATTGTGGAATTTTCAAACTATATGATGTCATGCAATTAGATTTCAATAACTTACGAAGAAGGTGGGTGCTATAAACCTTAAAAATAATGGTAAAATACAAAATAAGAATAATGTTAGATTTACAGACTTTTTAGGCAAACTAATGTAGCATGAGATGTTAGATAAATAAATATTAATGAGATAAGATATTTATTAAGATAAATGATGTGGTGATCATATAATACGTCAATTTATATAAATAATTTATAAAAGTAGTATTATTCATAAAATAATCAGTCAATTATGTTTAATTTTGAAAGAATATGTCCGATTGAATGAATTCTACTTCTAATTGGGGATGTTTGTAAGATTTTCAAAAACTATATATAAGTGCAATTGTATTTGTTTTAATTTTTCTTATCATTTCACTCACGACAAAGAAGAACTTCTCCAAAATATTATAATTTGTAACATCGTAAACTGCAAATCTTTTATTATAATTGGTTGCCAATTTTTCCAATTTTGAAACAACTTATGGTACATCTACTCTTGGAATTACTTAGTGAGAACGTGCTGCAACCTCCAACCTCCAAGGGCCAACGGTATGTGCCAGGTTGTAAACCAAAGCCAACCTTTTTCTTTCCATGTTCAGTTCTTTGAAAATGACTACAAATTGTCCGCTTGGAAAAATCTTGCATTGCCCCTTTTTTTATTCTTGCATGCTTGAACTCTCGCATTCCTTTAGATAATATGGTTAAAGAATAACGCTATATATTCTAACTTTGTATTTCAATTTTGTATCCCAACTAAAATGGTAGCTGACATGTCAATCTATGCAAAGAAAGTATTAATTGATTAATTAAAAGCGGTGTAATATAACAATTCATGTGGATTAATATGTTAGCTGTTACATCAGTTGGGATACAAAATTGAGAAGCAAAATTGGGATGTATAGCATCATTGTATGGTTTAATCATATAAATCACCTGAAATTTAAGGGGAAAAAGGGCAAATACAATTGACTAAAATTTAAGGGGAAAAAAGGGCAAATACAATTGACTTACCGTTCACCATGTCATACAATAGAAACAGCAAGGGTAACATAGGAAATAAATGGTTGTGATCCCTTTTTTTACTATTATTTGAATGATGGAGCTTTCTGGTGGAGAATATTGAAATATCATTTTTTTTAATAATTTTGTATAATATTAATTGAGTAAGAATCATTGGCGATCATAATGTTCCTACATTATTATATTTGATTATGAATGTAAAGTCGGTTAAATTTTTCTTAAAAGTGATAATCTTAGTCTTCTATAATATTAAATTGATGAGGATTATTTTCTTTTAAAGAGTAATACTATTCTTAGAAACAACTTATACAAACTCACTCATATAAATTGATATTGCATGATGTGATTTGATAAATAAATACAGTCATTTAATAAATAAATAGTAATAATAAATGATATTAATTAAGATGGGTGATGTGATAACCATATAAGGATATCACATTAGTTCGTATAAGTAGTTTAGAAGAGTAACATCACTCTTTTTTTTTTTAAATTCTCATTTAGGGACTAGAATTTACAGGATACGTTGAATTTAATCTCAACTAACGGTAGGTAATGTATTTTAACATTTAAAAAATTAATGAACTCCCCCATATAGTTAGGCTTTAAGACCCTCCTTAGTTAATTATAAGTTTCAATAGTCATTGAAAACTCCTTGTCGATAGTTAGTAATTATAAAGTATTTTAATGGCATGGAGGGTTTTGTGAATTTTTAATGATTATAGCATCCCAAAAAATCAAAATCATAAAACTCTCTAGGATGTTAACAAATTGAAATACAAAGTATAGAATAACCTTGTATATATAAAACTAATTAATTTCATGTAACCAAACGTGACATAATCAATCAATAGCTAAAAGGTTATTAAATTGTTCATAACAGGGAGGAGCATTTTACACCAAAAAAAATGTTTTGACACTGTTTGGTATGCGACCAAAGTCCCACATTGGTTGGACATAGAGAGGATCATAGACATATAAGTATAGACAAGATCTCCATCAGTATGAGACCTTTTAGGTAGAATTTAAAAGTAAATCTATGAGAGTTTGGGTCCAAAGTGGACAATATCATTTTAACATCGAGTTTTGTGTGATCCATAGTCCTAATAAGTGGTATCAAAGCCCGAGGCCCAGACTAGCCAAGGAGAACACGTGGAAGAAATTCTGGGAATGCTAAACAAAGGTCGTAGGTCCCGATTAAGCTTGCGATTGAATTTGTGGTTGGGCTTTATTTGGCGATTAGATAGAGCAAGCTCTGGAGGTAGGCTCCACGTCGATAGAGCGGACGGATGGATGATGATTTGAGGCTAGGCCTGACGATAGGCTTCGTCTTGATTGAGCGGATAGATGGATATGATCCTTCAAGGGGAGGCCCAAAAAAATATAGAATAGTATGGTCTTTTGTTCGAGGGAAAGCTCGAAAAAATACATAATAGTATGGTCCTTTGTCCGAAGGGAGGTCCAAAAAAATACAGAATATTATGATCCTTTATCTGAAGGGAGGATTGTTGGGTGTGTAACTAAAGTCCCATATCGGCTAGACATGAAAAGGATCATGAGCATATAAGTATAGGCAAGATCTTCATTGGTATGAAGCCTTCTAGGTAGAATTAAAAAACAAATCTATGAGAGCATGGGCCCAAAGCATAGGCGGACCTATGTTGTGGGCCCCCACTGAAAAGTTGAAATTTCATTGTATCCCTTAAGTTTCAACAGTTACAAATATACCCTTAAATAAAGAAAAACTATAATTTTAACAAATATACCCTCTTACCATTGGGTTGTTAAATACTTTTACCTTGGGTTCACCCTTCCCTTAACTTTAGGTATCGTTTTTGTTAAATCCTCTTAGATTTGCAAGGTTATGTGGGTTCATTCATGTGCCTCTATTTTATGTTATTACATGATTAAAATGTCATGATATATGTACTCACACAATTTATTTAGAAGGCACTTAGAATGTACATAATCATAATGATTTGAAAATATTATTTGCAATATATTACATCGATCTAAATTTTATATATATTTATTGAACTCGGTGTATCATCAATATGTTAATTTACATAGAATTTTAAATTTAGATAATGAAATAATACAAAAAATTCTCTAATTATAGAATACCAAAATCAAAATTTTAAATACATTTAGCTATCGTATAAAGTATTAAAAAAATATTATTTAAAGCATATTAATTTAATTATAATCAAAAGACTTTAGAACTTATAAATGTGTTAGAAATTTTTTTCTTAAATATATATATTCAAAAATGAAAAAATTATATAATTTTTAATTTATCTGCAACTATTTAAATATAATTAAATCTTAATTATTATGTTTAGTTACTCATATTTATCTTAATTATAGACTATATAGCGTCCCCTCTAAAGAAAATATTTGCACCGTCGCTAACTCATAGTCTTTAATAGACACGAGTGTTATTTCCAAACCAAAGCAACGTGTGCTAGGAGGTAAGCCAATGGCAACGACACTTTTCAATGTTCATTCCTTCTGGTCTAAACAAGGTTCACATTGAAATTGACTCCAAATTGTCTGCTTCCTTCAAAAAATCTTGCATTGGCCTAATTTTCTATTCATCATGCTTGAACCTTTCATCTTTTCGTGGTCTACGGATGTCCACAAAAATCATTTCTATGGAGATGAGAAAAGTCTACCTGCTCATGTTGGCGCATATACAGTTTGGATAATGAAATGCACGAGGCATGTTTAAAGAGTTTGAGATACCACATCATTTTAGACGGATGGTATCTAATTATTAATATTTTATCATATATTTAATAGCAGTCAAAATTTCTTTTTCTTTTTTTTTTTTTCAATTTTATTTGAATATTGACTGGAACATTTAATAGCGTATATAGTTTGTATTTGCGTTTGTAATATTATGTTAGAGGAAATCATTCAATAATAACATATATAAATAATTCTCATATAGAATTTCATAAACCAAAATAAACTATTAGAAAAATGGGACATGTTCCCACTTTTTATTCAATTTTTCTTCCTAACTAAATATACAGTATAAATTTTTCTTGGAAAGAGAATTTAATATTAAGTTAGAACGCGAGCTGGTTTGGTAACTTCATGGAGCTAAAAGATTGTAAGAATAATGCCCCATATGATATATTCCACCTTTCCTTTGTAATATTTTCTATAAATCCTGCATATCTTTACTAAGGGTTGGTAAAATTCTTATGAAAATCTCACTTCTTTAAAAATAATAATAAGAAGAAAAAGTGTAGTTTCCGCACACTTTTTTATTTGGGGAAATTTTACATGACATCTCATGCGCGGTTACAAAATCCCACAATACACTTTGTTGTTAGATAAAATTAACATGTTATATTAAATTTAATTGAAGTAACTAAAATACTCCTAAATCTAAACCTAAAGAATATCTTTAAGAGGCATTTGATATGGGGATTTACTTTTATGAGAATGAGATTCAAATTACTGAAAAAGTGATTATGGGAATCTGATGTCTAGAAAATTAATAATATTATGTTTGGTTGCTTATAGGAATCTTTTCTTTGATTACAGCAAGAATCAAATTATTGTGTTTGGTTATACACAGGAATGTGTTAATTTTATTTATAATATGTTAATGAACTTTATAATTTAAAATTTTTCAATACTTCAAAAATACTTATTTTATTTTTTATATTATAATATGAAATAAAAAATTTAACATAAAATTATTTTGAAGATTTTTTTAATGGGCTAATTTTGAAGATTTTTAAATTTACTATATATATTGTTATAAATGTTATATTATAAAAAAGGAAAACAAATTTATTTTTTTCCTCATTTCTTGCCTTAGAAACGGTTTCTAGGCAAACCTATCTTTTTCCTCCTTTTTTTTTCTCTCTTATTCTTCATCGCCGATTTTCTCTTCCCTGCCTTGTCACTCCATCGTCGACCAGCAATAGCACTCAACGTCACCACCTCGTCATTGCCATTACCGACCAGCAGCAGCCCTTCATCATCGACATCTTGTCACTGTATAGTCACCCAAGGCAGTAACAACCCTACATCATTGCAACCACAATCACTGCCATCACTCACGGCTACTACCACCATCAATCATTACTGCATAATCCACCAGCACCACTTTCTATCGCCACCCAAAACCACCCAGTTCTCTCAATTTTTCTTTTAATTTATGTTTTATTATTTGATTTTTTATGGGTTTTGAGTTTGTGATTTTGATTTGATGATGTTGAAATGGGATTTTGGGAGAGAAGGGAAGAAGGTTTTGTTGGCATTGATGTTTTGATTTTGGAGATGAGATTTGTTTGTTGGTGTTGGATTGCTCTCGTAGAGATGGAATTAGGATTCCTAGTAATGCGAAACTCAAGTAATGAATGGGTTTCACATTACCCTTATTTTGTCCTAATTTAAAACCCGTGGAAAAGACGTATTTTTAGATTTAAAAACACAATAAAGAAACCAAACAAGGAGTTGACTTTAGTTTGCCATTCCTACGCAGACAACTCTACGTGCCAAACACCCCCTAAGAACAATTTAAATTCAAAAATACCTTTCAACAAAACAATGTATCCAATTTTTTTAAGATTTAAAACAGTTTATTTATTCAATAAATTTGAATTTTCAATAAATATATTCTTTTTAATTATTTTTCCTTTAGATTTAAGATTTTAGGGATATTTTAGTCACTTCAATTAAAATATAATAAAATATTTTAACTTTGACTGATAGTAGTCGATTTCTAGAATTTTCAAACTATACAATGTCGTGCAATTAGATTTCATTAAATTACAAGGAAGGTGTTTGATCTATCCTAAAAATATCGTAAAATACAAAGTAAAAATAATGTTAGATTTTTCGATTTTTTATACAAAGTAATGTGACAGGGAATATTAGATAAATAAATACTAATAAGATGAGATATTTATTAAGATAAATGATACGATGATCGTGTAACGTTTTAGTTTATATAAATGAATTCCTGTAAAAAACTTATAAGAATAGTATTTGTAAATACAGAAATTTGATCTACCAATCGGACTTGGGAGCTAACTTCAACTCAGCCCGTTCAGCATACGCAGCAACCTCTCCAAGCTCTTCCTTGATTCCATACATGCTGCTCCAATGCTCCACAAGGTGGGTGGGGAACCTGCAAGGAACTCCAATGCCAGAGTAAGGACCCAAATCCAGGGATTAAATCAACAATCTAATAGGAAAATCAGCTGGGTAACTAGAAAGAAGAAGAGCTTTAGTAGAAAGTAGTTCTTAGTTTCTTTTTTGATGTTGTCCATTATTTACTTGGCCCGCTCACAGAGCCCTTTTCTTTCCTTATCTCCGTCCCTATCTCCCGCCCGGTAATCCCCCTTTTGCCCTTCTCCCATCCCCATGCTCTTCCTTTCTGCTACACGTCTGTTCAACCTCGAGCGCTGTTCACCTTCCATTGCCGCCTCCCCACTTTGGCAAGTCTTCACCAGCTGCTCCTTTCCCTTTTTGCACACTGCTTCTCAACCTCCATTTTACATTCTCCCTCTTCCTTCTCAAATTGGAAATGCCTGCCTTTGCCCCCTCGTCCTCCGCATTTTCCTCCTTGGCCATTTGAAATATTTCATATAGAAAATATTGATTATTAAATTTCTTTCCAAGTTTTTGGGGTTTTTAAGAACATTACAGCTCTTTAGAGAAATTGATTTTTAAAAGCATAATCAAATAATTGATACTCGATAGAGACACGCATACATATCTCAATACATTAAAATCATCAACAATTCTACGTCAACAACTCATTTACTATCAACTTTATTTTTACAACTTGAGTTGACAATATATAACTGGATAAGTAAAATGTGAAAATAAATAAATAAGATTAAATTATATGATATATTAATTATCTATCTACTAATATTTTACCAATTCATGTTATTAAAAAAACTAGTTGTAAATGAGTTGTAAGTATAATGTTGTTATAAAACCTTCTAATATATATGTTAGTTAACATTTACAAATTATTTAAATAATGAATTTGATATTTAAAACAAGAGTAATGCTACATCTAAAACTATTTATAACCAGTTTTTATATAACTTGAGTTAGAAAAACATCATTCAAATAGAAGGATAAAAAATGAAAATAAATTAATAATGTTAAATTACATAACACATCCAGTAATATATTGTCAATTACTCAAGTTGTATAAAAAATTGGTGGTATATAAGTTGAAGATACAATATTATTCACAAAGCAAAGCTTATGTTGATCATGAAATTAATAACGTTAAATCATCAAATAGTCTAGTTAAAGATGGCAATAATTTGCATAAGAACAGAAAGTTACGGGACTGGGTAATGTTTGGTTCATTGATTGCATTGCCATGCAAGGATCCTTGTAATTAGGCCTTATTCTCTGGAAATCTCTAGAGTTGTGCCAAGCTTAATGAGGGTCAACCGGCATCAACTCTTCATTTATATTATCTAAAAACTTGAAGTAGGCAAGCCTCCAAGAAGACTAGTCTTTTAGGTGGAGGAACTCCTTCCATATATAAGCCCCATGACCTTCCCTTAACCAATCAATGTGGGACTCCCAATGAGGATTATCCAAATGGGGACTCCACATCAACAATCCCCCTCCTCAGACAAGGCCCTGGCAGGTGGCGGTGCCATTCTTGTCTAAACCACCAATGATAATCCTCCACAAAGACAAGGCCCCTGCTTCTTGTCTGAACCAAACGAGTTCACATATTGCTGTCTTGGGTTGGCTCTGATACCACTTGTTACGGATCGCTTCCGCCGCGCACAACAACAATTTTTTTTTTCAACAAATGGGCCACCATATATGGAGCAAGTATCCAGCCCAAAAGACTAGTCTTTTCGGTGGAGGAACTCCTTCCATATATAAGCCCCATGACCTTCCCTTAACCAATCAATGTGGGACTCCCAATGAGGATTATCCAAATAGGGACTCCACATCAACATGGAGAACCACGAAGTGCAGGGTTACCCTTGTAAATAGACGGATTATTTAGGCTCTGGAATTGGTTGGTTGATGGGCTTTGTCCAGGAAGATCGTTGTATGACAGGTTCAAAGGAGACAACGAAGTTGCAGAAGTCAAGGTTGGTGGAATAAGCCCATAAAATTGATTCATGGAGAGGTCTAGAGTTTCCAAGAGTCTTAATTAAGCTGCCAATGCTGTCTGGTATATTTCCTGACAAATGGTTCACAGACAAGTTCAAGATTCCAAGTCGTGAAAGATTTGTCCCATGAGGGACCTTTTCGAAAAGGTTGTTGTCTGAAAGATCAATACTATTCACAAGGTGGAGACTATCGTTGTACATGTATACTAAGCCTTTTGTTGCCGGGGGTTGGATCTAGAAGTTCACTGAATTTAATTGAAATATCCAAATTCTCAATAATCAAGTCTCTCAAAAGCCAGATTTTAAACTTAGAAAAGGAAAAGAAACTTACTATGACCAAAGGAACATAAGAAGTGAGTGATGAAAAGTTGAAAAATTATGAAATATAACCAATATGTAAGGGGTATATTGAAAAATAATAGATGTAATTTTCCTTTAAGACTGCTCTATTCAACTCTCACTTTTTATCTCTTTAGCCCCTACTTTTATTTTAATTTTGTTTTACAATTTTACCTTGAGATAGATTTACTAAGAAAGGAGAAAAAAAAAATCTAAAAGCACCCTGATTCTATTAAAAGAAAAACCAATTTACATTTGTATTATTTTCAACTTTAATACTGAATGTGATTTGATAAAACTCTTGAATATAGAATTTACACTACAAGAAAAATGCTCATATTTGACAGTTTTTGGCCGCCACGTATGTATATATTTGGCGGTCTTGAAAGCGCCACCAATGGCACTGCCAAATATGGTCAATTTGGCGGTCGGTCAACCTATCAAATATGCATCTGACTATACTTGGCGCTTTTAGGCCGCCAAGTATAAATAGTTTCAAAAATAAAAATATATATATACTTGACAGTTTTTCGGTCGGTCAACCTGTCAAATATGCACCTGACTATACTTTGCGTTTTTAGGTCGCTAAGTATAAATAGTTTCAAAAATTAAAAAAATATATATATACTTGGCAGTTTTTAGCTGCCAAGTATGTATATATATATATATATATATATACATATATATATATATATATATATATATATATATATGTATGCATGTATGTATGTATATGTATGTATGTATGTATGTATGTATGTATAAAATAGGCATTCTAAAAAATTTAAGTGCTACATGAAAGGAAATAGAGGATAAGTTCATTTTAAGTTAATTAACTCCCACCAATAAATTAAATGTGGCACATTACATAGATCTCATGTCTCAGCAGACAACTATTAGATTAAGTAAAAGCTTTAGAAAACCTTGACGCGACTCATTTGTTAACCATGGAGATGCAACAAATGATTAGATGATTAATGATCCACTGGAGATTAGAGGCTTGGACAGGGTTGGTTGATATGAAAAATTTCATCCATAATGAGCTATGTACCTGCTTAGCATCACCCCTAAACTTCTCCTTCCCAACGACCATTCCAACTAGACTGATACACTCCATGGATTTGGCACAGAGCATGCGATTAGACTTGTCAGTTGCATTCACCAAGATAACTTTCAGGTAAGGCATAACAGCATCATAATAGTTTTGGAAGTGCTCCTACAGAATCCAACTTACTCAGCAGGCATCTGCACCACATAACGAAAAATAAAATCAAGAGTAATAGAGTACCTGATACGAGTCAGTAACTGATATCAAAGCAGTTAATGCTCCCTCTTGTACCATTTGTTTTCCATTCTGGCACATAAACATGTGGAATTATTTAGCAGAAGGAAAAAAAGTTTGATCTTTCAAGCGTTGTTATTAAATATTTGTAAATTGGTGATTGATTACTATGTCAATATACCTATAAAAGTACAAGTAGTTTGCTCACTATAACATCCAAGTACGGCGTTAAAATTTCTGGAGTGCAGTTCTCACTGAAATTGAGCACTGTTGAAGCAGCATGTGCCCATTGATACACAAATTAAGAAAGTTAACCATCATGGAAGATCCAAACTCCCTTTGACTATGTACTACTCTTGCAGAGAGAAATGTCCAATTAACTTGAAAGAAAAAAATAATTGTATGGCAACGCACTAGAACGCCAAAGTTAAAATCAGAAAGCACGAAAAATCAAGGGCAACAACTTGTGAGATAAACATATAAAAATGAATTCAATGATTTGGTAAGCTTTCATGTAAAAGACAGAAGCTAGATGACTATGGCTTCCTAAAATTTGTTCTTCATTCTTTCGTCCCCATAACTTGAATTCTACCAACATATGAGAATCTAGCATTAGATTCGCAAGAGTATATAGGTGTTTACAAGTAAAAGTTAAAAGCATACCAAATAATTAGCAAGGGAAGTTACCTAACATTTCAATTCTTATTGAAAAGTAAGTTACCTAAAATATCATGTGTACTGAGTTTGAGAGTAGCTACACCAATTTTAGAAGCCTATAAATTTGGAAAAGAGAAACTAATCATTAAAAACCGTACGTAAAAAGCATAAGTGAAGACTACAAATAAAAATTCCTCACACATACTGCCCATCTAATTTCATTGAAGGAAAATACACTGAATCCTTAACCCCTTGCCAAATGTGATGCTAATCCAAGTAACACTAAATAGAAAGATCTGGTATACCATTGCCTCAGTCTCAAAATCCAATAGCAATGTGCAATATTCTTTTCAAGTTAATCTATAACAAATAAAAAATGAAAGAAAGCTTAAGATAAACCAATAGACACAAATTTACAAGTAACATTTTCCCTAATTCAATTAGTTACTTGATTACCACCCATTATTCTCACCTAGTTTATCCTAATTTTGAGTTATATGCCCTGCCTAAAAAAGAAAGAATGAAGTGGTGAGAAATTTATTACCAGAGTGGAAACCTTCATAATTACCACCTCATCTTGCAAAAACTCTGCATCTTTAAGCTATATCTCCTTGTCTAGTTCTGGTCATTGAACAAGAGACAATGACATAATTGATTTTCGTTTATTCACCTATTATTTTCCTTTCCTTGTCTTTTAATAACAAAACAAGTTCTTGCAATACACAAAATTCAAAGTTTAATCTTTTGGTACTATGGCCTTCCCAACCTCCTTTTTCTTTTTTAAAGCCTTGTCAGTAAATGAAGTATCAAATACAAATAACAAATATTTGCATAAAATCATCTATCTGATTACTCCTTAAATCATTAGATATCTTGCGAAGAGGATTTGTTCAGGAGGTTGGTTTTCTTCCTTTGACTCTAGGTTAGATAGATAAAATGCTAGCTAAAATAGGCGTTTTCGAGTAATTACAGAAGTATCTCCAAAGACCTCAATGGCTGCTACCTTACTCCACAAACTCATTGAATAAAGATTTTCCATGAGCAATGGTCCACAATACCATATTGTAGTAATTACCATATTCATTTGCTACTAAAGAAAGCACTTTCTAGCACTTAGAAATTACCCACGTTATCCATAGAGCTAACTAATTAAAATACATCCAAGATTTAAGAATATTAGAACACCACACCAGTAAGAATAAACAACAAGAATAATGATCCTTTAGATCGAAACAAAGAAAATGAAACATAAAAAGATTAAGACAATAAGCATTTATGCAAGTTGATGCAGTCTAGAAATAGACAGAAAAATAAAATTTATTGATATAGACCACACTAGGGCCAAAAGAATAGTGGGCAATAATCTGTTTAATTAAAGGAAGTTTCTTATTGTTTTGTTTCAGATGATCATTTGTTAACTGGCGTACTTTATACTATGAGAATAACATTTTTCTGGTGATATTAAGTTATTAACTTTCAGTTTTATATTGCAAGAAGCAACTCAGGAGTAGTTGTAAAAAGAACTACAGACTTTATGACTATCAGAATCAAATTATAAACATCCATCAATCAAGATATTCCAAGTTCAACTGAAACATCACAAATCCACAACCACAACAGGTTGTAGCTTCAACTAACCTGTACTCTAGGATTATGGAAATCATCCATAGATGCAGCTAACGCTGGCAGAACACTAGGTGGAATTGATTTTGCAAATCTGGACCTAAATCCGTTGACAGTTGTCCAATTGCATTAATAGCTGCCCACCTCACACGGGGTTGGGGATCACGAAACGAGTTCAAAACCATTGACAACACTTGCTCCAAATTTTTAACCATAACCTGTTAGAAATCACCAAAAGCAATAAGGGAATTGCCCACCATCAGAAATGAACTATCAATGAGAATAATTTCCAAGAAAAACTTTGGTACTGCTAATCAAAGAAGAAAATGTCTAATGAACCTATGCAATTTTACACTTGCAAAACAAGAAACACCAAGAAATGAAAATGACCTATAAATCTACTAAAAGCACGCCTATAAACCTATTGAAGAAATTGCATAGTAAGGTCTCCAACGAAATTGTATTAGCTATTCCAGGTGTCACAAATGTATGAACCACAAAAACCTTCCAAGCAGCAAATGACTTTAACTAATCAGCTATCTAATTGATCCTATTCAACTTCAGAAAAGTAACACTAAAACATAACAAAAAGAGTAACAGTGAATATAAGTGACCACCAAAACAGACAAGCCAAAGGATATTCTATAAATTACATACTATTATTAAAACAACAAAAGCGAATAGTTTCTAGAGGAAAAACTGCCTGAAGTTATTAAAAAAAATAGTCACAACTTCAGTTGAGTCATATATAAAAGTAGTAGACTTCTCTAACACTAAGAGGAATACGCTGTCTATCATTGATGTTTAACTTTTAGATGAAATCAATATAAATGCATGATTCAACTAACATATCTTAAATATCATATCAGAAACAGAAACCAACTAAAAGTTATTCCTTAGAACAACCCTCAGCAATCTGAGCAAGTGCAATCAATGCAGCATGGTGTTTCTGCCTCTCAGGTGCTACCAAGTAAGCTAGCAACTGCTCAGATGTGATGGGAATAATCGTATTCCCACCTAGAGCAATAGCCAAACGGTCCAAACACTCCTGCCCAACACTGTGACTACTTGACTCACCCGTGTCCTCATCCTCTGTCTTTGTCGTATGCCACGTAGGGTCATCCTTTATATCCAACAACATCCGCATCAAAATCGCGAAAAGGCTACTGATAAACTGTGGCAACTTTCTCATCATCCTCGGTGTACGTTCACGCGCTTCGGCTAGCGTGATCACAAACTCAATCACCAAATGACGAGTCCCTTCCTCTAAAGTCTCTGCCTCGGCTATCTGCAGCATAGAACCTACCATATCCACTAACTGCCTCATTATAAACCGCGGCTCGGTCCCAGCTCACTCAATCAATAGCTCCAACGCCTTCTGCACCGTGGCTTCATTTCCGTTATTCAACGCCTCGGTCAATGTACGCATCATCGAAGGTAACAAGTCATACAAAATATTGTGAAAGTTTAAAACAATCAAAATTTTCTAAAACGAATAGATATGAAAACTGAGAAGCACCAAAACACAGCGTTTAAAAACAAATGAAAGACATAGATTTCACATTCACTTGGAACCAAAAGCGAGAAAAGAGAACGAGAGACATTGAAAAAGAAAAGGAGGATGAGAGACCTTGGTTCGATTGGCGAGCCACTGTTGTGGAGGAGTGAAGAACTTGCAAAGAGATAGCATGGATGAGAAAGGGAGTGAAAGCAAAAGTGAGGCGCAACTAGGGCAAGGGGGAAAAGGAAAAGTGAGAGAGAGACTGATAGGGTAGGGTAGGATATATTATAATTAGTGTATATTTCTCACTCCTTTAAAATGTGATAATTATGTAATTGAAAAAAAGACAAAAGGTGTCAAATATAAAGGAAAAATGGGTTTGACTTTCAATTAAGTGTTATAAATGGCATTTTTTTTTATAAAACCGTCAAATAAATAAATATGCAACTGCCAAATATTTCTAAAATTCTTGTAGTGTTGATTTGATAAATAAATATTATTTGAAATACTGAATTTGTTTCTTTTACCCTTGTCATAATTGAACTGTTACATGACTTTTTTTTTTGTAATATTAGCTGGTTAATTCATCTATTATAGTGAAGTAAAAATGACTAGTTAAAGCCAATTTTCCTACTAATTTAAATGAAGAAGAAGAAGAAAAAAAAAAGTGGAACACAGTAATAACATTCACATAATTAACATGGTGAAAAAAATATGGAGACAATATTTTATTTCAAAGTTAATTAACAACATGCAAATCAAAATTCATAGTACACTGGACACGAGAGGTGCTACGAAATTAGAGACATAATTTGAAATAAACAGAGAGAGTACCAGTTGTGAAATCAGGGAATAAAACAAGACATTTGCATTGCAGATTCACAACTGAGAAATTAGGACCAAAACAGAGAAATTAGAAGTGTTTGAAATTAGAAGAACCGAGAGAGAGAGAGAAATTAGAAAGATAACTTCAATTGCTTTAAGAATTACATTCAAAGAAAGATGGAACATGAGCATCTAACAAAACTAGAAATATAATTGACGTAAATTAGTGGAGACAAATAGATCAAAAGTAGTGTAGATGGTAATTTGTCATCACTCAAGTAAGAGACAAATCCGCCCTTCTAATTCAACCCAAGAATCATAAAGCATCAAACATTGGTAGGTGGACTTTCCAAAAGAAGAGCTTACCAAGGGCAATAACAAAGAAACCCCTAGACTTGGGTTATAAACCAGTTCATGAGCTAACGCAAATCAGTTCTAGGCTGTCTATAGTTGACTAAAGGAAAGGGCAGGGACTTTCCTGAAGATGATTGTTAACTAACGGAAAGGGTAGAGACTTTCCTGGAGATGATTGTTAACTAACAGAAAGGGCAGTGACTTTCCTGAAAATGATTGTTAACTAACGGAAAGGATAGGGACTTTCCCAGAGATAATTGTTAACTAACGGAAAGGGCAGGGACTTTCCCGGAGATGATTTTTAACCAACAGAAAAGGCAGGGACTTTCCCGGAGATGATTGTTAACTAACGGAAAGGGCATGGACTTTCCCGGAGATGATTTTTAACCAACAAAAAAGGCAGGGACTTTCCCGAAGATGATTGTTAACTAACGGAAAGGGCATGGACTTTCCCAGAGATGATTGTTAACCAACAGAAAAGGCAAAGACTTTCCCGGAGATGATTGTTAACTAACGGAAAGGACAGAAACTTTTCCGAAAATGATTGTTAGCTAACGGAAAGGGTAGGGACTTTCCTGGAGACGATTGTTAACAAGCGGAAAGGGCAGGAACTTTCTCGGAGATGATTGTTAACTGACGGAAAGGGTAGGGACTTTCCTTGAGATGACTGTTAATTAAAAGATAAGAGTGAAGACTTCCTCTAAGACATCCGTTAACTAAAGAATAGGAAGTGGACTTTCCTAAAGCCAGGAGTCATGACAATAAAGGTCTGGAAGCCAACAAAAGTCTCAGCGACTACCCAAGTGATATCAACAATTTAAGTCTACCACCGAGCACTCAAATGACCAGCTCACTCTAGGGTTAGACTTATTCAATAGTTAGCCATTAGGAACAAGCTACAACACAAAGAGGGCTATTGAGGGATGCCACATCAGATGCCATATGGCAAGTCCTTATTGCCTGGGAACTAGGGTTCCTGGAATTCCTTAGAAACGTCTAGAAGGTTGGGTAGGCCCTTACGATCATGACACCTCATAGGATCGAAAGGTCAAGATTTAGGTTAAGGAAAATGTCTCATATAAAACTAGAGGATGAGGCAAGGGAGAGAGGAGAAAAAAACCCACAAAAAATTCTTTAACACCTTCCCGAGGAAGATACCCTAAAAAGCTTTATCTGCTCTCTTCAAAACTCAGCCACCCACTTTCCACTTATTTTTCCTCCATTACTGTTCCATTGCTTCCACACACTTACACACTTTCAAACACCCAACTTTCTTGATTTTTTACCTAAGTAAAGCCCTCAAGCTAACTTGACCGTCAGAGGGTTTACGCCGGTGAAAAATCCGACGACCTTTGACATCTTTTTGTGCTGCAGCCATTGAAGGAGTTCAGAGGCTTTGGCTACCACTATGAACACATCCTGGAGCGATCTTAGTACCTGAAGAGGAAGGAATTAGAGGGTTAGCTGTCACTTTCAACTATCAGAGGCTTGTCTCCTTACTCTCACAACCGTCATTTTCGTCATGTCAGTGCTTGTCCCTCGGTTATCAGAGGTTTGTCTGAAGGTACTCTTGAGTCTCTGATTTTTGGTGTTCTCCCTTGTTGCGGTCTCAGACTAAGTCCTAGGACTTTGTTGAATATTCCATTACTCGTTTGGAATCCATTTACATTGTAGCTCAGAGATTTATCCTGTTTCACTTTTGGTATTTCATTGAGTCATTATCAAGTCTATCAAGTATCGTTACTGTTTATCCATTATTTAGTCCTAAGCCATGTCTTCAAAATCGGATCGATATGTACCTGGCAGAAAATCCCTATACTTCTATTCTCAACAATGAACATCTAACACTTAAGGTCATCTAGGTCATTTGTCACTAAATTTCCTTACGTGTCTCATTCTAGTTGTGGCCATTTTTTGGTAACAACATTTGGCGCCGTCTGTGGGAACGACGTTAGTCAGTGTTCCCGGTTTTAGTTAAGGTGTGAAAATCTGGTTTTACCCTTTGAAATATTCTTTGAAACTCTTCAAAAATGGATGGTGCGGAGGCTAGTGTCACTAACAGCTTACAACCAGCTGTTGGATCCAAGAACACTAGGCAAGTCATGACAAGACGAGCCACTCAAAACCAAAGGATGGAGGATATGGAAGTCGAAATGAGGAGTCTTACGGAGGATAACGCTCAATTGAAAACTATGCTTAGTGAGTTGATGGGAAAGGGAAAGACCCCAAACACAGTCCCAAACACAACCCCAAACGCAGTCGCAAACACAACCCCAAACACAGCCCCAAACGCAAACCTAAACATCACACTTAATCAACCAACAAACCCCGCTACTCAGCCTGCGCCCAACCAATAACCTATGCTAGAATCTCCGATACTCGACTATGGACTTTATGTGGAAGGCCCTAGCCAACACCCTCATCAAGCCACAAATAAGGGAGGCCCAGACCAATATCCTAATCCTAACCAAGCAACAAATTTGGTAGGTCATGCTCTAGGAGATGGGAGAAAGGAGCTCGATTGTCAAAGTCACACTGCAAGCTCGAGGCCTCCTGCAAATACACCACCAAGGAACCTACTTGAGAGCAGGCATGGACATGGCAACGGTAGTCACCAGTTGATGAACCCCAACCAACAAATGGGAGGGTATTACCCGAGGCCCGAAATTCCTTCCTATCACTGCAACGGAATGACTCACTTTGAGCATATAAGACCTGATGGTCATTGCACCAGAAACCTTGAACTGGAAAACCATAACTATCGGGTAGGAAATCACGGAAACAATGAGCACCACAATCGCCGCTCAGAGAAACGCCATATTCATCAGAATATCGAGAGACATCCTCTCACCCAACAGGAGTTAGAGTTGAGGGAACTAAAACGAGAGATGGCACTTCTTAAACAAGCACAAGCAGGGGGAAACCCTAATTTTGCACTTGAGTTCAATTTGAATTCACCATTTCCGGATGCAATAGCAAGATGTCCTTTCCCTCCCAACTTCAACCTACCAGCCTTGAATTCGTATGATGGTCAAAAGGATCCTCTTGAACACTTGGAAGCTTTTAATGCATGCATGGCTGTGTACAACCCCATTGATGCTATGTCTTGTAAAGCCTTCTCGCTTACACTTACCGGACCGGCTAGGCAATGGTTTAGGTCTTTGGGGACAAACTCTATAACCACCTTTCAACACTTTTGTGATCAATTCTTGAGTTATTTTAGGGCATCAAGGAATATCCGTAAGCACAGCCACATGTTAGGGAATGTTAAGCAAAAGGAAGGGGAGTCCACCTTGGAGTATGTCAATCGCTACCATAGTGAGGTGACAAGTCTGGGAGCTTTCAAGGATTCCATTACCTTGAGTTCGTTCATGAATGGGCTAAAGCCTAATAGGATTTGGAGATACTTGTCTGATTTTCCAGCTGCTAACTATAAGGAAGCTTATTACACTACTCTAAACATGGCTAGAACAGATGAAGCTTTTAGTCAGAGGGTTCAAGATGACAAAGGTAGTTCTGCAGGCCACAAGAGGCAAAATGGACAATCCACCAAATCTAAGCAAGATCGATCTAAGACCAGACAATTCATTGAAAGGCAACCATCAAGTCCGAGACAGCTGGAACCCCAACCACAATACAAGGGATCCCAACACCAACCACTTCCTCAAAGACCTGAAGTTCATCATGCTGACAGCTACAGATCAGCCCATTATCAAGCAAACAATTATAGAACAGATCGTTGTCAAGAAATAAGTCGCCCAGATTATAGGCCGCGTGCAAGATTTGCCAACTACACAGCCCTCACTAGCACAAGGGATGAGATATTTGCAGCAATGCGTGCATCAGGCTTATTCAAGAAGCCGAGGCCCATCAAAACAGAACCTACAAGGCTGGATCGATCTAAGTATTGTGACTTCCATGAAAGCTTCGGGCACAACACTGTAGATTGCTATGAATTAAGAGATCAAATTGAAGAGTTGGTCAGGGCTTGAGAGTTACGAGAGTTTGTTGAGCAAGTCCGTGAAGCTTACAAGTATAAGGCAATCAAGGACGGCAAAAGACCAGCACATGAGGAAGACGATGCAAATGGGCAACCCAAGGTCCAAAGGATAACTACCATTTCGGGTGGAGCCAATCGTACTGGAGACTCCAATAATGCAAGGAAGATCTATGCGAGAAGGTTTGATAAGGAGATCTTTATGGCTAGTTCAAGCAAAAGGCCAACTACATTTCATGTCCCAATTATGTTCTCAGACGACGATGCTAGGGGCATAGTTCATCCACATGAGGATGCATTGGTAGTTACAATGATGATCGCCAATTTTGAATGCCAAAGGATTTTGATAGACACAGGAAGTTCTGTTAATGTTTTGTACAAGGATGCCTTTGATAGGATGGGGCTTAAGGAGTCACAACTACGCCCGATCCAAACTCCGTTAGTAGGATTTGCTGGAGAAAGGGTTAACTCCTTAGGCTCTATTTATCTACCTGTCAAAGCTGGAGATGGAAGACCCCAAACAGCCATATTAATAGAATTCACAGTTGTTGATCGACCAAGTGCCTATAATGTGATATTAGGGAGACCATTCTTGTATGAGACAAAGGCAGTAATTTCAATATATTGTCAAAAGTTGAAGATTCAGACGGGTGATGGAGTTGGGATCATGGCCAGTGACCAGCAAGCTTCTAGAGATTGTTATGAGGTATCTGTCAAACCATGCCACATGGTTATGGCGGCCTCAACAAATAATCAGCCTAGTCTAATAACTACTGGATCCCCGTCGAGAGGTGACAGAGAGGCGCATGATGAATTAGATCCTAGAGATAAGAAGTATGAACAACGAGCGAAACCGTTTGAAGAAATGAAGCTATTTCACTTGGACCCAGATAATGAAGATAGGTCAGTGAGACTTGGGAGCCGGCTATCGCTTTCATTGCAGCTAAAGTTGCAGGGTTTGTTGAAAGATTACCAAGATGTCTTTGCGTGGAGCCATGATGACATGCCAGGCATCGACCCATCATTGATTTGCCATCGTTTGAATATCAACCCAACAATGAAGCCGATTAGGCAAAAGAGGCGAGCTTACAATGCAGCACGCTATGAGGCAATGACGATTGAGGTGGACAAACTCCTACAAGCTAATTTCATTCGAGAAGTTAACTACCCTAGTTGGTTGGCTAACCCTGTTCTTGTGCAAAAACCTAATGGCAAGTGGAGAATGTGCATAGACTTCACTGACCTAAACAAAGCTTGCCCCAAGGATAGTTTTCCATTGCCAAGAATAGATCAACTTGTGGATGCCACAGCAGGTCATGAGTTAATGAGCTTCATGGATGCCTTCTCTGGTTACAACCAAATAAGGATGTACCCACCGGATGAAGAAAAAACAACATTCATTATGAACCGGGGGTTGTACTGTTACAAGGTCATGCCATTTGGTCTGAAAAATGCTGGAGCTACCTATCAAAGACTTGTGAATAAGCTCTTCAAAGAGCAAATTGGCAAGAACATGGAGGTCTATGTCGATGATATGCTAACCAAATCCAGTCATGCAGAGAAGCATGTTGAAGATCTAAAACAAACATTCGAGGTATTGAGAAGGCATCACATGAAGTTAAACCCAGAGAAGTGTGCCTTTGGAGTATCAGCCGGGAAGTTCTTGGGTTTCATGGTAAGCCAAAGAGGCATCAAAGCTAACCCTGATAAGATCCAAGCCATTCGTACCATGGAATCCCCTAAGACACTCAAACAGGTACAGGTACTAACTGGAAGGTTGGCAGCCCTAAGCCGATTCATTTCAAGGGCCACGGATAAGTCACGCCCTTTCTTCAAAGCAATGAGGTAAGGTAAAAAGATGGAGTGGACAACTGAATGTGAGGTTGCATTTCAACAGCTGAAAGACTACTTGGCAAGTCCTCCGCTTCTCTCGACACCCCAACAAGGTGAGACCCTATATTTATACTTAGCTGTTTCTATGACTGCCGTAAGTTCGGTGTTAGTCTGAGAGTCCGAAGGAATTCAAAAGCCTGTCTATTACACTAGCAAGTCTCTAGTAGACGCGGAAACTCGTTATTCAGCACCAGAGAAATTAGCTCTTGCTTTGGTAGTTTCGTCTAGAAAGCTCAGACCTTACTTCCAAGCCCATTCAATTTGTGTGGTCACTGATCAACCGTTGAAGCAAATCTTACAAAAGCCTGAACTTTCTGATCGTCTAACAAAATAGAGCATCGAGATAAGCGAATTTGACATCACTTTCTCTCCTAGAAATGCAATCAAAGCTCAAGCAGTCGCTGAATTCATAGCCGAATTCACCAACTGCTTAGAGGGGTGTGATGGTGATAAGCTGTTACTGAGGCAAGAAAGTGATACACTCCAGAAAAATGCAAAAGCATCAGACGATAATACCTTGCCACTCATGGACTGCCAAGAGATAGCAAGTTGGACACTGTATGTCGATGGAAGTAGTAATGAGAAGGGCAGTGGAGCTGGAGTTGTCTTGGTAAGCCCAGAAAACACCGAACTTTGTTATGCTTTGAAGTTTGGTTTTAAGGCATCCAACAATGAAGAAGAATATGAGGCAGTTTTAGCTGGGATGAGATTAGCGAAAAACTTAGGAGTTGAAAAGCTAATCCTCAAAAGTGATTCCCAAGTAGTTGTGAGTCAAGTGAATTTAGACTACCAAGCTAAGGGAAGCAACATGACAGCCTATCTCCAAAGGTTCAATGACTTGAAGAGGCACTTCAAAGAATTGAAAGTAGAAAGGATCCCACGAGAAGACAACCCACAGGCTGACTTTTTAGCTAAGCTAGCATCTTCTGCTGAGGTCAAAATGTCCAAGATGGTCCCACTAGAGTTTATCCCGAAACCAAGCATTCACCTTGATGATGCCGCCTTTGAGATAAAAGTAGTGAATCAACCACCGAGCTGGATGGATCCTATCCGAGCTTACCTCGCGATAGGGGAGCTCCCAAATGACAAATTGGGGGCAAGGAAGCTTAAATATCGGGCAGCTAAGTACTCTTTAATCGATGATGTCTTGTACAAACGGGGTTATTCCATGCCTTATCTAAGGTGTCTCAGTGATGAAGAAGCTAATTATGTGTTAAGAGAGATCCATGAGGGAGTATGTGGCAACCATTCCGGAGCAAGGAGTCTGGCTTTTAAAGCCTTAAGGCAAGGTTATTATTGGCCGACTATGCACACAGATGCTAAGTCCTTTGTGAGAGATTGTGACAAGTGCCAACGGTTTGCAAACATACCCAGACAACCACCTGAGAACCTTACCCCACTGAGTAGCCCTTGGCCCTTTGCCCAATGGGGGATAGACTTGATTGGCCCCCTTCCAATGTCTAAGGGTCAAGTTAAATTTGCAATAGTAGCTATTGACTACTTCACCAAGTGGGTTGAAGCAGAACCATTAGTAGCCATTACTGAGAAAAAGACCACAAACTTCATTTGGAGGTCTCTTATTTGCAGGTTCGGGATCCCACATACTATAGTCACTGATAACGGCAAACAGTTTGATAATGCTAACCTTAGAGAACTTTGTGAGCAACTTGGCATCCATCATAAGTTTTCCTCACCAGCTCACCCTCAAGGCAACGGACAAGTTGAAGCAGTTAATAAAGAAATAAAACATTTACTCAAAACCAAGCTGGAAGCACGCAAGGGGGCTTGGGCCGAGGAGCTTTACAACGTGTTGTGGGCTTACAGAACCACCCCAAGATCCACAACAGAGGAGACCCCTTACTTTTTATCTTTTGGAATGGAAGCTGTAGTCCCAGTTGAGGTAGGAATGCCTAACCTCCGAAGAGTCGCCCATAACCCAGGAACTAATTCTGAACAGCTTAGAATGTGCTTAGACTTGGATGAAGAGGCACGAGACATGGCACAAGTTAGATTAGCAGCATACCAACAAAGGGTGGCCAGGTTCTATAACTCCAGAGTGAAGGCAAGGAAGTTTGAAGTCGGAGACTTGGTCTTAAGAAAGGTGATGCTGAACGCACAAGAACCAGGAGTTGGAGTCTTAGGACCTAACTGGGAAGGTCCATACCAAATAGAGCAGGTACTTGGCTCGGGGGCTTATCGCCTGCTTCGCATGGATGGGACTAAAGTTAGGCATCCTTGGAATGCTAAACATTTGAAGAAGTATTATCAATGAAGAAACTAAACTTGGAGGAGCACCTCAGGTTTGGGATGATTCATACGTCTATCTTTTGAAAATAGTAAACAAGCTACATTTTGAAGGCCTAAGGGCCCCATTTCTTTTATTTCCACAAAGAGCGTAAGCGCTCCTCTTTTGTAAAGGACTAAGATCCTTATCCATTAAAAGGGCCAAGGCTCACTTAATGATGGAAAACCCAATGAGGTACTATTCATATCATGGCGCACCACGCTTGCAATTAATTACTATGCCAAAGTGGTTCATCCAAGGATGGAATCCTTTGAAGATGTCAAGGTTATGAGTACATTAAATAATAGCCTGACTTACTACTAACCCAAGGTAAACTTATCTAAGGATAAAGCACTTGGAGGAGTTAAACTAGTACATTCACTAGCAAATTTAGCTTATTAATAAGAATGCCAATTCAAAATATAGAAAACAATTCAGAGGGAAAAGCCTCTTGAGATTGCATGATATATCTCTCAAGCTATGCTAATTAAGTCATTTATTATGCGACTTGCAAAGTAGAAGTAACATCAATAATCAAGCCAAAGATATTTTACTAAGTGACATTGCAATGTCCTACCACTTTGCAAAGTCCTAGCACTTTACAGAGTCCTAGCACTTTGCTTATCCTAAAAGATGAAAGGTGGTTATGCGACTTGCAAATTAGAAGTAACATTAATAATCAAGCCAAAAGATTTTTTTTGCTAAGGTAAGTGGCTTTGCAATGTCCTAGCACTTTGCAATGTCCTACTACTTTGCTTATCCTAAACGATGAAAAGTGGTTTGGCATGTTATCAAGCAACCCAAAACAAATAACCCCATCAAAGGCAGTTATAGTGATTAAAAAAAAAATCATCATCATGCCAAAATGAAATATGATAGTGTGATACATTCCCTTATCAATAAAAGCTTAACAAAATAAATCAAAAAGGTAATGTAACACAGGTTCCTAAAATATCACTCATATGCCGAGGGGCTTCCCATGGGAATTTGATCTGCTTTAGAAAGAATCATCTGATGAAGAGAATCAAAGTTAATTGTAGGATGAAGCTCATGAAGACATTCCCTAAATAAATTGCAAAGAAAGTCTCCGGAGTTCTTGACTTCAAACTCTAACTCGTCAATGCGGGCATCCTTGTCTTTCTCGGATTGTCTTTGGACTTCAAGTTGTTCTGTCACGTTTTTAAGCTTCTCCCTCAGCTTCTCATTCTCCTCATCCTTGGAACGAGCAGATGTCGTTAGCCTTTCCATAGTTGCGTTATGTATTGCAACCTCCTGCTGCTTCCAAACATCATACTGTCGTCTTTCACTAATCAAGACTCTTAACTTCTCAAAAGAGGCTCTAATCACATCACGATGTTGGGCCAAGACAAAAGATCCCTGCAATTGCCAATATACGATAAAATATTAGGATGACAACTAAAAAGAATTTGAAAAATTAAACGCAAGACGAATATTAGTTCGTCAGCTGACTCACCAAAAGTTGGCTTACTATGGAAATATCAATGACTCTAAGTAGATCAAGATTATCAGAGCTCCTAGCAACCTCAGGTGTAAGGGTTTGGGCACAAGCTTGGATAAAAGAGGAAATTGGCCAACTTCTATCTCAATAGATTCAGATTGCACAGGAGAGGGTGTGTCTAAAATAGAAAGATT
Source organism: Boswellia sacra (assembly GCA_013180625.2). Taxonomy (NCBI): domain Eukaryota; kingdom Viridiplantae; phylum Streptophyta; class Magnoliopsida; order Sapindales; family Burseraceae; genus Boswellia; species Boswellia sacra. The sequence goes on along the minus strand of SNVD02012572.1, from coordinate 598,506 downwards.
AGCAAAGGTTTGTTCTAAAGGCTTAACAAACACCTTGGCAAAATCCTCTAAATTAGAGGCCTTAGTAGATTCAGATAAAGGAGTAGCTGCTTCTTTTCTTGAAGGGATGCTTTCAGACCTCTGAGCAACTTCCTTACCCTTATGCTTCTTGGAAGGAACCTCTCCCTTTGCTACAACAGAATCATTGCCCTTTTCCATAACCCTCTTCCTTTTGGCTCTGATGTTATCCCATAAAGAACCACCCCCTGACTTCCTTGCTATCTTTCCTTTATGAGTTTCTCTTTGTTCATCTGCAAAAGAGAAGTATGAAAAGCATTAGTAACAGAGCAACAAATTCAAGCAAGAAATATGAGTAAAAGTGTAAAAAGTTGGAAGTTAACAATTCTAACTTTAATTTAAGGCTAACTCTTAAAACTTCAAAAGTACAAGTCTTGTCCCTTTAGCAAGAACCCAAAAACTTCACTAAATACGAATAACACCTAGATGCTACCTTCAAATATGAAATCCTCATCAACATCCCATTGATTTGGGTTCCTCACTTTAGGAAAGTCATCAATAAGCCCACTATCCTTCAAACCTTTTGGAAAAATGAGTTCATTTGCATCACGATTTGGGTACTGTAAAGCCTTGGTAATTCTTTTCTTTAGCTCCTCAGACAAAGATGGTTTTGAAACACGCCCTGCAAAAAAAAAAAACAAAACAAAAACAAAAACAAAAAAAACAAAAAGAGAAGAAGAAGAAGATGGAAGTGGTTAAACGGTTAAGTCAAGCAAAAGAAAAGATTGATAATTAAAGGTAAGTTGTTCGAGCAAAAGAGCATTCTTAGTCCCCAATTATAAATCCTTTGAGTATATAGTTCAAGAGATACTTACTAGGGGTGCAGAAGTCCTTGGGGGTATGGTTACCTTCATCATTAGGTGGGGCATCCCATTCACCGCCAACATAGAACCATTTGTTTTTCCAACCTTGGATTGTGTTTGAATTACCCCATATAATATTTTTTCCATCAGAACCTTTTATATCAAAGCCATCAGCATCTGGACCTTTAGGATCAGACCTCAAAGATAGACCATACCAGCCCACACCGGTAACTTGAGAGTTGGCTTTGACACAAAATAGGTAGAGTAACTCATCAAGTGTGACCTCTTCCTTATTCACAAGCTGCCAAAGATGGTACATAGCGGAAAGAATCCGCCATCCATTAGGGTTTAGCTGAGCTGGGGCTATCCCTATACGCCTAAAGAACTTAGCAAAAAAAGGTTGAAGGGGAAGCCTCACTCCAAACTTGAAGAAGGATGTGTGGAAAAGAATCTCACCAGGTTGCCATTTAATTCCCTTAACCCCATATGTGGTCCTAAAGGTGACACTGTTAGGAACCCTATAGGCTTTCCAGAACCTAGTTATAAAGGCGTCATCAATAACACTTTCAACATTGCCCACTGCACAATTCTGAATATTAACAATTCTAGCATTTCTAATACGGAAGACTCCTCTTGAAGCTTTGGGAGCAGTCTCTTCCTTTGAAGAAGCTTGATCATCAGATATTTTAGAATTCTCATCTAAGTCATTATCCAAGGACTCAATGGATTCAAAACTTAGAGCCTCATTTGGGTCAATGATAGGGGGCTCAGCAGTCCCTTCAGAATTCATTTCAGTTCTTGAACGATTATGACCACTTAACTGAATGGAGGCAAGACTAGTAGAGCTATGAACCTCAGCCTTAGGACCTGTTTCACCAAGAAATATCACGTCAGAATCAGAGGACCTATTTGATTCCGAAGGTTGTCTATTATATGAGTGGACTTGATCTACTGGAATAATACTCCAACCAATATTAGGAACATAAACAGAAGCAGCTAAAGGTAGAATATCTAAGGGAAGTTCGTGGGGATGATTAGCCTCAAGCCTATAAGAAGGGTTTAAACCCCTAAGCAAACTATCAATTTTTTGGGAACTAGAGTCGAAGGTTGGTGAATCAGAGCTCGGAAGTGAAGAGCCATCCATACCCAAGAACCCACATATAGCACACATTCAGAGCCTGTCAACCTAGAATTCAAAGAAACTGTTGATTGTTACTATGCTCTCTCAGTTACATAAATTCTTATTCAAAAAGGAGAGACATCGTTCATCAACAATATTGCAGTCACTTGCATGATCAAAACAAATCAATAACAGGCATACAAGGTCTCTTCAATTGAATAATATTGTCATATCATATTACTATACATGAACAATAATATTATATCTCTTTATAACCAATTTTCCATGTAATATGAGTTGGCGAAATCCTATTAAAGATAAGAAGTTGGTTGTAAAATTTAATTATAAATATAGCATGGCTCATATATAAGACATATTTCATATAAGTATATATGTACATGTATTCAGTTTAAAAAAAAAAAATTTGGAGCCAGGATAAAGTGAGCGGAGAAAGATTTAGACGAAATTGAAAATTGGGAGCTAGAATTATGGCATGCTTTACACCGAATTCTCTCAATCTTTTACATGGGACCTAGGAATAATAGCAAAGTAAACACATTTTATTAGCATCCTCATTCACTATTTCAATTTTATCATTTTTCTCATGCTTTTTAATTACAAAAGCTTCATGTCTTCGCTAAAGGGGTGGGGGAAAGCTATATTTCAAAGACAACGGTATATGAGTATAGAGAGCTTAGTGCTCGCTCACGTTATTGCCTTCATATAATAATGTATCTACTATATGCTCATAGTTTTAATAATCATCACAACGGCATCGTGTCACTACTTCTTCATCTCCCTCGTTTTTCTTGCTATTACCGAATGGAATTCATAATATATCATTGAATAATTTTACTGCTACATGTAACCGAAATCTATATCTGGGATTTTCATTCCTTAGTACAGCAACATCTATCATGTGAGAGATATAAATGGTTTCCAGTTAAAATTCGACACAAAACGGAATAATCTAGAACGATAGACAAACACAACATTGACTAAAAAGTTACAATAAATGGGGTGGATGTTAGCTACACACTCACAAAAAAGATATATAATAACAAAAGTCAAGCACACACTTAAGCACTTTTGTCCACACCATTTGCCAATTCCAACTGAAACGATCAACAAAGCACACGCAAGAGAGAGAGGGAGGATTTGTTATTGCTTATTCTTTTCCTTTTGCACGTTTCATAGAAACTTTGTTGATGGGTCCCATTGAATTGTGATCATTATGGACTCTTAGAGGCAATCATTTAAGAATTCAATGGGTTTTATAGTAATGGGTGGTTGATGAAAGCTACCACATGTCTTACTTAGAGGTTTGATAAGAGATTAAAGATTGAATAACCCTGGGGATGGTTTGAAAGTTAAAATGATTTTTGAGTTGGACATGCTGTAACCAAAGCAAAGCAAGATGACTCGACTCTTTCACGGGACTCTCTTGTGTGAAAACTAGACATTATTTACATGATACAAAAAGATTAAAAATTAAAAAATAATAATAAAAAAAATGAATGAAAAATATTAAAAAAAAATGAAACATTGATACTTACCAACAATCCTACTGAATTTGATTGGTGGCAAAGGCTTCAACAGTTTCGAAAGTTTGAAACTTGCTTTAGACGACACAATGTGTAGCTCCTCAATCTCTGCGTGCAATAAAATAAATGATATTCAGATGGATCTGGAGCTATTAATAATATTAAGTTTGCAAAGGATAAAAATTTGAATTTTTAAGAAACCGCTATTCAAAAAAAAAAGAAAAGAAAAAAAAAAGAAGCATTATTTTATCTCCACACACAACCATTCATTTTCTCCTTGAAACAATAAAAATTGTAAATCACCCCTTTACAACTTCAAAATCGTTTCTTGACAAAAGACAGTTATATTTTCTAAGATAAGTGCTACAAAAATAGGAGATATAAATATACTCATTTGAAAGACCGAAAATTTCATCAATCCAGCAACTCAGAATTCTTGAGGTCATTGAGGAACTAGCTTTTCTACTTGTTCAGGATCTCCATCAAATGTTCCAGAATCTTAACTTTGCTTATTCGCAAAATACCCATAACAGTGAAAAAAAAAAAAAAATGGGTGAAGGAAGGACTAACCTTTCTTGGATTTTCTAATCTCGCTTTGCCAGTCAACGCGGCGTCGGGCCCTCCTCACTTGCGGCTACCACCCATGCCGTTTTGAAGGAAACAAAATGCCTAGATTTGAAAAAGAGAGCGAACAAGGAGGTAAAAAAAAAAAATATCGCGACCGTGAAATCAAAAATAGGATCACTAATATATATATATTATATTCCATGAGTCATGCGGGTGTTTACTGGATCAAGAATGGTTTATAAATATATCACTTATGTCCACGCAAATCCCAATGTAAAAAGGAAGACTTATTATTATATAATATATATGTATATGTTAATCAAAGCAAGTTATAAAAGGATAACGTGATCCTTTCTAAAGAGAATGTCATTTCATTTGGCCATCCTTGCTGCGTGTCATTATCAAATTAAAAGTAAATAAAAAAAAAGAGAGAAAGAAAAATTGGCTCTTTATTAGTTCTTTTGTAAAAGGTCTGTATTAGAGTACTTACAAATTATAAAGAAAATTAATCACTTGTGATAAGAAATTTAAGACATTGAGTTTTTATAGGAAGATTGAAGTCCATAACAAAAGGCACAATTGGTCAAAATATAACCACTTAGATTAAATGGATGCTGACTGTGAGTCTTTGAAAAAAGACGACTCTGAGTTGAATTTTTTGTAATTGATTAGTCACAAGTCCTCACACTTCGGACTCGCGACTAAGGGGGCTAATGTAGATGGTAATTTGTCATCACTCAAGTAAGAGACAAATCCGCCCTTCTAATTCAACCCAAGAATCATGAAGCATCAAACATTGGTAGGTGGACTTTCCAAAAGAAGAGCTTACCAAAGGCAATAACAAAGAAACCCCTAGACTTGGGTTATAAACCAGTTCATGAGCTAACACAAATCAGTTCTAGGCTGTCTATAGTTGACTAAAGGAAAGGGCAGGGACTTTCCCGAAGATGATTGTTAACTAACGGAAAGGGCAGAGACTTTCTGGAGATGATTGTTAACTAACAGAAAGGGCAGATGATTGTTAACTAACGGAAAGGGCAGGGACTTTCCCGGAGATGATTGTTAACTAACGGAAAGGGCAGGGACTTTCCCGGAGATGATTTTTAACCAACGAAAAGGCAGGGACTTTCCCGGAGATGATTGTTAACTAACGGAAAGGGCAGGGACTTTCCCGGAGATGATTTTTAACCAACAGAAAAGGCAGAGACTTTCCCGGAGATGATTGTTAACTAACGGAAAGGGCACGGACTTTCCCGGAGATGATTGTTAACCAACAGAAAAGGCAAGGACTTTCCCGGAGATGATTGTTAACTAACGGAAAGGACAGGAACTTTTTCGGAAAGCTAACGGAAAGGGTAGGGACTTTCCTGGAGACGATTGTTAACCAGCGGAAAGGGCAGGAAGTTTCCCGGAGATGATTGTTAACTGACGGAAAGGGTAGGGACTTTCCTTGAGATGACTGTTAATTAAAAGATAAGAGTGAAGACTTCCTCTAAGACATCCGTTAACTAAAGAATAGGAGGTGGACTTTCCTGAAGCCAGGAGTCATGACAATAAAGGTCTGGAAACCAACAAAAGTCTCAGCGACTACCCAAGTGATATCAACAATTTAAGTCTACCACCGAGCACTCAAATGACCAGCTGACTCTAGGGTTAGACTTATTCAATAGTTAGCCATTAGGAACAAGCTACAACACAAAGAGGGCTATGGAGGGATGCCACATCAGATGCCATATGGCAAGTCCTTATTGCCTGGGAACTAGGGTTCCTGGAATTCCTTAGAAACGTCTAGAATGTTGGGTAGGCCCTTACGATCATGACACCTCATAGGATCGAAAGGTCAAGATTTAGGTTAAGGAAAATGTCTCATATAAAACTAGAGGATGAGGCAAGGGAGAGAGGATCCGAAAACCCACAAAATTCTTGAACACCTTCCCGAGGAAGATACCCTAAAAAGCTTTATCTACTCTCTTAAAAACTCAGCCACCCACTTTCCACTTATTTTTCCTCCATTACTGTTCCATTGCTTCCACACACTTACACACTTTCAAACACCCAACTTTCTTGAACTTTTTACCTAAGTAAAGCCTTCAAGCTAACTTGACCGTCGGAGGGTTTACGCCGGTGAAAAATCCGGCGACCTTTGACATCTTTTTGTGCTGCAGCCATTGAAGGAGTTCAGAGGTTTTGGCTACCACTATGAATACATCCTGGAGCGACCTTAGTACCTGAAGAGGAAGGAATTAGAGGGTTAGCTGTCACTTTCAACTATCAGAGGCTTGTCTCCTTACTCTCACAACCGTCATTTTCGTCATGTCAGTGCTTGTCCCTCGGTTATCAGAGGTTTGTCTAAAGGTACTCTTGAGTCTCTGATTTTTGGTGTTCTCCCTTGTTGCGGTCTCAGACTAAGTCCTAGGACTTTGTTGAATGCTCCATTACTCGTTTGGAATCCATTTACATTGTAGCTCAGAGATTTATCCTGTTTCATTTTTGGTATTTCATTGGGTCATTATCAAGTCTATCAAGTATCGTCACTGTTCATCCATTATTTAGTCCTAAGCCATGTCTTCAAAATCGGATCGATATGTACCTGACAGAAAGTCCATATACTTCTATTCTCAACAATGAACATCTAACACTTAAGGTCATCTAGGTCATTTGTCACTAAATTTCCTTACGTGTCTCCTTCTAGTTGTAGCCATTTTTTGGTAACAACAAATATAAACAAGAAAATCATTTATGATCTCACCTAAATCATTTTTTATGAACATTATTAGATAACTTAAGTATAAATTAACTATTAATTAAATATAAACAATTACTGATAGATTTCTTTAAAATATGAAAATGTATTCAAGATATATTGAACTAAAATATAATCAATTGATGATATCATGATTATAGTGCTTTTATTTAATTTTTAACTCTTATTGTTTGATTTTGCCCCTTCTGTCCAAGTCAATAGTTTCTATACAATTGAAAATTTTATTAACTAAAATATCCTTATCAAATTTAAACATCTCCGTAGAATTATAAAAAATAATAAGAAAATAAGGATGTAATAAGATAAAAAATAAGAACTCAATAAAATAACTCAAAAAATAAAAATCAGTGTTAATGGGATACAATTGCGGACAGTAAATTGCAGTATTATATATTTTACAAAGGTAACAAGAAAATTTTCTTTGAGTGAGCTAAAATTTTTGTCAATGTTTAGTTTATAACAAAATTTTGTTATGAAAGAAAGTCTACATAAACAAGAAATGTGTTAGGTAAAAAAGTATATATGTTTATTTATATTTATATATTAAATTAAAATTTTAAATGAGAAAGAGAAGAATAATGGAAGACTATAATTTGGTAAATTTTGATTTAAGTGTGATTATATTTTATAATAAAATAATTAATAAAAAGAGAAAAAAGATCACACAAAGATAATTTCATTTTAAATATTTTATAAGATTTAAAATGATTTTTTTCATATAAATATTTTATTTTTCTTAAGTTTGGTTAGGGTATAGAAATGTAAATTGCTTTAAAGTAAGGTGTACGAGTAATTTGAAATTTTCATGCCAAATCAAAAATTTCCTTAAGAACTTGAGCCAGCCCAACCACCCTTAATGATGCCTCATGAAGTATAGAGTTGATTAATTTATAATTTCACCCATAATAAGTTTTATGGGCTACAAGAACGAGACCAGCTGAAGGGCCATATAAAAGGAAGCTCATGTGGACGTCATTGTCGAAACGGTTGCTCAAGTAATTTTTTTTTTTTTTTTTGAAGGTGACAGCCTACGCCAAGAAACCAGAGTATTTTATCCAATTTGATGTATTTTCTGTCTCCTAATAACAGAATGAGCAGTGATAACTAAACATCCTAAAATTTATCACAAATAACATGCATGAATTAAAAACTACCTACTTAATAATTTTCATTACATTATCAAATAATTTACTTGGTGACTATTAAATAAATAAATATAATTTGTGATACAAAAGTTGGAATAGAATTTGAGACAATTATCACTATTATAACAAAATCTCCTGTAACATCAAGTTCACAAAAATGAATTCTAAATGGGGGTATTTTATTAACATAAATATTCCACACTTAGGACAATCCATGGATTTTATAAAAATTTTTATGAACTCAGTTACAATTTGAGATTCTGAGTGCAATTATCCATACTTGAGACTGCTCATCTCTATCAATTAAATAACAGCATAATATTAAAAACCTCCTCTATGATTTGCGTTAATATAACTCAGAAAGTCTGTTTGGGGAATGTATTAGTATGACCTTCAACGCTTGCATTTTTGTATCATCCAAGTCCATTCTAGTGATATAAAATTGACTTAGATGATAAAAAATGCATGTTTAATGGACTTGGATGATATAAAAATGCAAACGTTAAAGGTCACACTGATATATTTTCTAAACATACTTTCCAAGTGATATTAAAGCAAACCGTAAGGAAGAATTTTTGATAATATTCCATTAAATAACTGAATCATTATGTATAGCTATTTTAATTTCAAAACGGGGTAATATCATATACTAACCGTCAGGTTTGACATAATATCATTAAACATCTTAGTTTCGTATCGGTATCATTTCAATCTTTAAGTTTTGCATATTTGTATCATTTAGTTCTAGTTGATTAATCTTGTTTGGCTTTTCACAAACAGATAGGGATATTTTTGTTAACTAGCCTGGATATTCAATAAATATGGGTAATATTTATTTCATTTTTATCATAACTAATTATTCAATTATAATTTAGTCTACAAAAAAGCAAAGGGAATTAGTCAAGTGGACTTAGATGATAGAAATGCATAAACCTTAAGGACCTAAATGACACAAATACACAACTACATTTTTGGGAAATATTATGACAAACTTGAGGGGCAGTGTAAGATATTACCCCATTTGAAAACTGAATTCATAGCAAGGCTTTCGGTGTGCTTTTTCCATATAAACATCAATCCTTTATTGTCACCAAAATATACAAGCATTAAAACGAATAGAACGCCACTTTCAACTTTCAAGGTGTCTCAATAGTGATGATGATGCTACAATATAACCATTGACATCAAATTATACCCTTAATTAGATGAACCTGCACAAAGATTCTCTCAATGTTTAAACATCAAACGAATCTTTTAAAAAAGTTCACTGCTAAACAATTAGATGAACCAATGACATCGGCGACTTCCCGAAGAGGGCTCAGTCGCAAACTCGGGTTTACAATAAAGAGAAATCGAAACACAGAAAGAGATTGGTGAAGAAGGATGGTTCAATTGAAGGCAAAAGGAGGAGTAGTACAACTAATTTGATGGGCAAAAACGAGGACGATGAGGATAACATTATCGGGGACTATATTGAGAGGGAGATAGAGGAGAGGAAGAGCAGAGGCGGGCTGGAAAGGCAGTGAATGAGAGCTTCAAGAGGCTGAAGGGGAAGAAGAGGCCTCTGGAAGCCGAGAAATATATATACGACGCTGGGATATTTCTCGGCTTCCAGCAGCGAAATACTACATCATTTGTTAAAACTAATCTATTAAACTTCTAGATCATGAAGAGTCGGTCCTCATAGTATTGTAATTGTCGCTGAACTCGAGTCGATAAAGGTCATTGATGACCAGCGGGATAATCATAGGGCTTGACAATTTTATCGAAGATTTGTATATCGAGGTTTTATTGTATATATATTTTATGTACGTTAACATAAAATTTGTATACTGCAGGTTTACGTTTTAGAATTATTAAACGTTTCCTTCACATTATATTTAGCTTAAATGAAATCTAGAGATTGAAATATATAATGCTTTTTAGTTACTTATTTTTTTTTTCTTTGGAAAGAGAAAAATTACGTTGATAGCTGTATGTAAAAGTTGTTGAAATTCTATTCGATTTTGTTTTTTGGTTCCAGAAACAGAACGAAACTTGTACGACTAATTGTTTTATAGCTTTACGACCTAATGCTTTTGTTTTTCCCCTTTTTTTTGGTTTAAGGCTTATAACGTTTCTTTAAAAAAATATATATATATTGCAAAGAAAAATCTAGGAAACATTGATATAATAAGTATTTTCTATTAACTTACTTTGCTAACCTTTACATTACTTAATAGGGTTAGGGATTTTCAGCCAAACCCCAATGTTTGAGGGAACAAAAAACCCCCACATCTTCAGAAATACGCACATAACTCCCTGAGGTAACTCAGCTGTTCGACAAACTGTCACATCCCTCACTGCATATTATACAATAGCTATTTTGCGCTTAACTAATGCAGACTCCAGGATAGAAAATAGAGAGAGAACATTGAGACCGAAATAGCAAAAGAGGTCAGAGCGTGAAGGAACGTAGGATGAAGATGGCGCAAAGAAAACAATAATAAAATGTTTGTTGATAGCCCCTGCCATGATTTTCTTGAAAGCAAATAGCAAAAGCATCAATTTTATATATATATGAAATTAAACAAAAAAGAAGAAATTGATCACATTCCCACCATTGTCGCCAGCCATGCCTTCATAGACTAACATTAAAAAAAAAAAAAAAAGAAAATTTAACACAAGCACTACCGGAAAAATTGAACACAACCCGCTTTCTCCCTTATCAATCTTCTCCCTCTCTCTCACCCTTTTTTGTTTTTGTTTTTTTCTCCTCTCTCTCTCTCTTTTCCTCTTCTTTCTTCTTCCATAGCTTTTCTTCTTCTTCATCACTTTCTCTTTCATTCCCCACCACTTCATAATAAATACGGCCAGAAGCATCTCCCTCTTTCATTTTTCTTCTCTTCCTTCCCTCTCTCTCTCTCTTCTTCTCTTTCTGCTTCATCTTCTTCTGTAGCTTAGCAATGTCACAATCCATCCAGCCATCACATCAACGGCCGGCCACCACAGCGAATACCCAATCGCCATAGAGAACACCCAGCCACCATAACAACCTTAGCCACCGCAACAAACCCGACCAACACGACAAACACTCAGCCTTCGCAAGAATCCCCGACCAACACAGCAAAAAAGGGATCACCACAGCAACAATCTGACAATCAAGATAAAAGCTGAAGAAATGAAAGGAGAAAAAAATAAAATAAAGTACAGAAAAAGAGAGGGAAGAAGAGCAAGATGGGACAGTGATTGACATGACTTGCAGATATTTCATTGGAGCATGTTCCCCACTTTTCAATTCTTTTTATTCCAGATATTTCAGGGAATGTGAAATAACTTTGTTAACCATTCTTTTATAGCTTAACGGAATAGATCGTAACATCGGGCGGTTATGCAATTTCTGAAAATATGGGGGTTCGTCTGGTTGTCGCTTAAACATTGAGGAGTTCGTAATAAATCCCCTCTAGTATTTTAAAGAATTTGTATGGTTCTACGCCTTTAATTAATTAATTGTATATCCAACAGACCTAGCGAGTTTTGGACATGGCTGATAAATCCCCTCTAATATTTTAAAGAATTTGTAAGGTTCCACGCCTTTAATTAATTAATTACATATCCAAGGGACCTAGCTAGTTTTGGAGAAATTATGAAGGAACGAAATTTTTGTGGGCTCACGGGTCTGCAGTGTTTGGGCCGAAGTACTTTGATTTTTGGTTTTCAAAGGGTACCTTGATTTAATAATTTGTTATACTTATTAGTTTACTTGATGCGACATCTGCAATTTACTGCTGATAGTATATCAATTAATCATTTGATTATAAGAAGATTGAAGCTTAATTTATCAAGTTTAAAATTCAGTGACCAAATTTATACAGAAATTATGAGGGTATAAAATATAAATACTAGTAGCGAATTTAGAAAAACAATTAGCTAGTATCCTTCTCTAAATACAATTACATATTCAATTCAAGTCTTTAGAATCCGTTAAATCAAATACCGAGGCTTTGAGTTATGTGTTTGGGTGCTCAGCCCTTTCGGATGCGATTTACTTAAAGGATGTTATACTGAAGTGTATTAGATACGCATATATACATGTTAGATTGGTACTCGTTTCTATTGTTGAGATATTTCTTTGATGTAATTATTTGTGTTGGATTACCATGGGAAGCTATTTTATTTGTTTTCATAGAATGTATTATGATGACAATGGTTTTCATGTGGGCATGGGATGGGACGTGCTATCATGTTCATATATATGCATAGTGTTTTTGTTTGTTCATGACAAAAAATTCTAAATTTCACCGCGGATGTATGTAAGCATTCATGCGGTTTGCAACTGTTATACATAAGGAAACCAAAAAAAAAAGTACAATTAAGGGATTTTATGTTATTTCAAAGAAACAAAATTTATCACTTTCTGTTTATAGTTATCATCGGGCATAATAAGATGTTTATATATTTTGATTTTGCTATACATTAATATTATATATGCTTGTTTACATGTTTGTCCTTTTCTATTAAGAGAAGTCCTCTAAGCTATGATTAACCAATTAATATTGGTTGTTTGTTTAAATTTTGTACTTTCAAAATTTGAAATTGCATATAGTATTATTTTCCACGAATAATAATTTGACACATTTTAAGCAATCCGCCCAATTTGTATCTACTGTTAGCTTTAGTAGTCCCCAAGTGAAAGAACAATCTCTGTCCATTGCCTTTTCAAATTTTTTAGTTAGTTTTGTAGTAGTTTAATATTTAGATTTGCTATTGCACATGGTAACAACTTTAATATTACAATATAATCGACTAAAAACCACATTTTTAACAGCAAAAATAAACCAAACAACTCTGAAAATATTAATGCTCTTCATGGTTTTGGCGTCAATGTCTCGGTGAGATCGAAGCATCGTGATCGGCCTGCTACTAGGCTGAAAGAGCCAGCAGAAGGTTTTTTTTTTTTTTTTAAAGATTTTAATAATTAGATGTAATTGGTAATTTTAATGTAAAAATGTTTTTTTTTTAAATTAATTATAGTTTTAGGTACTATTTAATATAACTTCTTATAAGACTTAGTATTTTAATATAATCATTATTTATCTTAAGAATTAGTTTTTGATTAAAAATCTTGTACTTCCTTTTTTTCTCCGTTTTCAATAAAATATTTTTAAAAGATTTTAATTTACTAATAACACTTCAGATTTCAGTCGATTGTTGACTAAGTTTTGATCAAAGAGTTGCAATTAGTTGAATAACATTTTTTACCAATACCATAACTATATCTTTAACAGAAGTCAACTCATGACGAGATTTTTGAGACTACTGAATGTCTGTCATATGAGATTTTGAAAAACAAGAGAGTACACAATAATAATTTAGTACATAGAATTTAGTACATAATAATAATAGGAGTAGTGAGAACAATAAATGTAAATAGTAATAATAATCGCAATTACTATTATTAGTAATTAATTAATCAACTCAAAAGTGACTCATGAATATATAAGAAAAAACTATAAATTTTTTTTTCTTGCCTTGGTACTTTCTGTTGTATAATTGTGTGTGATTCTGTGGTTTAACAATAGATGAAGAAGAATTTTGCATTTTATAAGAACAAAAAGTAAAATCGTAGAAAACAGAAAAAAAAAAAAAGGTAGGTAGCTAGATTACTATTTACTTTATGATTTCAATTTGTTAAGTTAGCACATCGTAATGATCCTTGAAGGCACATTTTCTATCAACACTCCATTTCCAATTATTATTGGAATATACATAGATGCGCACGGTTGAATGGAAAACGAAGCAGTGAGCATTTCAAATTGGAATACAACTTCAAGCTTGTGGAGCTTCATCCCGGTTTTCTGTTGGTCCGCCTCCGATGCAGGGACGGGGGAAGCTACAGGGCATGAACCTTCTTTTTTTTCCAAAGAGAGATGCTCCATGCCTAATAGAAAACCTAAAACGGAATGACGAGTACAGTATGTCCCTGAAAAGTTCGTATTGTAACAATACAAATACGGGGACAGACAGAGATACAAGTGAAGTGATCGTAATAGGGAATGTTCCTCTAAATCGATGCTGATCAAAAGTCAAGAAATAACTTGAACTGAAAGCTAGCATCATGGCGACTATAGATATGAAGAGTTGCGATTCCAACCACCAACTTAAGTGGTAATGACCAGAGAAAATCCTCTTCTGCATAACGTGATGTGAGAATATATAAGAACATTAATATCGAAATTGAAGAGGAGGATAGTGCGACCGCATCTGCAATAGCAAAAATATCAAAGGCAGTAGTCTTTGTTAGACTAACAGATGTTCCATTTGTATTACCCTCACCAGCCCCATTACCCCCGCCACCAGGTAGATTGAAAGCAGCTGCAAAAACCCCAGTAGCAATAAGTGTGGCAACAAGCGAGCATGACTTGGCTGTTTGTTTCATCCACTTTTCTCCTCTTTTCCAACAATTTGGCATGCTGCCTGCTGAATAATTCTCGAGGTGTAACACCGTTGCAATTTTTCTTCTCTCTGTACTCAGGCATTACAAGCGATTCAACCTCCTATATCATTAACACGCCTCGTCATTTATCGTAAATGTCATAAATAGATTTTTTTTTTAATTTTTTATCATGGAATCGTATACAAGATATAATTATATCACTACTCGATTGGGGACTTGTCTTGAGTATGATCAGAGATTTGGAAAGCTCTTGAAGCAACAGGAGAAAAACTAATAAGAGACTAATATGAAGATGGAAACATTTACCTTGTACAAAATTAATTCTTGTTGCATTTCTAGAGCCGCACCTGGCACCACACTGGCTGCTCTTCCTTCCGGTAAATAAGTTGCAGCTAGATGCAATAGGTTATTGCCATTGCTATCTTCATAGGTTGCTATCAACTGCTTATCAAGACCTAAGTCATAGATTAGGTTGAACGTAGAGGTTTGACGGTGCATAATTGCAATATGAAATATGCTTCTTCCTTCTTGATCTAATTCATAAAGCAAACGAGGGTAACGGCGAATGAGTACGGCCAAGAATTTGAAGTTTCCCAATCTAGCTGCAGCAAACAATAAGTTTGTGTTTTTCGGTCCCCTCACGAAATCCTCAACGTTCGGGTATTCTTGACGTAATATTTCCTTCCAAAGATCTTTGACTAATAGAAGGGCTTGGCCTGATGAGTTGCATTCCTGGGTAGTACAATTCATTCCTGCTGGGATTACTGAAAATAAATTGAAAAAAGTTGTTAATTAGTAGGATTACTGAAAAGAAGTTTTCAATAGTAGCTACTACTTTTAAAGAAATTATCGCATGCAAGTAAATGAACACAGCTCCTCCCTTCACTCGTTTTCTTTTGTTCAAAAATTCCATTTTACCTTTAAATTTTGTGCTTGATTGTCTACTTCGATATTTTTGCTAAACATTTTGACATTCACACCAACGTGCAAAAACGACAACTAATGATTAATTTATTAACATTATTATATTAGATAAACGTAAATTATTATCTTATATCAAATAATAGAAGGAAGAAGGTTTTTGATTTATAAAGGGAATGGATCTTTCTACTCAATAGATTACTCTTTTTTCTTTTTCTTTTTTTTAGTTATTACTCTTTTTTCTTTTTCTTTTTTTAGTTTAACACATATAGCCAAACTCAACAAATATAAAGGCTTGGTGATTTCGACAAACAATATATAGTATGACTCAACTCAAATCAAGTTAATTAACCTTTTAAAATTTGATACCTAGTTTCTCTAGCTAAGACAAATTCACAAGGTACTTTGTCATATAAAATTGTTGAATATAATCACCTTATAGGTTGGAACATGTTCCTCCACTACAAATTTACAATTCATGACTTTAAATATATAATCATTGAATATAACCACAGGTACAAAATGATCATTGCTATGGATTATACGAGAGAGAAACTTACACCAGTCCTTAAGTGTCTTCAATATTGATCCCGTGCTTTCACTAGTAAATGCTGAGGGAATCTTGGCCAACAAATGCAACGCCGTCATCTCATGGTTGTCACGAGCCACAGCCAGGGCTTGTAGGCTATTTTGCAAATGTAGCAACTTGCGAGCCAGATCTGAGAGCAAAACGCGCGATATATATATGGATTGACATAGATGTATAAAACATGGTATATACAAACATAAAGCATACATTTAGTTTTCCCTTTTCATAATATTGAAACGACCATTGAGGACTACATTTCTTGGATGAAACATGTTATGGCCATAATAATATTGGGCCTAATTGTCTCTAACACAGTAAGCCCATTACTGTGGTCCATTATCTGGGTCCCACAATGACCCAGCCCAGCTCAATTATTTATGATACGGTAAGCCCATTACCGTATCCCACTATCTGGGCCCATTACAGTAAGCCCATTACTGTATCCCATTATCTGGGCCCATTACAGTAAGCCCATTACTGTATCCTATTAGCTGGGCCTATTACAGTAAGCCCATTAATGTATCCTACTATCCGGGCCCATACGGTAAGCCCATTACCGTATCCCATTACATGGGCCCATTACAGTAAGCCCATTACTGTAGCCCATCGTCTGGGCCTATTATCTGGGTTCCACAATGGCCCATTCCGACTCCTATATAAACCCTCCGGAACGTAGCTCAAGGTAAGTTGACGAATGCACATTTTTCTGAACTTATTATCTCTCTACAATTCCTCTATTTTTGAGAGCTTCTCTCTCTAGAAAATTCTCTCAGAAAATTCCGGAGTGCCGGATACTGACTTGAGCATCGGAGGGTCACCGTCGGCACCACCGCCGGAACCCCTGACCGTTTTTCTGTGCTCGCAGGACCGGACCCGTCGCACGACCCGAGCTCCGACGCGCACCCCCGGCCGTCCGGAAACCGTGCATCAACAGTTGGCGCCGTCTGTGGAAACGACTATCTAAGCCTCTTTAGTTGTTGCTCCCATCCAAACGTACTCAAACACATCATGAGTCACGAATCCCAACACTCAACCTCCCTAGAGGTTGACAAAAAAATCGAGGTAGAAGCACCTCCCTGACGCCGAAGGGTAATTGACACAGGGAGAGCTTTAGTGATATCCTTTGGGGTGGAGCCTAACCTCAGGCAACCCCGACTTCCACTTAGAAGACTGAGGAGAGACAAGACGAATCGATTAATTACCATGGAACGTACCATGCGAAATTTTAGTGAACAAACGAACCGTATGGTGACTATGTTCAACCAAGCCTTTGGACAAAGTGCTCAGCAGGCTGCTGCTGGGAATAACCCAAGGAGTGCCATGGTAGTGCCTAATGTCCCGACGGATGTCAATGGGCATCCTGACCTAGTCGCCCAGACTTCTGGATTGCCTCGCCATCAAGTTATTCAACCAAATCTTCACCATCCTATTGCTCTCCATGCTGAATGTTCACCCCACTCAGCAGCTCGTTTCACCATCCGCTGTTCTCTAGCCCGGATATATACCACTGGTAAGGAACTGATGTTAGGAGGACATCGCACCATCAGCCCTCTCACTATAGTGATCACCCATATCAATCAATTGGTAAGGGTTTTTTGGAAGTCCGGGACGCACCCCATTTGCGTCCTTGACGGCTAACACCTCGAACCACCTCGTCGGATGCCATGCTCCATGTCGCTGCATTGTTGCGTGCTGCCCGTGCGCGCGCTTACTCCCCCTCGATTTAAAAAACAAAATTTCAAGAAATTGTTAAAACACCCTCGTAATTGTTTGAATTTCTTCGGAGGAGTCCCTGCAAAATAACGTAACCTACACGCCGCATGCAGCGCCTCGCATGCTTCCCCCTGCGCGCCCAGCGCCGAGCATGCTTTCCTCCTGTGCGCCCAGCGCATTGCATGCTTCCCCTTGCGCGCCCAGCGCTAGCATGCTTTCCTCGTGCGCGCCCAGCGCCTAGCATGCTTTCCTCTTGCGCGCCCAGCGCATTGCATGCTTCACCTTGCGCGCCTAGCGCTAGCATGCTTTCCTCCTGCGCGCCCAGCGCATAGCATGCTTTCCTCTTGCGCGCCCAGCGCATTGCATGCTTCCTCTTGCGCGCCCAGCGCTAGCATGCTTTCCTCCTGCGCGCCCAGCGCATAGCATGCTTTCCTCCTGCGCGCCCAGCGCATTGCATGCTTCCCCTTGCGCGCCCAGCGCATTGCATGCTTCCCCTTGCGCGCCCAGCGCTAGCATGCTTTCCTCCTTGCGCGCCCAGCGCATAGCATGCTTTCCTCTTGCGCGCCCAGCGCATAGCATGCTTCCTCTTGCGCGCCCAGCGCATTGCATGCTTTCCTCTTGCGCGCCCAGCGCATTGCATGCTTCCTCTTGCGCGCCCAGCGCTAGCATGCTTTCCTCTTGCGCGCCCAGCGCCTAGCATGCTTTCCTCTTGCGCGCCCAGCGCATTGCATGCTTCCTCTTGCGCGCCCAGCGCATTGCATGCTTCACCTTGCGCGCCCAGCGCTAGCATGCTTTCCTCCTGCGCGCCTAGCGCATAGCATGCTTTCCTCTTGCGCGCCCAGCGCATTGCATGCTTTCCTCCTGCGCGCCCAGCGCATAGCATGCTTTCCTCCTGCGCGCCCAGCGCCGAGCATGCTTTCCTCTTGCGCGCCCAGCGCATTGCATGCTTCCTCTTGCGCGCCCAGCGCATTGCATGCTTCACCTTTCGCGCCCAGCGCTAGCATGCTTTCCTCCTGCGCGCCCAGCGCCTGGCATGCCTTCCTCTTGCGCGCCCAGCGCCTTGCATGCTTTCCTCTTGCGCGCCCAGCGCCCAGCATGCTTTCCTCTTGCGCGCCCAGCGCCTCGCATGCCCTTCCCCTGCGATCAGCGCCTAGCATGCCTTCCCTTGCACGCCCAGCGCCTAGCATGCTTTCACCCTTGCGCGCCCAGCGCCTTGAATGTTTTTCCATAGCGCGCCCTGCGCTCACTTGCTTCTCCCCTATGCGATAAAATGAAAAGAGTAAAAAGAATACAATCAGCCCCAAGATTGTGTGCTGGAAACACTCACAATGACACTCACAATAGCTACTCCGTTCGCTAAGTGTTTTCCCCTTGTGTCACTCTCTACCCCTGTAGAGTTCTACCTGGAGACCTCCCCCTGGAGGGTCTACCTACTTCCAGCCCACCATCTTGGTACATATATATAGCCAACCAACAACCCTGGTTGCTAGGTTCCGTGTAGTTGACATCCCCAACTACTAGGCTAGGTGGTGCGCTCCTACACTGCCACATAATCCTCCACTCCCCCGCAAGTGGAGATCATGGGAGTTAACTACCCGTAACTCCCCACTTCCTCTCATGGGTATAACCACCCATGGTTAAAGGTCATGGCATGGAATTAACTCCGCCGAGTAGCTTCCCACTCCGGAAGTAACCACCTCGAGTCACTTCCCACTTCCCTCATGAGCATAACTACCCATGAGTGGAATGGAGGCATGGAATATTGGAATTAACTTCCCACTGTCATTCCTGTTTCAAGGACATGGTTGAACCCTCTCAACCACTAAGTTAGTGGGGAAGTTACATTTTCAAAACCTTAGGAAGCAACTTTCACCCCACTATTTCCTTATTTTTAGGAACCACAATCCTCTTGGATATGTGCCATATTTTAAGCCCACTAACACGCCCATATGCATCATGAATCGCTGCTGTGCGCCGTGTCGCCCGATGCCATGCGCCATGTCACCACTTTGTGGTGCGCTACCCATGCGCATGCTTGCTACCCCGCAAGTGTCCCGGCCCGCATGCGTGCATGTGCTAGTGTCCATGCGCTACGTTGCCCCCAACATGCGCGTAGCATCGTTGTGTCGCGCCCAACTCCCGTGTGCACTCCACACATCATGCTCACCACCCGTACGTGCATGTTATCTCACTATGCCACGCCCATCACATGTGCGTGCAAGTGCATGCCATACTACGCTCGCTACCAATGCATGCGTATTATTTCGTTGCGCTACACATCCCCCTGTGTTAGTGTTCACATTGCCTTGCACTTCCCCTCGCGCATCAATGACGCCATGCAACGTCTCCAGACCTTGCTTAAGCACTCACCCATATGCTTCTCGTGGGCATGCACCCTTGCAGCCCCCTCCAAGCCATGGCGTAACGCAAGGCATGTTATGCCAGCCATGTTCGAAGATCAAGGGTGTAACAGTCAGCCTCCCACCACTTTTCAAACCTCCAGTTCATTATCTGAGGTAGAAAAAAAATGCTAGGGGATGGTATTCAAAATCCGCGGAAGCACACCCGCGGAAGCATACCCACGGAAGCACGTCCGCGGAAGCACACCCGCGGAAGCACGCCCGCGAAAAAAAAAATGTGTTAAAGCTTGAAAATCCGCGGAAGCACTCCCGCGGAGGAAAAATTATTCAAGTTTGAAAATCCGCGGAAGCACACCCGCGGAAGAAAAATTATTCAAATCTGAAAATCCGCGGAAGCACGTCCGCGGAAGCATACCCGCGGAAGCACGTCCGCGGAAGCACACCCGCGGAGGAAAAAATATTAAAAATCCGCGGAAGCACGCCCGCGGAGGTCCGCGGAAGCACACCCTCGGAGGAAAAAATATTAAAACTTGAAAATCCGCGGAAGCACGCCCGCGGAGGAAAGATTATTCAAGTTTGAAAATCCGCGGAAGCACACCCGCGGAAGCACGTCCGCAGAAGCACGCCCGCGGAGGCACGTCCGCGGAGAAAAAAAAAAATATATATTAAAGCTTGAAAATCCGCGGAAGCACTCCCGCGGAGGAAAAATTATTCAAGTTTGACAATCCGCGGAAGCACACCCGCGGAAGAAAAATTATTCAAATCTGAAAATCCGCGGAAGCACGTCCGCGGAAGCACACCCGCGGAAGCACGTCCACGGAAGCACGCCCGCGGAAGCACGTCCGCAGAAGCACGCCCGCGGAGGCACGTCCGCGGAGGAAAAAAATATTAAAGCTTGAAAATCCGCGGAAGCACTCCCGCGGAGGAAAAATTATTCAAGTTTGAAAATCCCAGGAAGCACGCCCGCGGAGGAAAAAATATTAAGGCTTGAAAATTCACGGAAACACCTCCGCGGAGAAAAAATTATTTAAGTTTGAAAATTCGCGGAAACACTCCCGCGGAGGAAAAATTATTTAAGTTTGAAAAATCACGGAAACACCCCCGCGGAGAAAAAATTGAAGTTTGAAATTTCGCGGAAACACCCCCGCGAAATAAAAATTGCAGTTTTAAATTTCGCGGAAACACCCCCGCGGAGAAAAATTAAGGTTTGAAATTTTTCAGAAACCCCCTCGCGTTTTTAAGTAAAAGTTTTCAAACTTGGCGGAAGCACCCCCGCGTGTAAATAAACAAATTTTGAAGAAATTACAGAAGGGCCCCCGTATTTACTTGAATTTTTTCTGGAAGGCCCCTGCATGCTACGTGAATAGTGCAGTAGCATGCAGCGCCTCGCCCCTCGCCCCTGCGCGCGCCCAGCGCCTCGCCCCTCGCCCCTGCGCGCGCCCAGCGCCTCGGCCCTCGCCCCTGCGTGCGCCCAGCGCCTCGCCCCTCGCCCCTGCGCTCGCCCACCGCCTCCCGACCTCGCCCGCTCGCCCCAGCGCACCCCAGCGCCTCGCGACCTCGCCCGCTCGCCCCGAGCGCAGCTCGCCTCACGCACTCGCATGCGCGCCTCGCATGCCTTCCCCCTGCGCGCCCCGCGCCTTGCTGCTCACGCTGCGCGACCCCGTAAGCTTGGCTCTCCCTGCAAGCGCCTCTGTAGGTTGTGTGGAACTACTGCTGGAGACAATCCACCCGTTTCTTTTGGGCTCATCTCCATTGCTCTCTTATGCTTTGAAGAGTGTTGAAGTACTTGGGGCATATAGGTTGTCTGCATCAGAACTTCGAGTGTTTGTAAGATGTTTTCTTTGGCACCAGTTGTAGAGATGGATATGAGCAAGATTGGGCATGCTTCCATTCAGGTTTCTCTAGGAAAAAGATCTTGGCCACCTGCCGCTGGTTCTTCCTTCGTATGTTGGTTTCAGCAAGCTCGCATGGGCGAGCTGGGCGCTGCATGCTCCCATGCATGCAGCACCAACGCCCAGCTTGCAGCCCCATCGCCGAGCCACGCTACCCACAGCGCCCATGCCTGCTTGCAAACTCAACAAGACCTTTGTAGCCAAAACTCGTTCCCCTTTTGGCTAAGTTGCAATTCTTACGTTTATATTCTTCACCTTGATGCTTCGCAACTGGCATCAGCCTGGCACTGATGGTGTACTTCCAAGCCAGGTGGGAACATAAATGCTCATGATAAAAGCAGTATTCAGATCTCGGCTTCAGTTGCATTACAGTCGTCCTTAGATGATCAAGTGAAAAATGATTTTGCATCCCAGCTGCTTCGAGCATGACAAGATATGAATGCTGCTTCAGGATGTGGGGCTCTGCTAACAATCCGAAGGGACCTACCAGCAGGTAATTTTTCTCCATTCTTTTTCGATTCATATGCTAAAACCCACCGCACAGACATTTTTATGGACTACCCTAGGTTGTTGTTAGAGAATGCTTTTCGGCCGGTATACACCTTGGTTAGACCAGAAAAAGCAAGACAAGAGTAGGGGAAAAGGAGAAGGTGTATAAGATAACCTCTGGTAAGGATTTGAAGCTTGATGGATATCAGGATGTCCTCGGCAGTTACATCAATAATCCTCGTACATTTAATTTTCAGTTCAAAATAGCTAAATAAGTCCCTTCGTCGACCCATTATTCGACTTGGGCCTGGGGGGACTACTGTTATGGCCATAATAATATCGGGCCTTAATTGTTTCTAATTCAGTAAGCCCATTACTGAAGCCCATCATCTGGGCCTAATTATTCCTAATTCAGTAAGCCCATTACTGAAGCCCATTATCTGGGCCTAGTTATTTCTAATTCAGTAAGCCCATTACTGAAGCCCATTATCTGGGTTTAGTTATTTCTAATACAGTAAGCCCATTACTGTATCCCATTATCTGGGCCCATTACAGTAAGCCCATTACTATAGCCCATTATTTGGGCCCATGAATAATTTAATAGCCCCTACGTCGACCCGTTATTCGACTTGGGTCTGGGGGGACTACTATTATGGCCATAATAATATTGGGCCTAATTGTCTCTAACACAGTAAGCCCATTACTGTGGTCCATTATCTGGGTCCCACAATGACCCAGCCCAGCTCAATTATTTATGATACGGTAAGACCATTACCGTATCCCACTATCTGGGCCCATTACAGTAAGCCCATTACTGTATCCTATTATCTGGGCCCATTACAGTAAGCCCATTACTGTATCCCATTAGCTGGGCCTATTACAGTAAGCCCATTACTGTATCCTATTATCCGGGCCCATACGGTAAGCCCATTACCGTATCCCATTACATGGGCCCATTACAGTAAGCTCATTACTGTAGCCCATCGTCTGGGCCTATTATCTGGGTTCCACAATGGCCCATTCCGACTCCTATATAAACCCTCCGGAACGTAGCTCAAGGTAAGTTGACGAATGCACATTTTTCTGAACTTATTATCTCTCTACAATTCCTCTATTTTTGAGAGCTTCTCTCTCTAGGAATTTCTCTCAGAAAATTCCGGAGTGCCGGATACTGACCTGAGCGTCGGAGGGTCACCGCCGGCACCACCGCCGGAACCCCTGACCGTTTTTCTGTGCTCGCAGGATCGGACCCGTCGCACGACCCGAGCTCTGACCCGCTCCCCCGGCCGTCCGGAAACCGTGCATCAACAAAACAATTTCAGCATTTTCAAAAAATGAGATGCAGAACGAGAGATAGAGGGGGAAAAAAAAAACCTACACAATTTCATTCATTAAAAGCTCACAGTTAAAGAACAAAACAAGGTTCGATTTCGTAGGAATTTTCTTGCCTGCATACAAATAGTGGATCGAGTAAAACTTACTTAAGAGCAGTCCCCACAATCGATTTGAGAAGAAAAATATGTTAAATTTATTACTTATTATTTTCTTTTACATCTCATATTAATTAATCATGAGGGTGATTATGTATTCTAAACTATTTAATACTACAAGCTAACCCGACCATATAGGGGCACTATCATTATCATTATAGAATAATGCTATTTAGTCCAATTTTGTTCTAAATAATGTAAATTTTAGTAATAATTGACATGCAATTGCTGTAATGATGTAATAAATGATGTATTACCTTTAATTGAAAGCTACGTAATTTAAAATGCATGATTTTGATATTATTTTTGGGATATATAGCATTACTCATCATTATACATACTTTGTCCATTTTCTTGCTTTAATTTTTAGGTTAAATTATTTCCAAACTAATCATGTATTGAAACAAATTATTAAATATATTATATGTATGTATAGACACACGCTTACCATACTGCAACCATTATGGATGATGACAAAAAATATATTTTTTGTCATCTTCCGTCAATGTATCTCTTCTTCGCTCTGCTGTTAATTTGTTGTATAAAAATAATGCCATATCTCTCTGTCCAAACAAGGCAGCAATGTGTAATGGTGTCCTCTTCTGAGAGCCTCTCATTGTCAGCAGACTTCTATTATTTCCCAACAAAATCTTAGCAATCCGTTTGGTTCCAGCTATGGCAGCGTAACAGAAGGCGGTGTTGCCTTTACTGTCTAGCCGTTCTAAGTAGTCTGATCCGTTCTCCAATAACTTTAACATCTCCTCTACAAATTTAGTTTGTTTGGCCCCTGTTGCTACATGAAAAACTGTTTGATTTCCCATTGTGAGACGCTCACCTAGAAGTGTCCGATCATTAAGTATCAAGGATTTAACTCCTTTCACATCTCCGTTTAGTGCAGCTCTATGAAGGCGCAAACATATTGTTCTGTATGATTCATAGTCTTCAAAACATAAGACAATTGGTTAGATATTACCTAATATACACATATATAATTCACAGGTAAAGTTCAATCAACTCGATTAGTTAGGGTTTTGCCTTTGTGCGCTATACATGTATGTATAAATAGATATCAGAGAAAGAGCTCACCCCGCTCTATATAGGGCGTACGATTTATAGGTAACTGGTTTCCAGGTTCAGGCTCCATGGACGCAGAAGCTGATTTGCAAGGGTCGTCTCTTTTTCTCCTGAATAAACAGACGGTGAACACGCAATGCATATAGGTGCATTTGAAGTACATATCATTATGGTTCGTATTTTCCACCGAAACATCGATTTACACATTACCGTAGATGTTCAGCCCTAGAATTTCAAATCCTAGAATTATGATTACTTTGTTTAGAGAAAAAAATAGAAATAAAAATTAAGTTGCGTCTTCATCTATAGTGTTGAAGCAATCCCTCGAATTTAATGTTGACTAAGGATAGATAATGATAACATGGGATTCTTTGCCGATAGTGTCAGGCAGCTCCATCAAGAAATTTTAATTTTATTTAAAAAATTTTGAAAGTCTAAGGGTTGCGGTGGCCTGATATATTTACCGGGCTAACGCTAGCTGGAGACTTTATATATATCCTAATAACATGAATTTTCCAGTTCATCCAAACTCTAGTAAATAACTTTATTTCTTTAATTAGTCGGTTCTTAAACCCTAATGTTTGTTAGGATTTTACCGTTAACAACTGGATAAGAGTCTGACAGGAACATGTGCATGGTAAGAAATTAACAATCTATTATGCAAAACTATATTTTTTTTTCTTTTTAACATAAAAAAACATGTAAGCAAACAATAGTATTCATAATCACAGATTATAAAGGTGAGGTATATGCACAATTAAAAATACTCTAAACACTCCAATTCTAATTATTAAAAAAAAAAGAACTATTAAACCGTCCAAGAATTAGAATATCATTAAGGATAAGATGGTTGAAAAGAAAATTTGTAAACGTCCTTATCATTTTTTCTATCATAATTCACAAGACTTCAATTTATAATATATATCCGCTAGAAAACAACTTTGAGAACAACGAATTAATTTCAATTGGTTATATTTTAAATCAATTGATCATATTTTTGGATGCATTTTTGGTTCTTCTTTCTCTCACCTTTGCTATAATCAAACATATAAACAGAAACCTACTGTTAAAATATTTCTTTATGCATTTCTTGATGTAGTTTCAGTTATATATGATCCATGCATGGAGAGATTCAGCACCAGGGAATGGTATGCAAACATGTATATACGCAACATGGCAAGAAAGATACTGAGCAATAAGCCGTCACTACAAAAAAAGTCACATATAGGGACAAATTCTTTGTGACAGATTGTAAATTATGTCCCTATAAATAAATTGTTGGGACATATAATTATAACAGTCATAAAAGGGGCCTAATAATTTTGGCGCTTTAATTCCCGCCATAATTTTTACTTAATTGGAGACAATTTTTTATAATAGTCACTAAATTTGTCATAAAAAGAAAAAAAAATCATAAATTTACCAATTGTGACTATTATTTTGTCTCTAAATAATATAAAATTTTAATATACATTAGTATTAGTCACAAATTATTTTCTTTTAAACAAGACAAGTATCTTCTTTTCTCTAATAGTAGTCTTCTTATGTCACAATATAAAAATTTATTTCCTATTAGGATTCCTAAATTTATCGCCATATCAATGAAAAGAAATTTCAGATTATGCTAACTACTCACTCCCTCGCAGCGAAACTTGATCCCCATCACAAATAAGTCTTCTAATTGCGCTTCCTCTTTCTTTCGTCTAAGTGGCGTTACTTTGACTTCACCTTTTATTGCCGGCCATTAACTATCCCTTTCTAAATTGTGTGGATGATGCCTTTTGCAAACATATTAAAGCTACTCCAGGTAATCGAAGCACTTTTTCTAGTCTTACTTTATTGCACATGATTGTTTGACTTTTTTCTCAATGAAATTCATATATATTTTATTATATATGTTTTGCAGCCAACACGATTTTCACCTTCCCCAAAACAAGTCTATATTTTATTAAAGAACTACTTTTTGTTAATTAATTTGATTATATTTTCAAGTACTTTTTTTAGTCTTATTTTATTACACACGTTTTGATTGTTTCACAATTTTACTCAATGAAATTCTTATATATTTTATTATATATGTTTTGCAGCCTACACGATTTTCAACCTTCCTCAAAACAAGTCTCTATTTTATTAAAGAACTATTTTTTGTTAATTAATTTGATTATATTTTTGATTAGTAATAATTTGGATCCTATTATGATTGAATGATTGTGAATGTTAAATTGATTTTGTAGTTTATTATGTAACACTCATTATTGGAGATCGTTTATGTTTCATCGACTTCCAAGTGTTTGTTTAAATGTCAAATTGAAATTAAAATCACGGTATGAGAAGTATTTTGTAATGAAAGATTAATTTATTAATTATTCATAATATTTCTTTCTAGAGTCATGCTAGAGTACGAAATCTTTCTGTTGGTGCTGAATTTAGGTTGAAGTTTACCCAAAATATAAATAGGCTCTATTCATTTTTTTCTGCTAATTTACGGTTTTGTAATTTGCTACTTTGCTGAAGTTATGGTAGATTAGAGGCTTACATGATATGATTTGCTATAAGATTTTGAGATTATTTTGATTGTTGCTTATGATCTCCGTGCTTTCATTGGGCATTTTGTAGATAATG
This sequence comes from Boswellia sacra, assembly GCA_013180625.2. Taxonomy (NCBI): domain Eukaryota; kingdom Viridiplantae; phylum Streptophyta; class Magnoliopsida; order Sapindales; family Burseraceae; genus Boswellia; species Boswellia sacra. The sequence continues at coordinate 570,920 of SNVD02012572.1, read as the reverse complement.
TTAGCTGGATAAAAGGGGAATCAACTTAGTCCAGGTGCTGTTCTCTGTCTAAGGTATAGAGTTCACAACTACTTTCAACTTTCATATAAAATTGTAAATTATTCTTTTGGGTAACTATGTTTTTTTTGTCGCTTGTGAGACTTTAAACCACTCCACTTTTGTGTCTTGGTCCACCATTGGTAGGTAGTTTATTACTAGCCTGTGAGACTTTAAACCACTCCACTTTTGTGTCTTGCTGGACCATTGGATAAGCTATTGCATTAAAGATAGAAAAACATTATATAGCTTCGTTTTTGTGTGTCTATATAAACATTTGAAGCTTTGGACATATATAACCTTTCAAAGTTCAAATCATGTTACCATAATAATTAAACTTTATTCCAAAAGAAGCTTACCGAAAGGAGTTTGTTTAATCAATATTGAAAATATAATATAATACTAAACTGATTTTCTTTATTGCCCGTAACTAGAATCAAGGTTATTAACTGTTTTTTTAATATTTATATTAAATGAATGATTTAATAAAATTTCGATTGCTCTTGAACTTATTAATTTATATTAAATGAATGATTTAATAAAATTTCGATTGCTCTTGAACTTATTAATTTTTATTCAATTTAAAGGTTTACTCTATTTTTAGGTTTATATTTCGGAATTGGTCCAACTATTTAGGCAATTATTTTCTCCAAAGCTCTTATTAATGCTTGGAAGTTCATCATAAGAAAAGCCGAGGTACATTCTTTAAGAGATACTTAAATTTCATTCTTTTTTTGTGAAAACATATTTGCTTGGTCAATATTATTTTTTATATTTATGAATTAGAAATATGTGATACTTGTTTGCTGGTTTCTTTACCATGAATCTACCATATGCTACTGTCAATTGGTTATGCTTGTAATGAATTAAAGTTATGTAACCTACTTTTTATTGAACTGTTAGCAAAAAGTAATTGGATTTTAACTTACTGTCAAAGCTCACATCAAGTCATACCTCAGGAACAAAAAGTTTTGCAAGAGTCAGAGATGAATTGGTAATCTTCCTATTTAACTATTTTTTAATAATTTCGGTTATATATACATATGCTAATAATTCCATTTTGTGATAGCAATCCCAAGATCCAGAAGGTAAAGAGCCAGATAAGATAACAATGTATATGGTCACTCATACAAAGAAAGATAAAAGCGCTATAGATTCAACTTCTGCAGAACTAATTGTAAGTTATAGGGCTCATCTTACATTTTTATTATATATGGTCATTTTAAATGATATGATATGACATTTTATAATGCAAGTAGTTTGTGTTATATGCAACACATTGGAATTTATACAATATAATATGAAAATGTACGTAGATATTTTAATAGATTATCAATAGGAATAATTAAATATTTTATGATTTGCACAAATTACAACTTTAAATATGAACCTTTTTACTAATATCTAAACAGCGATTTTAAGGTTTTAACTTTTAGTTTTCATTTTTTATTAATATTAGAGCATTTGATGCTATTAGTATTATATATACAATTGTAAGTTCCTATTTATTATTACTAATTAATTTCACTTGAATATTGATTGTATTATTTAATTGTAGTCTTCAATTAAGTTTAACATTAACTAAAATTTCTTGTGAGGCCATTTTGTTAAACATATTATGTTAATAATTATGTATCACTTGTAGAAGGAAATGACTGAGCGTATGAGTAATCAAACTGATCAATCAAAGGATAAAATTTTTACTGAAGTTATGGGTGAGGATGGAAGATCTTGTATTCGTACTTTTGGCATGGGCATACGATGTGTTGATATTTATGGTCCACAACCTTCACGTACTGAACTTTTGAAGATGTGGGAAGATGAACGAAAACAAAGAGAAGTTGCAGAAGAGCACGTGAAGTGTAACATCCCGGCCCGCATGTGGCACTTTGCACTATGTGTGGCACTTTGCGGTCCCCATAAACCCTCAAGAGGTGGCCCCCACACAGTCTCAAGAGGTGGCCCCCATGCGTGCGCAAAGCCCAATACCTCGGCCCACTGTTGGATATTGTCCGCTTTGGACACACAGTCCATCACGGTTTTGCTTTCGGGCTTTGCAACCCAAAAGGCCTCCAACAGCTTAAGGAGCTCACAAGGTATTTAAGCACATATCACATCATATTCCCAAGCGATGTGGGATGTTACATTCACCCCTCCTTAGGAATCAAGCGTCCTCGCTTGATTGGGCTTATATCTTCAGGGTGACATCCCACACTTCCGGTTGGGCTAGGCTCTGATACCATTTGTAACATCCCGGCCCGCATGTGGCACTTTGTACTATGTGTAGCACTTTGCGGTCCCCATAAACCCTCAAGAGGTGGCCCCCACACAGTCTCAAGAGGTGGCCCCCATGCGTGCGCAAAGCCCAATACCTTGGCTCACTGTTGGATATTGTCCGCTTTGGACACACAGTCCATCACGGTTTTGCTTTCGGGCTTTGCAACCCAAAAGGCCTCCAACAGCTTAAGGAGCTCACAAGGTATTTAAGCACATATCACATCATATTCCCAAGCGATGTGGGATGTTACATGCTTAAATACCTTACCATCAAGGTCCACAACAGAGATTTCTTCTCGTTGAAGTATGAGTCGCTGGCCGTTTCGGTTGGTTACAGAGGGAGAGAGCTAGGGTTGGTGAGGTCCGAAGGAGGCAAAGTGAGGGCGAGAGGGAATTCCTATGTCAATGCAACGCTGGAGCTCGATGGCCTTGAGGTCATTCATGACGTGATTTACTTGATCGAGGATCTGACCAAGGGCGTCATACCCTTTGATACTGATACTGATGTCAAAGGCCAGCTCGGCCTCTTCCTCTTCGAAATCCCTCTTAAGGTCTTTTTCTTTTCTTTGCTTTTCTTTTAATTTTTTTTAAATCAATTTTAGGAAAATTAGAAATGTTGCAGATGCTTCAATTGAATTTAATTGTGTTCCTGAAATGTTTCAGGCGAGAGTCTCATGCGAGGTGTATGTAAATACAAACGACCAAACCATTATCCGTCAAGATTGTTACCCGGAGGTGAGCTCTTTTCTTTAATATAATGGTTTATCTGCCAATTACACTTGCTTGCTTCCGTGTTGGCTGCACATGCTCCTGTTTTTTACTGTTTCTGCCCCTATTTAGTGCTAAATCACAGTGACATTCCTGGTAATAGCCACGGATGTTTTGTGTGTCGTTTGCGTAGGAGTTAAGTTACCTGTTATATTCCAATTATGCATATCATCATCAATGGTTTTGCTTATTATGTTATGCATGAATCCGGTGTCTTATTGTGGTTTCTGGTCCGCTTTGCATGGATTTTTCTACATAGAAATATCCCGAGCCAAATTTTTATGTCTATTACTTGTTTTATATATTTGGTTGTGCACAGTTCTTTTGCATGCGTTTGTGTATTTGGACTTTAGTGAAATAACTTCTTCCCTAAAGCATCAATTTTATAAAGTTAACGGCTGCGCTGGTGTTTGATCTTGCAGTGATATATTTGATATTGCCAAAGTAGTATGTATATATTGTCCCCTTGGCAAATGCGACACAGGTGATTGAGTTTGATGCTGGAGTTATGGAATGGTTTCTCTGGTAGTCCTCGGATGTACTTCAAGAGTTGTTTAGAGGTTAAATGCTGGTTATTCATGGGTTGGGTATGTATAATGTACATGCTATGGATTTGTAATCATTTGAAAGGATTCATTTGACTGAAACCACATTGATATATCTGTCTCTTACTCTTAAAATACATAGATTTAGTCAGTTTAATTTGTACAGAAGTTTATAACTAAGTTGAACTATTGGAATTTGGAATTATGCTTCAAGTTGCATTTTCAGATGTAGAACCTTTTTAGTTTGGTAATTTTAGGTTCTTACGGAAGCTGAAGGATATTTTAAGAAGTAATTTGTGTTCTTGCCTTTTTTTGTCCCTTTTTTTGTGCACTATAGAAAGACCATCTTGATTACATCTTTTATTAAGCCTGCAGACCAAAATAGTACCGTGGATGGTCAGAGAGGCCTTTCTTTATGTGAACATGCCTAAAAAGTTGGTTTTAGGCTTCCGTTGAGTTTAGGTGTTGATGTCGGATTCATCCTCTTATTAATGTTGCGGGATGCTGCTAAAATTACCCAATTCATATTTGTACAAGGGGATAAAATGAAAGGGAAACTTTTGCTGGATGTTATGTGGCATAATGGGTGGAATTCTTATCAGAAACGTATCGCAAATCAATGTTTTGAGGAATTATCTTCCAACAATTTTACCTATCAATAAACTTGCCTGTTGTTTCGGTGCTATTGTGGTGGTTGCATGCATGTGCAACACTTAATTGTTGATGCTATCAACTCCTTTGTCAAGTTGCATCAGATATGGGAGTTCTGTTATATAGAAACTTGTACTGCACGATTAATTGTGAATTTCCCTTCTCTATTGAATTGCATTTGGTATGGTGTCCATGTCAAACACAGGTAGGTGTACTTATTTTAGATTTTTAACAGTTCGTTGAATTTGTTGGGTTAGAGTGACCGGCAACTATGGGATATTTCTTTGGTTTGGTTTTTCCTTTCCTCTTTTAATCCCAAAAAGGACTTCTTTAGATGTTAAAGCCTATGCTTAAATTCTCAATTACGCGAAATACATTCTCATGAATTGATTCCTCTTGAGATGACTTTCTTGCCACTTAACGTCGAATTGGGGAATGGCCCACGCCCAACCGGCTGGTGAATTGGCCATCCTTGACAGTGATTAATCAACTTGACGTTTTAGTCTGTGCCAGTGGCATCGAACTTTTTCGAAGTTGGTAAACGATCACATCTAATTTAAAAGATCATACCATCTTCACATAGCTAGAAATCTGTACAAGGAATAAGGCAGCTTTAACTTTTGACAGGTTTCAATGGTTGTTCGATCAAATTTGTTAAAACAATTAAGAGCCTGATACTAGTGACCAGCTGTAAACAGAAACCATGTGGTAGATGTGAGAGTCTCCACGTTCTTGTTCTTGGATAGTTTTTTTTTTTTTTTTTGGTTAAAAAAATGCCGTTTTAAAAATGGATCTGGAGAACATTTAGATGGGATTTATGTTGAATTATTTGCATTTTTTTGAATTTTCTTTCTTACCTACTAATTACCATTTTTTTTATGAGTGGACTGTACAAGACTCTTTCTCGGAGGCAGTAAAAACAGATATCGTAAACATAAAAATATAAAGAAGGGTAGAAACATCACGGCTTATAGAGTGAAATCAATAACAGAGACCCGTGACATTCCTAAATAGAACATGAGTTTTTGTCTAATTCTCTGCAGGTCCTGGAACAATGGGAAGAAAAAGAAAAGAAAAAGATACTTCTCATGGCTTTTTCAGAGTTGAGAAAGAAGACCCATAGAAAGCAGAGGAAACCTCTTATTTTTCTTGTATTTTACATGGATATATATCAATGTTAACTTGCCTTCTATGCTCCCCATACATGTCATCCTTCCTAATCTTTCCTTTTTCCACACTAACATGAGATGAGATGAAACATTTGGCTATTTACTGGGACTCATTTATCGCTATTCGACGGCCCCACACGTACTCCGCATAGTGGTGCCTGCAACGAAACGAACCCGGATGCTTCGACGGTAAACAAATGCACTGCCTTGTTGACCCCCCCGTGCCTTCCCCAGCGTGTCCACCCCCTGCAGTTGGTTCCCGTACATCGCTTGGGAATATGATGTGATATGTGCTTAAATACCTTGTGAGCTCCTTAAGCTGTTGGAGGCCTTTTGGGTTGCAAAGCCCGAAAGCAAAATCGTGATGGACTGTGTGTCCAAAGCGGACAATATCCAACAGTGGGCCGAGGTATTGGGCTTTGCGCACGCATGGGGGTCACCTCTTGAGACTGTGTGGGGGCCACCTCTTGAGGGTTTATGGGGACCACAAAGTGCCACACATAATGCAAAGTGCCACATGCGGGTCGGGATGTTACATGAAGAATCTTGGAGATGAATTAGCTCAAGTGAAATCTAATGTTCAAGAACTTATGAATTTTATTCGAGGTCAAAATAATTAAATGCATTTGGAACCTTTATTATCAGATATATTAGGTTTGCTTAAGTTGAAAATTTGAAGCTTTTAGGAGATTTTTATTTTTATTTATATTATTCACCAGATATTTGACACCATTGTTATTTACTTTAATTTTTCTATTATGTTAGACACTTGTGAAGCTTTGAATTTTGTATTTAAAATAGTTTTTTGAGCCACATATTATTCTTGTTATTATAGATGCACAAAATAGGAAAAATAGTTTTTTTTATGTCAATGTATTTTACTAATTGATATTAAAAAAAGAAAGTAATTATTTATTTAGTCACTATTGATAATTAGAAATCTATAATATTATGACAAATCATTTTGTACCAAAATATCAGTCACTGTAGATAATATAGTGACAAATTTCAATACCAATACAAGTAAATTGTGACTTTTCTTATTAAATAAAAATATATTTATGACACATTTAATAGCCACTAAAATAAATGATAGAAACTTCATATGAGATTGTGACTGATTTAATATATAGTCACTAAACATACTTACGACAATTTAAATAGTCACTAAAAATAAATTTGTGACATTAATTATTGTCACTAACTCTAAATTTTTGACAAATTTAATAGTCACCTAAAGTTATTGGGACTAATTTACTAGTAAGTAAAAATAATTTTGTGACAAATTTAATAGTCTTTATATCTATTTTTGTGACTTATATTATAGTCACTACATATTATTTTGTGACAAATGTAATAGTCACTATAGATAAATTTGTGACAAATTCATTAGTCACTAATAATGACTTTATGACAAATAAATTGGTCACAACTTGTATTTATAGTGATAATTGGTAATTGTGTCTCTACTATTGATTAACATGTATTTGTCGCTATAAAGAAACATTAGCGACCAATATAAACACTGTCACTAAATTGTTGTGATGAACCTAAAATTGTATCTATACCCTTTTGTGACAGGGGCAAAAATGACAAATAAATAGTGACATATTTTTAGTCACAAAATTGATTTAGCAACATATATTATATTTATAGAGACAAATTTTGTTCATCACAATAGACCCCTTTTTTTTGTAGTGCATGCAGAGATACCTCAAAAAGGGATGTTGATTGCAGGCAGAAATTCAGACTTGAATGGAGTTGGTCACCAGATGAATTTCCGAAGACTTACTGCATCATGCATGGTATGTGATCCTATATATAGAATTATAGATATGAGTAATACTATAAATCCCAAATTATACATCTCAAATGATGTGACATTAGTTTAAAACTACAAACTACATTGTTGATTATATCAGCACAATATCCACTAGACAATGATTATGAGATATATCCCATAATTTATTCTAAAATTAAGCATGTATTCCAAATCACATGTCATGAGTTTAAGATTACCACATTATTTATTACATCATTACCCTATCTATTTGACAATTATTAATTTAATACACATTATTTGAGATATAAAGTTTGAGATGAGTATCATTATTGCTAGAAAATTATTTATGAGTTTTACATCATTTGCGTGTGATCAATAGAAAGTAACTAATTGAATTGATTATTAGTTAATTTTCTTATGAAAGCCACTACCTAATATTAGGATCCGAATTCTCTCCAACAAATGATTTTAATACAGCAAATTGCTCTAAAGATGTGACAGATAGTTAATAAAAAGGTTGAGGCCATTTGTATAAGACAGCCATTATTTAACGAAAATTTTAATTAATGAAGTATCCCTAAAAAATTACTTATAAGGATGAACCTTTTCAAATTAGGAAACAAAATTCATCTGTTAATGTACATAGGATACCCTAAAACCAAGTTACCCCACGCAGTATTACCGCAATCATGATTGTATAGAAACCTTTCAGCTAATGTCAAAGGCGAATGGACCTGACTTCTAAAGAAAATTGATTATTAAGAATGAAATAACTAAAACGAAATGCAATTTCGGGAGCATGCAATTAACAATTCTTGCAGTTTTCTTTCCAAATCTATTCTTTTCTCAAGATTATATCTCCATGCGATCATAATAATCTTGGAAAATAATGCTTAAGAAACTAACCAATATACATTAAATGAAAATAAGAAAAAAGGAAAATGGATGGAGGAAGGCTAGGAAGGAGGATGGGAGAGAAATGTAGTGGAAAACATCATGAGGTCAAAGTATAGAAATTAATTGCAAAGTAAGCTCATCCAGGCTCTTATGCGCTTATCATGATCATCTTTAATTTGTGACCGGACGCCCCATTCAATTGGAAAGGTGGAATAAAGGAGTGGAGGCCGGTGCTTTAATTAGTGAGAGTCTCCTGTTCTCGTCATGATCATCTTCTTGCCTGCATCATTGCTTGGGTTCCTCGCTTTAACTAGCTATGGCCGCTGCTTTAATGATTGAGACTCTTATGTGCTCGTCATGATCATCTTCTTGACTGTAATATTACTGGGGCTCTTCGCTTTAATTAGCTTTCTACGCGTTCAAATTAAACCAAGACAAGGAAATAAAGCTAAAATTAGGTTTAATCATATACCAATTAAAAATTATAAAGATAGCCATAAAGATAATATCGAACCATAGGTTTCAATTATAAATTGAATGAATCATGAAGATAGGCATCTAGTCTTCCCTTTAGCACCACCCAAGTCTAATACGTACGCTTCAAAAAAGTTAAAGAATAATGTTAGTGAATAGTCTAACATAATCTCGTTCAGAAGATGATAAGAATTGGAAAAAAAAAAAAAAAAAAGAAGAAGAAGAAGAAGAAGAGGAAAGATCATCACTGGATAGAAGCTGGCTAGAAGACACATTTAGAGCAATACATTGTTGCTATATATGATAAATAATGTTTTTTCTCAAAATTATCATCGTTGTACATAATATAACAATATTAGATTGTAAATAAAGACAATAAATTCATTTGATGTGATAATATAACTGTAAAGTTTAGGAAAGCTAAAAAGAACTGAAGTTTATTCCTCTTCAATAAGTGTCGATTGCGTTCCCCAAAAAAAAAAAGGGTTAAAGACGCGAACAAAAATACAACGTAGAGACAAAGCAAAAACTGAAAACTGCAACATCCTTTGGCGCTTTGAAGCGGCTCGGTAAAGAATACGTAGCTAAGCATAGAAAACAACAGGCATGCCCGCGTCAAGAGACAAATCGCCAACCAAAAAGGATAAAATCCTCTTAATCATTAAATATCTTTAACTTGCTATTTTATTAAAAATACTCAAGCATTCAATGCAAGATATATATAATTTTTATCTCGACCAATGTAGATTTTGGAAAAAAAAAAATTCAATTTATCATCGTTTTCCATGACAGACACCAGCACCATCACAACCGGATCGATTAACACCATAAATCAACTAAGACTATAATCTTAACAAATTCCACAACCGAATCAATCACAAAGTACCCACAAAGCTTGCCACAAAACAAAAAGCCACACTGTTTCAGCTTCCAATCTAAGTTATATTTTAACTTTTAGGGATGCATCCTATCGACAATGAAATGAATCTGGATTAATTTATAATGGTGTTCCTAATTGAGACGAGAGAAACAAGAAAAAGGAAGATTGATAGAACTTATGACACAAAAGTATGATGAAAGAGAGAGAGTGAGTGATTTATATTTTTCATTTTCTATTATTAAAAATCATAACAATAACAATATACTTTGAATAATGCTAGACTTACAACTCGTTTACAACTAAAATTTTATACAATCTGAGTTGACAAAATATTATTGAATAAGTAATTATGATGTTATTCAATTTAACATTTTTCTTTTTAACCTATCCAGTGATAGTTTGATAACTCAGATCGTATAAAAATAGATATACATGAGCTGTAAATGTAGCATTACTCATATATTTTATACTATTCCTAAAATATTTAGGACTCTTAGGATTTTCCGACCCTTGAGGTTGAACAAAAAAATTATCGTTTTAAAATCTAGGAATTAAATCAATTATAATCTTAGAATATTTTGACGTAAATTTGTAAGGTGGTAAATATCAAATTTACGAATATTATCTTATTATAATATTAATTAATTATTTGATCTTTTATCTCAAAGCACTTTTACAAATTATATATAAACTGACGTAGCATTACTTATTTATTTACATACTATCAACGTCGTTAAATAAGTATATTTTATATATCCATTACTCAGTTGCCTCCAGATACATCAGTTTATATATAGGAGTTTGTCAAAAACGTTTATATTAGTCAAGTTTTAAATGGTGGTAAATTTAATTATTGAAAAACATAAATATATATTATGATTTTTTAATGGTAATTAATCAAGAAACTAATATCATTTTAATACCGATGTATATTATTTCTTGTGTCGCGATCATTATAGGTCGGAGATCCTTTTAAGCATTGAACCTTATCAAGAAGAGTAAGAATCTGTTGATTTGATTTTCGCTTGACAACATAATATCATATGGTACGCTAATCAATTAAAGAGTATGGTTACATTTGTTAATTAAAACTTACTTATTTTAATTATAGTGGGTGATGAGGCTTTTCATAAATGAAGTCAAACATTAAAATGTGATCAGGCTACATGTAATTGTTTTGTATAAAATTATTATCAATGACTATAATAGTTTTTTCTTTTATTATTTTTGTTAAAATTTTAAATTAGTGACCTTATTGATCGTTAGAATCTGCTCTTAGATTTATAATCGTGGTTCCATCCCTTTGAGCAAAGGTTTTGTCAAAGTGTATTTCCTCAAGTTGCAGTGCCGATCCATGATTTTCTAAGAGGGGTACATCATTGTCAATGCTAAAAAACAATATTTTTATTTATTACATGGAAATTTTGTATTATAATCCAAAATTCAAGCTCTAAGTCAATGATCTACAATGGAGATCTTACAAATTAAATTTCAATTCAACTTTGTTTTGAATTATTATCCAAATTTATTGTAAATTATAATTTTTTTTTCAAATATATTATATGTATGATAAAGAGGCTTATGTATGGTATTAGAGTGAAAAAGGCTAACTATGATGTTTGATTGGCTACTAATTAGAAAATGTGAAGAAAAAAAATAGAAATTAAGCTTTCTTAAATGAGGTGTAATTATAATCTAAAACTAACGAGGTTAAAGAGATGAAAAGTGTCCCATTAAGCCCATGCCCATTCGTGGAAGGGAAGCCCAAACGCGGAGAAAATCTATTACGGGCTTAATAAGTGTCGACGTAATCAAAATGAAGGAGAAACCAGCCCATACCAACATCAATTCTTGCTCAGCCTGGTTAAATAGAACAAGGAGACAGGGAGCTGGGATCGAGGAGAAATGGGACAAAATCGGTAAGCATTTACTTGGTCGGTGAGAACTCACGTGGTGTAGAGTAGAGAGAAGAAGGCTGACATATTCAAAATATTATGGAGGGAACGCCTAGAGGACTGGGGGCCAAAGAGGAACATTTCGAATGAGAGAGGCAGTGAACAAAAAAGGAACGGGAGAGCTGAAGAAGACTTGCCAAAGAAGGGTGGCGGCAATGGTAGGTGAACTGTGTTTGAGGATATACAGAGGTGTTGGGAGAAGAAAGAATATCGGGAGGGGAGAAGGGCAAAAGGGAAATTACGAGACAAGGAATAGAGGAGATATAGAAAAGGAAAAAGTTTCAGGAGCGGATCAAGAAAATTATAGACAACAGCACCCAAAACTCTCAACTATATTCTACCCTTGTTCTCCTTATTTCTGCATAGCGATCCAGCTGATTTTCTTTTAGATTATTGATTGAATATTCGGAGTAAGGACCTTCTTTTGCATCGGAGTGCCTTGCAGTTAGGAGCCGCCTATCCAATTGGAGCATATCATTGCTATGAATCTAACTGTATTTCTGAAAATTGTTCATGTGTCTGTCCCATTATTTCTTTGTGAACTTACTAAATTTATCTCGTATGACATTTATTTGATATTCATCTTTTAATGTCTTTTTAGGTGAATATTCGGAGTTTGATAATTAATTAGAGACATAATAGGCATGTCATCCTTTTAAGAATTAGCATACTAGCCATGTATCAGCGTCTTGATATTCATTAATGTACTGCTCAGTTTTCTTTTCATATGCCTTCTTAATTTCAACTTATGCTTATTCAATTGCACAGGTTCCATTCCTTCTTGAACAACAAGGGTATCCATTTCTTAATTTCAAATTATGCCTGCGACAGGACACAACACGTTAATGAATATCAGATAGAAGTGTCTACGGGTATTGGTGTATAGATAAAAGACAATACATAGATTTGTAGTAACAACTCTTGATAGAACAAGACACAACTCATGAAAGTAGCAGCTGCGATGTTGATATGACAAGACACAGAATATAAGAATTAGCTAGAAATGGAACAGTATTCTATCTACACATATTACGGTCCAAAAGATAAGCTTCTTCTAGCTAGTACATGCATGTGTTATGCATCTAGTATGTAGATATTTTTCCCTGGTGTAGTAACTATTTATTCAGAGCAGCTCTAGATATATACATCTAAATACATAATATCGAAAGAAAGAGAGAGAGAAAGGGGCGGCAAGCGGCAGATCAGCTCCTTTCTTAAAGATGAGAATGTGTAGATAAAGGCAGAACAACCTGCGAACTGCTTTTGTAAGTTAAAAGATCTGTTGACTAAGAGAGAAAATTACATAACGTATTAGAAAGAATAATTATATATAAAAATAAAAGAAAATAGGGCTCCACATTTGAGGCGCAGCCCACGTAGATTGTTTTAAAATGAATAACGGCTTTCGGTCAGTGAAAATTTTAAAGCAATTAGCATGTATTGGATCAAGTTGTAGCGGAACTAATTAACTAAGAAAAGTATGTACTAGTGTAGTACCTGAAATCGGTAAGCTTCGATTTTTAGATTTAATGGCTTAATTGATTTCATTTAAGCTATTAATTGGAAACATAGTTAATTATTTGTGTTTGCTCTTAACGTTGAACTAGCATAAATATAATACTTAAATTGATTGTTTGAATTGTGCAAGTTATTTTGTTATTAATTTTAGTTATTAAAGGGCTTGTTGATGAGTTATTAATTTAAGATGTCTTAAACCCTTATTAATAGTTATTTAATTTGGTAATTTAAGTTTCATCATACTTATAGAAAATACTGAACCGTATGTAATAATAAGCCTTGATTATTAAGTTTACGTTCATTTACTTGAATGTAATTAACTCTTAGCTTGTTTTGTTAGTAAATTGGTTGTTAATGGAACATTTGCTCTTCCTAAAGGACATCTTGGCCATTAAAACACTTTAACATATTATCCTACTCTCTTAAACAAAAACTTTTCATCCTAACAATATTAAAGCTTCCAAAAGTTATTGTTTAGGCTAATTGTTGGTTATAGAGAGTGTAAATTGTGTCTATCTCAATACAAAGAGGTTGCTCTAAGCTATAAGCTCATTGCCATTCATATTTTGTTTCTCTGATTAATGTAAGTATCCTAGACTTTTAACTGAGATCACAATAAGCATAGTACTTGTGTTTTTGTATGTACACTACAAGAAAAATGATCATATTTGGCGGTCTTTGACCGTCAAATATGTATATATTTGGCGGTCTTAAAAACGCCACCAATGGCACCGCCAAATATAGTCAATTTGACTATATTTGGCGGTCAGTCAAAGTGCCAAATATGCTTCTGACTATACTTGGCGGTCTTTGACCGCCAAGTATAATAGGTTTAAATATTAAAAAAAAAAAATACTTGGCGGTTTTTGGCCGCCAAGTATAATAGTTTCAAAAATTAAAAAAATATACTTGGCAGTTTTTAACCGCCAAGTATTTAAAAAAATTAATATATATATATATATATATAAATATATATAAAATAGGTATTATTCTTATATATATATAAAATAGGCATCAACTTCATCCCAGGTCATGGTTTCAAGATCAAGAATATGCAGATCATTCAAAAGCGACCTCTTTGCATCTTGTCCTCCAAAAATCACCAAGCTTGTTCCAACAAGGGTCATAGATTGACCTCTGCGTGAGACCTGCAATGCATGAATAATGGAACATTCAGAACACATTAAGTGCATTTAAAATTTGCAACAATAGTGAGCCACAATCTTTATATTGCTGGAGAGACAGATTAGTCTTCAGCAAATGGTTAATCATAGCAAGTGGCTCTCTGGCCATTATCAGAGAAAACCAACCAGATTCCTCGCATAAAAGGTAAGAATTTGTTCCTATTTCTGTCCACCAGTTACCAGCTAACCATCATCGGGGCAGACCTTAATCATTAGTCCTCTAAGCTAAGGATAATATCAGAGAATTAAATACACATATAAGATTTAAGTATGCTATCACAAGTTAGTGGTTGAAAAAGCCAATTAAGATTCTGCTTTCAAGTGCTTGACACACAATCTATTCTGATACAGCCCCATGGGTATGCCACTGTCTCAGTAATAATAATACACTAGAAGCAAATTGTAATTTTTGAAAAGAAATAACTAACTAGATGGCCACTTAATCAGCAAATGGACATGATGAAAATTTGCATACATTTCTGAGAAAACATTGCCCCTAGAAGTGACAGAGAAAGAAAAAAGGTACTCTGTTCTATACTAACCAAGGAATGACCAGCGCAGGGGGTCAGTGTTGTGGCAGATGGAGATTCAGGTGACTCAGCCCCAGCCTTAACCTCAACCTTTGACCAGGTCCAACTTCTCAAATCGAGGACCTGCATTGATCATTAAATTAGGGAAAAACTACATACATAACAATTTCTGGGCACATATAGAAAGAGGAACACATATCCAAAACAAAGCCTGCAACAACAAAGGGCATACATATGCAAAGTTCTCTACTACTGGAACCAGAATGAGAACAAAAAAAAAAGATAAAGTTGTGATTTGCCAGAGTCCTGTTTAGAAATGGAAGGTGTGCATTTATATGGGTGTACAAATTATTTACTTACATGGAGATCATTTAGGTAACGACAATTGTGGTTTTCACCATATATATACATCTTATCTTGAACAATTGCAGCTCCATGCTGAAAAAAGGAGAATAATTCACTCAGAGATTGGAACAATAAAGATGAGGAAGAAGAAAGCATCAGGAAACAATGGACATCCTAAAAGAAATAAAAATAAAAGTTAACAAAGTCATGGACTGCTTGGCTGCCAAAAGTTAAAAGTTAACAAACACATATTAAGTTAAAAATCTTGTATCCATTTGCAAAAGAAGATGCCTGTTGTACATTCAAACCAGATCTTGTCCTAGTCTCATGGACTACAGGTCTTAACAAAGTCATGGACTGCTTGGCTGCTCTCTCAGCCCCCACTCATAGAATGAAACTGGAACAAACAAGTAACCTATTTCACGAAACTTTTACATGCTAACATAGTAACACTTGTAAACTTTACTAAATAGACTAAAATTTTTCCAGATTTCAAATTCGTTAGTTACAAGTATAAGCTACATGAACTTTTTAACTTATTTAATAATTTCTGACCCAATGCAGTTTTCTTTACTGTTAACGGACCAACACAAGCGCAAGAGCTAAAACATAACTACTAACCATAATGACCAGGCAGGGTGTTTGACTTCCAAAACCCGACCTGCCTCTGCTAAACGAACCCAAAAAAATAACAACCAACATAAACATAAACACCGCAAACTTAAAATTCTAAAAACAGAAAAAGAAAAAACTACAAATTTGAAATATGAAAGTTTCATTAAAATTTAAAACTTACATCTTCAGCTAAACACCGCAGGTCTTCAGAAAACCTTCGAATCTCCAGTTGAAGAAGAGGGAACACAATGATGACTAAACAACTTTAAGATTCTATCGCAACTCCTGGACCTTGTGATCTCCGATCATGGCAACTGCAGAAGAAAGAAAGAAAAAAAAAACAGAGACAAGAAAATGAGAAAGAAGATCTCACCTTAGAGAGAGCAACCAAAGAGAGATCAATGACATCTATCTAGCCAATGACAAGCCTTCACCGTTTTTCTTTTATGCATTCAGTAATAATCAAAGTAAATACAATAAATCAAGAAAAGATAAAAAGAAAAAGTCCACCTTTCCAAAAATCTAGGATGGCCTGTGGAGAACAAAAAAATCTGTATTTAACAGCCTCGATTCTCTTTGCCAATAGTAAAATGTAAAATTATTCACAGCGGTAGTTACTTGTTATGTGCCATGGATACCTCTCCATATTTCATCTTCCAGATGTCTCTATTCGACATCTCTTTGCCATTTCATCACTCGCATCAGATAAAAGGCGCAAAAGACTAAATTTTTGAATGAAAAGGTATCTGAGGGCAGTTATATTAGTCATCTTTTCCTACTTTGCCAGACCTAAAATTCACTGACATTGTTAGCTGCCATATTCACAGCAAATTCATCAGCCACATCACATAAAATACAAATCGCTTACTCATGCAGCAAACAATAGCCTATAAAAGACAGCTACCATCACTTACACCCGAAAAAACAAAACAGAAAAGAAAAGAAATTTAAACCTTGGAAACCTCACAACAATATGGAAGAAGCCCGACTGAGAAAACGAATAAATAAATGAAAAGAATATAAGCAAAAAGCTGTTCCAGGCTGTATCTGAAATTGCCAGACACCAATGCCTGTATCTATAATTGCACATTATCACGCCGAGTGATAAGGCTTGTAAGAAACACCCCTCTTGTTGAAAGAACGTGAGGGAAAAAAGAATGAATTGACCCAGGCCTCATTGGTGGTAGCCTGGGTTGATGGAGAATATGTTATACACATGAACTTTGATAGACAATGAGGTTATATGCACAGGAGTATAGTGCGTGTCCTGGTGACACCATGAAGACGAGAATCATATTTTTGATTTTATGATTGTGACCTTCATTCCGAGCGTGGAAGTAAGAATCCAAAACCAGAGTTTTCACGAATTAATGCTGGAGGATCAACATCAGCTATGTCCACTTGTTGCAATGACTTGGAGATGTCATCAACTGTGAAGGGAATGCTGCATTGGCATTTCGTAAAAGAATTAGTGAAGTGTATTGCATTAACGGATGATAAAGATGGTAAGAAAGAGCAGTTACATAAGAGGAATGTAATGGATGTATTACCTTGAGTCATCATCTAGTAGAAATGAACTGCTAACAGCGTTGTTCGAGTCCTCGGTCATAAGAATTCTCATACTTGAGATAACCTGTATAAGAAAGACTTGAAAGACAATTAAATTTGCACATGTGCAGAGAGCAAGAATCAGAAGCACCAAAAGTAACATCAAAGATGGAGTTGTTAGCGCCTGATTTAAGTTACTTACATCTGACGACACACTGTGTGTTCCATATTTGTCATCCCAGTACATTGTACTTATCCTGTATAACTGTTGTATGCTGAGAACCTATAGCAACCACAGGATAAAAATATATATAATATTAAGAATAATGTAGGACAAATGGGAAAAATATGAAAACTTAACATGAAATATGGAGTAGCTTGAAAGGGGAAAGGCACTAATAGGGCATAGATCTTTTGTTATTTCATTCAATGTCTTTTTGGGCTTTTGATGTATGACCTGAGTTATAAAGACAAAGAAAGAAAGAAGGTTAAGTCAGCAAACTAAAGGAACAATTATAGGACTCAAATCTTTGAATGAATCAAACAAATGAATCTTACAAGGAACCCTTCAGCCTGCCTAATGTGCTTCAACTCGTCCCAAGTAGAACCTGCATACTGTCCACAAGAAGAATTGAGGTAAGGGATATAAAATGATGTAGGCAATTGAAGGCCACACATGATTGCATGGTGCTTACTTCTTCAGTTGCCTCATAGCACCACTGTTCTAATTCGGCTAAACCCGCTTTTACGTACTCCTCATTACTGAATGAGCAATACTCACGCCGTAGAAGAAGACTGGAGAAATGTACAATATAGATGTTAATTTTTTGTCTAGCATTTTAAGCAGTCTGCACTTCAAATAAAACCAATGCGCACTGACATACACATATATACACAGAGTCTATACCTATTGAATAGCTGAACATTGATGAATGAGAATATTTGAGTGAACACTTTACGGATTAAGAAGGGAGGTACCTGCAAAACCACTGGTGTTCAAAATCTTCTACACCCTCCAGGTGACACAACATATTAAACTCGGCTTTAAAATCTTCATATTGCGCTCCAAGAGGTAGAGAAAACCAATTGGATAATTTGGATAGAATATGCCATATACATATGACATGTTTAGTATTTGGCAATTCCCTTGCTATACCATCTCTAAGCCCAGAATCTATATCTGTTAGAATTGTCTGTGGACGTCTTCCCCTCATGAATCGGATAAAAGTCTGTTCAAAAGAAGAAAATTATGAAAAGGCATATGAACATTGATGCAGATTGATTCATAAGAATTTGCGTCCACAAACCTGTAAAGCCCATGTGAATGATTGAGAACTTTCATCTTGCAGCAATACACATCCCAAGAAAATTGCCTTGCCATGATTATCCATACAAAACCACACTCCCAGGAGCAATCCATAGGTGATAGAACGATAAGTGGTGTCAAAAGTAACTACATCACCAAAAAATGTGTAAGCACGAACAGAGTCTCCATATGACCAAGCAATATTTTCAACCTTATCATTTTCATCAGTGGTATAGTCATAAACAAAATCCACATCCCTCTCTGCCATAGCCTTGCAGGCCTCAAGAAGTTCTAGTATTGGAGGATTCTCGATAAAGAACCGAGAATCCTCCAATTCTGACCACTTCTTGAACAAATCCAATCCTTACACAGCTCTCTGCGAAAAAAATTCAAGAAAACAAATCACGTTCAAGCTTTTCTAAGCTGGTAAGATTAAAGAAAAAAGAAGGCAGACAAGATCCGAATTACTGTCATGACGTGAGGTGTGTCGACGGTGAGAGGGGAGGAGTGGAATCCAGTGTTGTCGTTCTCACGAGCTTCCGCTGCAACATCCATTTTGTTCCAGATCTTCTTCACAGCTCCCATTCTGTTTGACTCTCTCTTTTTTTCGTTTTTATGGCTCAATATTTAAACGCCAGATATTTGCGGCTTCAGCAAAACCGGGAAGAGAAAGCCTAACCACCCCACCACCATCCCCTCCAATACCAACAACAACGGCGGAAACTTCATCCAACAGCCCACCGCTCCTCTATCCCCTCTTCTCGGCCTACATGCGTTACCTCAAGAACTCAATCTCAGTACCCGATCAAAACTCCAATCCGCAATTCTCAGGATTCTCTCCTCTGGCTCTATTAGTTTCGCCCCCGTGGAACAACTTAAACCCTAAAAATGATTTTAAGGTGAAGAGTGAAGAGAAGAGAAAATGAAAGGGTGGAGGCGTGAAAGGGTGAAGAGAAGAGAATGATTTTAGGGTTACAGATTTTAGGTTTATGGTAGATGGGTTTTATGAGGCGTAAAACATTTGTACGTTTAAAATTTTATTAACCAATGAAAATGTGACACGTTGGATATTTTAAATATACATATATATGCTTTAGTTTTTTTTTAATTTTTATAAACATTAATTGTTTTTATTTAATTTTTAAAATAAATTATTATAATTTTTAATTGAGTACAAATGTTATATTATTTCCAAATAAGATTTTATTCAAGATTTTTAATTTCTTAATTTTTATCAAAAAATTAAACAATGTGATTTTAATTTCTTTATTTTATTTAATTTTTATGTTTAAAAATTTACTTCTTATTAATTTGATTTTAAAAATTTATTATTTAATTTATACAAAAGTATTATCTTTTATTTAAATATTTTAAAAAAATTTAATTAAATATTAAAACAAAAAAATTATTATTTAATTATTATTTTGAGATTTTTTACTTCTTTATTTATTGAAATTTAAAATATTATATTCATAATACTTGAAAGAGAAGATGAAAAATGTGAGAAGGGAATAGAAAAGATTACATATTCACATACTTATCACATTTTTATAAGTATGATAAATATTTGATTGAGTAAAGACAAAAGTGACAAATAAGATGAATATACAGGTTTGACTTTCACACCAATGTTATATTTCTCACTTTTTTAAAAAAATGTCAAATAAAAAAATTATAAAGTGACAAATATGTAAAAAATTCTTGTAGTGGTAATAAAATTATTTTTGTATATAAATGTTTTTATTGTTATATATGATTACAAGTATTTATTTTCTTTGTATATGATTATATGATTTGCTTATTTGATAATGATTATGTAATTTGCTAGTTGAATATGATTATATGATTCGTTTGTTTGTTTATGATCAATTATTTGATTTGCTTATGAATTCGCGTGTTATGTTACATAAGGCATACGCATGTGCATTTGTATTATTTTATGAAAAGCATAAATAAGTATTTTAAGCAGATTTGTTTGAAAAGTAAGAATATGTTTTCAGGATGCTTAAGTTCATTATTTGCTTAGTAGGCTCCCTATATGCTAAGTATGGCCTTCATTTGGGAATGGTATAAGTTTTGATAAGTTATTTGTTTGTCTATACGATGAGAAGTGTCTTTTGGGTTACCTTTAAGACTAAAGAGTCATCACTTTGTATATCGACATATTTGTACATGTAGGAGGACTCATTGGTGATCATAGTGAGGGTTTGGCTCTTACCTTCAGGAATGAGTGCACAATTTTGTAAAAAAGCCTCACTTATATTTGCCTCATCTACAAAAAATCACCGATGTTTGATCTACATATGATAAGTTTGATAAGCAAAGTCCTACTAAGTACGTAATTGAACAATACTATTCTTACAATATTTTGATAAGTAAGCTGAGGAAGAGTTTTCGATCCAAGTGGATTTTTTTATGAAAATTGAAATTATTTTCAAGATATTCATCATAAGCATTTGCATGAATTCTACTATATGATATGTATTTTGTATATTAAACACTAGTTCACCGAGTTATATGCTTATTAGTTTATTGTGATCCTCAGATGAGTTAAAATCTTGGATCAATTGTGGATTTGGCAATGGCTGACTCTTGCTACTATTTGGTTCCCATAGGAATTTGGTTCAGGATCTTTTGTTATTCGAATAAAATGGGTTGAGCTCAATTGTTCACTAAGACTACATGGTCTTCATGACTCATTTATTGAAGAATTTTCTAATCAATTTCAAAAAAAAAATAAAGATTTATTCAATTATATCTTTAATGTTAGATTTAATTTAAGTATGATAGAGTTCATATCTTAATGCTTCATAATGGGGTGTCACATTAACCCTAGCCATACACATGTTAGGATATTGGCTAAATAAAAGGATATTCCTAAAAATCCTAACAGATATTCTTAAAGTCTTGAAGGATAAAATTCCTATTAAGAGAATTCTAGTTGAATTAGGAAATAAATATTAATCCTAAAAATCCTACTAAAAATAGAAGAATCCTACTTTTACTAGGATAGGAAGAATAATCATATTTTACTAGAAAAGGAAGAGGAATCATATTTCAAATAAGAAAAGGTAAAGATTGTGACTTGGAAGCCTATATAAAGATTCTACCCCTTGATTGCAAGTCCACCACTTGAAGTATCTCAAGTTCAGCTCTAGGTAAATTCGTCGAGAGGATGTATTGGAGTCCTTAGGAAACGTTATTGGGAGTGACATCAAAGTCTATATGATTACAATTTTGTCTCTGATAGCCCGTGATTTTTCTTTGGTTTTAAAGTTTTTCACGTAAAAATCCGTGTCATTATTATTGTTGTTCTTATTTTTTCATTGTTCGTCTCAGTTTCCTAACAAGACATACGACCAAAAAAAAAAAAAGAGAGAGAGAGAAAGAAAAGAAATGGGCAAATAGGTTCATTATCTGATAGAATTGAAACAAACAAACAAAAGAGCTTTTATGTTGCAATTAATAAGGGAATTCAACTCAACGAAGAAAGAGATATCAACTATCGAAGTGGTGGGGAAGCTTGAGAAGAACTGTGAGATAGGGCTTAATAAGGAGGTCTCTTGGTTCACTAACATGACGAGTAACCCTTTATGTAGGGTTGGTGGAGCGCAATAGTGAGAAATAAATATTAAGGACGGACATTAAAGAAGGGGGCCAAACTGACAAAATTATGAATATAAGGACTAAATGAATCATTTTTAACTTTTTTTTATATATTATTTAAAGGAAATTTTTTGGGTGGGGGTAGGCCGCGACCTCCCATGGAGCAACGTAGCTCCGCCCCTGCATATAAATATATATACTTCTAGTCTTTCATGTAATATTTAACATTCTAATGATTAATTTGTCCACTTAAGTACTTATTTTTACATTAATTACTCTAAAAGAAGCTTGCACTGGGGTACTGGTTGATCTAGATAATTTGATTGCTAGACCACTAACATGCGAGAAAAAGGCCAATAGGTCCGGATTGTGCTGCGTGAGAATGAGGAGCTTGTCGGAGTGGTGAGAGGATGCATCAATTTAAGTATGTAACGACTAACATTGAAGAACCCACGTGAAGTTGGGATGCATATTGGCCTTCGAGCCTCTCCTACGCATTGTATTCTCTCTCTGTTTAGTTGATCATGAAAATTACCTAGATCAGTTATCATTTCTAAATATTCCAAAACCTTCATCAGATAATACCGTGCTTAATTCCACAAAAAGTACATGGTACTTCATGATCACCATATATGTTGTCAAATCAAGATAAGGAGTTCTGGACTACTATAAAAGCATTATGATTATTAAATTAATCAACAATACGTGAAAAGAGAAGCAATCGTATTTAGAGGTATTAAGGATGATTATGTCTTTATGATGTTAGCCGGATCGTTATTTGGGTTTATTGTAGAATATTGATTTGCGAAGACTAAATTAGTTAAAAAAAAAAAAAATTTGTTAGACAATTATTGCTTTTATATATACATACATGCATACGTACATACATACATATATATGTGAGTGTGTAGGAGCTAGAGACTAAAGCCATTCTCTCTGTTTTTTTTTTTTTTTGGTTCAGGGGAAGGAAATTTTGTTTACGTGAGGACGTGGATATCATATTTGACCAAGTATGATATATGTTAATTGAGAAATTTATACATAAGACGATCTCACCATGTCATCTTGCTAATTTTTTGAACCCATGTCACTAGATTTTAACATATTGATGTAACAAGATCAGGTGTTTCTGCTTCGATGGATAAAAATGCAATATGTACTTTGTCCAACCATTCGTCCAGCCGATCAGACAAGGATTTGATGTGCGGAACCTCCAATACTCTTGGCTGCACCTAGGATAAGTGTACTGTTCCCTCAACTTGATCAATTATAACCTCAATGAGACAAACCTGAACCAATATTCTCTCAACTCTTAAGCATCAACTAAAGTTTCTTGTTACACAATGAGATGAACCAGCAGACAAGCTCGCGATCGTAAAGTTGCATAGAATCTCAATGATTAGGCGACAAAACTAATGACCAAGTTTATTGTTAGGTCCATCGCATGTGTGGTCCCGCCCAAAAACATAAATGCCCATGAAATCCAAAGATACAGGAAGACAGACAACTAAAAGACCGAAGCCAGAATAATAGAAGTGAGCCGATGGTCTTCGTGAAAAGTGAGAAGGCCGCAAGTGAAGAGAGATTAAAAATTAAAAAGAAAAAAAAGGGGAGACAGAAAAGCTTGGTCAAGAAAAATTGAAGAGGGACTAGGGTTTAAGAACTTGATTCGACAGAGATCAAATGGGTAATCATACTTCATTTTAGTTCAGATTTGGAGTGGTGAATCTTAACATGATCCTCTACATTTTATTGGACTTGATTTTAATTTCATCCTCTCTTTAATTTGTATACTTTCTTAAATCCACTTACTAACTTATTTTTGTACCTATACTTTTAAATATCTTTTGATAATGATTTTGTGTTGTGAGACGAATATTGATTCTTGATGAAGCATTTTTCATGTCGTGAGCCTCCTATGTTATTTGAAAAATTGAACTTGTGTAATCCTTTACGTGATACAGGAGTATTTTGATATCAAATTATGGTCTTTATGGTTTTCTCATTTATGTGTTTTCCATATGGTTTGGTGTTATTGATTGTGGATTAGTGTTTAATTTAGCTTGTAATTGATTGTTCTTACGACTTATGTATAACAACTTAGTATACTTGCCCATTTTGATCATACAAAAAGGGAAAGATTTATTCGGCACTGTTATTTTGATCTTGTGGAATAAACCTTTCCCTCTTTCTGTGATCAAAATATGATTCATCAAATCCAACAAAGCCCATAATGTAAAACAATCAATCAAAGCAGTCTAAATAAATAAAATGAGTAATAAATCATAAAAGAGTGTGATACCAATTTTACATGAAAAATCTAGTGCAAAAAACATGTATACTGTGACGCCCTACCATCTCTTATTTAGAAACTTTAAGGATGATTGATTAAGAAAAATAATAAAAGACATCATCAATATCTTACTTTTCTTTTTGTATCATTTTCCATTTCATACATATATCTATACATATCACATGAATCCATTACAAAATCTGACTATTTATTCAAGATAAACTTTACATACACTGATGACCAAACTCAGTACATAGGTTGATAATCACATAATAAAATTTCAAATCACGATTTAGGCTAGTCAAAACATTTCCCAAAACCATCGCATGCAAGTAAACGTCAGACTCCCTAGGAAAGCTCTGGAACACTACTAGTATGAATATCTTTTTGTGTACTTGTGGAGGGAGAGGGTGAGCATATATATAGCCTAATAGAAAAGATTCTAACATTATACTAAATCACAAGCATTCAAACAGTTATTCAATTACATAATTGCACAATCAATTATAATAAGTCAAGCAATCATTCTCATTCACACCTCAAGGTATCACATATTTACTTGGCAATCAAAATTTTTCATCTAATGTTTACCTTAGACCCGTATCCAAACGGCCCATTCAATATCTAACATTATACGTTTATATTCGGGTTCCCCTTGGATCCGTATCCAAAACGGCTCATCCAAGGTCCAACACAACGAGTTTATATTCGTGTTCCCCTTGTATCCGTATCCAAAACAGCCTATCCAAGGTCCAACACATCAAGTTTATATTCTTGCTCCCCTTAGATCCATATCCAAAATGGCCCATCTAAGGTCCAACATTAAGAATTTCATATCCACATTCAAAACGGTCCATCCAATATCCAATGCATACACTTACAAACCTTTCAATATAATTTCTAAAATAAGTCTCAAGGCAATACAGTTTTTATGAAAATCCAAACGTGTCAGGAGGGGTGCACACGGGTAGGGTCGATTCTATAATTTCGCTCGACACTCAACACTTTCATAACTTGACACCTGACACTTTCGTAACTTAACACTCAACACTTTCATAACTCGACACCCGACACTTTCATAACTCGACACCCGACACTTTCAACACTCACCACTTTCATAACTCGCCACTCGACACTTTCATAACTCAGCACTTGACACTTTCATAACTCAACACCTGACACTTTCATAACTCCACACTCGACACTTTCATAACTCCACACTAGATATCAGTCTCGATATCAGCCTACTTTTGAAGACATCGAGTGTCGGATGATGCATCCGATACTCGACACCATCCACTCAAGACTCGACACATCGTGTCAGATTGAATGTCAGTCTCAAAGATACATAATTGTGAAAATGTTTGGGTCTGTCGAATAAACAGTATCATTTCCAGATTTCGACCTCCGATTTCAAAAATTCACCAAAATTTCATTTTAACTCCAAATTCAATAAAATCAGTGGTTGTTTAAAGCTTCATATGTCTATTTTTTTTAAACAAAAGAAAATTTATACAAATCACAATCCAGAAAAATGTAGCAGTTCAAATAACATAGAATTGTCACATGAACTACAACTCCCATCACAAACAACCTCTACTTCACTTCATAAACACATAATTTCACAAATAATTCATCATCCAAGCAACAAACAATCAATTTAACAATAAATCGCATGCATTGCAAGCCAATGTCAATTAAACCAATAAAAATAAATAACACGATTTAAGTACAGTATTAGAAAATCCCTACTTGGTTTCCAAGCCTATACACCTCTTTGATTTTTCCCTTCTTTTCCTCTCTTTTTCTTCCTTCTCTTTTTCTTCTTCTCCTTCTTCTCTCTCTCTCTCTCCTTGTGGTCGTAAGACTCTCCTCTTCTATAGCCAAATGAAAGAAAAGTCTCCTCCCCTTGGAACCCTAATATCTCTCTGACATATACAAGGCCTTAATTCATGGGCCTAAGTCCACTTATTTTTTAAACCCATTTAATCCTTACCAAATTCAAATAAAATACTCAAATATCCTTAAACATAGCTTCTAAGTTTTATAATGTATATATACATACATTTTTTTTTTTTGGAACTCTACATATACCACGATGATTTTTAATTTGACATAAATATTTTGCTATATCAATAATAATGGCTCTATAAAAAAAGTCCTTTAATTTCTAGATTAAACCAGAGGCTTACAACAATCTCCAAGTCATCAAGAGTACAATATATCATAAATGTCATCCACACAAATAGATTTCAACAATGGCAACAAAGAAAAGTTTAGGTCTCATCAAGTGAGTATATCAAGAGAGCACCATAAAGAGGACAACCAAAAATCAAAGTAGAGTTGTAAGGATAATTGCTAATATTCACCACATATATTTTGAGAAAAAAGATAACAAAATTTGACCTCTTAATCTTCAAGCACAAGTCACAAAACTCCAAACATGATTTAATGATTTAACCATATGATTTGAATTTACCAAATGAGAGGTGTTAAAAAGTTTTCTGGATCCAATGGCAATAAGGAGTTTGAAAAATTAAATCACACTGATAAGGTATTTAATTAAAAAATTGGCACCATCATAAGTTCTACTCCATTAAAAATGCCATTATGTTTTGAAACGTTAAACAAATGTAAAACATTGACGGTATACTCTTTAAAATTCTTATAATGACTCTGAAAAGACACAAATACCTACACATGTTCGTTTCGTTGAATGAATCGTCCTGTCACATACATACATTATGTTTTGAAACCTCGTAATCTGGAGTTAATCGTAAACTATAGCTTTCGTGCTTTTTTAATTGGTTTCTATATTTTTCATGAAAATAATTATGTTGCTAACAAGCTTACCTAGATGGGACTCTTCACTCTTGTATTATGTTTCTAGTCTACATTAACTAATGAGATACCCCTTCTAATGAGATTGCTCATCTCTACCATGATATTCTTTCTCCAACAATTTCTAATCTATAATAGACCTTTCATTGGAATTTTTAAAGAATAACTAATGCTATTCATCATAAACTTTTATCTTAAATAATTTGAAACCATTTTATGATTGTTAATTAAATTATGTGATAATTTAATACTAGTAGTCATTCTTAATATGTATGAGATATTTAAATTTAAATTTTTATTCAATTTTATAGATAAAAAATTATTCTCGGAGTATTATTTATTTCTGTATTTAGTTAAACAGTAAATTAAATTAATTGCTCATTTTCTATTAATTTTTTTCATAAAACTCCTAATTCAGACTTTGAAAATGGATTATTCATTAACATCTTAATGGCAATACATTTAAGCAATTACATGAAATAGAAACAAATTGCCATGCCTAAAATTTAGTGAGAAACAGAATTGCTTAGCTCACATCGCTCAAAAACTGCAGTGAAGAAAGGTTTCTATATATATGAACTACAAAAGTTGTTACAGCCCAGCTGCCAGGTGTTGTTCATCAAGAGAATCATTACACCAGCAAATGAGACTAGGACACATGGTTGTTAGTAGAATGTCCTAGAAAGCAAAAGTTAACCAGTTGTATATAAAACAAGATAACTAACTTAACTAACTTGCTAATCAATAATTAACTGCTCGTTATGTAAATTAAAAACAAGGTAACAGCTAACGGAAAAGGCAATAGCTAAACTAATAGCAGCAGAGATGAGCTTCCTTAACATCCCTCCTCAAACTGGAGGGCAGCTTAGTGACTCCAAGTTTGCCTTTGAAGTGACAAAATAGGGGAGCTGTTAATGGCTTGGTGAGGCAGTCAGCAATTTGGTCATAGGAGGGAACATAACGCAACTCCAATAGCTCTTGAAGAACTTTATCATGCACAAAGTGAACATCAATATCAATATGCTTCGTTCGAGCATGATGTACTAGATTGGAAGCTAAAGCAGTAGCACTAGTATTATCACACCAAGCAATTGGGCATTGAGAGGGCAGACAATGAAGCTCAGAAATGAGGGACTATAACCAGGCTATTTCAGCTACAACCTGGGCAAGGGCTCGATATTCTGATTCTATACTAGATCTTGATACCACAGGCTACTTTTTGGATTACTAGGAAACCAAGGTGTCCCCAAGGAAAACACGGTAACTTCTAGTGGATTGTCTATTTTCTATGTTGTAGGCCCAATCTGCATCAGAAAATCCAACTATATTGATATTTTCAATTGGTTTAATATGAAGACCAAGGTTTTAGGGGCCTTAAAGCTATCTTATGACCCTTTTTACACTTTGCCAGTGTACATATATGGATGTTTGAAGGAACTAACTCAATTTGTTCACACAATAGGCTATGTCAGGCTTGGTGTAAGTGAGGTATTGCAAGGCCCCAACAATACTTCTATAAAGAGAAGGATCCGAGAAATTTTCAGAATTCTGAGTAGATTGGTTTTTGTGGATCACTGCTGGAGAGGAGCAAGGTTTCATGTGCTCAAGTTTTAGCTTCCTCAATAGATCAGACACATACTTGGATTGATTCAAGTAAATGCTAGTAGTGTCCCTTCTTACTTCTATACCAAGGAAGTAATGCAACTCCTTAAGATCCTTGAGAGCATAAAGCTTATTTAGTTTTAAAATAAGGCACTTCATTGTTTGGAATTATTTCCAGTCACATGGATGTCATCTACATAGACTAGAATGAAGATTACTATTGCTTCTTCTTTGAGAACAAAAAGTGAAGAATCTGATTTGGAATTTGAGAATCCTTAGCCCACAAGTGTGTTTCTTAATTTATCAAACCAGGCTCTTGGGGGCCTATTTTAGGCCATAAAGAGCTTTATGTAACTCAAATACATGTGCAAGTTTTGTGGGGTCAACATAGCCTTTAGGTTGGACCATATACACTGATTCATCTAGGTTTCCATTTAGAAAGGCATTGTTGATAACCAACTGCCTTATGCTCTTGTTCCTTGCCACAGCCAAGGTTAAAATTACCCTTATTGTTCCTTGTTTCACCACAGGGCTAAAGATCTCGGTGTAGTCAATGCTAGGGGTTTGGTGAAAGCCCTTTGCTACCAATCTGGCTTTGTGTCTATGAATGCTTCCATCACTATTTAATTTAAGTTTGTAGACCCATTTATTTCCCAACAGATTGAACTGAGTTGAATATGGCACTAATGACCAGATCTTATTTCTTACGAAGGCTTCAAAATTTGCATCCATGGCTTGTTTCCATGTTGTTGACTTCATGGCTTCTATGACTGTACGAGGTTCTATATTCTCATTATTGGTTTCAGTTATTTGTTCACTTCTGTAGACCTTGGGTTTGAAGATACCTTTTTTTGATCTAGTTATCATAGGGTGGTAGGAAGCTTTAGTTGTAGGTACAATGGGTGAGGATGGCATTTCTGTGTTGGCTTCACCATGTGAAGTTTGTGATATGTGTGGTGAGATAGTTTGGAAGTCTGATTGGAGAAAAGACTGGTGATTTATTTTGAGAACCACTTGGTAGGATATTGTGGTCAATGTTGGTGTAGGAGTCTTCCAAGGGAGTGTTGAATTTCTCTGCTATTACAATGGGAGAGTTTTGAGGAGTGTATCTGTTCAAATGTACTGTGTTTACAGGATCTTTGTTGTTAGAGTCCTTGCTTGGCCAACAATTAGTGAAAGCAAGCACAAAGCTAGATGAAAGGGTGATAGAGTTTTGTGAGTTTAGACAAGTTCTAGTGTTGAGAAGCCTAGACTTAAAAGGAAATTCTGTATCATTAAATATAACATGCCTAGAGAGATAAATTCTCCTAATAGAGCTTAGACATTTAAACCCCCTATGAGACTCACTATAACCAAGAAACACACATTTAACTAAATGGAATTGGCATTTATGGTTTTTATAAGGTCTTAAACAAGGAAAGCAAGAGCAACCAAAGGTTTTTAATGACTCATAATATGGAAATTGATTAAAAACTCTTTCCCAAGGGGGCATTCCTTTTAGGACGGGAGTAGGGAGCCTATTAATGGTCCAAGCAGCTGTGTGAAATGCCTCCCACCAGTACCATAAAGGCATGCCTGCTTGAGCAAGAAAGGTTAACCCCATCTCAACAAGGTGCCTATGTTTTCTTTCAACTTTACCTTGTTATTCATGAGTGTAAGGGCATGCTAATCTAATTTCTATTCCATTCTGTTTCAAAAATTCAGTGAAATATCTAAACTCTCCTCCCTAATTTGATAGTAGGCTTTTAATTTGTTTCTCAAATTTTTTCTTAATATAGGCTTTAAACTGTTTGAAGGTAGAAAAGGCTTTCGATCTATTTTTTAGTGGAAATATCCATGTGAACCTACTGAAATCATCAACAAAGCTAATGTAATATCTATACCCTGAATTGGATATGATGGGAGCTAGTCCCCAAAGGTTTGTATGAATCAGGTCTAAAATTTGTTTACTTTTGATGGTTGGGTGTTTGAAGCTAGTGCATGTGACTTCCCCAGTTGACACATCACAAAATTTCAAGTTTTCATTAATTTCAATGGATTTCTTACAACTCTTGATCAGAACTTGACTCAGAATTTTGATAGAAGGATGCCCAAGTTTTCTGTGCCAAATATTGGCTTGAATTTCATTGGAGATATTTTTTGTAACTGAGACAAACAACATATAAGGTTTAACATACTGACACTGTAATGGCTTGGCAGAGAAGACACTAGTGGAAGACTTAATTAAGGAGTTAGGATTTCGAATACAATAAAACAACAGACATAGCAGCAACAAAGCACTTTGACACTTTATTTTTTCCATGAGGAATTGATAGGCATTTGGATGACTTCGAACCTGGACAGATTTGATAAATTCCTTCTCTAACTCTCCCCTGTAGTAGTACCTCGTGAGTTTGTTTGTCCTTCACAAGGCAAAATTTAGAATGAAACTTAACAAATATTCTATTATCTTGGGTGACTTTTGACAAACTTAAAAGGTTTTTGGTGATTTTGGGTGCGCACAGAATATTTTTTAGTTTAAGAACTGAATTAGCTATAGGCAAATGTGATTGCCCAATATGTGAAGTTTTTAGTCTACTTCCACCACCAATAAAGAGAGAAGTCTTACCACTATACTCACCCCTAGCATTGATGAGATTTGGCTCAGCAATCACATGATTAGTTGCGCCACTGTCTACATACAAAGCTTCATCAGTAACTGATTCTAGTGTGGGCATAAAAGGCTTGCCAGGAAAAATTTTGCTGAGGAAAATTCTGTGTATGAAAACCATGTTGCTGTGAGTTGTTTTGTCTTTGGAACCTTGCCTACTATTATTCTTATTTCTACCTCTATTTGAAGGTCCCATATAGTTCATATCACCTCTATAGAAGCATATTAAAGCTGGATATCAAATCTTGCCACAATCTGGTAGATTGGCCTAGAGTCACCAAATCTACCTCCTCCCCTTCCCCTAGATGAGTTGTTATTGGAGCTTCTCTCAAAACCTTGATGAGAACTCTTGTTACCTCCTTGTTTATAAGCGTCCCAAGTGTTTTGACTTTGTTTCCCAAAGGCAATATTAGTAGGTGTTTGATTAAGGCTAAGGTTACCAAAGTTTTTCAATCTTTCAAGTCTATTTTCAAAGCTAAGTAATGTATTGCAACTCTTGCCAAGACATTTCCTCCTTGGCCTGAATCTAAACTACAATAGGAGTGTAGTCAGCATCAAGGCCCAAAGTGATAAAGAACACTAGGTCACTCATTTCAACTGGACTGCCTGCAACAGCCAGATTGTCTCTAATATTTTTCATATTGGTAAGATATTTACTCATTTTTAGTGAACCTGTCATAGAGTTTTGAAGATCGACAAAGGTTGGGAATTTTAGATTTGTTTTTCACTCCACAAAATTGTTCAAGAGCTTTCCAGAAATTAAAAGAGGAGGTAGTTTGTCCTATTACCTAAGCTGTGATTTCGTTGGTGAATGATCCAAGTAACCAGCCAACCAGCAGACTATCGGTTGAGACCCATTCATCAAATTCAAGGTTTGATTGGTACTAGGAGCCAGTACCATCTTCTGATTTAGAGGAGATTGAGATGAACTTAGGTAGGCAAGGCTTGGTTCCAAGAACATACCCTTCTAGTCTATAGCCTCGAAGAGTTAGCAGGATCATAGCCTTCCAGACTGTAAAGTTGTCCTCATCTAGTTTAATTGGAAATGCTTGGCTAAGAGAGCTATCAAACGGTGAGCCTCCATTGAAGATGTTTGCTCGAGAAGAGAAACCAGACTCACTGCCGGTGGAGCTTTTGTTAGTTGACCCAAGAGTCATGGCGTTGGCCCTTAGAGCTGCTCTGA
Organism: Boswellia sacra; assembly: GCA_013180625.2. Lineage (NCBI taxonomy): Eukaryota > Viridiplantae > Streptophyta > Magnoliopsida > Sapindales > Burseraceae > Boswellia > Boswellia sacra. Next base: position 538,264 of record SNVD02012572.1, on the reverse strand, counting down.
TACCGACTTAAAATTTTACTGAGAAATAGAATTGCTTAGCTCACACCGCTCAAAAGCTGCAGTGACGAAAGGTTTCTATATATATGAACTGCAAAAGTTGTCACAGCCTCGCTGTCAGGTGTTGTTCATCAAGAGAATCATTGCACCAACAAATGAGACTAGGACACATGGTTGTTACTAGAATGTCCTAGAAAGCAAAAGTTAACCAGCTGTATAAAACAAGATAACTAACTTAACTAACTTGCTAATGCATAATTAACAGCTAATTAAGTAAATTAAAAACAAGGTAACAGCTAACGGAAGAGGCAGTAGCTAAACTAACAGCAGCAGAGATGAGCTTCCTTGACAGTTTTTAATCGAAGTAAACGTGGAGGTCGGAAATAATGAATTACTTCACCGGATATCCATGGATGTTCCACGCAAGCATGATTGCTCCAATAAGATCTTTCAAAAAATAAAAATAAAAACTTTTGCTAGGTCCTCTTCCGTGAGATGTTTTGTTTAGTTTAGTGCGTAAAAATGATGCATTTCATCTTGTCCCGACAAAGTAGCTAACGGCTATGTACTGTGGAATCTTCTTTTTATACCCTCTAATTTTCAGCATAGACAATTTTAGCAGTTTGTAAATTCCCAATTGCGCGCAGCAACAAATGTAAAGGCAGTATTGCCCTTTTTGTCTAGCAACGTTAATTCATCTGGTTCCATCAAGTTTATTATTTCCCTTACAAACCTGAATTATCCTGCAACTTTTGCAACATGAATAATAGTCTGATATCCCTTCTGTGATGGCGGCACGTAAAAATGATTGAAAATCCCTCCCCGACGAACCAATCCATAAGCTTTTAATGCACCATGTTAAGGGGTGCACATGAGGTGAAAAGGAGTGCACACGAGGTGAAGTATAATGCTCTATTTTCTCGGGCCGGGGTTGGGAAAGGTAAAGAAAGACGGGGAGCTATTTTAGCAAATGAGCAAAGACGGGGAGCTATTTTAGCAAATGAGCATCTCAAAAGCATGCAACTAAATCTATATGTGCCAAAGAGCTCAGCTCACGAGATAGTAGATGAAGCGAAGGCCATCTAAATGGCGTTGTAGTGTCTTTCTGATCAGCAATGTTATTTGGCTCATAAGCATCTGTATCTACCGTTTCAGTTGGAAATCGATTCGAAATCATTTCCAGGCTTCCAGCCATTTCCAATATTAGCGTTGTTTCTGGTTTCATGTGATGCCTTCAACGTTTGATTTTAATGATCAATATATTGTGAAACTATCCCGCATATAAATATAAATCTACGGTTAGTTAACATTGTGTACTGTTTTATATTGTGTTGCCTTTAGCTTGCACTGGAATGTGATGTCTTCATGATCGATATAAGGTAATTTGCCCTTACATTCATTTTAAAATCTTCGCCTGCTTTTTTCTTTCTCTTTAAAAGATATATAGGATAAACTTTAAAAATTTATCGAGGCCTGCCGTATATGAAACAAAAGGTGCACAGGATATATACGATAAACTTAATTTAAGAATTAATTTCCTGGAGCTTTGCTCATATAAAAAGAAAATTGGACGCTTTCTCTTTTTTTTTTTTTTTGGCACGGATTGATGTGGCTTTTTTCATTGATCAAGTGGCGCGCCTTTTCTGGATTACGATACCTTTTATATATAAAAATTAGATATTATTATACGTACATATATATCCGCAACTCTAACATGCTACGTACGTATCCGACCACTAAATCTAAAGGTTAAGGAGAGGATAGTTTAATTCAAATTTGAGCAAGAAAATAACCCTAATTTCAATCTTTTAATAACTTAATTCTTAGACAAGTATGCAAAGATATATATATATTTATTTTACTGACCTAAAATCATAGCGCTTATATATATATATATAGCCGAGAAGCTCTTAACTTCATCAAAGATTTGAACAGCTGACAACTATTAGTATCACTTCAGCATTTTTTTAATTAACTTAATTTTGGTTATTGTTAACACAATAAATAGCTGGATATAGGTTTAGATCATGATTGAATTAATTCTCCAAAGAATCTTAGTTTCGAAAGGTGATTGAATTTTGACGAGGTGTTTGTCGGGCTCGAAATTAGTACAGGACTAAGACAGGTAAAGATACAACACCCATAAAAAGTAGTCCAGTCCATGAACTGAAAGCCTAATTAAAAGCGCGAAGTTAGAAAGTGCTAGGGAAATGATGCAAGGAGAGCCCAGCCCAGTCAGCACCACACAAGCATAGTTAAACACAAGCTTAGAAACTCACTTCTATAAAGGAAAATTTCAATTATCAACGAGTAATATATAAATTTTCACATTCATTTCCCAAGAAATATCTTTTGTTTTGTCCCTTATGTTTATGTTGTAAGATCCCCTGAGTTGTTTAAGGTTTTTGAACCGTTGATGATCTATAAAACACGCATGTATAAGTGTTCAATTAATGATGAGATTCATAATCGGATTTTGTTTTGGTCAACAAAAGTTAGTATGGATTGAACAGAAAAATTACAATAATTATACAAGAGGAAATTAAGCAACATGTGCCACCATATAATTAGTGAAATGTATCCATTTGTTGAGAATTTGGTAATGTCAATCTTTTTTTAATCATTTCTATGTAAAAATCTCGAAAGGCGCATACAAAAATAAACATTCACAAAAGAAAATTTTATTTCACTGTCGTGTACAAAACAACTCATACGCAATTTTGATTTAGCAAATTAAACATCTTTGTCAACTCTCTTCGAAAGCAGTTGTAAGCATAACTAATGTAAGGTGCCAGTAGCAGAAAGCAGCACTGATAACTGATTGTACTAGCTAGGTGATACATGCACCAGTTTTGTTAATGCTGGTCGAAGTGTCCAATGTGCATGGCTGACAAGCGAGGCGGCCATGAAAAAGCAATTTGGTACAAGATGATGGACTACTTAACAGATTATCTTTGCTTCATACATGCAAGTATTAATTTTACAGCTGCATACATCATAGCTCAAGCTAAGTTAATAAAAAAAAATCTGACATCAACCAATGATTAGTTTCGTATGTCAAGATAAATAAATTTAAAAGTGTCAAAGTCTGTTATGACTTTTGCGTACAACTTGGTTGTACGTTCCCCTCCATCAAGCTCTCCCTCCTTGCCTTGTCCTCCGTATGAAAAGGTCTCATTTCTTTTATTTCTTTGTTGTAATATTGGCGGGTTAATTTGATTCGTGAAAATGAGACAGTTTTGATTATATTTCTTCAATGTAACTCCCATTCTTGATGATGATCACCTTCATCTCCCCCATGAATTTTCGTACGCACCTCTCTCTCTCTCTCTCTCTCTCTCTCTCTCTATCTACACAAACTCATAACGATATAGGATATGTTTGGGATTACTGTATTGTGGGAAATGAAAAATCTGTTGTCAGTTGTGATGCAACAACAAGCTAAGGATGTTTGATAAAATAGATTTTTAAAATTGCCATACTGTTTAAACGCTAAAATTATATGTATTGTAAATTTGATTTTCGAAATCTCAATTTGGACAAAATTAATAAAATATGTATAATTTTTATAAAAATAATTATTATTATTCTAAATAAATTTAAAATATAAATTAAAAGAATGAAATTTTTTCTAACTATAAAAATAAATAAAATAATTAAATATATTTATTATTAAAAAATAAAAGTAAAAATAAAATAGAAAATCAAAGCATTGCTGGATTTACTATTGCAGACACCTGTAGCCATTTCAGCCTAGCGCGGCAGGGGACATCGCCATCACTAGAAAAGTCGTCGGATGCTCTCTGCATATCTGTCCTCATCTCCACCATTTATGGTGGCCATTGATGAAATGCAGCAGTTGAAGTTACGATGGTTGAAATTTTAGCATTTTGATCCAACCGTTTTCCGTTATGAATGACCAAAACATCCATGAATATGTGTAGATCAGTTATCAGTGAGTCCTCTGGTGGTATAACTGTCCCTTCACACGCTGATGAATAACGAACGGTGGCCATAAATGGTAGCTGGTTGCTGAAAATTGCTGCTTCTGTGGAGCCTCTTTTTAATTTTTTGAAATTAAATATTTCAGTTTTTGATGAATTTAATTTTGTAATTTATTAAATTATAAATAAATAATTTAAGTTTTCAACATGGAAGGGTTTTTTTTTTTTGGATTTATATTATTTGTGAGGGACAGTTTTGATATTATGGTGTATCCAAATTGCTCCCTCTCTGTTTTTATAATCTAATACAAAAATAGATTCCTGGATCGATTGCTAAGAGGATGCTATGATCATATAATCAAGGATCAATGATATGTAGCAGTATTATTGAGATGCATAAATTTGGATAGAATTATGGGATATGGAACAGTTTACTCTTCTTATACTTATCTACCAAAAACTATTTTCTCTCCGCTTTTCTCCTTATATATGCAAAACATTCTTAACAATACTCTACTTACAAATTTAAAAACTTTTTATACAATCTTACATATACAAATTTTACGACATAAAAATAATTAGATAAATTAATGTTAATAATAAATTAATAATTTTATACATACAACCTCATGTGGCACAATCTTAATTATTGGATATGTGATTGTTACATTATTTAAATTATTTTTCTCATTTATTATTACACTTATCTATCTAATGATACTTTAACACATTTGGTTTGATAAATCTATCTAATAATGCTTCAACACATCCCATTGATGAATTATATTTGATTATATATATACGCACACACAAAGCTTCTCCAATCCGGTCTTCCAGATTTTAACAAATATCCGGATAATCTAAAATTCCTTAATATATCATTTTTTATTCAAATTGACTTGAATTTCGCTCATTTATCAGAATTCAACAAACAAACCGTTTCAAAACATGGAACCTCTTTAATGAATTTTTATTTTTTAGTTTCTGTGTTTAATTTTTGTGACTTAAAACCACTTTAAAATTAATATAATCTTTACTCTTCTTTAAACTCATCTTGTAAATGTGCAACAACAACATTTCCCTAAAGAATAAATAAAAGTTTAACATATTGAATGTCTTTTTTTATAAGACTTTAGAGTAAGTTAATTTGACCATTGAAATTGAAGAATTATTACAAAATTTAGTTGCAGAATTTTTTCACTGCATGCAACTTTGGGCTAGAACACTTAATTTGTACTTTTTTTTATTTATCAATAAAATTTTCAAATCTTTTATGTATAAAAAGAAAAGAGAAAAGATATGCTGGATGATAATTTTTTGATTCTTAAATTTTTTTTTTTGTTTAATTTGTTGAAGGGTTAATAATTGTACAAGCAATATGCAGGTCAATTTGATGCCTCTGTAAGAGCATGCGAGCATTAGGAAGCATTAGGCATCAAATGTCTGTCGGCAGATTTTATAATGGTCAGATAGTTCTTTCTTTGTTTGAGGGCTAAAAGCAGGGGTCGGCCTTTCTGTAATCGTTTAATGCCTCTGTAAGAGCATTTAATGCTCTTAAATGTTCTTTTATTCAAATAAATGTTCTTTATCTAATATTATAACGGTCTTAAATGTTATGTCTCCATAACATTATATTATTAGACAAAGCTTAGATGTTCTTTTATTCAAATAAATGTTCTTTATCTAATATTATAACAGTCTTAAATGTTATCTTCATAACATTATATTATTAGACAAAGAACATTAAATGCTCTTACAGTGGTCATTAAATGATGGTAGTCAATTACAGAAAAGTAAGCAGGTAAGAGTATTTAATTTTACATTATAGAGTCTGTTAATTCCTCAATAAAGATAAAGTGAGAGTCTACCGGCTGCACCACGAAATTAGGTTGACGTGGTGAAACCAGTTAATGTTACTTTTTTAAAGTGAGAAAAATAGTATTTTTTGTAAAACTGTTGTATGGATGTAGCCATTATACGGTAGTATGACTATTTTTTATCTGATGAATAATCACATTTTATTAGTGTTTATCCCATTTTATAAGACTATGATTGACTAGTTTTACCACATAACTATTATACCGTAGACTATCTCATGTAATGCTCTTCATCTAATATTATATAATAACAGTCTCAAATGTTCTTATATATAAATTCATTTTTATTCATTGACTTGCATATTACTTGTATAATTATTAATCCTTCAATAAATTAAACATTATAATTTTTTTATGACAAAATATTTAAAGATTATGAACTCTAGAAAATATATTTAAGGGCTCTAGGGCCAATCTAATTTTTCAGTTGGAAAGATTTTACGTAAAGAAAGAATTTTGCAAAATCTGGAGAGGCTTTTATGATAAGAGAAACTATTATTTTACTGTTTATATAAGAAATCTAATCATACTGGATCTAAATTTAGTAAAGTAAACCGCGGCTGTAGATTTCAATCTTTGTACTGTTACTACTCTATCTTTGACAAACTTTCAAAGAAGCTGCAAACCCAACTAATGAATGTGGCAGTAGAAGAAAAGTAGTACGGATAACTGATGAATAGATAACCGTGGTGAACTTGATTCGTGAAGAGGACAGGCCAAGCCATATTCTTGGTGTAGTAGGGAAGCCATGGACCAGATTTGATAATTGTGGTCTATTAGAGCGAAAACTTAATTTGGATATTAATTATATTAACAGGTTTAAAATTTTAAAATAAATTCGTAAAACCAATCTTACTAGTTTATAACCATTATTACATCTATTGCAATCCAATAGTTTGAAAGTTGTCAAAGTTATGGAAAGTAACAGGAGAATTTAATCCCTCCATCAACAAAAACGTGGACGATGACTGCTAGAATAGTCTTCTCTTTAGCATTGCATTTTTCCACCTTTGTTATAATTAGGAACCAGTACTATTATTATTATTATTTTTTATATGCAAAATGTTTTGAATAATATCATAAGTACAAAGTTACAAATCTTTTTATGCAAAGTCATTAGTATAAAATGATGTGTCATGAATATAGTTAAATAAATAAATGTTAATAATTAATAATATTTTTATTAAAAATAGGTGATTTGGTGATCATGTAATGATTTTTTTATCAATTGTATAGATGATATCATCCCAATTGATATCATATTACTTGCATACAATAATTAAGCATGCTAATGTAATACCCAAAGGGAATAATAAACAAACGTAAAATTGAAGAAAACAAAAAATTATAATTAAGTAGTTTTATTGAAATATTGGTCCAATAAAATCACCCTAACAGTGGGAATTGAGAACCCCCAGATCACAATTTTTTCAATGGTTAATTATGAAATAGTCAAAGGGAGATAATTATCTTAAATTTTAAGAAATAATATAAAAAATATATTAATTGAATAATTAATTATCTAATTTAACTATAGTGACGTTGGACGTTCGCCAAATCCAGCGTCAGTTGCTGACGTTGAAGCACATGACGTCGAGCGTTGTGACCTTTTTTTATGTATGCTGTTTAAGAAGAGAAATATTGGACTTGAGCTTACCTTAGTTAACAGTAATTTGCTTATTTTATAAATATTGGGCCCAAGTTAATCAGAATTTTAGTGTGCATGATTTGGAAAAAAAAAGGGGGAATGGTCTAGGGATAGCACGTGGACTAATTTATCATGAAATTTGGAATTATTTGATCTCATGAGATTGTAGTCTAACATCACTTTGATTTTTTTACTTAGAAAATATCTCTCGTGGCGTCCCTTATTTAATAGTTTAAATATTAAAAGATTCTTGAGAGGGTGATTATTCATGGAACAATGCATGCATGAAAGTTCAGTGATTAGATTATAATTAATTTTTTTTTTGGTCAACAAAAGCTAGTGTGCATTATTAAAAATATGATAACAATATTTAAACAAATTATACTCAATTTATATTTAGCAAATTAAAAATCGTCGTCAACTTTCTTCGAAAGCAGTTGTAAACATAACTAATGCTGCAGTAGCGGAAAAGCAGCGCCTACAAGCGATAAAAAGATAAACGTAAGTGGTGAACTTGATTCGTGATGACAACTGTTTTTGTGTTAAGGAAATATCTATGAATAGCAAGCGCATAAGTGGTGGTTACCTTCTCCAGTGCAAGCAATCCCAATAATCACGAAAGTCCCTTTAATCATGGATTGATAATTTGATGGATTGAAACAGCTAGGTAGCAAAAATGGATTGTAACAGCTGGCACTTCATTAAATTATTTTCTTCCATGTCTAGTGGATTCTATATTTTCTTTCCTTGTATTATACATATTAACTGATGTATGTATGTATCATCTCCTCGTCAATGTAAAATAAAGTCTTTCTGTTCAGCATCTTAACTTCTTTATTTTACAGTCCTGGTTTACTAGGCAAGCAATGTACCAGTGATGATAACAAATAGTCTAACCTTACAATAAATAAGAGTGGAAACTTAACTTGGATATATACCAAGTATATATATTAATATATCATTATAGTTTAAATTTTTAGAGCAACTATCTAAGTCACTAACCTGTTTAACAAATTTAAGACCATTACTTCGTCGATTATATTCCAATGGTGAAGAAGTTAAGTTGAAATTAAAGATAATTATATACGATTTCGATTTTTGTCATTATAGTAAGGCTCATGACAATAAGTACAGGAGATTAAGCTAATCCATCCATCCTAAAAACAGGCAGGGTGTAAAGCATATGGCTGCAGACTAAATACCACCTACGACCATTGGATTCAATATAGGTCTAAAATAAATGTTAAAATTATCACTTTTCTAAAAACTTAAACTTATCGATATAGGCTTAACATTAATATTTATTATTTAAGACTAATTAAAAGAGCGTAAATAAGTTCAATCCCTCTATTGCCAATGACGGGAAGGGTGCAAACATTACTAAGGCATTTAGTTCACACAAAAGTACCAGCAGAAGGTCCTAACAATGATGATGATGATGATGATAACAACAACAAATGGAAGTGAGAAGTCGTGGAGTTTATACAAACTAAGGTTTAGAAACAGAAGCACCTCAGTCGCTGATCCATTGCTCTAGATTACTGAAATGAATATGTAACAATTCATCAGAGTTTAAGTTGATATTTTAAGAAGATGAGGCTATTTGCAATGGAAAATTCTCCATAACCCGTTTAATGGAATTTTTCTTTTTTTACTAAAATATCTTTAAATAAAATTACTCAAAAAAATCTGGTTTAATTTATAAAACCTTCCTCAACTTCTCGAATAACTTTTTTTTTTTTTTTGGGTTTGTTCTTCTTCTTAGAAAAAAATGGTACTATTCATCAAAGACTAGAATACCATAAGAATATCAACTCATATCATTAATTATTTCATTTAGTTATAAATAACAAGGCATTAAATGTATAATTTTACAGTCAGTAGGTCCGGTGTCGGCTGCTGGAAGTTGGAGTGCATCTGTCATCATTGCTCACGCAAAAGAAACCAGTTAGGAGTGCTCATTTTGTCACCACTCACAAGAATGGATAAAGGATAATATATTTGGCAAGAGCTAATTCCACCAAAACTCTTTATCATACATATAGCCTAGGCCTAGAGATCTTACAGGTGGATTCGATCAGCTACTGACGATCAGTTTCTAGGTCGTGCCTATCTTTCAAGTAGATGTTGCTTGTGAAGACGAGAATTTACTTGGGCTACCTGAATTAACAGTAATTTTCTGATTTTATAAATATTTTACTATAGTTATACAGAATTACTCTGCATGTTTTGTGCTGATCGATTTTTCCTTTTATCAATTAACACGCAACTTCCTTGGAAACAATCTTGTGCTGTCCCTTATTTATATTAAAAGATCCGCTAAGTAATTGTTTAATGTTTCTAAGCGGGTGATTATACGTGTAACCATGCATCCATGAATCTTTCAGTAATAGATTCAGAGCGCATTTGTTCGAGCTTCTCTATTGGGTAAAAAAGCTTTTTTAATGCCAAAAGCTCTTTTAAAATTTTTTTGTATCGTTTGTCTACCATTTGAGAAGAGTTTTTGAATGATAAAAAAATCTGTTTTACATCTACTAGAAAAAACCCACCATTGAAACCTTAAAAAAAAAAAACTCTTTTTGAACTTTTTTAAAGTTTCAAAATATCAAAAATATCCTCATTAAATTTTAAATATTTTACTTTATTCTTTTCTTATAGCAAAATTCTATTTTGATGATTTAATTATAATAAGTGCTTTTATATTTGTCCATTAAATAATCAATAACTTTTTAATAAAAGTTATATTTTTAATAATTAATAACTTTTTAATAAAAATTCTATTTTTAGAAGTTCTATTTCAAAAAGATCTACTTTAATACGTTCTATTCGTAGAAGTGGAAATAAACTTACTCTCATAATTAAGTTTGTTTTGGTCAACAAAAGTTAGTATGGATTAAAAATATTGTCGTAATAATACAAGAGCAAAGCATCATGTGCCATCCATGTAATTGGTAAAATGCGTGAAGTAGTTAAGAATTAGGTAATGTTAATTTCTTTTTAAATCATTTCCGTGTAGATACCTGTATTATTTAAAAGATATCTAGAAGGACACATCCCATATATACTCGATGTAACTGAAAATTTTGTTTCACTGTTTATGTACGAAAATATTCATCTATCCTCGATCTAGATTTAGCAAAGTTAAATGGATATCTTGGGCAAGTGCCTTCAAAAAAATTATTTAGATTTTGTTATCGTGAGTGGTTTTCTATGGAAAATATATATTAAGGTTGTTAAGAATTAATTATTTACAGGCAAATAAAAGGAATATTTGAGTTTTAAACAGAAGAAAAGAAATAACAAATTTAGATTATCACATTATACGTATGCTATACTAACTGACATTTTTTAATCATTTAATTTTGTTTTAAAAGTTGTTCACACGTACCGTGGAATGAAAGGTTCGGAAGCTAAAACTTTGATTGGTACTTTTTGCTGAAAAATTAAATTTGAACGAGGACAGAGGTAAGACTAATTAAGTTCTATTTGTGTACCGCAAAATCAAGTAACGTCTGAGCACTGTTTTCTTTAATAATGAATTAGTTAGATGCTTCAATCTCATGGTATCTATTTCGTAACAGAGGCCTTTATGCATAGTCTGGATTAACCATAGCTAATACTTTTTTTCCGCTTACAGATATAAAACTGATTGAATGCTAGAAAATGTACATGAATATGCCAACAAAATCTTAGATTATATTTCGTGGATTATCAATTGGAAAAATGATCAAATAAATATATTTCTCGACTTTCTTTGAAATATATAACTGATGAATAGATAACCGCGTTGAACTTCAGTTGTGAAGACATTAGCACTCTCAGTGTACTAGGTAAGCCATGTGCTGGTTTTAGTCATGGTGATGGATAACTGCAATATGCATGGCTGCATGCCATGGCAAAGCATTAATTGGTACAAGATAATCGGCTACTTATTGACTGATTTATTACGGCTTCATATATGGAAGTGGTTTACAGTTGTATATGATTATCAGAGCTCAAGGCTCAAGCAAACTTAATTTAAAAGTTTGTACATCAATCAATAATCATCTATTTGATAAAATTCAATGATTGATAGAGTTTTAATTTTGAGTTAGCAAACCATTAGATTGAATTAGATAGATGATTTGTAAATACAAAATTTTAAATAAAAGGATTAATTTACTATAGTCCAATCTTAGATAGTAGAGTGAAAACGTAGTTTTGGTTACTAAGTATATTAATATGTTATTATAGTATACATTTTTAACATAAATTTGTAAAACTAATTTATAGTCATTAATTCATTAATTGCAATCAAATGGTTTTGGAAGTTGTTAATTTGACGTAGAAAACAACGGATTCATCTAGATTCTTGTCATTCCATTTAGATATGGCCCATGATTTTATAATTAATTAAAATGAGTGGTGCTATGCTTATAAACTTTCTATACAAATTCAATTTTACAAACTAATGTCGCATTATTGTATGATTATTATATCATTAGCCTTAATTAATGAGCTAAAAATTTTAATTCACTCATCCAATCATATAATGTCATATCAGTTTATAAAATTAAGTTTGTATGAAAAGTTTATAAATATAGTATATATTATTATTCTATTAAAATTGTAAAATTAGGTTCTATATAAATTTTCCAGTATTTTTATGTAACTAGAAACCCAGATATATCGTGAATTTTCAGTGAGGATAAGGCTGCAAACCGAGGCTCCCAAGTAATAGGAGAAGGTTGACCCTCCATCCACAGGTTACGACTGCAGAAGTTTCGGAGGACGAAACTTATGAGTTCATTGTATTAGGGTCCAAAGTACCAGGAGAGCTTAATCGCTCCCTTCCCAACATACGAGCAGCGTGGCAAGGCTGCAAATGATGTCTCCTCCAGAATGACTGAGTCCAGTAAACACCAAGTAATTAATGTGTAAGGAGCTAGGCTGGCAGTTGGCTTGATCAACTAATTTTTAGCCTTTTAGAAGTTTTAAAGTGTAGCGCTATATCTATATCAATAGTAGCGGAATATCTATATATGTTCTCTCTCGTCTGGTTTTTATGTACAATACATAAGTTTGGTAACCATTAAAAGAGTATAAAATCGAACATATTTCACGGCAGTTGCAAAGCTTTGATTGTTAATTAGAAAGAACATGAACTAATTTATACTTTTTTATTGTTAATACACAACTTGCGCAGAAAAAAAATCCTTTGTATTGTCCCTTTTGTATATATTAACAGATCCTCTGAGTTCTTTAAGGTTTCTAATTAAATAGGTAATTGTTCATGCAACAGCACACATGAAGGATCAACGATGAGATTCATAATTGAATTTTTTGTTTTAGTTAACTAAAGCTAGAATGGATTAAGAAAGTTATAATAATAATAATAATAATAATAATAATAAAAGTGCAAAGCAACATCATACAAATGGCAAAATTTATTAGTTATTAAGAATTTGGTAATGTATATTTCTTTTTTAATCATTTCCATGTGGAGTACTTTTTTTACTCAAAATCTCGAGGTAGACATGCATAAAGATATTCATAACTGATATGTAGAGTACCTAGCTGAACCGTATATTTATATCTTTTGCAGTTTGTGGAAAACACTATGCTCTGGGAAGGTATTCAATCTTCTAATTGTTCACTCATACATGGCAGTTGTGGATTAGTTAGTTCAGATGCTTAATGATATCTATAGAGCGACAAAGGGCTTTATACATCATCAGGATTGACTAGCTAAATACATTTTCAACTTGCAGATATAAAACTAAGTGAAAGCATGTAAATTTATTAGAATGAGAACTAAATTTGGTTCCTAAGTATATTATTAATTATGTTATTATGTATTGTTCAAATTTTAATGCATATTTAATTTTAATTAACACCAATATATAACTATTAATCTGTTATAATTTCATGACGAAAGAATTGTTAGAGTTGGTACTAAGGATAACTATATTCATTGTATATTTACATTCATGTCATTTCAATATGGCTCATTAACCTCATTAATCCATTGAAAATGTAAATTAGGTTTCTGTCTTATTAAAATATAGCTCCCTATCTGTATAAATACGCCCTAGATTGAGAATTTTCACTGAGGATTTAAACTAAAAACATGCCTAACCCAAAAGCGGCAGGAAAGTTCGCTAAAGGAGGATCAGAAGCAGGAGGAGGGTCGGATGACCCGGAGCTGAAGCAGCTGCAGGAGCTGAGGAAGCTGCTTGAGCAGCTGCCTGAAAAGCTTAAGAAGCTGCATGAGAAGCTGTCAAAACAGCTTGAGAATGAACAGGTGATGCTGCGGCAGCAGCAGGTGCGGGCGAAGCTGTTGCTGCTGCTGCAGCTGCTCAAGGAGGAGCAGCTGCAGCAGCTGCAGAAGCTGATCCTGCTGGTCGAGCTGCTGCAGGAGCTGAAGAAGGTGTAGGGGAAGCTGGGTCAGTGAGGTTGGTACATGTATTCCGTTGACTAGTCAGATGGTCAGATAAATAAATAAATAATAGTGCCAACTCTGTTGTGACTTTTGCGTCTTGATTCTCTACCTTTCCCTCCATCAAACTATCCCTCATTGTCGTTCTTATGTGAAAAAGCTTGATGCCTGTATTATAATAATGTCGGCTGCTGCCGATGGTGGTTCAGTTTCATTTCTGTGATGTAATATTGGCTTGGTTTGGTTATCGAAAATGAGACTATTGTGGTTCTCTCCCTTCTTTGTAACTCTCATATTGAAGATAAACATCATCCTCGATCTCCATCGTAATTGTGGTCGGAAACCTCGTGCACTCACCCAAACGAACTTTGGTTGGGCACGCACCTTGACACAGATTTCCCTCTCTAGATATGTACTCCAACGCTGGTAAATTCAAAGTCGTACAGCCACCACTAAGAAAGTCTTCTCTTTAATAGCATCACGTGCACCATCTGTCTCCTAATTATCTATCAGAGATTCACAACTATTTTCATTCTGTTTTTTAAGTCGCACACTTTGTTTCTGTTTTTGTTTTTAAGATAATCGGGCTACTTGCAACCAAAAACTGCCCTCTTCCTCCGATTGAAAATTATTTTATAATTCAAATATCGTTATGTAAAATTATTTTAAAATCTCTGTTTTATAAGTTGTAACAAGTGAGGTTTTTTTTTTTTTTTTTAACTATGACGTGACGGCTACACCAAGAAACTATGGTATTTTATCCCATCCCAACAACAAAATAAGTAATGAAAAAAAAATCTTAAAATTTATCTTAAAATTATGGATTCAAATAACATGCATGAATTTAATACTACTATATTCACTTGACAATAATTAATTAAATTCAATCATTACATACAATAAAAAAATTTGAAACAAAAATTGAGATAAGTATCATTATTATTATAAAAAAAAATTCTATACCTTCAAGTTTGCAAAAATGAAGGTACTAGTTAGGGGTATTTTATGTAACATATACATTCGACACTTAGGACAATGCATGGATTTGTTAAAAATTTTCGAGAACTAAGTTAAAATCTGAGATCCTGAGGGCAATGATGTACAATTGAGAGTTCTCATCTCTGTTATAATTAAATAACTGAATCATTTTATCTAAGTACCAAAATTTGAAAAATGAATTTATAAGAAGGCTTTTGGTCTTTTTTTTTTTTCATAGAAAACATCAATCCTTTGTTGTCACCAAAATATACAAGCATTAAAATGCCACTTTCAATGTTAAAAGTGTCTCAAAGTGCGGTGATGATGATGCTACTAGATAACCAATGACATCAAATTATAGCCTCAGGTAGATGAACCGGCACCATGATTCCCTCAATGTTTAAGCATCGAACAATCTGCTGTGCAATGCGGAAGCGATAATATCAAAATAATCAAATACACAACTATAAACTATGCCAAATAATATAATAGCAACTAAAGAGGCAATCAATCAACCAACAATACAAAATAGAGAGAACATGAAGATTTAACGAGGTTTGATATTGTTATCTATGTCTTCAGGCGCTGTTGGAAAAACTTTCACTATCTTCAAAGAGAATTACAAACTTTTAGGCCACAATACAAATTTATAAACTATTGGGTTAAACTGCAATTACCAAAATAGTTGGACTAAATTGTAATTACCCAAACAATTGGGCAATACTACAAATACCCAAAATCAGATAAGAAAAAGCAAACATTATAAACTTTAAGATCCTTAATAAAAGGCCCTTAAACTATAAGGTCTTATATGTGAGACCTTATAAATGTGGGGGTTAAAAAGGATTTTCAATGGTACACATAAATGAATATACTTGGCTTTAATTTATAAGCCCAAGTCTCTTCTACACAATAACTCTTATTCCATGTAGGATCATTGCACACACACACAAATGGCTAAAGAGTCAAAACTCTAACAATTCTCTATCTTGGCGAATTAGCCAATCCATCACAAGACTCTTCTTTTTTCCATATTCTATATCAAAGCTGCGACGCCTTTAAATGCGCCCAATAGCACGGTTAAGCTCGTACAATGTTGATCAAGTCTAAACAATGACTGAATTTGATCGCTGTCACAACTTTAGTCAACATATCTACGGGATTCTAGGTAGTCCCAATCTTCTGAAGTAAGATTCTTCCTTCATAAATGATCTCCCGCACAAAATGATATCGAACATCAATATACTTCATACGAACATGGAACACTAGATTCTTTACTAAATGGATAACACTCTGACTGTCAGAATAAAGAGTAATCTTCTTCTGACCAATTTTCAATTCATCCAGCAATCCTTGTAACCAAATAGCTTCCTTCACAGCCTCTGTCATTGACATATACTCTGTCTCTGTAGTAGACAAAGCCACCATAGTCTGTAAAGTAGACTTTCAACTCACTAGTGCTCTTGCAAGAGTAAACACATAACCGGTTGTCGATCGACATTTATCCAAATCACCAGCATAATAAGAATCAACATAACCAATAGCATACTGATCACACGTATCATCCCTCTCAAAGACTAAGCCGACATCTACGGTTTTCAGCAAATACCGTAGAATCCATTTGTAATATCCTAAGTTTTATAAGGTGCATTATATCATGTGTTGTCATTACATGTGTAATATTATGTATTAATGTATTAGTGATGTGTTTAAATTATAGTGTAATAAATGAGAGATGATGGGTTTAATGATAATAAAAAGGGGAGCGAGAGAACTAAATGAAAATTTGGCCTCATGTTTATCTATAAATGGGAAGAATTCTAGAATTCTTTCAATCTTACTCTCTAGCTCACGTTCCCAGCTCTTCACTCTCTCTAAGCTTTCCACACAAGAAACTACCAAGAACTCAAGGAAAGGAAGGAGAAAAAAGAAAGGAAGTGGTAAGAACTCATCTCTTCTTTAGAATTCTTGTTTTATTGTGTATGTGTTTGCAAGAATTGTTTTGGTTTGTGATGTGAGTAGGAGAATTGTTGTTTGTATTGCTGGAAACTTGTGTGGAAATATAATTTGAATGAGATTTGAAGGTGTCTAAGTAAAGGGATAAGAATACAAGCTAGAAGTGAGAGTTTGGTTCAATCTTGCAGTTTTTCTTTTTTACACTAAGCAGTGCATGTTCCGAAAATTTTCAAAAATTAAGGGGATGTTTCTTGTTCTAAAATTTTTATGGATGAAAATAAACATGTCCAGGAGTTTATAGAAATTGGATTCACTCAAAAATTAGAAGTCTACGAATTGTAGTGAATTTTTGAACTTATGGTATGGGATGTGCATGTCTCCTCTGTTTTAGAAACAGAGTAAGGGAGAAACGGTTTAAAACATGGCTACTGGCAGTATGTCCTACAAAACGCATAGGTGAGTGTCGAGTGGTTAGGCGACACGGTGTTGAGCGTCGAGTGCTCGGCTGTCTGGTGCTCTAGTGATGTAATGTCGAGTGTCATGTCAAGTGTCTAGTGGGACTCGACATGAGATTATCTAGTGTCGAGTGGGTCTCGACGTGAAATTTGTCTAGTGTTGAATGGGACTCGACGTGAGATTGTCGAGTGTTGAGTGGGTCTCGACGTGAAATTTGTCTAGTGTCGAGCGGGACTCGACAATAATTGTCGAGTGTAGAGCACTAAACTGTCGAGTGTCGAGCGAAAACACAGAATTGCTCCGAATGCACCTTTTTGACAAGGTAGTTTGAAATGATCGAGTTTGAATGAGTTAAACACCTTGAAAAGCCACGATTTTTGGTATGGAGGTATATATATGTGTGATATACCAGCCTATAAATTGTGGTAGCCATTTAAGTAGGATTGTAATTCCTACAATTTTTTTAGTCTGTACTGCTCAGTGAAGTGAATGCAGTGGCAGAGTCGTTGAGTTAACCAATTTGGTTATTTTGAATGGGCAAATGACCTCAATTGACTCTGAAAATTTTAAGGAGACATGATATATGAGTGTAAAAGATGTTTACACAATTGTGTGAATTTTTGGGAATAGATAATTATTGTTGTAAATTATTTGACAGAGTATGTATAGAAATAGAGCCAAAAGGGGGAAATGTTTTACAAAGGTGTATGGTGACCTAAACGAGATTTTGTTTTGTTTTTAGGTCAATCCCAAGCGTAAAAAAGGAGCTGTACAAGGTAAGTAAGCTAACTATTTCGAGGTCACAATAAATTGTGTTATACTGTATGCAGTATAATAGATTGTAACACTGTTAATTGTTAGCATCTTGATGCTTGAATGTGGGATAGTGTGACTGATTGTGAATTGTGGAATGTGATTGGCATGCCAAGACCTAGGAAGCTTAGCTCTCATAGCTTGAGGGACGGTCTAGACCATATGTTTCTCTATGCAAGATTCGATAGCATGGGCCCGATACCACCCGGATTGTCAGACTAGCCTCGGGTTATTCCAAGTGTAGGTATCTGAATGTATTTGTACTGTTTCATACTATCTTAGCTTGAGGGGAGGTCTGGACCATGTGTTTCTTTATACGAGATTCAGTAGCATGGGCTCGGTATCACCCGGATTGTCAGACTAGCCTCGAGCTACTTCAAGGGTAGGCATCTGAGTAAACCCATACTGTTCTGTATGGCAAAATAGAGTCCAGCAGGACTATATGGCTGTCACCTTTGGGTGATGACAGATTCGTGCAATGTGAGAATGTGATAAATACTCACTGCGATGATGCCCTGCCCACGGATGCCACCGATAGGTGGCTAAGTGATTTGGGCCTACATATAAGAACTGACTGTGAAATGAAAAGTCCTACCTTGATTAGAGAGCCTTCTTTACCTAGGTGGTTGTAACTGATACTGTGAAAGCTTCTTTATTATGTGATTGTGATTGTACATGAAAATGCGATGCATGGAGAAATGAACAGTTTCGTACTGTGAACCGAATTTTTACTATTACTGTATATTGTTATATATTTGCTTAGCTTACTTACTGAGTTTTACTCACTAAGTAATTGTATGTGCCTCAGGTGATCAGTAGGCTGAAATCGAGATGGAGGACTTTTGGCATCACTGACAGAGTTTCCTTGACAACCACAGACCGCTGCCCTATATTATCATAACCATACTGTAGGAATTTTTTTATTTTTGAATGTACCTATATACAGTGTAATGGTGTGATTGTGATTAGGAACTCTGTATTTGATAATACTCATTATAATTTCATAAAGAAATGATAGAGTTCACATGCAAATGACTGTGTTAAATGTTACATTCTGTATGTACAATATGGGTTGTGACATCATTTCACTGCTTGCCAATGTCCTTTACTAGGATCATGCATATACCTACTCATAACTCCAAATACATGTGAAATTTTGGTTCTAGTACACACCATAGCATACATAAGGCTACCACTGTATTAATATATGGAACTCGAGATATATACTTAGCTTCCTCATCTGTACTAGGAGATAAAGATGCACTGAGTTTCATATGAGGAGCAAGTAGGGTACTTACAGATTTTGACTACTCTGAAATGCCAAACCGTCATAATACCTTCTTCAGATACTGCTTCTAAGTCAAAGAAATCTTGTTTATTCCTCTATCTCTGTTGATCTTCATACTTAGTATCTTCTTAATTTCACCCAAATCTTTGATCTCAAACTCTCGATTCAACTGAGTCTTCAACTTTGCAATTTCTTCGACATTCGTCGAAGCTATCAATATATCATCAACATACAAGAGTAAATAAATGAAAGAACCATCACGTAGCCTCCAAAAATACACAAAATTATCAAATTTGCTTCTTGTATACTTCTGACCCATCATAAATCGATCAAATCGCTTGTACCACTGTCTCAGAGATTGTTTCAAACCATAAAGCGATCTTTTCAGTTTACACACCAAATTTTTTTTACCAGCAACTTTGAATCCCTCTGGCTGAGTCATATAGATTTCCTCTTCGAAGTCACCATGTAAAAATATAATTTTTATATCAAGTTGAATTAGTTCCATATTCATTTGAGCTACTAAGACCTACAAAATTCTATAAAAGAATGTTTCACAACTGGAGAAAATACCTCATTGTAATCAATTCCTTCTCTTTGAGCGTAGCCTTTAGTCACCAACCTTACCTTGTGGCGGACGTCATTCTTGTTAGAAAATCCATCTTTCTTGGTCTATACCCATTTGCACCCAATTGTCTTTTTACCCTTCGGTAGTTGAGCTAGCTCCTAAGTTTCATTCTTCTAAAGAGACTGCATCTCTTTGCTCATAGCTGTCTTCCACTGATCAACTTCAGAACATCTGACTGCCTCTTTATAAGTGAAAGGAACATCATCATCTACAATTGGAAATGCATAGGCCACCATATTAGCAAATCAAGCAAGTCTGTGAATCTCACGTCTTGGCGTATTAACTGTAATAGATTCCTACTACTGTTGAGGTTCCTAAGTAGAACCCTCGCCATCATGTCCAAATCCTCCTCTGTCAAAGGAGTATCATCATCTGTCTCAACAGATCTAACTGGGTTCAATATTATCGTTTCAAACTTTACCTATTGCTGAGTATGCTCTACCTGTTGTGGAGTACCATCCACCTTTGTCTAGTTTTCTGATTTCTTTAACATTGAAGACTCATCAAAAGTCACATCTCAGCTAAATACAATCTTCCTTGAACTAGGACACCAAAGAGGATATCATTTTACCCCTGAAGCAAATCCCAAGAAAATGGCTTTCTTGGCTCTAGGATCCAGCTTAGATTCTTTCACATGATAATATGCAGTGGAATCAAAAACATGTAAAGAATCATAATCAGAAATAGGTTATCTAGACCATACCTCCAATGGAGTTCTATCACTAATAGCAGTTGAAGGTAGACAATTAATGAGATGGCAAGCATAAATCATAACCTCAGCCCAAAATTCCTTACCCAACCCAGCATTGGACAACATACACTGAACTTTCTCCAGCAATGTTTGGTTCATGCGTTCTGCCATCCTATTTTATTGTGTTGTATTTCTAACAGTAAAATGATGTATAATACCTTCATCCTGACACAATTTCGAAGAAAGATCATTGCAATACTCACCACCATTTTCTGTCCTGAGATGCTTGATCTTCTTGTTAGTTTGTGTCTCAATCATCTTTTTTCATTTATGGAAAGCACTAAGTGTCTTCTGATTTTAAGCCCAAGTTCTTCTAAAAAAGTCATCAACAAAAGTAATAAAGTAGTGCCTACCTCCCATGGATGCAGTTTTGGTATATCCCACACATCTGAGTGAATATAATCAAGAATAACCTTGGTATTATTAATAGCGATACCAAATTTCACTCTCTTCTGCTAACCGATAACACAATGCTTACAAAAATCCAGCTTGTAGGTCTCTGCACCTTTCAATAAGCCTCATTTCACCAAATTGAACAAAGGTTTCTCACCTACATGTCCCAATCACATATGCCACAGTCTAGTGATCTCTAAGTCTGAATCATTATTAGAAATTGTGGCCACTAATCCAATAACCATACTACTTCTATAGTAATACAGGTTGTTCTTCCTAGTACCTTTCAATACCACAAGAGCGACTGAAGTGACCCTTAGAATACCAATCCGAATAGATACTGTACAGCTTTTAGATTCTAAGGCTCCCAAAGAGATGAGATTCTTTTTCAACTTTGATACATACCGAACATCTATTAGAACTCTAGTCAGTCCATCATGATTCCTCAATCGGATCGAACATATCCTAGTAGTATGGCAAATATCATCATTGCCCATATACACAACTCCATAATTAAGCTCTTCAAACTAAAAGAACTATTGCCTATGTGGACACATATGATAAGTACAACCCGAATCTACAATCGACTCATCAGAACCAGAAGTGGATAGGTGACCAACTAGAAATATATCTGAATCACTGTCATCCTCACACTTAACAACACATGCATCAGAAACAGCCTTGTCCTTATCTTTCTTTTTCAACTTAGGACAATCTTTTTTCTAATGCCCTTTCTTACGACAAAAGGCACACTTATCTTTTCTTAGTCTACCCCTCAACTAAGATTTTCTCCTTTTTTCTGGTTTCTTACTTTGACTATGCTCTCTTACTGTCAATGCATCTACTAACTCATCCCTATGTTTTCTTTGGTCTTTCTTACAAATTTTATAATTCAACAAAGTAGAACAAACTTCTTCGAAAGACAGTTTATCTTTCCCATGAATAAGAGTAATGGACAAATGATCTAATTCATCCGAAAGTGAGCCAATCAATAATATAGTCTTACGTTCATCTTTGATGCTCGTACCTAATTTCAATTGAAGACGGAAAAATCTCTTCAATAGATATAGTCGATTCTCATTGCTTTTCTTCATATATTTGTTTTCTAGCGTCTTCCATAGTTTGCTTACAAATATCTCTTTTGTGAATGGATACTTCTGTTCTTTACATAGACAAGAGCGAATCAACCCACAATCTTTTATATTGAGCCTGTCCCAGTCTCTTGCCCTAATATCTTATGGTTTTGTTTCTTCTAGAACAATATCCAAATCTTACTGATATAACCCGTCCAACACCTTACTCTGCCATAAGCCAAAATTATTTTGACCATAAAATTTTTCAACATCTATTTTTGTATTTGTCACTGTCACTATCTTCTCTAATCCAGTTGACGATGATGTCATTACTATCTCTCACAAATAAGCTTGATACACAAATCACCAATAACCAAGCTCCAAACAAACTATTATATTCAATAACTAGCAATCCAATTCAACAGCACAGAATAGTAGTAAGTATTGGAATAAAATAGTCACTCACTGCTTAATACCTTAGGCTCTGATACCAATTGTTGCGCAATGCGGAAGCGATAACATCAAAACAACTAAATGCACAATCACAAACTATGCCAAATAATATAATAGCAACTAAAGAGGCAACCAATCAACCAACAATGCAAAATAGAGAGAATACCAAGATTTAACAAGGTTCAGTATTGTTACATACATCCTCGGTGCCGTTGGAAAAACTTTCACTATCTTCAAAGAGAATTACAAACTTTTGGGCCATAATACAAATTCTCAAACTATTGGGTTAAACGTAATCATCCAAATAGTTTGACCAAATTGTAATTACCCAAACAATTGGGTAATACTACAAATACCCAAAACTAAAAGGAGCAAAAGTAAATATTACAAACTTTAAGATCCTTAATGAAAGGCCCTTAAACTATAAGGTCTTATATGTGAGACCTTACAAATGTGGGGGTTGAAGAGGATTTTTAATGGGACTCATAAATGGGTAGACTTGGCTTTAATTTATAGGCTCAAGCCTCTTCTACACAATGATTCTCATTCCATGTAGGATCCTTGCACATAGATACAAATGGCTAAAGAACCAAAACTCCAACATAATCAAGCTTGAAAAAGTTTTTTGCTACACAATTAGATGAGCCAACGATATCTGTGTCTTCCCGACAAGAGGGATCGGTTGAAACCCAGGTTTACAATAAAGAGAAATCAAAATGCAAAAAGAGATTGGTGAAGAAAGGTGGTTCCATTAAAGGCAAAATGAGTAGGAGTTACACCTAAGTTGATGGACAAATACGAGGATGATGAGGATAATATTATTGGGGACTATTTTGAGGGGGAGATGGATGAGAGGAAGAGAAAGAAGTGGGGAAAGGAAGGGAAGGAGAGTAACAAGAGGAGAAGATTAGTAGTCGTGGAGGAATGGAACGTCAAGGATAATAGAAATGAAATGCTTAATGAGATGTGAAATACTGTCAACAAACCTGGTGATTCAAAGATTTTTGTTGTGAATTTGATTCAATGGCTTCCATACAATTTTGCTTGCTTTGTTGTTAGGTGATTTTACTGTGTCATTTAGTGAATTGGGTTGTAGAGTCGAAACTTGCACTCCTTTAGGCGTTTGCTTACGTCACTACTTAAAAAGACTTAATTAATAATACTTAATAAGATTTAACACTTAAATTGAAATGTCAATCACTCGGCAACATCTCTGATTCCAGGACAATTGGCTCTTCATGATCCACAAGTCAAATGGATTAGTTGCCAACTAGATCTACATCTCACCAGTGGAAGGCCGTAAATATATAACTGATGGTGGAATCTTTCTCAGCTTTCAAGCTGCAGCCAAATGTCACTTTATTTGTCAAAAGGCTTGTAGATCGTGAAGAACTATCCTCCTCGTACCAAAGATGTCGTGAACTTGAGCTGGTAAAGGTGACTGACAACCGACGATGGTAACCCGATGGTCATGTGGCTTAACAATATTTAATTTTACAAAATAAATAAAATTAAATTAATTATCTAAAATAAATATTTATTTAATAATAGCATTTTGTACTTCTTAAATACAAGGGGATTGATGGAATAAAAAATAATAATAATAAATTAGGCATGTTCAATTTGTATTTGAGTAAAAACTTTTCACTTTTTACAAAAAAATAATTGCCCCTTAAGAGTCGAAATCCTTTCTACTAAATTGAATTGAATTAATTGCCTGATAGGATTTGAACCTCAGACATATTGGTTAATAACTTAAATAGCAAGCCATTTTAAAAAATGTGTGTGTGTAATAATATATATATATATATATTTTGTAAAATTTATTTCAAAATTATACATTCAAAATGACATAGTATAATTTAAAAATAATATATCATTTATTACATCATGCATCCATCCACTTTATAATCATTAATTGAATATGCATCATTTTGGGATATAAAATTTGAATTATAATTTAAGATGAGTATAATTATTCAATAATATGAGAAATTTTATTTAATATATTGCATGTATTAAAGATTTATAACTAATTAACAATCAATCAATAATCTATCTAAAATCAATATCTATTAATTAATATCCAACAAATCGAGTTTTGGAGGAACAAAATTTTTGAGAGACTCTTGGGTTCACAGTGTTTGTGCCTAAAGCACTTTGATTTTTGGTTTTCGAAAGATACCTTAATTTATTTATTTATTAATTAGTTGATGCGACAACTGCATTTCGGTGCTGACAATATACCAATTAGTCATTTGATTGCAAGAAGATTGAAGCTTAATTTATTAAGTTTTAGAACTCAGCGATCAAATTCATTCGGAGATTATGAGCTTGTAAAGTATATTATTATATTCTATCAGTGCAAGGCTAGTATATGAGGAGTAATTATTTTTTTCGCTGATGTGCCTGTGCGAGTATTCGCCAAGGGTATGATCAGTTTTCCACGAGGTATTTATTTAGTGAATTTTATCAAGTTGTATGAATGTGTACTTACGAGATTTATTTAGTTTATTTTATAAACATGTAAAAATATATATATATATATATATATATATATATATATATATATGTGTGTGTGTGTGTGTGTGTGTGTGTGTGTGTATTTATATTGCTACGAATGTGTAAAAGAAAATTTAAGTTGTTTATGTACATAATTATTACAGGCCCTAGAAGAATTTACTAAAGTACAAAGGAATTACTAAAATGCTTAACAACCGCTCACGAAGTATTACAGCTCACACATTTTCTTTTTAAAACATTTTTCTTCTCCATGGGAAGCTACAACGTTCAATGGATACAGCAGAAATTTGAGCTGAGGATAAATTTCAAGGCAAAAAAAAAAAAAAGAAATATCCTTAGTGGTTGGTTTTAAAACTTCTTTTTTAATTTTTTTTTTAACTTAAACTACGTACTTATTCTAGGTATGAATGTGACCTTTTCTAAAATAGAATTTGTGGTCAATTCCACTTACCTCCCCATTTGTTTTAGGGGTGTGCAAAAAAAACCCGACCCGATCCGACCCGATCGGGTTGGTCCGGTTTTCATCGGGTTGGGGTTTTATTGTAACCCGAATCGGGTTGAAATGGTCGGGTTAAACAGTATCGGGTCGTGCAAACGGGTTGAGATTTCATTACTTAATAAATTAAACCCGATATAACCCAACCCGACCCTATCGGATTGGTCGGGTTTATATCGGGTCGGCATGAAATTATAACCCGGATCGGGTTAAAATTTTCGGGTTTGCACAGTATCGGGTCGTGATCGGGTTCGGGAAAACCCGACCCGACCTGACCCGTGTGCACCCCTAATTTGTTTATTTATGGCATATATAAAATCTAACATGGGATCTTAATTTAAAAAAGGGAAAATTGAGAAAATAGATAAATTTAGGAAGTTTGTTTGAAAAATGGACATGTTCTGAAATATTTTCATCCCATAGACACTTTTGTGTCCAAAAGACAAAAACACCCCTGTCCTAAAATAAATTCCCAAAACCTTTGTTATTCCATATCTTTAGGCCGAATTTGAAGAATGACAGTAAAGCAAAACAAAGAACAAAGAAATCAGTAACAGATCGAATTATATACCTTAAAAATGGGTTATGTATATGAACTAAGGGTAGAGATAGTACCGTCTGTGTGAAAAAATGCTGGAAATTGGCTGTTGGTGTTCAAAAATGGGTTTTCGCAGTCGAAGGTCGAAGAAGACGATTGTCTTCGAGTGTCTTCGAGTGTTGTCGAGTGTAGTCGAGTGTCGAGAAGTTCTGTCGGACCGAATCACGACAATTCAGATGGTGGTTTCGAGTGTATAGGCATTGCCTCGATTCTATGTTCGAGTGTCGCGGGTTCGAGTTCCGTCAAGGGTCTCGTGGATTGCCAAACGTTCGTGTGTCGCGTGTCGAGAGTCGAGTGTCGGATGCGGGGAACAGAACTGTAGATGTATCGAACCATGCATGTCGAGTGTTCGAGAGTCGTGACACTATTTTGTCGAGCTTTCGAGGACGTGCGTCGAGTGACAAATTGACGAGTGTCGTTGCCAAAGATAGTCGAGTGTCGAGTGTCAAGTGTCGAGTGTATGTGTCGAGTGTCGTCAAGAGTTTTGGCAGAACACTTATTTTTTGGACTTTTGCAAGCAATTTCGTAATTATTTTTTGTCCACGGAACTTATATGATATGATATGTCTCAATCATGCAGAAAATGGAAAGTTTACACATACTCATTGTATACAATGGTTGTTGGACCAGAAAACACGAGAAACATGTATGTACTATCACAAAGACCCCCCCAAGGTTTTGACTTAATTTCATTCGGAAACACTGTTTATTACTTTTCATCGTACGGTAGCCCTGACTTTTTCGAAATTCATCATGGGCACCCCTTCCATCAGTTTTGCCGTTAAGTGACATCATACGGTACCCCTAACTTTCTTACCAGATATTGTTGTGAATGTTTTGTGGTAGGTGTTCACATACTTCCGAACATCATCCTCCTTTGAGAGGCTAAAAAGCTTCCTAATCTGGGATGCCCTCTTTGGACCGCTCATCCTTGGGTTTCCACTGTCTGTCAACCCAGGTAGACCGTTCTCATCCTTCTTAACTATAACCAAGTTCAATACAGATCTTGACTAACAATGCATCCACGAACAGATTTCCTCGTTCGCTCTCCATTGCGCCTTCCATAACCTCTGAAGCAACGGGAGATTGTTGGCCCTAAGACTACATGATAATTTTGATGATAACAATACACATTGATTCATTGAGATTATATTTATGTGCAAGAATAATATTATTGAAATAATTGCAAAATCAAGATGGGGCTTATTAAAATGAAGTGTTGAAGCCAAAGGAGAATACTACATGTTAAAGGCACCAAAGTTTAAGAACAATGTTTGATTCAAGGAATGCGTCACATGAGCAATGTTCAATCAATTGGTCATGTATTTTTCTACAGATGTCCAAATGAAGTGATTCTTGACCCTTTGGAAATTTTACTCAATTTATAACATTTCATATGTTTTAAAGAAACTCAAATTTCAAGTGTAAGGTTGTCCAAATTATTATGCAATTTGAAAGACAAACGAAAGCAGCTGACATGAGCACCGAATACTCTTTCGGACATATCTTGAGATAGAAATATAAAAATGACTTGATTATTATGGCATTGAAAAAAGGACTTAATGGGGCACATTTTATATGTTTAGAAGAAATTCAAATTTCAAATGGAAGGCCGACATAATTGACATGCAATTTGGTGGACTGACACAGAGAAGAAAAATCAACTCATATGAGTACCGAATGATGTGTTGTCCATATCTTGAGCTAGAGATATCCAAATGACTTGATTCTTGTGGCATTGGAAAGATGATTCAATGGATCACATTTCATATTCTTTGAAGAAATTCAAATTTGAAACGGAAGGCCGACATAATACACATGCAAGTCGATGGACTGACACATGGAAGAAAAATCAATTCACATGAGCGCCGAATGGTGTTTTGGCCATATCTTGAGCTACAAATATCCAAATGACTTGGTTCTTGCAGATTTTCAAATTTCAAACAGAACATTGAAAAAAGTGGCAGACAAGATTACGGTTTTTATGGTGGACAGAAAATTTGGAGTTGGTGTCTTCACTTGATTAAGTTCAATCAAATTGCCTATAAAAGGAGCCCTTCTCCCATGTATTCAAACAGAGCAAGAGAGGCATCTATCAAGCAAAAAACAAGAGAAATATCAAGTCTACAGAGCTTTTATATTCTTTATCTACTCTTTGAATAGAGTTGTACTTTTGTTGTAAAAATTTTCTTCGTTTTTGTATTGTGGTGAGAGTGAGATCTTCTTGTAAAGGATAAAAGTTATCCTTGAGAGAACTCTTGGTGTGGTGTTATGAAGAGTTGAAGAAAGTTGCCTCGGTGAGGTTGTTCATCAAGAAGAACTCTTGGTGTAGTGTTGTCAAGAGTTGAAGAAAAAGTCTTGGTGTTGTTGTTCATCAAGCAAGTTGTAAAGATTTTTACAACTTAGTGGAAAGCCTAGCTTGGAGCTAGGAGCCCGTGGACGTAGGCAAGGTTTGCCGAGCTACGTAAATTGAGTTTGCACTCTCTCTATCCCTATCTCTTTATATTTACTTGCACTTGTGATTGTTCGTTATTGTTATTCTCTTTGCATCTTTCATAACTTCTAATTTCATATTCTTCACCTTTATTCCAAAGAAAGAGTAAACTAATTTTGGTTATTCAAGAAAAGTTTTACAAATCCATTTTGATAAATAAAAACCCAAATCACCCCTCCTCTTGGGTTGCCATACTTGGGTCAACAGGTTCCTCTTTGAAGCAAAAGATGAACATGACCAGGAGTCAGAACTCCCAGTTCCATTGGGAATCCTTGCTTGTCGCAGCCTCCCATGATCTTAAAAACATATCCTTGAATTGTAGACCCTAGAGCATCTGTACTAAATTCTTGGGAGCTACTCCTATCTAAAAAGACTCGGGCTTCTGATCGTCATCGATCTCAAGCTTGTTGTGGCAACCAGTGGTTGGGTTTGCTATGTTAAACTTCATTTTACATCAACTCAACTCAACTGAACTCTTGCTATCAGCGTGCACAGTGCAGGGGAGGCAACGAAGAGCACTTGGGTTCTGTGAGCAGCTCCCGTGAGACTGGTCAGCAGAACTAATTAGATGGGTTTACTTTTTTTTCCATATTCATTACATTTATTTTCATACAATTAACGGTAAAACTGACAGAAGGGGTTTCGATGATTAATTTCAAAAAAGTAAGGGGTATCGTATAATGGAAAATGGTAAACAGTGTTTATGAATGAAATTAAGCTAAAGCCCAAGGGAGATATGTGTGATTAGCCCATTAAATAATGTCACTATACAATATTGTGTATTTACAAGTTTTCATACAACTATACATCGTAACCATGTGCTACTATAAAAAACATGTACTATACAATAATGTGTTAGTGTCCAAAAACTAAGAAAAAAAACAATCTAAACATAATATATACAAAAAAAAATAGGTGATCTCATGGTCTCAACGTGCTCGGCTGCTACTTGACCTCTGCTGAATCAACGTCGTCATGGGCAATAGTGGTCATAACATCTCCTGACACATTATCAACAGTCGCGGTAGTGGCTGCAACATCAGCAGGCACTACCGGTGGAGGCAACAGCGCCTGAGGCACAGGATATCTAGGCAACAGCGCCTCGATGTTGTACCGCACCAGGCTGGGCGGGGCCGCCTCTTGTGGGTTTTTGCGGCTGAGCCAAAGATGTAATGCCATTCTCTCCCGGCATTCGTCGTCCTGGAATGCCTTAATCTCGGTCAGTGGAACGCCCCCCGCTAGGAACTCAATGTACTTCAAACAGTACACGCCGCATGCCCCTCCCCCAGGCTCCTGCTGTGGCACCTGCTCCACGTCCTCGATTCACATAATGTCAAATGGGGTTGTGGGATAGTCAGGAATACCGTAAACCTCCATTGACACCATATGGGGCAGTAGCTCAGCGAGGCACCGGACTGTCTACATGACTATGTCCGTGAAAGTATGACCAATAGATGAGTCGTATATGGAAATGTGACGGCGATTCAAATGCACCTCAGCTGCCACCCAATGATCATCGGTGAGGTGAACTGGGAGATAGAGCTGAAAACGAATTGACAACATGGAAATGGAAATCAATCACAACATTTTAAATAAGATGGCACATACTAACTCAGTGAATATAAATGTTCTCACCCTGTCAATGTCGACCCATGGTGTTCCAGCGAGGGGCACCTGTCCCAGGACATACTGGACCATGTCCTCCTCATTTGCCCAGGTAATGTCGTCCAGTCTTTCCGAGTATAGTGCCCACAACGACTTCAATTTCAACTGCAAGTTCATGAGTCCAGTTAGCGCATTGAACGAATCATAAATTACAAGTGACAAATTGTTAATGTAAGATGTCTACGATTTACGTACCCAAAAAGTGGTGTCGAGGAAAGCAGACCTCTGTACACCAGGTCCGGTCATGGCGGGAACTCTGCACCGTAGAACCCATAAGTAGCTGTCTATGTGCTGAAAACAACAATTGCTATCAATAAGGAATCCAATTGTATATAGCAATATTCGACAGCCAGAGATGATATGAAAGTACCTCAGCTTCAAGCCATTCTGATGGCCTGATCAGCGTCATGAAGAACTTACGATCTGCGCTGAAGATTGTCAACTCAGCGCGATCAGTTCTGGTGTCGTCCGCCAGCCACGTGTGGAATCCCTTCATGTCAACTTCTATTATCGGGGCACGTGGGTCAAAAAGTGGAACCGGAGGGCACAAGATGAGACCAGTTCCTACATCTGCTGATGGCCACTGAGATCGATTATCTTCCGGCTGAGCAATAGGCGCCTCAGACTGTAAAGGGGCCTCGGACTGTGGCTGCTGCTGGTCTGCGGCTTCCTCCTGCTACTGAACCCTCGGCCTCTTCCTACCTGGTGGACTGACAAAAGGGCTCCGCTTATGCTTTGTTGGAAGGAGGCGGTGACCCCGACGTGAAACTAAGGCTGGCGGAGGAGCATCGGCTGCAGGAACAGTCCGGTCAACGGAATCAGGTTCCGCGGGCGGCGGACCTTCACCGTCATCACCCGGACCTCCGTTGGAATCAACATCTGAATCCTGAAATCAGCCAAACATAACCATCAGCTTATGCGTGTGTGGAACTGGTCAAATTTCGGTATGTAAATATTGGAACGTACCGTGTCATCGTTTCCGAAGTTGGCACCGAGGTCCAGAACGGCCTCGCGGAGAAGAGCTATCTCCTCACGCATTTCCCTGTTCTCCACCCGTAACAGAGCAAGTTCACACAAAACTGTGCTCTGGAAGTCGTCATGGACTGGTGGCACCTGCATGAGAATTGTAACAAGAGTCTTCATTAACCAACAGAGCAGCAAATGTTTACGTACAAGAATATTAATGCCGACTGGCTTTACTTACCCGCCGACCCGACGCCGTCGTCGATGCTCCTGGATGTCCGAAACTATGGAACGGCTCCGGCAGTAGACTTAAAGGCTCCAGCGGTGGACTGACAGGCCCTACGTCCATGTCAGGACTGTCCGTGTCTGTTGCTGCAACCACATCCGGCTCAACAGGGGAACTGGTGCCAGCAGGAGGTGAAGCGGATGAGAGCTCAGGAGGTGGAGCTGGCAGTCCCTCCGGAGGTGGTGCTGGTGAACCCTCCGGAGGTGGTGCTGATGGACCCTCCGGAGGTGGAGCTGCTGGTCCCGGTCCCTCAGGGGGTGGTCCTGCTGGACCCTCTGGATGTGGACCTGATGGGCCCTCAGGAGGTGGACCTGCTGGTCCCTTCGGAGGTGGACCTGCTAGAGCCTCAGGAGGAAGTGGCCCCTCCGGAGGTGGAGCTGCAGGAGCCTCAGAAGGAAGTGGCTCAATGCTCTTCGCTGCCAGTAAAGAAGCATCCACAGCTGTTGCCCAAGCCACATGTGCACCTCTACGGATGCCAACTACTTCATCGAGCCGTGCATACCACTCCGTCTGCTGCTCCAGATGGGACGGCTCTAAAACGACGAGCGGCCTAGCCCGCGTCAACATATAATCCATCACGCGAAACAGTTATCAGTGTACGGTGAACAAAAAACAAGACAATTCGATGTAACAGAGGATTCGTACTAACCCACCTCCTAACCCTCAGTATATCAATGTAGGCAGCGTTCTGGGATGAGGTCTTAACTGTCTCCCACTTCAACAATAGTGGTAGCCTCGTCGCGCATTCCTGCGGCACTGTACCAAAATTTGTGCCAAAGTAAGGCACGGCCTCGTACAACCAAACCTTAATTACATCGAACAAGTTAGTTAGTTACATGGACTAAAATTACATCAAACAGAAATCAACACGGTCCACTCATGGATAGTAGAATGTACTTGAAAGGCGTACGGGCACCCCTCCAAGTTATATCACTCCACCTAGCTCGTCTTTACTTGGGCTCGCCTCTTGTAATTTTCTAACCTCCCAACCAAAGCCCTCTTCATCGAGTCCAATGTCTTTTCGTAGGATAACGAACCCCATGGATGCGTATTAAATTCATCCAGTCTGTCCACAAAATTCAACCATGTCCTGGACACGTGTCGGCGTCTATCCCGGGCCATGAAAAAACGCTCAAGTACGTAGTACACGCCTAGCTTCACGACATCCTCGTCTGGCATACGAGACACATTCAATTTCTTAAGTCCGGGATAGAAAGTGTTGAGATCCAAGTCGATGCCATCGAAGTATGTGTCCAACAATCGGCACGGATGCAACATCGTCGGTATTGGTGGCACCGTGGAAGCAAATCGTAAGCCGGTTATCAAACCGAACTCGTGCTCAGAAAAACGAATGAGTCGTCCTGGAAATAAGGAAAAAAAATTACATAAGATGGCAACGATGGTACAGTTAAATAACTAAAAATATCATACGTGTAAAACTATGACTTTGTAACAACATTGTACATGAAAACCATTTTTTTACCTTCAACAAGGAACCACATCTCCTTGTCGTACCCCACGGTGTTAACCTCCCACTGAAGCACGTGGTGCGCCAACTGAGACGGAAAAGAGAGCCGACGGATGTCTAGGAGAAATCCGAAACATGTTGCACGAAACATCTCCTTCTGCCTCGCACTGAAGCTCGCTCGGATCCATTGTATATAGTCTGAACCTGTCATGTTTGTGACCACGGCATGGTAGTGCTCCGTATCCGGTGTCTTAAGCGTGAAGGACAGTCCATATTCACCAGCCATTTGCTTCAAATTGGCAAAAAGAAGTCCATTATAGTTCAATATGCAATAAAAAGGCAAAAAAAAAAGCCAAAAACAACCAAAAAGCATGCATTCTGCCTAAACGCTCGATAAATCTCGACGAATCCTGACAATCTCGACAAGACTCGACATAACACGACGACACTCGATATGTCTCGATAAATCTCAACGTGTCTCGATACACTCGACAACACTCGACAACACTCGTTTGTCGAGTGTCGAGTGTCACTACCATATACAATAATCGTGTCTCGATAAATTTCCGGCAACGACAATGCCGAAACCAACCACATACAATACATTTTCCGCCCACATATATAAGCATAAACGGCCTAAACATCATTAAACAGCCCTAAATCCACTGAACTAGTTTTAAAAAAAATTCATACAAAACCCCAAATTTCAATCCTATAACGGCCGCGACGGCGCCTCGCGGCGGCAGCCGGTTTACCCCGACCGTTTCCCATATCAAAAAACTATGAAACTGTATGCAACAGACCAGAAAACAACATGCGTGGCCGGAAAATAATGTCTAAAGCAACCTTAAACGCCGTACCTTAATGCCGATCGGTGCTGCGGTCGCCGGGAGTTGAGATGTTGTCGTGTCGTGTCTGTTTGCCTCGCAACCATTGTCTGTGCATTTCTGTGAGTTTGGAGAGTTGAAACGGTGTGTAGGACTAAATGGCAGTGAAGTGGGAAGTCACGGTCGAGAGAACTTTAAACCCTAAAGTTCGAGCTCTCGCGTGTCAGTCTTTGAGAGTCGAGGGTCGAGGGTCGAGGTTCGTGTTACATGTTCTGGGTCGAAGAGGGTTATACACATTCCGGGTCGAGAGTCGAGGTTCGTGTTACATGCTCATCGCACTTCAAGTGTTCGTGTGACGTGTACGCTCGATCTTTGAGTGTTCGTCTGACGTGTGCTGGAGCTTCGAGTGTTCGTGTGACGTCATGACCGCACTTCGAGTGTTCGTCTGACCTGTTGATCGCGCTTCGAGTGTTCGTGTGACGTGTTGGTTGCGCTTCGAGTGTTCGTGTGACGTGTTGGTCACGCTTCGAGTGTTCGTGTGACATGTACGCTCGATCTTCGCGTGTTCATGTTCAATATGATCGAGCTTCGAAGGATTGTGTGTCGTGTAGATCGAGCGTCGAGTTTTACCGTCGAGTGTGGTCGAGCGTTTCGGCCGAACATTTGTTTTCATTTTTGTTCCGCTAATATATGTCGAGCGTCGAGTTTCGTCCGTCAAGTGGCGTCGAGTGATTGGACAGAACACTTGTTTCTTCGAGATTTCGAATCAGATTCCAAATGATTTTTCGGTTGGATGTCAGGTAAGATTATTTAGTTTAACAACAACGCCCATAAAGATGTGTTTAATACAATAATATTGCTTTACAGTGACAAAATCCAACACCGAAAATATATTAATTTCAAAAGCTTAGGATTTGTTATAAAAAAAAGAGACAATGTTGCAAACATCAACATTTAGTGTACACATTTGGTATACATCATCCCCTGTCATGCAGCGGAACTGGGTTTCGACATGTTTGACGATTGTGCTCAGAACTTCCACAATGACCGCAAGATTGAGAGGAGCTAGACTCACCAACAGAAGGGATTCGATTCCTCCGAGGACGACCGGCTGGTCTCCTCATGACTGGTAGGAGAACCACTCTACTGCGAACCTCCTCAGGAACCACCCAATCCTCACTAACTCTAACAGGAACTACTGGGAAAGCATATGCATGTAACAATGTTTCAGTGGTATACAATAGGCACAGTAATCATGGCACGTAAGGAGATTCATACGTTTGCATACTGCTAATACATGTACACACGGAAGCTGATCAAGATCAAACACCCGGTACGTGCATGTACGCGCGTGCATGTCAACTATGCAAACATGGTCGTTGCCTCTAACCTCATACATAGTAAGAGATATACCACTAACCCTCATACGATCTCCTTCTTTTAAACGCTCCTCCATCAACTTGTTTGCCCAAGGTGAGAGATGTGATTCTGAGTTAGCAAATAGCTGTCGACGCTCATAGAACCATTTCTGCAAGTTGGCCCGAAAATAATCAGCTAACAACGTCACTGGGAGGAATCGATGGTGTCGTAAACAGTTGTTCATCGACTCAGCTATATTTGTTGTCATTATGTTATACCGCCGACCATGAAACTGTGAACGTGCCCATTTCTCGACTCCTATCTCTCGAAGATAAGTTGCTGCTGCTGGCATATGCGATTCAATTTGTCGCATATGATAGTTGAAATCAGCACAATGATATGTCCTTGCAGCGCGGTAGTACAATTCCAACAAAGTCTTGTCCTTGAACGTTGCCCTCAAGTTACCCTTGAGATGATGAGTGCACAATCCATGCAATGTATTAGGAAAAACTGCAACCACAGCGCCTTCAATACTACGATGACGGTCAGAAATGAAGACAAGATCTCGGACATTTTGTACAACATGATCACGCAACTATCTCATGAACCAGTTCCAGGAGTCATCATTTTCAGAATGCCCAATTCCAAATGCCAAGGGGTATATTTGTTTATTACCATCCATACAAGAAGCCAAAAACATCGTACCTCTATATTTCCCTTTTAAAAAGGACCCATCAATCGCAATAACTGGCCTAATTGACGATGCAAATCCAGCAATCGAGGCCCCCATACTCATGAAAAAGTATCTGAAATGGTTATCCTCATCAGTTTCTAACGACGTTTTAGTCCCTAGGTTTGCTTTCTCAATCATGTGCATGTACTGAGGGAGTAGTGTGAATGATTCATCATGAGATCCGTGAAGTTCTTGCAAAGCTACCTCCTTTGCCCTCCATGCCTTATTGTACGTGATATTAACACCTAATGACTCCTGCACATCGGACATAATATCCTTTGGACGATATATTCTCAATGCCTCAACGAATTTGCTCTTAATATGTTTGCCAATGACATGTGCAGTTGCCTGTTTGTGAACTGGGTGAAGTCCGGCTCCGGAGCACATGTGGTGGTTCTTATACGTTTTCACTTGGAAGAAATGTGAATCGGCCACCTTTATGCCACGTAAACACCATTTACAAGATTCAGCACGACATACAACCTCAAACCTTGTGGCGTTGGAGTTCCTCACCTTGAATTGAAAGTTTCGTCTTAATGCCAACATCGCTAACTTCTCTCGAAGCTCCGTTTTGCTGTTAAACATCTGTCCAACCCCAATCTCAATCTCGTCAACTACAAACGATGAGGCATCATCGCCAACTGTAGAGGGTGGATGGACGATAGGCGGCATCCACCTGAATGTGTTAGCCTGAGAGCTGTCATTATTCGACATCGGATCTTCCTGATGTCCATCTACTGGACGAGTAGGTGTGGAGTGAATTGGAGGAGGCACGATAGGTGTGAAGTGAATTAGAGAAGGCACGGTAAACGGCTCATCCTGGTTCACCTCATTCAAGATCTCCCGTTCTCCCTCATTATCGAAAAGTGAACCGGCTACATTGTGCCCATCAACAACAAAATCATCCAATCCCTCAACATCATTCTCAATATGAACCGTGTAATCATTATTGTCATCGTCAACATGCACACTAACATCATCACCACCATCATCAGTATCTTCGTAATATTCATTGCCACCATCGTCATCATTAACATCATCAATATTACCTAGACTCTCAAACTCTCTAATGCTGTCAAGATGACGTACCAATCTCGATGGCATCGATGGAGGCACTCCTTCTTCATTTTGAAATAACACCCCTACCCCAAATGACTCATGCCTGGCATGCCCTGAACACTGCTCAAACTCAGCGCCAACATCGTCATTCAATTCTGGTTATCCACAAACAGGAGTAGACTCACTTAATTGGTTGCTCCCACTTGCTGAACGAAACAAAGAGGGATGAGAAGATCCTTCTCGCCTACGTATTGCATCGGATCCTGACCCTGACCTCTGTCTTTGCTTCTCCCTATCTTCAACTTTAACAACTAACGGTGCATATGATTGTTGGTCCTCCGAACAATGTTGTATGAAAAAAGAAACATCGTCGTCAGTCTCAATACGAATCGACATTGGAAGAACACCCTTACAAGCAAATTGAACCTCTAAACTCATTCTTTTCTTACGAAGATTCCAACCCATTTTAGTACTAATAGAGTCAACCAACTCGTTATAAGTAGCACACCTACGAATTATCAATGGCTTCCCCGTCCCACCGGCATACAAATAACTACCGTTCTCTTGCACAGTCCAAGAACCATTGTATGCAATGAGTATGCGTAAAGTTTCCATTTCCTGCATGATTGAGACATATCATATCATATAAGATCCGTGGACAAAAAATAATTACGAAATAGCTTTCAAAAGTGGAAAAAAAGAGCGTTCTGCCAAAACGCTCGACGAGGCTCGACAAACACACTCGACACTTGACATATGTGACACGACACTTGAACTCGACTAAATTCGTCATCCGACACTCGTCAACTTGTACACTCGACGCGCTTACTCGAAAGCTCGACAAAAATAATCTCGACGACTCTCGAAACACTCGACTTGCATGGTTCGAGACATCTACAGGTCGGTTTCACCGCGTCCGACACTCGCCTCTCGACACGCGACACACGAACTTTCGACAATCCACAAGACCCTCGACGGCACTCGAACTCGCGACACTCGAACCTAGAATTGACGCAATGTCAAGACACTCGAAACAACCATCGGACTTGTCGAGATACGGTCCGACAGAACTTCTCGACACTTGACTACACTCGACGACACTCGAATACACTCGAAGACACTCGAAGATAGTCGTCTTCTTCGACCTTCGACTGCGAAAACCCATTTTTGCACACCGACAGCCAATTTTCACCATTTTTTCATACAGACGGCACTATGTCTACCCTTAGTTCACATTCATAACCCATTTTTAAGCTATATAATGCGGTTGTCAGTTACCAAAGCGATCAATAACGAAAACACTACACATACATTAAATTTTCATGCCATTTACAGAGAGATTAAGGAAAGTTGTTCTTACGCGTTTTGCTTATTGCTTCAGATGTTGAGGTTGTTTCGAGACAGTGAAGTTAAGTGATTCGAGCTGTTACTGGTTTTCGTTGTTCTTTGTTTTACTGTACTGTCTTTCCTTAAATTCGTCCAAAGGATATGAAATAACAAAGGTTTTGGGAATTTATTTTAGGACAGGGGTGTTTTTATCTTTTAGACACAAAAGTGTCTATGGGATGAAAATATTTCAGAACATGTCCATTTTTCAAACAAGGCCCCTAAATTTGTCTATTTTCTCAATTTTTCCTTTAAAAAATCTCACAACTCAATCTCGCTGTAATAGCCAATAACCGTTGATTACCATACTACCCATTTGTCTCTACTGCTAGCTTTTATTGTCCCCACCGAACGAACAATATCTCTTCTTGCAATTTTTGGTTAGATTTATAATAGTTTGTTATAAAATTTAATATTGGTATAGCTAGCACGGTAACAAATTTAATATTATGACACAATAGACTACAAGACACATTTTTAACACCAAAAAAATAAATAAATAATCTGAAGATACTATTCTTCTTGGTTTTGCTATCGATGTTTGGTGGGATAGAAGCACCATGGTTGGCCTGCTACTACGCTTAAAGAGCGAACACAATTTTTTTTAAAAGATTTTAATAATTAGATATAACTATTAATTTTAATGTAAATAAGTTTTATTTTTTCAATAAGTTTTAGTTTTAGGTACGATTTAGTAGAATATGTTTCATGACTTAGTATTTTAATATAATCATTATTTTTTCTTAAGAATTAGTATTTTTTAAAAAAATCGTTTGCTTCCTTTTTTGTTTGATTTCAATGATATTTATTTTAAAAAATTTATTTATTAATAACACTTTAAATTTTTGTGTATTGTTGATCAGGTTTTGAAGAGTTATAATTAGTTGAATAACAATTTTTTTTTACCAATATTATAAGTAAACCTTAACAGAAGTCAACTAATGTTAGAGAACGCATGCGAAATTCTTCAGACCACTGAATGTCGTATATGATTTCTAAAAACAATAAGAGACAAGTGTGGAATGGCCCTACAATTTAGTGCAGAAAATATTCAGTAGTAGTAGAAGAAGTGATCAATAATTATGATTCTATATACGAGAAATTCCTTAATATCTTGTTCATTCACAACAAAATATTTTCTTCGTACAGTTGTATTTCATCAATCAAGTCACAAATATTTAACATATTCATATCTAACGATTTTCCAAGAAGTGGTGACAAACAATATAACTCATACAAATCTTTGCATTTCCAATTTGATCTAACATGCTAGTTCGTAGAGTTTATTTACTTGATGCAGCCATTTTTGGAACACCTCTAAGAGAGAGACATATAACCAATTTTGAAAAACTTATTATCAAACCTTTTTTTTATATGAATCTAACTGATTCAAAAAAGAAGTACTTGCATGAGTATCTCAATTTCAATTTAAACATTGGATTGATTCACACTACATATGTTGAATATTTACCATCGAAAAAGAGGAAAAAAACATAGTCTTTGTATAAACAAATGTGTTAAGAAAGGTCGTATATATAGAACCTTTCAATGAGATAGTTTTTTCAACTTCTCAAAATGGAATCAATTCCAAACAAATATGCCATGGTTTCTTATTTCAACAGGCTATAACTATAAAAATTACACATTCTTGAATGCTTTTTCAGACGTATTGCCAGTAGTAAGTAGCATAATAATAATGATAACAACAACAACAACATTATTAGTAGTAGTAGTAATAAATTAACTGCAAGTTGCTTTTAATTTAACAAATGCATCATGAAAATATAGACAAAAACGAGAACAACTATCGTTTTCTTGCTTTAAATTGGTATTTTTCGTTATATAATATTAAGTGAGTACGATTATGTTGTTACCAATAGCTGAACAAAAATTTTACATTTTATAAGAACAAAATGTGAAATCATAAATCGGAAACTGAACTAAAATACAAAAAAAAAAAATGGTACCTACCTCATTTAGTATTTACCTTATGATTTCTAATTGATGAGTTACCACATCATAATAATCCCTGAAGACACATTTTTTATCAACATTTCCATTTCCCGTTATTATTTCAAAAAAGATCTACATAGACACAGTTGAATGGAAATTAAAGCAGTGATTATTTCAAGTGATGGAGTACGACTTCGAGATTCTAGTCCGTACTCGTGATATCTTTAAGCTCGGTTTCTGGTGGCCCCGCCACACCACCCCCACCACCCACCCAACCACACCACCCCACCCTCTTCGACTTTTTGTTTTCCAAAGAGAGGTGCTCGATCGAGGCTTAATAGAAGACCAAAACAAACGGGACGACGAATACAGGATGTCTTTGAAAAGTCCAAACTGTAACAATACAAATACAATGACGGACAGAGATGAAAGTATAGTGATCGTAACAGGGAATCTTCCTCTAAATTTATGTTCACCAAAAGTCAAGAAAAAACTCGAAGTGAAAGCTAGCATCATGGCGACTATAGATATGAAGAGCGTTGCGATTCCAACCTCTAACTTAAGTGGCAATGACCAGAGAAAATCAGTTTCTGCATAACGTGATGTGAGAATGGATAAAAACATTAATATTGAAATTGAAGAGGAGGCTAGTGCGACCGCATCTGCCATGGTAAAAATTTGAAAGGCAGTCATCTTCGTTGGATTAACAGATGTTCCATTTGTCTTACCATCGCCACCAGGTGGACTGAAAGCAGCTGCAAAAACCCCGGTAGCAATAAGTGCGGCAACAACCGAGCATGAGTTAGCTGCTTGTTTCATCCACTTTTCTCCGCTTTTCAACAAGTCGGCATGCTCCTTGGTGAATAATTCTCGAGGCGTATCCCCATCGGAATTTTTCATTTCTTTGTAAGTAGGCATTACAAGCAATTCAACCTCCTATATCATTAACATGCCTCATTATTCATCATAATAATGTCATAAATTGATTCATCTTTTTCTTTTAACATGGGATGGACGGGTATACAAGATAAAATCATTTTACTACTTGATTGGAGACTAAAGCTGTGGAAGCAGGAGGACAAAATACTAATAAGAGAATTAATTAATAATTGGAAGACGGAAACATTTACCTTGAACAGTATTAATTCTTGTTGCATTTCTAGAGCCGCACCTGGCACAATACTGGCTGCTCTTCCTTCCGTTTTATAAGTTGCAGCTAGATGCAATAGGTTATTGTCATTTCCGGCTAAAACGGCTGCTATCAACTGCTTATCAAGACCTAAATTATATATTAGGTTAAATGTAGCGGTATGACGGTGCTTAATTGCAATATGAAATATGCTTCCCTTTTCGTCATCAAATTCAGAAACCAAACAAGGGTAACTGCGAATGAGTTCCGCCAAGAATTTGAAGTTCCCCAATCTAGCTGCATCAAACCACGTTTCTTTGTGTTTTTCGGTGAATTCCTTAGCTTTCGAGTACTCTTGACGTAATATTTTCTCCCAAAGTGCTTTGAGTAGTTGAAGAGCTTGGGCTGATGAGTTGCTTCTGTGAGCGGTAAAATTCATTCCTGCTGGGATTACTGTGATTACTGACAAAAAATAAAGTTTTTAATCAGTAGAATTTTTCAAATACTAGCTACCACTTATAAAAATTTATCGCATGCAAGTAAATGAATATGTAGAGCTCCTCCCTTCACTCCCAAAAAAAAAAAATGTTTGAAGAATTCAATTTTTTTTAGCTTTAAATTTTGCACTTGATTATCTCCTTCCATATTTTTGCTAAATATTTGACATTCACTCCAACGTATGAAAATGACGACTAATGATCAATTTATTATTATTATTATATTAGATAAATGAACATTATTACCTCATAAACGCTTGGTGATTTTGTCAAAACAGTGTAGTGTTCTCAACTCAAATCAAGTTAATTAACCTTTTTATATTTGATACCCGGTTTCTCTAATGCAAATTCCCGAACAGGGGGTGTACATATTCACGCTAGGTGCCCGGGCCCCATCAGATTTTTTTTTAATTCCTTAATATCATCAAAATATTTTTTTTTAATATAACTACATTCAATTAAGGATCTGAAATTAATATTTCAAACTAGTGAATCCTCAAAATCTTCTTGTATTAGATTTAATTAATAAAATTTTCTTTTACAATATTAATCAAAAAGAAAGTAATAGTATTGTCAATTTAAATATATATTTCATATATTAATAGATTTCCTACTAAAATCATGATTAATTAATATCCTATATAAAGATAGGTCTCTCACTTTTTTTTAATCCATCAAATTCTCCATTCCTCTTGCTTTAATACAATTATCATATATCTTTTTATTTTATATTATTAAAATTAGTAGAATTATTTTTGTTTACTTAATTATATAGTTTAATTTATTGATATACTTTTTGAACATAATCTATAATAAGTTATTTTAAAAGGATTGCCAAGTCAAAAAATCAATATTTATTTCCAATAAGCCGGGTTATGACGCTAAAATATTCTAATTATCCAAAAAAGATTTGACCAATTTTACAATTAAAATGTACTCAATTAATCCACAAATTATATCTTTTAATAAAAATTTTTATGGAAAAGATATGCATAGATATTTAGTTATATATCCTTAATATTTCAAGAATCTATACAAAACCCTTTTTTAAAAAGCGATGATTTAAAAAAATAATAATAATAATAAGTTAAATCAGGAAAAATTAATGAAACAAATTAAGATCAAATTCACTTTATTTCAAATTAAAAAAAAAATCACTTCTTAAGAAAACTCGACTTCCCATAGTCTGATACTGCTTACAAGATAATTTTATCATATAAAGTCGTTAAATATAATCACCTTTTAGGTTGGAACATGTTCTCTATCACAAATTCACAATTCATGACTTTAATATATGTAATCGCTGAATATAACCACTGCTACATAATGATCATTTCTATCGATTATACTAGAGAGAAACTTACACAGCTTCTTAATTATCTCCAATATTCGTTGACCCATACTTCCACTAGTAAATGCTGAGGGAATATTGGCCAACAGATGCAATGCCGTCATCCCATCCTCGTCACTAGCCACAGCTAGGCTGTCATAAACATGTAACAACTCCAAAGCCAGATCTGAGAGCAAAAAATATACATTCACAAAGCTCACATTTAGTTTTTCCCTTCCATAATATTGAAACGACCATTGAGTACTACATTTCTTGGAAGGTAAAATTTATGCATTTTTTTTAAAAAAAATGCATATTAATTAAAAGCTCAGAATTAAATAACAAAACAAGGTTCGATTTAAGCGAAAATTTTCTTATCTGCATTCAAGTCGTAAATCATATAGAATTTACTTAAGAGCAGTCCCTCAATCTATTTAAGATAAATTGGTTTCTTTTACATCTCATATTAATTAGTCATAAGGATGCTATTTAATTTTACAAGCTAAATAGACCATATATGGAAGCCAGTGGCGGAACTACAGAGGGACACGGGGGCCCAGCCCCTTCCAAATTTTGGACAATTCCTTGTACCTGTTACTCAATTCCTTTTATATCATTTTCTAAGAAAACCCAATTAATCTCAAGTTTTAGGATGTTTTTTTTCCCCTAACTTGAGCTGCCAGCGTCATACAATAATATAAGTTAATATCATATTTTAATTAAATTTTACTGGTTTATTCATAAATAAAATTTCAGTTTTTTTATTTTTATTTATTCAGTTTTACATTAATTATATGTTTTACTCTACATCTATATTTTTTTTATAGTTTGAAAAAACAAAGTATCAATCAATTATTACCAGAAGAGTAGAAATTTGATAATCCTAGTGAATAGCAATGGCTAACTCTTTCTTATGATTTTAAAATAAAATTATATATCATATTTTTACTAGGTCTTTCCCTTTATTTTTTATTGATTTGATTTAAATAGATTTAAAATATGGTAAATATCATTTAAAATTTGTAGGAGAGACTTTTTATTTTATTTCATTGGCTTGGTTCATAGGCTTCTTCGGTAAAAAGTAATACATGCTATAAAATAATTACTCTGAACAGTAATAGACAAATATTTTAAAAGAAAACTTTTGTGTTGGCATCAAATTCAAAGTCGATTAACTCTTTTTATAATTTTTAATAGTTATAGTTATAATGTCTCCCATTTAGGTT
Organism: Boswellia sacra; assembly: GCA_013180625.2. NCBI lineage: Eukaryota > Viridiplantae > Streptophyta > Magnoliopsida > Sapindales > Burseraceae > Boswellia > Boswellia sacra. Next base: position 493,599 of record SNVD02012572.1, on the reverse strand, counting down.
TTTTTTATTTTTTAATAATTTTATCATATGATTAAAGTTTATCAAATAAACTATAACTATTAAAATATTAACGGTACCTCTGTTCAATAAAATCTTGGGTTTGTCACTAATGAAAACTATTATAAATTAATGTTATTCATCCCAAATTTACATTCTAAATGATGTGGAAAACATTATGATTGATTTGAGGATGGTATAATAATGTAATGAATGATGTGTTATCCTTAAGTGAAAGTCACATCATTTGGAATGTATGATGCATGATTTTAATATTACTTTGAGGATGTGTAGCTTTACTTGTTATTATATATATGTATTTTAATTTGTCGATTTACTTGCTTTGATTTATAGGTTCTATTATTTCCAAACTAATATATGTAGTGACACAAATAATTATAAAGAATGAAAAATATACTTACCATACCAACCATTATGGATGTAAAGGAAAAATATATCTTCTCTGTCCTTTTTTCCCAAAATATGACTTCTTTCATCTTCTTTCAATTGATCCATTTTCTTCTTTAAGAATACTGCCATTTCCCTTTGTCCAAACAGGGAAGCTATGCTTAATGGAGTTGACTCGTTAAAGCCTCGAAGTTGCAGCAGAGTTTTGTTCTTTCCCAACAAAATCTCAGCAATCGGTATGGTTCCAGCTGCAGCAGCGTAACAGAAGGCGTTGTTCCCTCTTGTGTCCTGCAATTCCAAGATGCGTTCCAATTCGGAGAGGGCTATATTGCTCCCCAATAAATTTACCATCTCCTTGACAAATTTAATTTGTTTGGCCCCTGTTGCTACATGAAAAACAGTTTGATGTCGCTTTGTGAGAGCCTTACCTAGCGCTGATATTGTCTCACCCTGTAGGAAGTCTATAGCTTCTTTCACATCTCCGTTTATTGCAGCTTTATAAAGGCGCAAACATTTTTTGCTGTATGATTCATAGTCTTTCGAAACATAGCACACAATTTGGTCAGATATTACATAATATACGCAGATATAATTCACAGGTGAACAGCTCAATCAGCTCGATTAGTTAGGATTTGCCTTTGTGAAAGTATATATGTAACTAGATATGAGGGAGAGAGCTCACTGTCAAGTAAATCACAGAACGAATCATTGATATCTTTTTCCGGAACATCTTCTTCTCCTGGTGTTTGGCCTCTAGACACCGCTTCACGCTGCAGTGACTCGGAAGCTGAGCAGTTTCAGACAGGACATTAGTAACTAATTAACAGAATATATATATATTATTAATACTCACTTTAATAACCTTATACCCTTGTTTAGAAGAAAAAAAAAACTAATTTCAAGTTTTTAATATTCTATTTTTCTTAAATGCTACAGCCCCTGCCTTTTTAGTATTAGACTATGCACGCACTCATACAGAGACGTTTCATCCATACAACAATGTATGTTAATATTATCTTTATTTGATTTTTATTATTTTATTTATAAATAGAATTTTAGATTTTTTTAACCTTATTTCTTTAGTTTGACATAATTTATATAATTCATTTTGTAAATTGTTACTTGAAGAGTACAAATACAAAAAACTCCCTGTGAACAACAACGACTAATATTTTTATATGGTTTAACAAAATTATATATTATATAGTCTTTATTTTTATTATTTGTTTATTTATATTAATTAGAGAAAATAGTAAAAGTGCGTTTGTTTCGGCTTTTATACTAACCAACATGTCTTCTAAAATTTTTTTAGGTTATTTGACTACCACCTAAGAAGAGTTTATGGGTAATTTAAAAAGTTGTTTTATGTCTTTTAGAAGAAACTCAAAAATAAAACTTTTGAAAAAATCTCTTTTTAAGCTTTTTTAAAATTGGAAACTATCAGATATACCATATTTTAAAAGATTTACCGTATCTTACCTTTATAAAAAAACATAGTTTTGGTAATTTAACATCAAAAGTACTTATATATTTATCTAACCAATCAATCACCAACTTTTTAATAAAAGCTCTATTTTTACAAGATATATGCTAATAAAAACTACTTCGATAAGTTCTACTTGAAAAAATCGAAACAAACAGACCCTAAGTATCATTAAAATATTATATTTGAGAATCTTTTTTATAAGATAAGGTTAATTATATCCTCCAATATTAGAATATATATATATATATATATATATATATATATATATATATATATATATATATGTATGATGTCCTCTCTTTGATAAAATCATAATCCAACATATACAGTATAGGCAAGAGATATAAAGCTCACCAGTGCCTGATCCAGTTGCAATAGCATTCTCGTTACTTTGGTCCGAAGCAGCAGTTATTTCTGATGATGATTTTACATGCCGTACTGACTTAGAACAGTCCGCTGACAGGACTTAAATGACTAATTAGTTGGCTTTAGAAACCCTACTGTTAGTTACGTTTTTACTGTTAACAATTAAACAGAGCTTGAAAACCGCACAACGAATATCTAACGGTTGGTTAAAATAAATAAATTTATTGCTGCACGAATATGTGCATGGTAAAGATTAGGCTATAACTATTAAAAAAAAAAATCTGTAGTTAGTTAACAATTCTAACGAAATCTCGATTCGGAGAATGAAGAAGAAGAGGGATCAATAATAATATAGAAGGAAGCTAGCTAGAAGACCATTAATGAGAAATATGTCGTTGCTACAATGATGCTATGTAATTTTGTTCAAAAACTATCATCAGTATGGACAATATAACTATATAACAACATTGGATTGCATATATAAATACAATATAAATTCATTTGCTAAGTAATATATATGTAGGGCAAGGTATAGATCAGTAGCTAAAAAGAACTCATGAGTTTATGTCTTGAATGGTATGGATGAGAGAGAGTGATCAGTGAGAAGGAAATTAATATTTATTTTCAATTATTAAAAATACATATTAAAGACAAAAAATGCTTTATGAATATTTTCCCAAAGCCATTATATGATTATCCAAACCTTGAGGGTTCAAAAAGGTTACCCATTTAAAATCTAGGACTTCTAAGATATTTGTGGGTTTAGCATATTTGTCTTTATGAACAACAATGATGATGATATATCATTGGAGGAGTGCTAATGTATTGGTCTTGGTGGAGGAATCAATCCTCGTTATAATTTCCTTGAAAATTCTCTCTCACGAATATTCCTGTCTGAATGCCAATTCCTTAGGTTACGTTGATGGAGTTAACTATCTCTGACCAAACAGATGTCCTCACAGGCATGGAGCCAAAAAATTATGAGAAATTATCTAGAAACATTCAAAAAATTATGTATATGGTTCTACAAATATTAGGATATAAAAGAGAAGCTTCTTCTAATACATGAACGCCTTAATACATTAATAAGTATATTCCGTGGTGTAGTAACTTTTCCTTCAGAGCATCTCTAATATAAGCATCTACATACATATTTGACTAAATGCTACAGCTTATTGTCAAATAAAATATTTAAAAGTATTGATAATAAAACCTTCTTTAAAAAAAAATCAATACATGTAGAAAAAAAGGAGAGGGCAACAAAAATTAAGTGAAAAACAGTCTTTACGGAAAAATAATATAGAATTAAGAATAAGAATCGAATTAGCTTTCCATTATATTACACTAAATAATTTTTAACAAAACAAAGTCATTTCTTGATCGTTGCTTTTGTCACTTCACAAATTAAAATTTAGGGCACAGAATAGTGTTGAATAAGAATATATATACCTGAACATTGAAGACAGGACTTAAATGACTAATTAGTTGGTTTTAGAAAACCCTACATGTTAGTTACGTTTCTACTGTTAACAATTTAACAGACCTTGACAACCGCACAATGAATATCTAAGGGTTAGTTAAAATAAATAAATTTATTGCTGCAAGAATATGTTCATGGTAAGATATTAAGAATCATATGCAAAACTACTTTTTTTTTTCTTCCTTTTCAACTTAACATGAAGAACATGTAAGCAAATAGTATTATCAATAGTTGTTTTTTATGAATCAATAGTTAGTTACAAATTGATTTTAATGAATTATATTTTATATCAGTTCATTGCCTTATTTCAAATATTTATATTGATATATTCTTGTTCCTAGACAGAAACGTAACTGTGAACATCCCGAAAATTACTTCTTCATAGACTGTTAGTTATGGTTTTTTTTATTAAAAAAAAAAACTACAACAGAGATTTCAAGAGAAAAATATTTCTCATAAAATTTTATCTTGTTTACAAAGTAAAGATAAGGTTATAATTAAAAAAAATTCAATTAGAATTAATTTTTTAAGTTTGGGTAAATGGAAGAAAACAGGTTCCTGAATCATCACTTCACTCATGCGTTAATAAATTTTATGGATTTTTTTAAAAATAGTATTTATATATTTATCTAATTATTTATGAATATATATGGTATTACCGAGTGTTTAATATACTGTATATATAAATTTAATGCAAACATATAGGGGAGAGAGCTCATCAGAACGTTGACAGTGATCGGAAGGCTTCGGAAGTAGAGGATGATCTGAAGCAAAAATATTGCCAGAAACATCAGTGCTTCCTGCCATTTGGCTAGAAGTTTTACGTTTCGAGGACACAGAGCATGCGGAAGACAAATTGCGAGAGCTTGGTGAAGTCGAACTTGAGGTATTTTCTAGTTGTTCAAGATATATTAAATTTAGCAAGTATTCAATTTATTGACTCGTAATCAATAAACTAACAGCTAACAAATATAGAATTTGCACTGGTTGTGCCGATATATGCATATATAAGGTGTAGATATGAGAGAGAGCTCACCGGAAAGCTTGGACTTGGACTGAGGGAAGTCACTATTTATCCCAGTGGCAGTAACATCCTTTTGGTTCGTATCTTCTTCATGGTGCTTTGACTCGGAAGATAAATCGCGACATTTTTCGGCCATTGCTTCTGAATAAAGAGAGGAGAGGACTCAGTTTTAGGTCCATTTAAAGTATATATATACCGTTTTGGTTCATATTTTGTACCGAAATAACATTTATTTTAGACATTGCTGGTACATGTTCAATCTTTGTACTTCAAATCCAGGGTTAATTAAGATTTATGCAGAAAACTAATATATATATATATATATATTAAATCCCTTTTAACTTTGATTCTCCTCAATTATTTGGTTAAAATATTTTTTTATTAAGATAAAAATGTCTTAAATTAAGTTTTACGTACAAAAAAATTATCATAAAAATATTTAAAGTTTGAGAATAAGTTAAATTCAGATTTTAGACCAAAAAGCAATCGGCCTCTAACTAAATAACCATATAAAAAGGGAGCTAGTGTCGTAGATATCATGGAAACTATTGCTTCATTTGTAACAAGTGTTATATATATATACGTTCACTTGACCATAATTAATTAAACATTTATCATTACATTATAAAATTTGGGATAAAATTTAAGATAAGTATCATTAAAGTGTCCAAATCTCAGCTTCACAAAAATGAATGCTACTATTTAGGGGTATTTTATTAAACATATATATTCCGCACCTAGGACGACACATGGATTTGTTAAAAATGCTTATGAGCTAAGTTAAAATCTGAGATTCTGAGTGCAATGACGTACACAGTTAATAGTTCTCAACTCTGTTATAATTAAATAACTGAATCATTCTGGATAAGCACTAAAATTTGAAAATTGGAGTTATAAGAAGGCTTTTGGTATTTTTATTGTAATCCGTTATTGTCACCAAAATATGCAATCATCAAAATGAGTAGGACCCCACTTTGAACGTTCAGAGTGTCTCAAAGTGAGGTGATGGTGATGCTACTATATAACCAATGACATCAAATTATATGGAACTAGATATGAGGGAGAGAGCTCACCTTTATGTAGATCACAGAATGAATCGTTGATATTTTGTACCGGAACATCTTTTTCTCCTGACGTTTGGCCTGTAGACACCGCTTCACGCTGCAGTGACTCGGAAGCTGAACAGTTTCAGACAATACATTAGTAATTAATTAACAGTAGATATAGCGTAGTCAAGAGAAAGAGAGCTCACCAGTACTAGATCCAGTTGCAATAGCATTCTCGTTACTTTGTTCCAAGGCAATGGTTGTTACTGGTGATGGTTTCATGTGTTCGGGCCGCAGTGACTTCGAAGAGTCTGAAGACAGGACTTAAATGACTAATTTGTTGGTTTCAGAAACCCTACTGTTAGCTACGTTTTTACTGTCAGCAATTTAACAGAGCTTGACAACCGCACAATGAATATTTAACAGTTGTTTAAAATAAGTAAATTTATTGCGACAAGAATATGTGCATGGTAAAGAAATTAAGAATAATATGAAAAACTACTTTTATTTATTTATTTATTTTTATTTTTATTTTTATTGCTTTTCAGCTTAAGGTGAAGAACATGTAAGTAAGCAAATAGTATTATCAATAGTTATTTAATATAAAGATAAGACGGTATCCACAACTAAGGTGATGTTTGTTTTCTTCCACTCATCACTTAACACTTAAAATCTTTATATTTAAATCTTCAAATTTTTATTTGTTTTTCCATTTAGCACTTATTTTAAGTAATAAATCACTTAATTAAGAAATAAAAATTTATCGCTTTTTCTAATCACTATTGTCTAAATGATGTGTTAAAAATTTTATGCCATAAATATCCCTACATATTAAAATAATATAAATTTTATCCAATTTTCTAATCATTATTGTCTAAATGAGATGTTAAAAATTTTATTTCATAAATATCCCTACATATTAAAATAATATAAATTTTATCAAATTTTTATTTTTGAATATTTTTTTAATTTATTAAAAGGTACAATTTTGGTATATTTGTGATTGTTTAAGTATTTATAATTACCATATTAAAATACGATAAATATTTTTTACAATTGGTAAACTTTCATTTATTTCTATTAATATTTCAAATTAATTAGCTAATAATATGTTGAATAATAACTATTAGAAAATTTGATATCATTATAAATAGCGAGTTTTAAAATAGATAATATATTTGATAGAATTTTATTACATATTAAGTGAACAGTTTTATTAACACCTCAAAAGTTATTTATTAGATTGTTAAAGGCATTTTATTTTATTTAATAGTGTAAATTTAAAGCAAAAAATTAATATTTAATATTGTCAGGTAAAAAATCATATTAGTTTTTTTTCTTTTTAAGTTTATGAAATAAAAAACACCTTAATTAATAGAATTATTCTTTTATAATTCAAAATATGGTCCTCAAAATGTAATAGATAAAATACTACTTTTACATTTTTTTATACAAATTAATATGGCTTAAACTTGATCTAATTGGAGGAATGAATCTTAAAAATTGATAATATTAATGATATACTGGTTATACAATAATATCATATGAGTTTATATAATATAATATTAACTATTTAAATGAAAAAAATTTTTATTTAATTTTAGTTAATAATTTTTTTTAAAGGTTGTAAGAAATATGGTATTAATTATTTAAATGAAAAAGAGTTTTTATTTAATTTTATTAACTATTTAATTTTTAAATAATTGTATAAATATAAATATTAATATTATACATTTTAACAAGGGTAAAAAAGTCACATTAAAGGTAAAATATTATTTTACCACTTTTTTTAAGTGGTATCTAAAAAAAAGAAATAAACATCCTATTAAGTGGTGTAAATTAAATTTAAAATTATTTAAATATAAAAAGTGTTAAGTAATTGAAACAAATACCACCTAACACTTTAAAACATTCCATGTTAATTAAAACCTAAATCACTATTCCAGCCACAAATTAGATTATCATTAAAGATAATATGATTAGAAAAAAATTTTAAACATCATCCTTATCAAATTCTTCCAATCAAATTATTGATTTGTGGATTCCATATCTATGTAACAAGACTTCAACTTCTAAAATATATGAGCTAAAAAACGTCGGCTGTGACCAACAACAAATTGATTTTAGTAAATTATATTTTATATCAATTCATTGTCTTATTTCAAATATATATCTTGATGTATTCTTGTTGACTTTCTTGATAATCAAACATATAGACAGAAACCTAATTGTGGAAATCTCTCCAATTACTCCTTCATAGATTTTTAGAAATGGGTTTTTTATTTAACCGAAAAAAAAAACTGCAATAGCGATTTCAAGAGAAAAATATTTCTCATAAAATTTTATCTTGTTTGCAAAGGCAAAGATTAGTTTATAATAGAAAAATCAATTAGAATTAATTTTCTCAGTTTGGGTAAATGGAAGAAAACAGGTTTCGTGAATCATCAATTCACGCTCATGCGTTAATAAATTTTATGGATTTTTGTTTTCTTATTTAAATATATAGTAATTATATATTTATCTAATTAATTAAGAACTTATATGGTATTACTGAGTGTTTAATGTACTTTATATATAGATTCAATGTAACCAGATAGGAGAGAGAGCTCACCAGAACGTTGACATTGATCGGAAGGCATCTGACGTAGAGGACGATCTAAAGCAAAAGCATTGCCACGACCATCAGTACTTGCGGCTGTTAGGCTAGAAGTCTTACTCTTTGAGGACACAGAGCTTGCGGAAGACAGATTGTGACAGCTTTGGGAAGTCGCACTTGAGGTATTTTCTGGTTGTTCAAGACACGATTGTTTATGTATTGTATTTAGCAAGTATTCAATTTATTGACTCGTAAACAGTCAACTAATAGCCTATAAGTGTAGAATTTGCACTGGTTGTGCCATATATGCATATATAAGGATGTAGATTATGAGAGAAAGCTTACCGGAAAGTTTGGACTGAGGGGTGTCACTATTTGCTCCAGTTGCAGTAGCATCCTTTTGGTTCGTACCTCCGTCATGGAGCTTCGACTCGGGAGATGAATCGCTACTTTTCTCGGCCATTACTCCTGAATAAATAGCGGAGAGGACTCAGTATTAGGTCCGTTTAAAGTCTATGTACGCCGTTGCGGTTCCTATTTTGTACCGAAAGAAAGATATTACTGGCACATGTTCAATCTTTGGACTTCAAATCCAGGTCTAATTAAGATTTGTGCAGGAAAACTATACATGTGTGTGTGTGGGCGCGCGCGCTCTAACTTTGATCCTCCTCAATTATTTGTATAAAAAAGGGTCAGTCACTTTCCCTTCCCCTGCAGTTGATTGACTGCATATATACAGAAAAAATCAACGCAATATACAGAATCAAGACACAAATATTTTTATACCTGTCTTACGAAATTAGCTTCATATATGTATTTATATTTGCTCAAATGTTGACGACCAATTCAGTGCGATAATTTTGCCATACATAATCCACAGAGAGGTTTAGCACTAGGGTGTGAGTATGCAAACATGACACGAAAGATTATAAGCAATGAGGCGTGCAGAGATACCTCAACAGGGATATTGATTGCTGGCAGAAATTAAGATCTGAATGGAGTTGGTCACGGTATGAAATCCAGAGGACTTACTCCATCATGCATGCTATGTGACCCTATATATAGATATAAATCTATTGTAATGTGTGATCAATAGAAAATAATCAATTTTTAAGTTCTTGTGGAACCCACTAACAATAGATCAAGATTTTCTTTTTATTTGATTTTTTAACATTAAATAACACTAGTCATACAAATTTTCTTATACAGATTTACTATACAAATTGGGGGAAGAATCAACAGCCCCTTGAAATTACGCTTATTTTTACGCCACATATTCATCGTTGGATAAATAAAAATCGATGATTTAAGTATGATGATATGTCAAAACAAGTGTATTTATTAAGAATTTTTTTATTTCCTCTTTTGAAATTAATTTTCTTTTTCCTATATCATTATTACTTTTCTCATTCCTCTCTCTTCCATCCTTAACAACAACATAAATTCAATAAAAATAAAAATAAAAACACTTCCAAGATCATTTTCACGTTTTTCAGATTTCAGCAAATCTGGAGCAACTATTTGCAGCCATTTGCCTTCACCAGCAAAGACAACAAAAGAAAAGAAATGTAAAATAAATCTACAAGTTCAGAATCAACATGTCCATCTCTAGCCAAATTGAATGTAGTTACAACGTACAAGAAACGATACTAAAACAAATCCAAAAAGGTAAAGAGATAATGAAAATGAATGGAATTGTATACCATTTTGAGAAGTACAAAGGTTTATATAGGTAAACTATTATTATATAGGTAAAATATTTAAAATGAAAATTGAAGCTAATCCTAGAGATGAAAAAAATATATACATCTGAATGCAGAATACTAGCCAATAATTACAGAATAAAAATCAAGCAGTGAATCATGGCTTAAGAGATGGCATTGGCTTATCAAAAGGTACCATAAGTTCCACATAGACATATATTGCGGCCCTTATATTGAAGTCCCTTAATCTTCTCAAGTGTAAATTTAAATCTTTTGGCAGTGAAAGACAAAAAGTCTAACATTTTATTGGTCTCCAAAACTTAATAAACAAAGAAAACAGGGAATGGAACAAGAGAAAAAAGGTTGATACAGTATAGATCAATTAACATAATAGAGGTATTTTTATTTTTATTGAATTTATGTTGTCGTTGAGGATAGAGGAGAGGGGAGTTGATTAACATGAAGAGGAAAGAGAAAAGTAATTAATAATAATACAGGAAAGTGAAAATAAATTCTATAAGAAGAAATAAAACGGTTCTTAATAAATGTAATTGTGTTGACAAATTATCATATTTAAACTATTAATTTTTATTCATCCAATGATAGATATTTGATGTCAAAAACAAGTATATATTTTTAGGGAGTTGTGATCCTTCCTTTACAAACTGATAAAGTGTGAAATAATAATGTTTTATGAGTTTAAGTTAGTGTTGGCTCTCAAATCATAGTGACTTTTGTGTGACCTGCGCTCCTGTGTATAGGGGTGGCAATTTGCCCCGCCGGGTCCGGGGCCCCGGTTTGCCCCGGACAAATGGGGCGGGGCAAGACCCGCCCCAAAACTGTTTTGGGGCGGGTCTGGGGCAAAAGAATTCTGCCCCGGTAGGGGCGGGTCAGGGTCCGGGTCTAACACTTAGCCCCGTTCGACCCGCCCCGCCCCGCACAGTATAAGGGTGTATATGATAAAAAATAAACTATTGGGACTTAAATGATATTATTAGGGGTGATTGTAACACGTTTGAATATATTAGAGGGTTGACAGTAAGTAAAATAATATGATAAAAATTAGAGGTTGTAAATGTTATAGGGGGTTGATTGTAAAAAATAAAAATATTATAGGGGGTTAATTGCAAAAATATAAATATTTAGGGGCGGGGCGGGGCGGGTCTAATTTGTTCAAAATTTTTTTGCCCCGCCCCGCCCCGCCCCGCAACGGGGCAATGGGGCGGGGCGGGGCAAAAAAAATTTGAACGGGGCGGGGCTGGGTACCGGCCGCCCCAGACCCGCCCCGCCCCATTGCCATCCCTACCTGTGTAAGATGAGTTGTGCTCTTGCACAGCATTGGCGCTTCTGCGCAAGATTAGTTACGCTCATGCGCAACACTGGCATTCCTGCGTAATATTTGTTGCACTGTCGTGCAATGACAAGGTAATGATGGTTCAACTTCATGTAAAGACCTTGCGCTCCTATGCAAGAGACATTGCACCACTGTGCAAATGTTGATTACTGTATACCGTTTAGGCACTATTTAAAGGATGTTTTTCTTATTTTAAGAGAGACTTCTTAATATTCTCTTCTAGGATTTTTGAAGAAATGTGGGGGCTAAGAAAAGAGTGTTTCTCATAGAGAGAAACTATTGTAGGTCTTGTAATCTTGTTTTTTTATAGTGAAAAATTCTTTTATAGTCTTCTCAATGAACGTATGCTTAATTGGCCGAACCACTATACTTTTTGGTGTCATCTCTTGATTATTTTTCTTCTTGTTTTTGCTTATTGTGATTGATATCTCTATTGTGTTTAGTATTGTGTGACTCTTGGGTGGAATTGATTAGTAAGATCTGTAGTATGTTATAACAGTTTATATATGTGAGTCTCTATAAATAGTTTGTAAAAGTAGAACTACTATTTGATATAACAAAATTTAATAATGTGATAGATAAACAATAAAAAAACTAGAATTATTTACACCCAAACCAAAATACTATTGATAACATCCATTACTATTTAATAAAAAATTAATTGTTAAAATATCCTGAAATAAAGCTACTTTTTAAGTATAAAATCTTTTTAAATTAGGAAAATAAAGCAGAAGCCTAAATCCTTCACGTCATTTAAGATTCTAAACCTTAGAACCAAGTTACACCCCAGGTATAGAAGCCTAACTCACGTCACTTCATAAGACTTTAATTATTGTGCATCACAATAATAGATTGTAATCAAAGCCTCAAACGAATAAAAACAATACTATTTAATGGAAAATACGATAAATGAAAAATTAATCATAAACAATTAATAATATAAGCACCTTAATATGAACGCATCACGGAAATAGTGATGTGTAGATTTTTACAGCTTTCTATGGCAAACCCCACAAATACTTTTAGGTTGCATGGAGCTGTATGAACCCCCTCAATGTTCAATATACGCCTTTTTTTAAATTCAATCATTATTAGTTAACAATAATAAAATATTTTATGTAAAACATATGAACATTTTAAAAATTAACTTATATAGTTAATACAAGATGACTAGGTTAACATTTGTTATATGAAAAAAGAAAAGACATTTAATTAAAAATGAATAAACGACTGATTTATACAAAATAGGTAACTGAAAATTTGTTATGTTAATAATAATTTTCTGTTAATTAAACCATTATTATATTGAATTTATATTGGTGGGCTTTATTTTTAAAATTTGGATGAAATTTATTTTTTTAATTTTGAAATAATGAGTGTCCCTAATAAAAAAGATATAGAGAGCATTTTATTATTTTAAGGGTCGTATAATCCCGTTCTTTTTTGTTATGCCACTGTGTACTTATGACAAAATTTAAAATAAGAAGTTTTGAATTCAATTGTTGTTTGTTGATAATTTTAATACATATATAACATCATTTATCTTGTACAACTTAATCATATTCATGTAAGTATTAAATCTATTATTTTAAAATTGTTGATTTTTATCAAATAAATAATATTAATAGAATTTTATTAAGGTTTTCAATAATATAGTATAAAGAGATTTTATATTTTATTAAACATTTTTAAATATTGAAATTGAGTTTTAATTAAGTGATCAAATGGTTATTTAATATGACATTGACATTCAAATTCTTTTTATTCAGTTACAGAAAAAAAAAAAAGTACTTGTGTTGGTAAAACCAATGTACCAATGTACGGTAGAAAACCAAAAAAATTAAAATTTGTAAAACCAAAAGCCGTTTCCAATGGTCAGATATTCAAATTCTCCATGACAGTTAAAAATTATGTTTGATTCATTTTATGTGAGGTATATTTGACCCCGTTGAAATTGAAAGAGCTTTGAAACGGTGGCATTATCTTCGTCAAGCTTCAGCTCTGTTTGAAATGGCGAAATATCTTCGTCAAGCTTTCGAAAATGAAGCTCGTCAAGACCTAATTATTGCTTGTCATGGTCATCTTTCGTGACTGAATAAAGCTGGAACGCGTGAGTGGGAAAAATGAGTGGTAGCCACTGCCTCGATTTTCGAATGGATGTCCTTGATGCAGCTTTAATGAGGTGTCTATGTTCATATTATAAGAAGACAAGGGGTAAAAAATAATTGTATGTTCATATTATAAGAAGACAAGGGGTATCGAAAGGATGTCCTTGATGCAGCTTTAATGAGCTGTCTATGTTCATATTATAAGAAGACAAGGGGTGAAAAATAATTGTATGTTCATATTATAAGAAGACAAGGGGTAAAAGTGGATACCAGCTGGAAATTATAAAGGTACATCCATAATTGAATTAATCATGCAGGCATCGAATCTTCCCTATTTCCGAAGACACAAGCGACTTTCAAAACCATCCAAATGTAATGGGTCATACTAAGGTACAATAATAGATGTATCATACAATTATTTTTTATTTTTTATAAATTTAATTTAAAATTTTTATATTTATAATTTTTATATAAAAAATTATAATTTTTATATTAATTTTATAAATAATTAAAAATAGTTATATAATTATTTATTTATATTTATTTATATTTATGATTTTTATATAAAGATTTATAATTTTTATACTAAATTTATAAAAATAAAAGTAAAAACGATTATATGGTATTATCGGTGTATTATAGCCAATGCCAAATGTAATCCGCTCAGATAAGGAAAAAAAGCAAAAAACTGTACTTAGTTAACAGTGTTAACGAAATCTTAATCTGAAAAAAAAAATGAATGGTCAGTGATAATGTAAAGGCTAGCTAGAAGACGCTAAATGCGAAATATATCTTGCTATAATGGTACCATTTAATTTTGTTCAAAAATTATCATCACTAAACACAGTAAAACCAAGGGCAAGCGGGCAAGCGTGGTAAGGGGCCAATTAATTTAGTCATGACTTCTTCTTTTAATACACAAAAAAATTTAAAAATATATAATAAAAGTTATTATTAAAATTGAATAAAAAATTTTGCTACATTCTAATATATGTAAAATATAGACAAAAATGATAATTTTCAAAGTTTTATTTATTAATGTATCAAAAATTGACTTTCTTTTAACCCTAAAAAATTATCTATAATTGATTTCATGTTAAAATATTTTAGCAATTTCCCTCCTTGCAATTTATAGAATCAATGAGTTTGTGAAGAACTCGTCTAGCAGTTTAAATTTCTCTTACATTTTGATTTAAGATGACAATATAATTTTTAAAAATGAATGCAAGCTTCTAAATTATGATTATTAAAAAATGTTTTCGTGGACATGTCAATAGGCATATACAACGCTTCTTCTTCCTTTTTTAGTAGTTTTACAATTAAGAATTAATCTGACGCTTCTTTTTTTTTAGTAGTTTTTCAATTAAGAATTAATCTATTAATTTATGTTAGGATTACTTTTGGAACAATAAGAGAGATTAGTAAAATCTAATTTATCGAAGTTTAATCAGAAGATTGTACTCGTCAAAGATTGGCGGGGAAAGTATTTTGGGGTAAAAAAAATCTCACCCTAACAACAAGCGTTGAAATATTACTTGTTTTTTCATTGAGGTAAAGTACTATTTAGGTCCTGGCACCTCTTTGAGAGACAGATCTCCGACCAAAGCGGAAAAAATCCTCCTTTCAGACATCTTTAACTTGCTCCTTTTAATGAAGTAAATAAAAATGCTACATTATTGAATGCTAGACGTCGCTTTTCTCTAGGATCAATGGAGACATATTAAAAAACGTGCACAAATTCCTTTATCTGTGCACCGCATGCAGACTGCCAGACACTACACCACCATCGCAGCCGGATGTAATCTATCATCTTCACAGATGAACTGAACGATAAAATCTTCACACCTGGAATCAATCACGAACACACACTGCTTCAATCAGATTTAGGTTTACGGTATGCATTTTAGGAACTCGGAAATGAAATGAATATGGATTTATTTATCATGGTGCTCCAAATTGAGATGAGAGAAACAAAAAAAGGAATAAACATAGAACTTAAGAAAAAAAGTATGATATGAGACAGTGGTGTAGCCAGAAATTTGTGGTACCAGGGGCAATGACAATTCATCCAAAAATATTTATCAGTAATAAAGACACATGATTTACTTAGATACATATAAAGGAGACATACCGAAGACTATAGTCTAATATCAAAATGCTCTATTATCAATACTTTTAACAATATATTTCTTTATCTATATAATTAAGTTATCACTCAACCATTGATCTCTCGTACGATTTCGAAGTTTAGTCTTCACAAAATTCATAACTGAAACTGCCCTCTCTACAGTAGCAATGCTAACAAGTAAAGTCAATGCTAATCTTATCAACATATACACTAATGCATACACTTGGTCTTTTTTTTTTTCAACCAAGTTTTTTGCAAGTTCATTAATGCCTTTCAATCCTTCAAACTCAATGTTAGACGGCATATCCATGATATAAATGTCAGGTTAAATTTCAACTGCCATAATATCAAAAGGAGAAAAATCTCTTGGATAAAATTCCACAAGACATATCAATTTCTTTCTATCAAAAGCAACAAATGAATCATTTAGACATAAAAATGACAAGCAAAGAAATAACTTAGTGTTTAACCCATTGAATCAATTGTTTAGTTCTTGAAGTTGTCTATCTAAATCAACATAGAATAGATCAATTTGATAACGACACAAGTCTGTGATTTCTTGAGCATGACATCATGATCGCCCATCTATTTGAAACTTATCCTCCATTTTAGTCACATGAATACTATGCTTGACAAAACAGACCAAGCAAGTAATCATATCCAGTCTCTCTCATATCTTGTAGTTGTTGTTTACATAATCTAACCAATTGCAATACATTAACAATGTTTTGATGTTTCGTTTGCAATGCTTGTGACAACTCATTTGTGATTCCTAATATTTCTTTCATTAAATTAATGTAGATTAAACACAAAATCACATGATTGCTTTGATTCAAACATTTTATCTGCTTCACATTTTTGCTCACAACTTGAATTACCATCTTCTGCAGCTATTTCAAGCATAGAGGAAAACATAGCACATGCACTTACCAATTAGAGTACCAAAATGTAAACACCAATGTACGTCACCCAAATGCTTCAAAGAAGTTTCTTGATTTAAACCCCATCTGCTCTCAAGCTCTCCATTGTTAAATGCTTCAAAGATGATGAGAGATTGTTTCTCTTGTAGCATATCATGACATTTACTTGATGCTCCAACAACATTTACCACAATAGAAACCTTAATTATCAAAGAAATCTTGAGCTAGGACATGATTTTTAGCCAAAACCATAATAGCTAATTGAAGTTGATGTGCAAAGCAACAAATATAATAGGCACATTCATCCTCTCTCAAAATGAGTGTTTTAAGGCCTTGAAACTCTCTTTGCATGTTACTAGCCCTATCGTAACCTTGTCCATGCTACCGGGATATACTCAACCCAAGCCTACAAAATATGTCATCAATTGTTGCTTTTAATGAGATAGCAGTGGTATTAGTAACATGCTCAAGGCTTCCAAAATACTCAACTACCTGTCTGTTCTTGTCAACATAACAAAATATAGTTGCCATTTGTTCCTTTGTTGATATATCACAGGATTCATCAATTAAAATAAGAACGAATGTATCTCCCATGTCTTCAATAATAGCATTTGTTGTTTCAATTGAGATAGCACATAAATTATCTTTTTTAATGTCTAGTGATGTCAATTTATGATTCTTATGACCATTTTTCAATGTCACAACTTTAATATCATCATTATAATTAGCAAGAAATTGTAAAAGCTCAAGAAAATTACTTTGATTACCGGAACTCATCTTCATCATGACTATGAAACATTAACCCTCATTAGAAAATAAATTGAATCAATCAATGAATGCAGTCAAATGAATTCAATAGTCACTTCGAGCTTGATCAGTATATTTATTAAAAAAAGTTTGTACATGTTTTTTTTTTTAATCTCAATAGTGCTTCAAAATTGCTATAAGGTTGGTGGTGAGCACTGTTAGGTCCTCCAACATGAAGCAAGAATTTATCATTTTTCTTCCAATTTGTAAAACCATTTGTCCACCCATCTTCTGTCTAAAAAGATAAGAATAAAGCCAAAAGTAAAGGTGGCAATTCGTGTTCCCTGGTCGTGTTCGTGTCATGTCAAGCTATGACATGATAAAGACTGACCCAATACGAACACGACCCGTTTATTATTCTTGTCAGTATGACACGACACGACACGAACACGACATAATTATTAAACAAATAACACGACACGACACGCTAACACGAATAATAAACGGGTCATGATCGTGTTGACACAAAACACGACCCGTCTAACACGATTAAGACATATTTATATTATTGACACGACTCGATTGACGTGATTATGACACATTACAGAATTAAGTTTTCAACTTTTGTTAAATGACAAAAATATACTAAGTTTTAAAAATTATTAGGTTTTTTAAATTCTATTTTTATTTTAAAATTTGGATACATCTAGGGACTAAAATGTCTAAAAAGTTTAGTATTTTTAAATTTAATATGTAATTGTGTCAATATTCGTGTTAATTGTGTTATCGTGTCAATCATGTATAATATGTATTCGTGTTATTCGTGTTACTCGTGTCATAATCGTGTTCGTGTCAATATTCATGTTAATCGTGTTATCGTGTCAATTGTGTATAATATGTATTCGTGTTATTCGTGTTACTCACGTTATAATCGTGTTCATGTCATAATCATGTCATGTCATAATCGTGTTCACGTGTTGAAGACTCTCAATCAGAACACGACACGATTATTAAACGGGTTGACATCTTCGACACGAACACGAATATGCCAAAACCCAAACCCGCTTAAACTCGTGTCGTGTCTAGTCATGTTCGCATGTCGTGTCAAAAGTTGCCACCCCTAGATAAAAGGCAGCATCTAATGTAACATTATATTCTAACAAAATGGGAAGTTAATCTGACCATGTGGAAATAAAATACCATGACATATGTCCAAACTTTCTAGAACAAAAATTATGACCTTTGAATTGGCAAGGGCCTTTTTGCCAATAAAGTCTTCGAACTTGGCTTCTAATGTTAGGATCATAATCCCAAAATTTTCTATTGGAAATTAGGGACTGAAGGGAGATTTGATAAATCAATCTCAACATCCTTTTGCTTTTGCTTTGAACCATCCTCTTTTTCTCCGAGGAGGATGGCAACTTTTTTTGGAAAAACTTCTCCTCAACTATTTAACATTAAGGTAAATCATCACATATATGTCCAAAATTATAAGCATTAGTTAATTTAAAGAATTCAATCAAAGAAATAAAACAAAAAAAAATAACCCGGTAAACCCATTTTTATCCATGTAAGTTGTAACAAAAAATTAAATACTATTGTTATATGACAATATCAATTATTTTTTAATTCTTATATAAAATCTCAACAATCCAATACTTAGATTATCAAATCCTCTATTTAATCTAAATTCAAAAGCCTAATGTCTACTTTTTAAATAATAACAATAAAATAAATTAAAATTTGTATAAGACATATCTTTGTAGACTAACTTGTTTCACTTTTTTTTTTATTGAGATGGAATATTCTATTTTTTTCTTGACAGAGATAGAAGAGAAGTTGTTCAAGAATGGTTGAAACAGGACGAGTTTGGCTTGCTGGAGATAAAGCTAGAGAAAAGACAAAAGAGTAAAATAATATGAAAACAAAGAGTAAAATTGTTTTGTGGGGAAATGTGTTTTAGGCTAGGGTCTCAAACGTTATTCAGAATGGGGACTGGGCTTTTCCTAATGGAGGTCTAGCCCTTAGGTTGATTTGAGACTCAGTCAGCATCCGGCCTATGATGGAGGCTCCTGATCATGTTGTTTGGAAGGGTCATACCTCAAGTATTTTCTCTATTGGCTCCGCATGGGAATTGTTATGGAGTAGGCGTCCAGTGAACACTCTTCATCATCTTCTCTGGTTCCTTGGCCATGTCCTAAGACACTCTTTTATTCTTTGGCTTGCCTCTTTGGGTCGGCTTCGCACTATGGATTGACTACAACGTCATGGTATTTTATCCTCTTCAGGCTGTGTTCTTTGTGTTTCAGCAAATGAGACCCACGACCATCTTTTCTTTAGCTGTCTTTTCTCATCTTCTGTTTAAGGGGAGATTTCAGCTAAGACTCTTGTTGTTTGGTGATCCTTTTGTTGGACCTCCTTGCTCCGATGGGCTTCTCTGCATCTCCAGGGCAGAAAGAATTTCAGATATATCATTGCACGTTTGGTCTTCTCTGCAACGGTTTATTCTTTTTGGTATGAAAGGAATAATCGTATGTATCAACAGCGACGTCGAACCTGTCGTCAGGTGACTGATGAGATTTTTGACTTGGTTCGTTCCGGTTTCTAGTCATAGAGGCCAAGTATGCGATCACTCCTCAGCTTCGTGCCATATGTGGTATGTATAATTAACTTTGTTCTTGAACTTTGTTTTGCTATTGTTAGTTTAGTTGTGATTGGTTTGGGCCTCTGCGCCTTTTTTTCTGTTTGATTGGCCTTTGACTCTCTTGTTTAGGTTGTTTTGTTTTGGGCTCTTGGACATTAATATTTCCTGTTTGGAATTGTGAGTACTAGGTACTTTTCTTGGGGTATGCCCCTCGTATCTTGTACATTCACTTTTTCTTTTATATAAATAGTAACTTTTTAAAAAAAAAGGAAAACGTGTTTTAAAAGAGAGGGGTTGGCTTGCTAGAGAAGTTAGAGAAAGGGCAAAAGAGTAAAATAATTTAAAAAAGAAAGAGCAAAGTTTTTCTGTGGTGAAACGTGTTGCGCGGGAGAGAGAGAGAGAGAGAGAGAGAGAGAGAGAGAGAGAGAGTAATTATTTATTTATTTTATACAAAAGTAAAGTTTGGCCACAAAATAGAAACTTACTCCGAAACTTGCACCGCGGACTTAAAAAGTGGACTATGAAGAACCTTTTGATTTTTCAGAGGGCAATAATAAACGAATAAATATTTATGCGGGGTCAATAATGTAATAGGAGAAGCATGAGAAGGAAATAAGTACTCCTTAATATATGAAGTTATTGGATTTTCAATCTTCTGCAGGTCAGTTGTCCCCTGTTCCGTCAACGTGCTTCGCCATATGAGAGAGTGAGTGAGAAGGAAAAAAATTGCTTTTCTTTTTCATTTACAATTAAGAAAAATACATACTAGGGACAAAATGCTTTATGAGAATTTCCCAAACATTTGAGGAGTTCAGATGATTCTTCAAACCTTGAAGCTTCAATATAAACTACTCTTTTAAAATCTAGACTTCAAAACACTCACTGGTTAAAAATATTTTTTTATCGTTTGTTATGTGGCAAACTTCAAATTTACCTATACTATCGTATTAATATATTAATAGTAGTAATTTACAGCCTACATATAACTCAAATTCTATAATCTGATGTAGTAGTCTACATAAAAAAAATCCTATTGAACATACTAGACTGTCACATTATATTATAAAGTTTGGATTGTAAGTCTAGCATTACTATTATATTAACTGTAATACTAGACTTACAATCTACGTGCAACATAAACTTCGTAACCTAATATGACAGTTTAAATGACAAAATCTTATTCAAGATGTAACTTCCTTCATTTTTTTCCTCCTCTAATGAATTTTATCAAGTAGATTGCCACATTAAGTTAGAGAGTTTTGGTTGTATGTATGTTATAAGTCTAGCACTACTGCTATATTAATCAATTGATCTTTATACCTTTTTGTTTTACAATAAAAATAATGCACTACCTTGGTTTCATCTCTCAAGGCCAGGGTTGTATGAAACTGCTGAAATGCTATCTACTAAACTGGTAGTAAAAAATCTAAAAAAAAAAAAAGTAAAAGAACAGTCAAGTTAAAATAACTTTTGCATCCTCAGATCAAGGTTTTAAAAAACAAAAAATTCATATATATGGTATCTACAATGGAATTACTCCCGTTTATGTCAATTATCTAACGTTAAAATTCAGATTTTGCACTTTGATGCATAATACTAAAAACTTAAATCAAAGGACAAAATGAAAAATCATGAGATACTTTTGTATATTTTTAATATTGTGAAGAAAATATTATTTCACGAAAGAGACATTCTCATTTCCCAAGAATCAAATTTAGAAAATTAGCTATATTCGAATACAAGAAAGCTAAGAGGAAACGACATAACATGAATGCATTTATGAAGCTGGACCTTAAACTTTGTTGGGCGATATCTTTTGTATGGCCCAGCCCAACGAAATAAATAAAATTTAAAAAAAAGGAAAAGAAAAAGACAAAAGGACAAAAATGCAAGAAACAAAAGTGTGTGGCGTCAAAAAAAAGAGCAAGAAAATAAAAGGTGCCTTACAGCGAGCGAGACGAGAGCAATTCCAGGAAAGGGGCTAGGTTTCTTCAACTTGACTGAGAGATAAATTGGCCAACCAATTCTCAAACTAGTTCAGATTTGGAGAGATGAATCTTGCCAATGTCCTTTACAATTCTATCTGTTTGAATTTTAATTTTACCTCATTTTTTGTTTATTTTTCTTGTATCACTTATCAGAAGATTCAGAACATCAAACTTATTTAAATTGTTTTTGCTTCTGGAATCCATATTTGTTTAATGATGTTTTTTGAGTTGTGAGACAAGATGACGATGTCTTGACGTTGTTTTATTGATATGGTGAGCCTTCATATTATTTGGGGATCTCGACATTTTTAAGAGCATACAAAAATAATATGATCGTATTTTATCGATTGTTTCGGTAAAACCTTTCTCCAGGGAAATAAAACTATTTAGGAAATTATTTCAAGTTTGACTTTTATTCAACACTCGTCAGTTTAAACACAAATAATAAAGATAAAGATTAAAAAAATAATTCCTAAACCAACATCTTAATCCTAACAAAACTCCTAGTAATCTTACTAAATCCATGATCTTCCTAAACTAACCATGATCTTCAAGAATCCGTATCATTTTGTAACCCATTACTTGACAATGGAAGTTTTTGATATTGTCATTATAGTTTTTCCTAATTTCGATTTTCCATGTAAATTTGATGTTCTTTATTGTGGATTGTTCATAATTTAGCTTTGATTAATTGTTGTCTAACTTGTGTGTGATAATGTTGTGCTTGGTTGATTGAAATTAAATTATATTATCCACTTTAGTGAATTTGATGAGAATTCTATTTTAATCACACAGAGGGATATGTTTTTAATTCCGTATCAGGGTTGCGACTAGCTAAATGCCAATGGATGACACAGCGGAAGTGATTCAAACACAAGGGATTATCAACGCGATTCAAAAGCCAAAAGTAGAAGTCCACGATATCTGTTTGTATCAAAGAAAATTCCAAATAAATTTAGTTTTATAATAACTTAAAAAGAGTGGAACGCCATTTTCAAATTTAAGGATTTCTTAAAAGTGACGACGATGATGTTGATGCTGCTATATAACCAATGACATCAAACTGGCACATGAGCTGCGCCCCCTTAGAAATGATTTTGTAAAAGGATGGAGCAACATTTAAACCTTGCCTGAGAGTTTGTCCAACTGCCTCCATGACTGACACTGGTCTCCTTGCTTTGCCTCCATTGTTGTTCTTTTTTTCTTCTTTTTCCGTTTTCTCGGGACATTGTTACAACGAGCGGAAAGGAAATAGGAGAAAGCCAAAAAAGATCAAAAAAAAAAAAAAAGAAGGAAAAATTAATCATGACACAACAAGATCGGTTGTTTCTCCTTCGGTGGATAATAAGGTAGTATGTACTACCTATCCGCCAAAGAACTATATTCATTTAGTTTCCACTAGGAATGACATAATGAAAACCGAATAGGCGTCTCGACAATTTCTCGGACATCTTTTTTTTTTTTTTTTAAAGAAATATGGGGCTGCCATGCTTGTTTCTAGATTTTGCTACCTAAAAAGGTCAGGAACCTACATATATAAAGTACTTCTGAACTGCTACGAATTGAAGAGTTTTGCTAAAGACATGTCGAAGATATATATAATTGCCTCCATTCGTCTTGTATTCCATCTGTCATCCCCCCATGTTAATGTCACTATTTCGTTTTCGTAAAATATCACTCTTAACTTTTATTTCCATGACTTCTGGTCATCTTGCTTGCTTAACAACTTTAATAAACTCCAGAAAAGTTTGCAAGAAAAAAAAAAAACTGTGTGCTTATAGTTAACAATTCTAACGAAATCTCGATCCGGAGAATGAAGAAGAAGAGGGATCAATACTAATATAGAAAGAAGCTAGCTAGAAGACCCTTAATAAGAAATATATCGTTGCTATAATGATGCTATGTAATTTTGTTCAAAAACTATCATCACTATGGACAACATAACTATATAACAACATTGGATTGCATATATAAATACAATATAAATTCATTTGCTAAGTAATGTATATGTAGTGCAAGGTCTGTATCAGCAGCTAAAAAGAACTCCTGAGTTTAATCGTCTTGAATAGCATGGTTGAGAGAGGGTGACCAGTGAGAAGGAAATTAATATTTATTTTCAATTATTAAAAATACATATCAAAGACAAAAATGCTTTATGAATATTTTCCCAAAGCCCTTACGATTTTCCAAACCTTTAAAATCTAGGACTTCTAAGATATTCGTGGGTTTAGTATGTTTGTTCTTATGAATAACAATGATGATGATATACCATTGGAGGAGTGCTAATGTATTGGTCGTGGTGGAGGAATCAATCCTCGTTATAATTTCTTTGAAAATTCTCTCCCACAAATATTCCTGTTTGAATGCCAATTCCTTCGGTTGCGTTGATGGAGTTAACTATCTCTGATCAAAACAGATGTCCTCACAGGCATGGAGCCAAAAGAATATGAGAAATTATCTAGAAACATTCAAAAAAATATGCATATGGTTCTACAAATATTAGGATATAAAAGAGAAGCTTCTTCTATTTCATGAACGCGTTAATACATTATCCGCGGTGTAGTAACTTTTCCTTCAGAGCAGCTCTAATACAAGCATCTACATACATCGAGAGAGGACGCCCGGGGTTGGGGGGTTGGTGGTGGTGGGGGTGGGGGTGGGTGGTTTGGTGTTGGGTGGAGGAAGGAGGATCTCAAGCTCTGCGAATACTGCTTCTTTAAGTTAAAAGATCAGTTGACTAACAGGTTAAATTACATAAGTACGAACGATTATAGGGATGATGAGGATTAGAGAATATGTTCGTAACGTAAACGTAGTACGCCGCATTTGATGCGCAGCCCATGTTACAGCTTATTTTCAAGTAAAATATTTAAAAGTATTGATAATAACACCTTCTTTTAAAAATAAAAAAATAAATACATGTAGAAAAGAAGGAGAGGGCAACAAAAATCAAGTAAAAAACAGTGCTTTATGGAAAAATAATATAGAATTGAGGATAAGAATCGAATTAGCTTTCTATTAGATTACACTAAATAATTTTTAACAAAACAAAGTCTTTTCTCCATCGTTGCTTTTGTCACTTCTGAAATTAAATTTAGGGCCCAAAAGAGTGTTGAATAAGAATATTTATATACCTGAACAGAATGGATTATAGGACTAATTGGAGTTTCATCTATTGATTTCAAAGATCAACAAGTTACCTGTTGCATGATTTCACTTTAATTTTCCTTTGCAATGGACTTTGAAACATACACCTTTCTTGTTATAAGGGTGCAAGAGTTGAATTACTTAAGAGAGTGAAATAATCGGTATGGTTGATGTGCAATAATTTTATTTTCAAGCTTTTTTCAATCGTTTGATCAAACATAGATGAAGGGTAGATAGCAAATACATATATATATATGTGTGTGTGTGTGTGTTCACTGCTTTCATTCAATCAAAGTGTTGAAAGTACTAATTAGCATGTGAATGAATTTGTGGTCCAGCTCCAACTCGTTGATTAAGAAAAGTGCCCAGCTAACCCTTGCTTGAGAAGATTTGTGAGAATATTTATAGAGTCTAATGGGGTCTCTTTGTTCACAAACATGATGGGTGACCCTTTATTTAAGATTAGGTTTTATTGCATTTCAGGCTGAGAAATAATCTTTTACACATCTGTTTAGCACCTCCTCCTCATGCATTAAACTATTATTATATATCTTTATACTTTTTATATTACAAATATACATATTCCTAGTCTTCCATGGAATGATTAAACATTATAATGATTTGTCTACTTTACTTATTTTTAAATTAATTACTGTAAAAAAAGCTAGCGGTGGGGAACCTTTGCCCCAGTTGATCAAGATAATTTAATTGCCAGAACACTGACCTGCGAAAAAAAATGGCCAACCGGTCGCGGATATCGAGCTGCGTGAAAATGAGGACTTGTTGGAGTGGTGAGAGGATGCATCAAGTATGCAGGCACTAACTTTGAAGAAACCTATGTGAACTAGGGATGCATATTGACCTTCTTATCCAATGCCACTGATTACATTAATTAGTTGATCTTAAACTTGCTGATTCAATGAAATAATAAATCACTTTATCACCATTATCCATAGCAAAAACCACCGCCATCACTAACTGAATTTATTAATACCACAGATTAACTAAACCCCACAGTCTTCATAACCGAAATCAATGACAAAGAAGCCACAAAGCGTGGGTAGAAAAAACCACTATTTCAAGTTCCAATCACAATTAGGTTTTAGAGTATGTATTTTAGGAATTGGAAATTAAATGAATCTGGATGAATTTATCATGGTGTTCCATTGAGACAAGAAAAAGAAGAAAAAGGAAGATAATTGAACATAAAAAAAAAGGTATGTCGAAGGAGTCGAAGACTCGGAGTGACCGAGTGAGTGAGAAGGTAACAAAAACATCACCTCCCAAAGATTTCAACCGTCTTATACTTTCCAACCCTTGAGCGATCAATAAAAAGTATCGTTTTAAAATCTGAAATTTAATATATTTGTAGATTTAGGTCATGTTTGATGTACGACATTATATAGTATTATTTTTAATAATTATATTGTATTGTATTGTATTATATTAATTAATGTTATGCATAATATAGTGTATGTTTGATGAAATATCATACTGTACTATTTTTTGTACTATATTATACTATATTTATGTTTGGTGTAGTTTTAAATTGTATTACATTATTTTTCATTTCAAAAATAAATAACATATTATTAAATAAATTAAATATTATTTTTATATCAAATTAAATAAATAAAATATTAAATAAAATAATTATAACCTATAATTATAAAAATATATAATCCTCTTTATATTTAATTTATATAAATTTTACAAAAATAAAATAAAAATCATACAAAAAACCTTAAAAATAGCTATAATTAAAATTGTATAAACTTTTATAATGTAGTTTACATAACAAAATATAAATAAAAAATTTCATTCAATATCAAGCAACAAAAATAGAATCTTTTGACTAGCATCAAAAGATTCTAGTCAGAAGCTCAACTTTAGTTTTAAGTCAAAAGCTCAAGTACAATCACAATTTTTTTCTGTCTTTTTCCTTCTTTCTTCTAAATGAAAACAGCTCTGAGAAACTAGTTAATCATTCAATATCATTTCCCAGATATTTAACTATTCATTAGCACAAGCAATAATTCTAAAGTTTAGATTTTGTCACAAATAAAAATTGATCAGTCATAATAATAATAAGACAAGCTAGCTGTCTTCTTATTACTCGTAACAGATGCTGCTCAATTAGCCTACAAATCAGATGTGCCACCGCTCGAGTTCACCTAAATTTCAAGAGAAAAAAAATTTAAAAAAACAACAAAAAGGGTCGAGGCCGACTTGTCTGGAAAAAGGATGAACCCAAGTGGAAGTCCTGTAAATCTACTCCAGTCCTACAATATTCAGAAAATTACACATACACACACACACACACAAATTCCAGAAAATTCTCTTATCCTCAGCAAGTAGCCAGACATTCTCCATATCCCTCTCTCTCTCTGTATCATTTCCTTCTCTGACCAGTTTAATGCTATTTTAATGGCGTCTCTAGGTTCTATGGTGTTCTTCTACGGCTACATTTCAACTTCTTTTTTGTCTCTTGTACTACTATTGCTAGTTAGAAGCTCAATCACTGCCACTGCTTCTACGACAAACTCATCCAAGCACTAGAAAACGCCCAGTATCAGATGCCAAGAAACACTAGAGCAGTTCAGATCATATCACTTAAGTATTTGAGACACCCATTCTCAGTGTTCATCAAACTTTCCACAACACACAGCAAATCCACAACACACAAACAACAAGAGATCTACAGAAAGAAATTTACAGAGAGAGGGAGGTGAAGGTACCTGAAGATGGAGACGAGAGAGAGACTAACATGGTGATGAAGATGGCGACAGCGATGGTGACGGAGACGGCGACGGCGATGGAGATGAGCGAGTGTCGCGGAGGCAGAGATGAGAGAGTGTCGGAGGTGGAGAGGAGAGAGATTCACCGGTGGAGAAGATAGAAGCGCAGGGGATGTATAATACAATTTAAAATAATTGTATTAATTTCGTGTAATGTATAATAATGCAGTGGTTTTTTTCTGCACCAAATAATATAACATTACATTAAATTATATAGTGTATTATTTAAAATAATGTAAAATTTATTCTAAACATAAGTATTGAATAAATTAATATAGTGCAGAATTTTTATATAATACAATGTAGGTTGTCAAACATGTCCTTAGAGTATTATTATTCCATTGTATGTTAGGTGATAAATTTATCACTATTGTCATATTGCTAAATTAATTACTTGATATTTTATTGCCTTTGTTTTATAATTTAACCAAAAAAATGGCACTACATTGCTTTTATCCTTCAAGGATTCGTGAAATCCTGAAATGCTATCCATAAAAATGGTAGTGAGCATTAAAAAGGGTATATGAACAAGCAGAAGAAAATAACTTCAAAATCCGAAGGTTTAATGAAACAATTCACCTCTAAAGTTCTATAAAATGACATTTACTCCCTTTCTGTCAATTAATTACGCCGTGGCTTGTATCTTGCTCTTCAACGCATTATACTAAAACCTAAAATTAAAGGACAAAATAATAAACCTTGAGACACTTTTGAACATTTTTTAAATCTTGAAAAGATAATTATCATTTAACGTAGACATTGTTATTTACCCAATAATCGAATATAGAACATAAGCTTTTCGAATACGAGAAAGACGAGGTGAAACTACGTAAGATGAGTGCAATATGAAGCCGCCGCTTAAACTTTCGTTGGTTATCTGGGGAGCGAAAGACCGAATGGGTAACATAACACAGAGTAAGTGGTTCATACACAAGGGATTAACAACGGACAAGGGATTAAACGCGATTCAAGTGCTAAAAGTAGAAGTAGAAGGAATCTGTTTTTATCCAAGAAAATTCCCAATACATTTAGTTTAATAATAATAACTTAAAAAGAGTAGAACGCCATTTTCAATTTCAACATGTCTCAAAAGTGATGATGCTACCATATAACCAATGACATCAAACTAGTACATGAGCTGCGCCGTTAAAATGATTCTGGGAAAGGATAAAAGCAATATTAAACCATGAATACAGAGTTTGTCCAACAGCCCTGATGACTGAAACTAATCTCTTTCTCCGCTTTGCCGCCATTGTTTTTTTTTTTTTTTCCCTTCTTTTTTCCGATTTCTCGATGACATTGTTACAACGAGCGGAAAGGAAATAGGGGAAAGCCAAAAAAAGGGAAAAAGGAAGAAAAAAAACTCATGATGCAACAAGATCAGGGGTTTCTGCTTCAATGGATAACAAGGCAGTACGTACTTTGTCCAACCAATTGTCTAGCCGATCTCGCAAGGATTTGATCTGCGGAATTCCCAAAACTCTTGGCTGCACCCAGGACACGTGTACTGTTCCCTCAACTTGATCAATTATTCCCTCGATGAGATGAACCTGCACCAAGATTCTCTCCACGTTTAAGTTTTTAGATAAACAAGCTTTAAATAAAGTTTATCATCGCACAAAGATTAACTAAAAGACAAGCTTTCGATGGAATCTCTCATTTTTTCAAACTTCACATGGTTCCTACGTGAAACCATCAAGTCACCAACACCTCAGGCTGTTCTACTACATGATAAGACATCTCTAAAACCAATTACTACAGTGTGTGTTTCAATACCAAAAAAATCCCCCTAACTACTCTTATGAGCCACTTGAACTGACTCTATTGTCAAACCCTACAACCTTGCTAGTCAGAAAGATCAAGAACAACCTGAATCTTTAGGGAATTTAAGCTTTTATTATTGTGTAGCCACAATTAGAAATAATTATAAAACACCAACATAAACTGTAAAATTCTTGTAATGAGTCCAGAAAGGCACAAATACTTCAGCAAATTTTCATGTCATTACTTAAAACATTCTTAGTATACATCCAATATCAAAATGCATCTCACAAAACATATTCCATGCAAAGTACATGCTGACAGCACACCTGGCTCTTAAATGTCATGACCCGCACAAAACTACCATTAAATAATGCAAAACATGGAAAGAATAGAAATTTGACGCAAACAGCACAACATGGAGGATACATCTAATGAAAGCAGTTCAACTAGGCCTATAAAGATAGTCAGCAATACCTTTTGGTCCCCTGAAGCATTAACTACTTGGCCAGTATGAATATACTTTCTAAAACAGGTTTTTCTCAATCAATAAAGTTACAACTTAGAGTTGCACACACCACAAAGCACCTTCAATCTGCCCCACTTTTTACAGGGTTTCTAAACTCAAGCTAACAAATGTGGTTGGCATATTTCCAAATAAAGAAATACCAGTAATTATTCTGAAATAAATGAAAATATT
Source organism: Boswellia sacra (assembly GCA_013180625.2). NCBI lineage: Eukaryota > Viridiplantae > Streptophyta > Magnoliopsida > Sapindales > Burseraceae > Boswellia > Boswellia sacra. The sequence continues at coordinate 463,198 of SNVD02012572.1, read as the reverse complement.
ACAGCGAAAGATGAAACTCAGGGTAATACTAGTTTGAGCTTCGATTTAACAAAAATTCTCAATCTGAAGAATGTCAATGGAAAAAACATTAATAATAAGTCAAAGCTATCATAAATACCTAATGACTCGTAAAATGTCTTCTTCTGGGAACTACTGAATGATGTCAAAAGAGAAAAAAGAAGGGAGAGAGAGAGAGAGAGAGAGAGAGAGAGAGAGAGAGAGAGAGAGAGAGAGAGAGAGAGAGAGAGCTCAACTTGAAAGGAGTATCATCTGTTTGCAATGATTTAACTATAAACAAGACCACAAAGAATGTTCTGATCAGCGGAGTTGAGGAAACTGCATGTGATTATTGAAATCTATTTCTCCTTTTGTTCACTATCTGAACCTCGAGAGAAAAAAGTATAAAGAATGTTTTTCTGGTTCTGATTCTGATTGTTTTCCTCTCTATTACTATTAGTAAAAACTCCTAACATTTTCAATCTAAGAAGTGATGTGAACTCATTAATCACCAAAATGAAACTAGAAAATACCCAAGATTTTTTCTTCCTACGTCCCATCTTGCCATCGAAAAATAAATCCATTTTGGTTTCATGGGTTAAAGCCCCTACGACTTTGAACTCTAGTCAGTTTATGTATTTTGCTTATTTACAATTAGGGGAGGTTGATTTCAGGATAATTATTCAGAGAGGAGAGCAATGATGAAACAAGTGAGCTTCAGTGCATAGCATACACCATGCTTTGTTGAAAGGAATTTAGGCAAGCACCATCGCAAGTAGCAGTCAAGGTCAGTAAAACCTTCTAAAGATTCAAATTCATAATACTGTTTTGAAAATCCAAATAAAATCTCCCTTGAGCTCAGATAGCTAAAAGATCCTCTTCCTTCCATTGGGTGGGGGTGGCAGAGGCAAAAAGAGAGAGGAAGAAAGGGTACCTATAGAAGACTCAAACTTTTGTCTCTCACATAAATAGAGCCAATAATTAAAAAAAAAAAATTTGCAAGTGTGTTTGGTGACTTTTATATGCAAATTTTTTTCTAATTCTTCTAAACTATGTATTGTCTTTTAGGAAAGGTTTTTAACAGTTATCAAGAAACTTATGCTGAACCTATCAGCCACATTAGAAACAATAGATACATTCAACAAGTGTGCTAAAGTAGGAAAAAGGTGTAACATATTACAATCTCCGACAAGATCTCTACATCTATCGTTATACTATACAATGACAATCACATATTACAATCTCCGACAAAATTCCTACATCTCTCATTATGCTATACAATGACAATCACAGATCAGAACAGGAAATTATAACAAATTCTAATACATCTAATAATGTATTAATTTTCAACCTGTTGCATCCAACATGAAGCCATAGAAGGCAACCAAGCTAGTTAATTTGACGTCAAACAGAGCTTGTAGAATTGGAATGAATAGAATATGGTTTTATTTTCCCAATAAGCGAATGAAGTAATATATGTATAAAAATGAAAACAAGAAGAAACTTACTGAAAGAGACTTCATAAGAAGATGCTCTACATCTTCAATAGAAAGTCTTGTGCGCTCTGCAATGATGTTTAATGGAATAGTTCGATCCTCAGAAGGCCGACTGCAAGGATGCACTTATCAGTACAATTTGATAACAATACACCAAAAAAAATTGCAAAATAGTGAACAAAAATTACTACAATCATATTTACCTAAAGATAATTTCCATCAAACAAAGAATATTAATCTTTTCCAATAGCTTCTTCTCGTTCTCAACTAATGCTGGTTGAGCCCTAAGGGAAGCATTATGTACACGGCATAACTCCTGATACCGAACTAGGTCACCAGCATTAAATGCTTGAAGCATATAATACAACCACTCTACCTTCGTTCCTATAAGACTCTTAATCTGTAAAAATGATATAAGACACAATCATCCCAAGGACAATGAAAAGATAAAACAGAAATCAAGTCAGATACCACAAAATTATAATTAGAAATGTAAAGAAATCACGCAACAACACATGACACAATATAATGCATGATTTCGCACCCCTACTAACAAAGTATAAACTTTGTGCAATGGCTAGTCTCTAAAACACTAACACTAACAATAACACACAGACTTGCAAGAAGAAGGACATGATTAAAAGAAAAATATCTTACTGACAATATATATAAACAATGCATGCAGATAATTTAACACGTTCACAAACAAGGACACTGAATATAATTATATTCAGCATGCAAGTTGAACAATAAGAAAGCTAGCAAGTTTTCAAACAAAACATTGGTGGTATTTTAATGATGCAAAAGTGATATTAGGTCAAGAAACCAAGACCTAAGACATGGGAAAAGGCACAAGATTGAGGTTATGCTTCTCTCAGTTGATAATAAGAGTTGAAGACTGGTCCAGAATAGCACATGAAGATGTTAGTTTCCTTCACATCGTGGAAATTTAAGAAAATCCCTGATTCGAGTACTATGACTAACAGTGGGTTGGGCCAAGCAACAGGTAGCAAAACCAGAAAGCTTTCATGAAAAGTCGGCAATATGCTTCTACAGCCTTTAATCCAATATTGCAATATAGAAATACAGTTTATTGTTGCACATTAGAAGAATACAGGCACAGAACTGAAAGCACAAATGACCGAACTCAGCACAAAGACAGGGATTGGCATCTCCAAATAATTTCATAAAACCAAAGATAGCATCAATGACACTTTTACAAACACTCAAAATTATTATAAGTGCATACTGTGCACTACCCTACTTTTTGTCATCCTATGAGAAGAAAACAAGAACACAATGGCCTTTTTTTGCAAACACAAATTCCAATTGCTCTCTTATCAAATGCAGTGCATTCAGTTCTCTCATCTGTAAAAGATTTCACCAAAATGGAGCATTCAGATTCTTATAGGAATCATATCTGCCTATATGAATGTACAAGTTCTTAAGAAATAAATCCTCTTCTTACTATTTTCATCGACTTTAAAAGGTTCCATATGGGCTTAAACCGAGCCCCTTACACATATTCATCACTGTTGAAACATATTTAAAAGTTAACTCTGCTAACAAGGGGTAACCAATGAAGAACAAACTCAAGACCTTGTATTAAATATCATCAAATATGGGTCTAAAAAAAAAAACCCAAAATGAAGAAGGGTTGAGGTATAGACAATGAACTCAAAACCTAAAATTGGGCTAAAGTTGGACCTCAACTTTAACAAAGTAAATTGTAGCACTACTGTTAATAATTAATCAACAAATGCCACTTCATGAAATTGCAGAAATAACGAGCCAGCAAAAAGTCTTTAGATATATAAAAATGCAATCAAGCATTACTTCATCTAAGTAAATCACATACAACTGAAGAGAAGAATCTCAAGAAAACAAATCTTCTTCAAAGATATTCTTACAATAGGGTGCGCAAGCAGTTCCCCAAAATTGTAGATGTTATCTCCCAGCAGTGCAGAAAGGGAGAGATCAAATGCCAAATCCTGAAGAATATTAGCAAACCCTAAATTTGTTAACATCCAATGAAGATTGACAAAGCAATGCACAATAAGCTGTAAATGCCTACTTTTTTTTTCCTTTCTGGGTCCAAGAAAATCCAAAGTGCATGTGACATTATGTTCATAGAAAAAAGTAATAACAATAATTTAAAACAATAATCTTCATATCCAAACCAGCACTGCCAAAAGCATTTATCGAGAAAACAAAATTGAAAAACAGTTGCCATTTCTTATTTTTATTTTAATTTTTTTACGTGATGGATAACAACAAAGATTATATACAAGAAAGAAAAGATGCAAAAAAAGCTAAGCAAGGGTCCAAAGGAGCATAAAAAATAAGAAATATAATTAAAAAAAATGCATATAATGAAGTGAAGAACTCCACAACTATTGATGGTAAAATAGCCCCTAAAAAATAAAGAAAGTCAATCCCTGAAATACTGATTATCCTAGACACCGTTCAATTTACACTTTCATAAATGCTCCAATTTACATCTCTTGATCACAAATTGAGCTTTTTGGTAACATTCTACCATGTAATGACATGAAATTATCGCATAGCAGTATTGAAAATTTTTCACATATCCTGACTTCCTCTCATAGAAATTTAACATGTATCAAAATACTTTTCTTCCCTCGTAATTATGAAACATAAAAAGATCCTTCCATAAAATAAAATTCAAACAGAAACTTGCCAGGTCATAGAATATAGTACTAAGTTCTTATAAATTTGAGAGAGCACAAGAAATCTATTGAAAAAGAAAATGTTGGTCTTCTTTAATAATACTAAACTAAAAGACAAGCACATACCAGCTTGAATGATTCTGAGAGAGACTCCACTGACGTGTATGCCAGATAAAGAAGAGCACATTTGTAAAATTCAGCAAATTCCTGGTTATATTTGTGGTATTGAGATGAAACCCAATAATAGCTGGCATAAACAGATGGATCAATATCAGTCATGCTGTCAAGTGTACTCTTTCCATCTTCCAGAATTTTTTTGCACTCCTTTCTATCTCCTTGCTCAAGTTTGAACATTGCTATTTGCATCTTAATAAAAAGGATTGGCTCCTCTATGCGCTGCTCACCTGTTGCTCGTAGTTTCTCAATCACACCCTCAAGATAATTAATGGCAGCTTCTTTCTCAGCATACTGCCGAGAAACTGTAACAGCAAAGTGTGCAAGCTTGAGAAGATTGATCTTGGTCTCAAAATCAGTGATGAAGTTGTGATATAATTGTATCAGAGCATCACCAGCCTGAAATCAAATACCAAAAATATTATCGAATTAGCAGTTAGTTCCGCATTTAAAAAGGAGAAAAACCAAATGTCACAACAATGAAAGCAATCAGATATATTTGTAAAAGCTCCATAACAAATTCTGTGCTAAGAACATCAAGAAAGAACTATAAAAGCTGCGCAGCATTTGCATATGCCAATCATTTTAATGTAGCAGGCCTGACCAAAGACAAGTTGATCATCACAAACTCAAGCCAATATTTTTGCACTACATTCAACTTGTTCTCATAAAATCTATCACAACATCAGTTTCAACTCTTGTTTTTGGGAGAACCTTCAGATGGTGAAGCGAAGATTAACCAATTTAAAGATTACTACACTAAATTTAAACACTAGTAACGTGCTCCTTAAATTCTCGTCAAAGGAAGAAAATTTATATTGACCTCCTCCTTATAAAACATATATAACATGCTCCACATTCAAACTCAATCCAACTCCAACACACCAAACCACTAAATTACACAAGACAATAACCACCATAAAAAAAACTAATGCCTATTAGTTCTTAAGTGAAAACTAAACCATATAAGCAAAACTACAATTACAAAACAAAAAAGTTTTCAAGAATTTCATAATAAAAGCAAACTCCAGCCGTCTTTAAACACAGCAAGATTTTGCATGCGAAACAGAAAACCAAAAAAAAAAAATAAACAGTAGCATGACGCGCAACTAAGAATCAAAAGTCAACTTCAATAATCGACTGAATTTTCCATTCAAAACCCTAGCTCAATTATTCCATAATCCAAACAAACAACCTTTCTCGAGATCTACAAACCCTGGCCTAAGAAAACAAAGATAAGAACATAAAGAGGAATCGAAATTGAAGTAGACCTGGAAGACCGTGAGAGCAACGAACTGTTCGAGCTTGAGAGTGAGCTGGTGCCAGAGCTTCTTCTGGTACAGATCTGCCAAAGTATTGTACCACTCGCCAAGCTCCGGGTGAGCGTTGCGCAAGGTTTCCAGGTACTGAAGAGCAGCCATGGTCGTCCAAGATTCACAGCCGAAACAAGAGAAGAGTTTCAGAAATGCAAGCTCTGTGAAGAAATTGAAATCTGAAAAACCTCTTCGTGTTCCGTGTGCCTTTTATGTCTTTTTTCTTGAACCCAAAGAAAAGTATAATATCGACTCAAGTTTGTTTTGAAATAAACAAGACCATAATTCGTTACCGGGCCCAACTGCCCTGACGGGCCACGGGCCCAATAACCGTTCAACTAGCGGGGTTTGGTAATCTCCGGTAACTGATTCCTCCCCTAAATTTTATAAATATACGTTGCACCCTTGTTGACATTATTTTGGTACGGTACCTGAACTTGATATTTGCTAACTTATACTTTAACCATTGCTTTGCATTTAGTATAAGCCAGCTTATTTTAGGACTGATCGTTTAGGGATTTAATGTAATTTTTAATTAAAATATTGGGGTTAAATAAATTTTAAAAATTTATAGGTTAAAATTATTTGATCTGAACTTTAAGAGTGTTATGTAAATATCCCTTAATAAAGATTATGAAACATAATAGTAATTTTCTTAGATTTTGAGTGGGAAAAATAAAAAATAACTAGCTCTTGAGAGTTTTTTGAAAGTGATCAAATATATTTTTTAGTGTCTAACTGAATGTTAAGATTATGAATTGATTGATAACTCAAAAGTTATTAATTAATGCTAGATAAGTGTCTAAAAAGATATTATATTATATAGCAATGTTAAATGTTTGTCCAACGATAAGTTGCACTATACATTTTAGAAACTTAAAGTAAATTTGATATTCGAATAATAGGTTAACCATAATATCTAAAATTTTTAAAGAAGTGTTTCTTAAAAGATCCTCCAAAAAATAGTTGTGTTTTTATATTCCCAAATTTAGGGAGGTAGGTGGAAGTGCCGACAATTTGAGCGGAGATGAGTATTTCCTCAAAAGTCTCAATAGAATAAGTATTTTTGAGTTATATCTGTTATTATTTAACATCAAATGTTATTAGCATTATCACACTTCTTATAATATCTTAAGGCAAAATTAATTTATATAACTAAGATATTAATTTTGAAATAATAATATTTTCAAAATAACGAAATATGAATTTAAAAAATAATCATCTTGCAATTTTAAAATAAAGAAATTCATTTGAATCATTTCAATGTATTATCTATTATGGGAAAATTTTTCAATTTTAATTATAATTTTTCATCGTTTTATAATTGAAAGGGGTGAAAATGACTTTTTATTCGAACTTCTGGAGAGGTGAGTGTCTTTTTCTTAAACATCATGGGATCGAATGGTATTTTCTTAAACCCCGGGTGAGGTAAGCGACAATGACCCTTCTTTATTTTATAATTTATTGGTAGATAAGGATATTTTAAAGGTATGGTCGAATCATAACGAAACCAACCAACACCACCAACAAAATGAAACCATATATTCATGAGGTAAATATTCAACCTCCCCAAAGGTTTACCGAAATTTCAAGAACCTCCCCTTGGTCAAATAATCGAATAAATATTCATGAACTCCCTTGAAATATAATGATACCCGTATACTCAACTATTTATTAGAAATTAGACTGTGAAAACATTGATAAATTTCACCAAATTAATTAGATTTGAAGGGAAATCCTAGCAATTTTGCCAAACCTTTAGGGGGGTCATGTTATTACCCTATTATTTGTCATTATTGGTTGCAGCAATCGCTCATCGGTGCATGGAGTTAATTGGTTACGCTGTATGGTGAAATCAATCATACACTTTTATGACTTGCAAGCAAAGCAAAGTTGAAAGGTATCTTCTTCAAACTCTTTTTATATATTCATTCTCCACAAATGGAAGCAAGCAAGCAAAGCAAATTGCGCAGAATGAAGGGCTTCTTCTTCAACTACACAACACTTCTCGCCATCTTCTTCCTGATCTTCATGGTATTTTCATCCTCCTCCATTGCAGCCCACTCTGAAGCTGCTGCGATTGGCGTCGGTGTTACAGGGGGCAAAGAGAGTCATCAGTTAAGCAAGCCGAGGATGAATCATGGAAGCTTTCGTGGACCTCGGAAACACCTTGTCAATCCCACATCGGAGAACCCACTTCAAGTTGCCAAGTTGCCTGTTTAAGTACTATTAACATATAACCCTTTTCATGTAATGTTAGATTTAATATTTTCTATAATTTTCATAAAGATCTGCATTTAAATAATTTTTTTGGGGTTTTATTATATTAGTTTAATTTCTTTTTGATTTTTGTACATATAATATTGCTTATCATATTTAATTTTTTTCGCATAATGGTTTGTGCATCTTTATGTGTTATGATTCACTAAGCTCCCAGAAATTTTTATCGTTTTTTTTTTTTTACTATGAAGAAATGCTCCACAAAAATAACCCCTGATCATCCGCTAATTTGATAATTTAGAAGGGTATCTTTGAAAATTTCAGCAATTTGCAAGGGATAATAAATTGTACTTTCAACTGACTAAACGTTAACTTCATTGATCTACTTTGACCTGATATACTGTGTGAATTACCGAGAATGCCCATGGATAGTTTAATCGCCACTGCCCGGTAATGGCCTCTTAAATTAGAGGTCTAGTTGAACTTTGACCAAAATTTAGGAATCAAACGCAATATAATTAGATGTTTGATAACCATATCAATCGTATCTCGTAAGTCAGCTAATGCTAGAGTTCCGGCTCAAGTACCTTGTTTCTTTTGTACTTTCATTCAATTCGAATATCAGAGAGTGATTGCGCCAATTGTTTCATTGAACCCCTTTATTTATTTTTAATCTTTATTCATGTGATAAATAATCCACTATAAGAATGAGTGTTTACCCCTATTGGAATAACTTGATCTACAATAATCTTTAAATTAAGAACACGAATTGAATAAAAATTTAAGTTAAGAAAAAAAATTAATAGTTGGTGCTCTAGAATAATGGCAGGAGAATTTTTTAGGTTATAATCACATACCATAATGGGAGAATTTATATTGCTGTTGAGTATTCTTAGAGTAAAGCCAATCATTAATTACAAATAATTTACTTCTGATTATCTAATTAGTCTTTAATCAAGAGTCAACCAACATAACCAAATGCCAACAGCCCCAACAACAACAATGAATGGTCATTATGCAAAAGAATTTCATATAATAAGACCGGTTTGCTGTTCGAATATTTTGAACATTGACCCAATACCACAGAATACGAACATCAATAGTCAAAAGTGCAATCTCCCAGTGGCACCCATTCTTCACGGGACATGCCCCTGAGTTGTCGCTCAAGGTCGAGGAAGACTTGCACAGATACTGTGAACTAATAACACAGACCATGGTTATTCGGTTGGGGGGTGGGGGGTGTGGGGAGGGAGGAAAGGAAAGAAAAAAGATTTGATACACAGACCAAATTTCAGAGAAGGTTGAAAAAATCAGGATTATCTGAAATTTTCATATTATTTATCAAATGTACATACTTTTTACCAATTTTGATCCGGACAAATGCAAACGAGTATGCAAGAGGTAAATCATATAAAAATGAGATAAGGAAACTATATATGGAAATTATGCAAAGACAAAACCATCAGGAATCAATACCAGGTTTTAGACCCCAGATGGATTATATTCCTCAAGTAGGTTTAGTAAATTATGTTCAGGAGCACTAAGCGATGGTAGAATCATGCGGTTTGGCCGTGGCGGTTTTGATCCAACAGCTTCAGGTTCAAGGGCTCCTCCTTCCTTCATAACTGGCAAGTCAGTTCTTCTCCTCATGCCTGCTGACACTCGCTCTTTCCATAATCTCCCATCCTGTTAGAAGTAAAATTTCGTTATCAAATCCATAAATTCTAACAGTTGTCACACATAAAAGTAATAGATACAAGATCATAGAAAACCAGTCATCTAGATATACAGACCCATGATTCACACAAACCTGACCCGTTTATCATCAATCTGGTAGTCATTCTTCGCCTATGCGTACACACAAGCAACATTGCAAGGCCAATTCTAAGTATCCTGATTATGAAAGACAGTCATATCATAATTCACAATGGAATATGATAAAGTACACAGCCTTTTACAACTGCTCATTTTGACAGATAATAGTACCCATTAAATGTTTCTAACAACTAAGCTTGTGATGCATGTGTAGACCAAAGGAGAATCCTCCAAAAGTGACATCGGCTTTTTCTGCTTAATCGGGCTCAGGTCAATTTTTGTCTGTTCTTCACTTTTCAAGATTGTGCAAGTGACTTTGAAACCACATCCCGACATTCACACATTTCTTCAAACAACTTTGATATATACTTATATAGATATTGTGACGACATACATAAATTTTAAGAAGTCAGGATTCTGAATCCAGATGTCTGGCTTGAGATAGATTGGCCTATTTGCAAAGTTGTGGTGGGCATTACGCAATGACGGTTTCATTTCTTAGTGGTGTAAGTGTACCGTTGGCAAGCAGGAACTGAATCAGTGGTCAAAGGTGGCAATGAGTAGTAGCAAATGTGGCTGTCACTGTCCAGGCAGTGTATGGTGGTCAGCATAACAGATGGACGTGTTCGGCAGTAATTACAGCAGAGCGCAGAAGCAGACTGGAGATATGTCACAAAGGTTACAATGATAATCATGCATCAAGATGATATGACAGCAATGGGGCAATAATCAGGTTTACTCCGGCTGTTAAACAGAAGAGCCATTGTAAATTGTTTTGTCCTCAATTAGACATGTGGCTTAGCAGCAGCAATGTTATAGTCACAGTAGTGCGGCAAAGATGACACTGGGTGTTGAGGATTAGCAAACCTCCTAGTTAGTTAACCACTTAGAAAATTTTAAACCAAAGATCCAGCCCTTTCAATTTTCATATCCAAAGTCCTGTAAAAGTTATTGGGGAACACCTCTAGATCAAATTGATTCTCGGATTTCCCTATGACGGAAAAATGACAACATCAACCAGAAGCCATTCATCAAAAATAGCATTATCAAATATAAATCATATATTTAGATGCATCGATTCATATCTCATGGACCCACCTTCATCAAAGAGAGGGGAGATTTCATATGAAATTTGACATATTGCAAGGAAGATCTCTGAAAAATTTTGCTTTATCATATTCAGTCGGAAGAGTTTAGGTACTACTTTCAAAGTGATTCTCGATGGGAGAACCCAGCCTATTCAAGAAGAATCGCAGCAATTCCCTAGATATTTAAGAGATGCTTCTGACATACTTCAAAACCCTTCAAATCCAACATAATATCAACAAAACACAGGCAATGTCCATACATACATCCTAAAACATAAAAGGTAGTTATGCTTCCAACAACAAACAACTTAACTGTATTAGTTTAAGCATCCAACTTTGCATAGTTGAAACACTCAGTAAGTGTTCAATGCATGAAATATTAAAGGATAACTGAAAGGCAAGATCATTTACAACTATGGATACCAGTAAAAATCAAATTTTGTGCCTGAATCTAATGTACACACTACACAATAATTTATAGATATCTCATTTTTACCAATTATAATCCAACCAATTTGTATGGAGTTTTAGTATCCACCACAGAATACCAACAGATATTGTCATGTAGGCCTACAAATCTCGTCAAAAGTATGTGGTATGATCCAAATAAAGCACAAATTCTTATCATAATTATCACCGATTTAGTTAATCCAGTGCAATCCCACAATAAATTAAAACATTATATGTGCAGATACACAATTTAAAAGCGAAGAACAATATTAAACTTACATTGAGAATTGAAGGTTCAGGTAGTGGACATGCAATTGGTTGATCATTGTGGAGAGGTTCAATAGGGTGTTCAACTGGCTTAAATTCCACCGCTACTTCAATACCATGAGTAGCAGCAGCAGTTACAATAGCAGCACCTGGAATAACCGGATTTGGGGGCAAGACTTCTCTTTCATCCTGGTCCACGATTAATTCAGCAAGAAAAGACAATCAGTCAGCAGCTAGAAGAAAATATCAATGAAACCTGTTGCTGCATAAAGTCTGACTAAAACGAAAAACAAAAATACTTAAAAATAATTCAGGAAAAGGAAAAGAAAGAAAGAAGCCAATTTCTTCTCAAAATTAATGAGCAAAACAAGGATGAGTTCCAAAGGAACTACATACGGTAAACACAGACCAGAATCTAACGTTAAATTAGTGCATTCTATTCAGTAACCGACTTAAAAATTTTAGAGTATGATCAAATATAGGTTCAAAGTAGAATTGAAAAAAACTGAATCGAGAACGCCATACTTTCAAGTACAAACCAATGAACAAATATATGGGAAAAGTCAAACCTCATATAATCTAGAAACAAGCAACAGTAGCAACACTCAAATCCATTCAATAAAGTGTCATAATTGTATTAGAACGGTCAAACCAAGTCATGAAATACTAAACACAAGAACAACATAAAGTGGAAATCAAATAGATTTACACATGACTGATGATTAGATTCCAAGTTTCCTACAACAAAACAAACTTCACCGTTAAAATGAAGTAGCAGCAACAAGTTAAAAGCGACATACAAGGGCACTTTGAGTTCGTCGATGGCCAGCTCTACCAACAGAGAACCTTGAGAAAATACCCACCATAACTCTTCCTTTGTTTCAGCTATTCACACAAAAGGGTCGTCTGATCTCGGCTTAACTAGCCCTTTAAACCACGTTTTCTCTCGCAATTGCTAGAAATATAGCAAGAGCGAGCATGTCACTGTACTATTGTCAAAGAAAAAAAACTTCTTTTTTCTTCTTTTATCTGATCATCCAATAGCCTAGATTTGATGTCACAATCTGGACAGGTGAGAGAGATTGAGATTGAGATTGGCAGGGCAGGGCAGGGGCAGAAGCAGCTGTAGCGGTTGGTTGCTTGGCGTAATGGGTTTTGTCTGGCTGTCTAGATTCTGTGTTCGTATTGTGTTGTGAGTAGTAACTGCAAATATAATAAAGGGCAGTCAACAAGCTTAAGCTTGAATTAGAAGAAGAAAACAAAGCTCTGGCTGGAATTGATGAGAGAACCCATGAAAGATAATCTTTTTAAATAATTGGATGGAAAGGGGAACGAAGCCAATTGGTTTGTTAAAGGTAAAAAGTCGGCTTGCAACTTCAACTTTAGAGCAGCTTGTGTTTTGCTATTTGTTAGAGAAGTTGGGTTACACGTGTCATGTTGTTCGTGTGCTCCCAACTCCTCAACGAACCCCACGCGCCCTGTCAACTCACCCTATCACTCGCCATAATATCTTAGGATGAAAAAACCACATGGAGGTTGTTAATTTCTATTTTTAAAGGTTAGGGGAGGTAAGTGAGACTATCCCATTGGTGAATAAGGAAGCCCTTAAGAGGCTAAAGCCCTCTTGGTTTCGTCACACTGTCACTCGCCCACGCAGAAAAATGAGTGACGAAAATCTTGAAGAATGGGACGAAGATTTCTTGGAGCAACTGATCCAAGTGGAAGAACTCGCCCGCTCTTGTTTAACGCAACAACCGCCGGTGAATTTAGCCACTCATTCCCCTCCAAGAGAGCTCTCTCAGAGAACTCATTCTATTTCCTCCACTGATAATGCCAAGGACCTCGAAATTAACCGCTTGAAGGTTAGAACTGCTTTCTTGAATGAAAAAAGAAATTTTTAGTGCTTTTACTCAAAAGGGTTCTTTCTATTTTGCTTTGTATTTTTTCTTGATTTCATAAAAACACTCCCAAATGCAACATGGGTTTACATTATATATTTATCTATCTATTGTCTTATTTAGTTCTCATTGGTGTGGCATTAATGGAAGATGTCTCACTTTGAAAATGAAATTCTTCAAATGAACTGTTCATTTGTGTTCATTAAGAAAGATAGGAAGTTTTGATGTAAGTCTTATGAATTGTAATTACAGAAGGAGCTGGGGCGTGTCTCCAAGCAGCTAGCAGAGTTGGTATGTATATTAAATCATTTCGAGAGATGTTTTGATTAGTGATCTTGCATATTTGTTTGTATTTATGTAATTTAGAGTTCCTGCAAATATTAGAATGAATTTCTATATTTCTACATTTTCAGGAAAATGAGTGCTTTCAACTTAAGAAGGAAAGAAATGAGAAAGAGGCGCTGTATAAATTGTCATCTTCAAAGAATGATGAAAGAGTTGCTAACATTCATGAGTTCAGAGATATGAAATTGTAAGTAACTATGTATGCATACATATATGTCGTTTAGTGTGTACTTGAACTTCGCACAACCAGTGAGTACTTTAACTATCCAAGGTTTGTTAGGTGCTAATCATGACACATATGGTGAAAGTAGATCATATATGAAGAGGCTTGGCTTAGGAATTTTGTTTATTTTTTATATGAACTAATAATATGACATTTTTAAAAGTGTTTTCTTTTACAGGCTAGCTAAAATTTTATAAATATTATTATTCTCATTTTTTTGGAAAAAAATTCTAATAAATATCAAGAAGAAATGTATCTGGCTATTTTTAGATGTTTGCCATTTTTTACTAGAAAGTAGCATTAATAAGAACAAATACTCCTTCATGTTAGGGAAAACAAGAGAATGAAACTGAAAACACACCAATGTAGGTTGAAATGGCCTTAAAAGTTTCTATGATGATAGTCCGACTTTTGCCCCTAAACTAATCAACCAAAGACAGCCTTTTTTCAATACAAAAAAGTGAATCTAGATTTGGTGAAACTAATTTGAAACCATGTTGGACCTTTCTCAAAATCAGAAGCTCCCTTGATCATGTTGAACATGTCTGACTGAGAAAGCACTTCTCTGCCTAACCAAAATAATAAAAATGGGCCATAGGTATTGAAGTTTGCAAAGAGTAGGATTAATGTTTCGGGTGTCTATCAAAAAGAATTTGACAGTTTATAGATTAATTTGGCTTTGTATTGGTTTAGGATCAAAGCTAACTCTGACATTTCTTGAAATTTGTTTATTTTGGCTTTTGCTAAGCTGTGAATAACATATGTAACTTAATTCTGAGACAGACCTCTTGCTCTGAAATAGGTCTAATAGTAAAGTTTGTTAAACGATTTGTAGCATATATAACAACTTTTTATCTTTTCGAACTTTGTCTCTGTTTATTAATCAAAATATTTGAATGACTTTGGTTGCCTCAAGGCAGCTAGATTTTCTTACTTTTGTGTTTAAGAAAATGAACCTGTTTTTTCACGAGGAATATAACATTGTATACTTTAAATGAGAGTAAGGTAGTTAGCTTTTTTATATTTATATTTTACAAACTCATTTAATTGTGAAATCTTTAAATGATATTGGCCAATGTAAAGGAAATATGTGGATGCTGCTGTCGATTATCATGGGTTTTCCAGAAAACTTCAGAATGTGTATGCTTCAGATGATCAGACTGGCCTCCACATTAATATAGGTGAGAAATGAATTAGAGATATGTTTGAATATAGGTTTATCTTTTATTTATTCTTCTTCTTCTTCTCTCTTTTTCTCCTCTCCTGACTAGCTAGTTTTCTTCATATCTCTGTTTCTTTGTCCTTGTTGTACCTTAGCCAGCTCAAGCTCTAAGGCCATTGGAGTCCAGGTAGATCTATGTGCACAACTTGATCTTTCTAAGAACTTGGAGGCCATCTGGGGCTCTCCAGCTGATCAGAAGTGGGAAAAAAGCCTGATTTCAGAGTTGTTTACGGATTGTTCATCAGAGCTTCATGAACTTTTTGGCTGGATGAACATAAATACATCAACCAATATAATGGACTCTCTGTCAGTTAAAAGTTCTGGTGTAGCTTTGCAGTACCGTACACACTCTGATCCTACTTCTGAAGCTGCAAAAGTATCTTTCCTCTATTCAGTGCTTATGAAGGTACTGTTGACTAATGCTGTTTTATACAATTGTTTATAATAGACATGGCTGTAGAGCATGTTGCCATCTTTAGCACTCGACACTACTGACCAGTATCTGCAATTTAGAAACAAACTGGGAGTTTTTTCTCCATGTTGATAATTTTTATTCTCTGCTAACATTACTTCATTATTTGATATCTGAAGTATATTAAATGTGCCTGATACCCTTGATGGGTTTTTTTTTTTTCTTTTTTCTTTTTTGTGTTCATATGTTTTTGCCTGATCTATAGACCTCTGGCAGTTATGACACGGAGCCCATGGCAATTTGTCGCGACTTCTTTTACTTGCCAAAAGAAAATGTTAGCATATTAATAATTGGAAAGCTGTGTTGAATGGTCACTCTGATTTGCTCCCCCTTTCTGAAATGGTTATCACTTCTTTAATATTTGTAGTTGATTTTTTTTTTCTTTTCCTGTTTGTTTCGTTTTCATATTTCAGGTCACTAGTGGACTGATGCCGTTGAAGGCTTTGATAGGACCCTTAGTTGATCTCTGCCATGTTGAAAATGTGAGTTATGGCATCTTTTTCTCCTAGAACCTGTATGCAAAGCCCTCTTAAATGTACTAATACTCTTAAACTAAAACAGTAGTTAGTAGGATAGACTCTTGAACCATCTATTATTGCTCTAAGGATGTTAATCATGCTATGCAAAGTACTCTTAGATGTTTAATATTCTAAACTATAACGCTATTCATAGGATAGATTCTTGAACCAATCTATTGTTGCTTTAAGGATGGTCATCATGCTTCTGGAGCAAGAGCTAGGTATTTGGCACTTGCAAGAAATGCTATCATTACTAATTTTATTTTCTGTTGAGGTCTATCCTATAGAGGTACTGAAATTGGATTTGTGATTGATTTCTAAAGTTTGTTGTAAGCCTAAGTGGTTACTTTTTCTTTTCTATATATGGATATCTGTATTGTATAGTCTGTTTTTACTTTTACCAAACATTTTGTTTTGCCATTTGCTGAGGATTTTATCTTTATCACAGGTTGCCATTGTTAATAAATCTTTACGTATACTACATGTATTCTTGAAGCACCTTTTGACTATGGAAAAGAAAGCTGAAGAAAGGTATGGCTTGCCGTTGAAAACGAAGGAAAATATGATTTTCTTATTTCCTAGCGTGAGAATACAACTATATGTGGCCAGCCCTCACCAAGTGATTAGGAAACAAATCAACCTATATGCAATTGGAATAAGTCTCGACATAATTGTTGGAACCTACTGATTTCTAGGGTCAACAATTAGATACTAATGGAACATATGTCTAAAGAACAACATAACTCCCTTATCAACTTTCCTTATTCTAGGTAAATCAATTCGGCACATCTTCAACTCTTACATCTGCTTCACACAACACTGACATGTATAAATTCTTTGTTCTATCGATTCAAGGTTGATTTTGTAGTATGAAGGCATGATACTGTAGAAGCTCACCAATTTTAGGGTTCAGCTTTGGATTTCTCTTAAAGTTTTCTCTCTACTCTCGTTTGCTCGTTCGCTTCTCCTTTTCCCCTTCATTTCTACTTCTTGCAACTTCTGTTTCTGATTCTCCATCACCTTCGATCTGGCCTCGTTGTTGAATTTGTGGTTTCTTGTTTCATTTACCAGTTGCCTGATACCTCTGTTCTATGTATGTGATGCTCCTAGTCTGTGTTTTGTGTGCTTATGAGCTTTGATTTGATCTTTCCAGTGCACTCTACTCAGGGACAATGCCATGGTCGAGGGAGTTATTTCTAGGAACAATATCAGAGATTTCCATGGATCCAGTTGTGCGAAAAATATTCCCTTTTGTGTAAATGAGGATGAAGCATCTTATGCTGGCAACATTCTGTTTCAGACAAGATCACCCGATGCAGAAGCGCTATGCAATAACGAAAGCTGGAGTCCTGGCAAGGCAACATCAGTTTCTTCTTTAAACTGGGTTTCTCTCTTTCGATTGATGCATCAAATTGCAATGAAGAATGTTGAAGAATATGCAAGATCAGAGGCAGTGTCTATCATGAATATGATTGTAATGAATAGTCGTTCTTATATGGAAAGAGAAAAGTAAGCTTTTTGGAATTCCTTTTGTCGAATTTTTTAATGTAATGTGTTGCTTTTCTCTAAAAGAATTTCCTCTATTCTGCTTGAGCCAGGTTTGGCCAGAAACTGGTGCTGGAAAGCATTTCACAACTGCTAAAAGATGAAGCTGGCTTACAGGTGCAAACAGAAGCTGTGCAGCTTCTTTACCTGCTACTAAATTGTGAGCCTACATCATTTTGTTCTTCTGCTTCTTTCTTTTAGTATTATTATTAGGATTACTTTAGTCATAATTTTATTATTCTTTTCAGTAAAATAAATCATTTCACCCCTACTCCTTGTTAATTAATTTCTAGTATCCAACTTGAACTCTCAAACTTGTCAAGGATACTTTCAGTCTGATGCCATTGATTCTAGCTTCAATATTTTTTTAAATTATCTTGTTTGAGGTTCAATACGTGATTGTTGTAACATTACGAGAAAGTACCAATTGGTCTGGCAATCCATGGAACTCAAAATTCATATTAATGGAGCACTCTCATTATTCTTAACGGGAAAAGTACAGGATGGAGTAAGAAAAACAATTAGAAGAGTCATATATTATGCCCAGCCTTTTTGTCTCCCCCCTCCCTTTTCTTTTTCTCTGTTTTGAGATCCAAGATTGATTTGAAGTGGTTTTTTCATAGTCACTGAAATGTACTAACAGCCTGTGATTTGTTTTGAATAATAGCTCCCAAAGTATTTGTCACACTCTGCTCTGGTTGTAATGAGGATGGGAAAACTGTTTCTGGAAATGTCAATCAGGAAAATCCTGCGGCTTCCAAAGGATTCTGTATGGTTCTTGAGGGCTTAGCAGATTGCATAGCTTGCCGTGGAAATGGTGTACAGGTATCATGATATTAGAAAATTCTCTTTTCATCAAAGATTGATAGGGTAATATTTGGTATCAGCAAATACAATTTCTTTTTAAAGTTTCTTGATATTAAATTTCTACTTGTGGGATTACAAATGTATACAGCAAAAAATTATTTAGAACAAAACCTCTGGTAATGTTTATGGCAGAACATTACATAGAGATTGTTAACAAGCTAGTACACTCATATGCATTGTAAATTTAGAGTGTCCATTTTTTCAACCAAATTCCTTATTTCAAGTGATCAATAAAAGTTTTCATATAATAATGATATGAAAATTTAGTGAGATCTGGATCAGATTTGCACCAATGCAGCATAAATATGTTCGAGAAGCATCGTCCTTTTGCTCCCCTCGTCTCTCTTGTTTGAACTTTGTATATGAGTGTATGTCCTAATTCAAGTTTCTTATTCATGGAATTTCACTCTTTTAAGTTTTCTGCTTCTATCTTTAGCTTTATCAACTTTAAAAGTACGCTTTTATATGAAAACCAGTCCATTCTTTGTAATCAGAATAAAAGAGAAGGTTTGTAAAGTTGATCTGTTACGGATGTTGGTAATAATGGATGGGATTCTAATCCGGTTGTTTGAGGTTTTAAGAAAGTCCATGGAGGGCCATATCTCAGTTCGTTTACTGTTCTCCAGTCATTTGAAAAATGTTTTAACTGTAACTGGTGGAAAAGTTGAAGCAATTATTTTTCGTTCTGAAGTACTGACAAAGTCTCAAATAATTATCCGATGAGAATGGACTTTCAGGATTTAAAGCTTCGGAGAAAGGGAATACTTGTGTTGGCTCTCTTAGCCTCATCTGGAGTATCTGGCTTTGAAATTATAGTGAGCCACAAACTATGTAGAGAGACAAATTTTTTAATGCTGATTTTGCAAGTGTTAGTGTCAGAGATGGATGCTGAAGCTGCTGACCATGATGTGCCTGCAGATGTTTTTCGAACAAGGTAATCGATAGTTTAATTAATTTATGGCTACCCTATGGTAATAGTGCAATTTTCTAAATATAGTGCCTAATTCTCCTTATAGACAAGTATTCTTGTAGGTGACTAGCCTGTTATTTTGTATTCCAAAAGTTCTTTAAGGTGCTATTTCAATTTAAAATTGTGGTACTCTTTCTTCAAGAAACATGGAGAAAATTCCTGGGTACATAATTGATACTCTTTTTTATGTTTGCTTTTTGGCATCATATTATAGGATACAAGTTCTTTATTTTCGTACAAACGTGCGTGTGTGTATGTGTTGCTGCTTATATTATGAGCATTTTGGTAAGCAGGACACTGCTGATTCGGGAAGCACTGATTTTACTCAATAGACTTGTCTCAAACGCTGCTTGTTCTGCTATTGTCTTGCGAGTTTTAACAGCCAGCAGAGATATGGCCAGTTTGACCATTGATGTTGCAAACAGGTTGGCAAGGAAGGATGTAAGATTGGAGCAATCTAACCATCCTAGTAGGCAAATGAGGGAATCTGAAGTTGTGGATTTAGGTCGAGTATTTAGAAAAAGGGTTTTCAACTTTTTAGGTCAAAACATATCATAAGGTGGTATGCCTCTCATGACTGTAAATTTTGTATCATTTGATATGACCTTGTCAACTACTATAAGATGAGTACAAGAATTAAGTTCGATGGGGCTATGGGAGTGCTAGACTCCATTTTTTGTTGAAAATGGGCCCTTCAATATGCACCAAGTAGCCAATTTTGACAGACTCGACAGAATTTGCCATCGAGCATTTAGCATTCCGGGAAGAAATTCAACAAATAGAGAGTTTTTTTGTAAAGCCTTGCTAGGTTTTCCCAAGTATGGATTTGTCCGACCAAAATTGTAGCAAGCAAGAAGCATTTTTCTTTTTGTTTATCCCATTGAAAAAAAAAAAAAAAGTTCTGCTATTGGTTAGTGTATCAGCATATAATGATAATCCCTTCTTCAAGGATTCATTATAATCATTTTGAATATTTGTTTTCATTCAAGTATCGAAATCTGCAGTTAGTCCTCCATTTTGACTAAGCGATTGTGATGTTATGAGCCATAATGTAGCTAGGATATGTTTCAATTGTCTGTAACTTTTAGACCTGTGTTACCTGTATGGGAAAAAAAAAAAAAAGACGAAACCTTCATCAGTCTCGCATCAATTTTGAATTGTGAAATTGAGGTTCGTTAGTTTCGCTTGTGATCTTTTGTCAAGTTTGAATTTTCATACCCAGAATGCCTCAAGCTCCTGTCTTGTGACCAACACATTATGCAGTACTGATTTCTGTAACATTCATTCACCAGTAAAGGTTGCCTTAGCCCGATGTAATTCACTTAGATTCCAATCTGTCATCTTCCATATACTGAACAAGATCTCTATACGATGTCCTGGATGATGTTCCATAATCATCATCTTTTATAATCATAATGTACCTTGATTATTTTATACTAGATAACCATCAGCAAAATTCTTGCAAAGAATCCCAACTATTACTTGCTATCTTGCTTAATCATAATTAAAAAGAAAATTAAATATGTAGATAGCAATTTGTCATCACTGAAGTAAGAGACAAATTTGTCCTTCTAATTCAACCCAAGAATCATGAAGCATCAAACATTGCTAGGTGGACTTTCCAAAAGAAGAGCTTACCAAAGACAATAATAAAGAAACCCCTAGACTTGGGTTATAAACCAGTTCATGAGCAAACTCAAATCAGTTCTAGACTGTCTATAGTTAACTAAAGGAAAGGGCAGGAACTTTCCCGGAGATGATTGTTAACTAACGGAAAGGGTAGGGACTTTCTTGAAGATGATTGTTAACTAACGGAAATGGCAGGAACTTTCCCGGAGATGATTGTTAACTAATAGAAAGGGCAGGGATTTTCCCGGATGATTGTTAACTAACGAAAAGGGCAGGGACTTTCTCGGAGATGATTGTTAACTAAAGGAAAGTACAGGGACTTTTCTTGAGATGACTGTTAATTAAATGATAGAGTGAGGACTTTCTCTAAGATGTCCGTTAACTAAGGAATAGGCGGTGGACTTTCCTGAAGCCAGGAGTCATGATAATAAAGGTCTGGAAACCAACAAAAGTCCCAGCGCATACCCAAGTGATATCAACAATTTAAAGTCTACCACCGAGCACTTAAATGACCAGCTGACTCAAGGGTTAGACTTATTCAATAGTTAGCCATTAGGAGTAAACTACAACACTAAGAGGTCTACTAAGGAAGGATGCTACATTAGATGCCATATGGCAAGTCCTTATTGCCTAGGAATTAGGGTTCCTGGAATTCCTTAGAAACGTCTAGAAGGTTAAGTAGGCCTTTAGGATCATGACACCTCATATGATCAAAAGGTCAAGATTTAGGTTAAGGAAAATGTCTCATATAAAGCTAGAGGATGAGGCAACGGAGGGGGGATTAGGAGCCCACAGAGATTCTTGAACACCTTCTCAAGAAAGATAGCCCAAAAGGGTTTATCTGCTCTCTTCAAAACTTAGCCACCTTCCTTCCACTTATTTTTCCTCCATTATTGTTTCATTGCTTCCACACACTTACACACTTTCAAACACCCAACTTTCCTGATTTTTTACCTAAGTAAAGCCCCCAAGCTAACTTGACTGTCGGAGGGTTTACGCCGGTGATAAATCCGACGACCTTTGACACCTTTTTTGTGCTACAGCCATTGAAGGAGTTCAGAGGTTTCAGCTACCACCATGAACACATCTTGGAGCAACCTTGATACCTAAGGAGGAAGGAACTAGAGGGTTAGCTGTCACTTTCAACTATCAGAGGCTTGTCTCCTTACTCTCACAATCGTCCTTTTCATCATGTCAGTGCTTATCCCTTGGTTATCAGAGGTTTGTCTAAAGTTACTTTTGAGTATTTGATTTTTTGTTGTTCTCCCTCGTTGCGGTCTCGGACTAAGTCCTAGGACTTTGTTGAATATTTTATTGCTCATTTGGAATCCATTTACATTGTAGCTCGGAGATTTATCCTGTTTTATTTTTGGTATTTCATTGGGTCATTATCAAGTCTATCAAGTGTCGTTACTGTTCATCCATTATTCAGTCCCAAGCCATGTCTTCAAAATCAGATCGATATGTACCTAGCAGAAAGTCCCTATACTTTTATTTCCAACAATGAACATCTAACACTTAAGATCATCTAGGTCATTGGTCACTAAATTTTCTTAAGTGTCTCTGACACGACCCGCCCCTAGCTACACGAGCGAATCATGCCTAAAACGGTGGACTACAACTGTTTCTTAATTCTTTTCTTTCTCATGGACAAACTTGAAATAATTTCTATTACATTCACAAATGAAATTTAAATAAAACAAAGGAAACTAACTTGAATTCTTCTAAATTCGCTAAAATTCTCGAAAATTCTATAAAGTGTTAAATAAACAAAACTAAGTAAATACAAAAAAAATATTTCTTAATTATCTAGAAAAATAAATCTTTTTCTCGCAAGAAATACTATAGAAACTAGCTTGACTTCTTCTAAATTCGCTAAATTCTTTAAAATACTAAATAAACATAACTAAGTAAATACTAAGACATGTTTCTAATTATGTAGAAAAAATAAATTTTCTACTCTCTCTAAAACTTTCTAAAATATCTAGAAAATAACATTTAGAGAAATTATTATAACTCATAAAATAAAATACTTTTCCACTCACTATAAACCATAATTTATATTTTTATCTCAAAATCTCATATATCATACTTTAAATGAAATCTTTTTGACTATTCTAAATTTTTCATAATTCTGCATTCAGATCCCTGAAAATTCTGGAACAACTTTCTAAATTTGTAATTCAGCCCCTACTGCTGGGCAGTTTTAAAATTTTGCATTGTCACCCCTGCAGAATTAAGTTCTAATTTCTAAAACTTTTTCTTTTCTTCTTTGCTATTATTTTAAATATAAAATCACTTATCATTTTGTTAAACAAAATCACCATTTCTTCAACATATGTATTTATTTAAAGAAAAATAACACAATACCTCAATTTTCTATCTTAAATCATTTAATTATAAAATGTTTCTTTTTCAATCATAAACAAAAACTTTCTACTTTCTATTAACACATAGCATACACTCATTCTGCAACTTTCACCTTAATTTTATTTTTTCTCTTGTACTCAACTTATCGAAACAACATTTACTATATATTCAAAAACTAATCTACTAGCACCACCCATAATCATCTCTTCTATTCAAAATATAATACTTTACACACTCCTATTCCCAAA
Source organism: Boswellia sacra (assembly GCA_013180625.2). NCBI lineage: Eukaryota > Viridiplantae > Streptophyta > Magnoliopsida > Sapindales > Burseraceae > Boswellia > Boswellia sacra. Next base: position 439,381 of record SNVD02012572.1, on the reverse strand, counting down.
ATACATAATCATCATCATCTATTCTAAAAAACTTTAATATAACTCAATTAATTAAACTAATAACTTAAATCATACGAAAAACCATAAATTTAGTGGACTTTAATATAATATGAAATTCTCAAAACATAATCCACTCACTAATTTTGTTGCACAACTCGATTAGCTCGGATTTGATTCCAAAATCAACGTTCCACATAGTTGATCACATCCTTCAACAAAGAATTTATCCTTCATTATCCTAACATCATAAAAGAGCTCATCACATCATATTCAATTCATAATCAACTTGAATGTTTAAAATTTCCAATATCCAACTTCATATCTAAATCTAATCAATCCTAATTAACTCCATTTTCAAACTTCTTAAATAGAACAGTTCTTGTTCTCTGATTTTTAAAAAATAATTGACTCTTTAGAATGGTCTAAAATTTTATACAGAGCTTCTACACATACATATCTAATGACAAATAAAATTTCATAGCATTTCAAGTTCATTAAGTACCTCAAAATCTTCATCTTTCCAGGTACACAAATTCTGTAAATTCCCTTCCAAATCTGACCTCTCTCTATTCTAAAATACATGATAATTTGTACTAAGTTCATAAAATCACAAAACTCTCCAGTTTTAAAATAGACATGTATACAAACTCATATCCCAAATTTTATAATTTTTGCAGACTTCTAGATACCTCAAATGACTTACCCAAAACTGATTTCCTACAGAAACATTGAATTTCCAGTAGTGAACAGTAAACTTCGAAAATTTATATAAAATTGCATACTCAACAATTTTGAGTGAATCCAACTTTAAACAAATCCTTATGATGTCTATTTTAACATATATAAATTTCAAAATCAGATTTAAAGCTAATAAATTACACAAATTTTCGGAATTGGTACTGTTCACAGAACCCTAAATTTCCATAATTATCATCAAAACTTAAAATTCCTTAAAACAAATTCCATAAAAATCAAGAAGAGTGTGAGATACCTTCAATAATACTTCCAATTTCATCATTGTTCTTTCTTCTCTCTCTAACTTCTCTCTCTAAAATTTTAAAACATCCAAATATCTCCTTAAATTTCAATTCTCTTGCATACAATATACAAAAATAACTTAAATAGTCTTGGAATTATAAAAATTACCTGATTTTTTTTTCTCCAACAGCCCAGAACCTCTCTCACGTCTGTCTTCTTCTCTTCTCCCTCTCTAGATTTTTCTTTCTCTTTTTATTCTAATTTCTTATCTAATATAAATGCAAAATATGAGAGGATGGGCTGGGTTAAAAAAAATTGGGTTGGGTTACTAAAAAAAAACTAAATGGGCTAGGCTTCTATTAGATTAGGAGTTAATGGGCTTGGGTTTTTTTTTAAATGGGCCCAAAAAAAATGGGCTGTTTCAGTCTCATTCTGGTTGTAACCATTTTTTGGTAACAACAAAATATAAAAATCTATTATTTTTATTGTATTTTATTTCAACAAATATCTTTCTGCCCCTGAAAAGGGCACTCAAATTGTCTACATGGTTTTACAGGGAATTAGCAGAAGATTAAGGGCAGTAGTCATTGTACACCATTATTACAAATAGGTGGAGTCCACACGGTTTTACAAGGAACTAATGACGGCAGTAGTCATCGTACAACAGTATTATAAACTAGTGGTGCCCACACGGTTTTCCAAGGAACTAATAGAGGCAGTAGTCATCGTACATTATCATAAACTGGTGTAGTCCACGCGGTTTTGCAAAGGACCAATAAAGTATGAAAGAATCTTTTTGCACCTTCTGGGAGTCAAAAAGCAAAGGGAAAATTGAGAAAATAGACAAAATTAGGGGGCCTTGTTGAAAAATAGACACATCTTGAAAAATTTTCATGCCATAGACACTTTCTTGACAAAAAGACAGAAATACCCTTGTATAATCAATATTTTTCCAGAACGTTTATTAATTCCCTCTTCGGACGAAATTGAAGAAAGCCAATAAACTAAACTAAGAACAAATAAACCAGTCACAGATTGAATCACTTCACTTCACTGTCCGAAACATCCTCAACAGCTGAACCTGAGCAAATAACATAAGAATAACTTTCCTTAATCTCTCTCTAAATGACATGAAAATTTCATTAGGTTGTAGTGTTTTTGTTATTGATCGCTTTGGTAACTAACAACCGTATTATATAGCTTAAAAATGGGATATGTATGTGAACTAAGGTTAGAAATAGTGTCATTTGTGTGAAAATATGTTGGAAATGTTGACCCAGGTATGACAACCCAAGAGGGGGGGTGAATTGCGTTTTATTTATCAAAACGAATTTATAAAACTTTTCTTGAAAGATAAAAATTATTTCACTTTTTCTTTTGAGAATAGAAGTGAAGAAGATGAAAATAGAAGTTATCTAAGATGCAATCAAGAGAATAGCAATAATAAATAATCTCAAGTGCAAGTAAATATAAAGAGTATAGGGATAGAGAGAGTGCAAACTCAATTTACGTGGTTCGGCAAACCTTGCCTACGTCCACGGGCTCCTAGCTCCTCCACAAGCTAGGCTTTCCACTAAGTTGTAGAATACTTTACAACTTGCTTGATGAACAACTTCACCAAGACTTTTTTCCTTCAACTCTTGATAACACCACACCAAGAGTTCTTCTTGATGAACAACCTCACCAAGGAAAGAGTTCTCTCAAGGATATCTTTTATCCTTTACAAGAAGATCTCACTCTCACACAATATAAGAACAAAGAAAAGTTTTTACAACAAAAGTACAACTCTCTTCAAAGAGTAGATAAAGAATATAAAAGCTCTATAAACTTGATATTTCTCTTGGCTTTTTTGCTTGATAAAATGCTTCTCTTGCACTTGTTGAATGCATGGGAGAATGGCTCCTTTTATAGGCAAATGAGATGAACTTAATCAAGTGAAGACACCATCTCCAAATTTTCTGCCCACCATAAAAACCGTAATCTTGTCTGCCATTTTTGTCAATGTTCCGTTTGAAATTTGAAAATCTGTAAAACATAAAAGATCTGCACATTTGAATAAGCTTTCCAACGCATCAAGAATCCAAGTCATTTGGATATCTGTAGCTCAAGATATGGCCAAAACACCATTCGGTGCTCATGTGACTTGATTTTTCTTCCATGTGTCAGTCCACCTGACTTGAATGATAATTCTGTCAGCCTTCCATTTGAAATTTGAATTTCTTCAAAACATAAAAGATCTTCATATTTGAATAAGCTTTCCAAAAAATTAAGAATCAAAGAATTTGGATATCTCTATCTTAAGATATGGCCAAAACACCATTCGGTGCTCATGTGAGTTGATTTTTCTTCTTTGTGTCAGTCCACCGAATTGCATGTCAATTATGTCGGCCTTCTGATTGAAATTTGAATTTTTTCAAAACATATGAAATGTTCCTCATTAAATCATCTTTCCAATGCAGCAAGAATCAAGTCATTTTGATTTTTCTAGCTCAAGATATGTCCAAAGGAGTATTCGGTGCTCATGTCAGCTGCTTCCATTTGTCTTTCAACTTGCATGATGATTTGGACAACCTTGCACTTGAAATTTGAATTTCATTAAAACATATGAAATGTTATAAATTGAGTAAGCTTTCCAAAGGCTCAATAATCACGTCATTTGGATATTTGTAGAGATATATATGACCAATTGATTGAACATTGCTCATGTGTCACATTCCTTGAGTCAATCCTTGTTCTTAAACTTTGGTGCCTTTAACATGTAGTCTTCTCCTTAGCTTCAACACTTCATTTTAATAAGCCTCTTCTTGATTTTAAAATTATTTCAATGATCTTACTCTTGCACATAAATAAACATGTTAGTAAATCTCAATTAATCAATGTGTATTGTTATCATCAAAATTATCATGTAGCCTTAGGGCTAACAGGAAATTGGCTGTCATTGTATGAAAATCTGTTTTCGCAGTTGAAGGTTGAAGAAGACGAGTGTAGTCAAGTGTCGTCGAGTGTCGAGCATTTTTGTCGGATCGAATCTTGACATGTCAGATGGTGGTGTCGAGTGTCTAGGCATTGTGTCGATTCTAGATTCGAGTGTCGAGAGTTCGAGTTTCATCAAGCGTCTGGTAGATTGACGACGTCGACGAAGGTTCGTGTGTTGCGTGTCGAGAGTCGAGTGTCGGATACGAGAAAACCTTTAGATGTCTCAAACCATGAATATCGAGTATCTTCGAGAGTCGTTGGTCGAGCGTCGAGACTAGTTTGTAGAGCGTTCGAGTACATGCGTCGAGTGCCAAACTTGACGAGTGTCAGATGCAAAAGATAATCGAGTTAGTGTGTCGAGTCCCATATGTCGAGTGTCGAGGGTGTATGTCGAGCATCGTCGAGCGTTTTGACAGAAAACTCATTTTTTGACTTTTGCAAGCAATTTTGTAATTATCACGGAACTTATATGATATGTCTCAATCATGTAGGAAATGGAAACTTTACGCACACTCATTGTATCTAATGGTTCTTAGACTGTATTATTAGTAAAATAGTTTGGGATCTTCGTAAGCAAAGAATGAGTTAAGAGGTTCAATTTGCTTGTCAGGGTGTTCTGCCAATGCTGATTCATATTGAGACAGACGACGATATTTGTTTTTTATATAACATTGGTTTGAGGACCAACAATCATATACATGGAGCGTACTCGCCTCCACTATACAATAAAAATGTATACAACCGAAAAATATGAGAAACATGTATGTACTAATACAACTGGGAAAAGATGTATTTACAAGCTTTCGTACAACTATACCCGAAAACCATGTGCGACTATACAAAAAATGTGTATAATAATGTGTTAATATCTAGAAACTATCAACCGAAAAAAATGTGTAACTAAATATAATATATACAATGCAAGGTGATCTCATGGTACAATGGTGCTCGGCTGCTGCTCAACCTCCGCTGAAGCAACATCGTCATGGCCAATAGTGGTCGTAACATCCGCTGACACATCATCAGTAGTCCCGATAGTGGCTGCAACATCAGGAGGCACAAGATCAGTAGGTGCTCTGAAGGCCTCAACCTCGGAGGGTTCCGTGACGGTCGTGGGGGCATCCTGTGCCTTAACCTCGGAGGGCGCCGTGACGGCCGTGGGGGCGTCTTGTGCCTCAACCTCAGAGGGTAGTGTGACGGTCGTGGCGGCCTCATGTGTCTGTGGATGAACGCGATTGACCCAAAGTTGTACCGCCATTCTCTCCCAGTGGTACTCGTCCATGAATGCCCTAATCTCAGTCAGTGGAACGCCCACCACTAGGAACTCGATGTACTTCAAATAGTACACGTCGCATGCTCCTCCCCTAAGCTCCTGCTGTGGCACCTGGTCCTCGTCCTCGATGTGTGTAATGTCGAATGGGGTTGCAGGATAGTCAGGAACACCGTAAACCTCCATTGACAACATACGGGGTATTAGCTCAGACAGGCACCGGACTGTCTGTATGACTGTGTCTATGGAAGTATGCTCAATAGCTGAGTCGTATATGCAAACCTGATAGTGATTCAATTGCACCTCAGCTGCCACCCAATAATCGTCGCTGATGTTAACAGGGAGATAGAGCTGAAAATGAAATTGACAACATAGAAATCAATCTCAACATTTCAAATAATATGGCACATACTAACTGTGTGAATATAAGTGTTCTCACCCTGTCCACCTTGACCCATGGTGTTCCAATGAGGGGCAACTGTCCCAGGACATACTGGACCATGTCATCCTCCGTCACCCAGTTAATGTCATCCGGTCTGTCCGAGTATTGCTCCAATAACAACTTCAATTTCAACTGCAAGTTCGTAAGTTCGGTTAGCGCATTGAAGAAATTGAAAATGACCTTTAAATTCAGATGTTTACGAAATACGTACCTAAAAAATGGTGTCTAGGAAAGCAGACCTCTGGACACCAGGTCCAGTTATAGCGCGCGCTCTGCAACGTAGCAACAACAGGAAGCTATCGATGTGTTGAAAACAATAATAGCTATCAATATTATTTCCAAATGTATATCACAATATTGGAGAGCAGGAGATGGTCTTGAAATACCTCAGCTTCAAGCCAGCCTGACGGCTTAAGCAGCGTCTTGAAGAAGTTACGATTTGCACTGCAGACTACTAAATCAATAACATCAGTCCTTGTGATGTCCGCAAACCATAACTCGAATGCATTCAGATCGACTTCTGGTGTGGGGGCACGTGGATCAAAAAGTGGAACCGGAGTGCACAAGATGACACCACTGCCTACATCTGGTGATGGCTGCTGAGATGGTTTGTCTTTTGGCTGAGCAATCGGGTCCTCGGACTATACATGCTGATCGTCTGCGGCTTTCTCATACGGATGAACCCTTGCCCTCTTCCTACCTGGTAGACTGACAAACGGGCTCCGCTTATACTTTGCTGAAAGTAGGCAGTGACCCCGGCGCGAAACTAAGGTCATCAGAGGAGCATCGACTGCACGAACAGTCGAGTCCACGGAATCAGGTTTCGTGGGCGCTGACCTTCACCCTCATCAACCGAACCTCTGTCGGAATCTGCATCCGATTCCTGAAATACACCAAACCTCACCGTCAACTTAAGTGTGTGGACATCACATAATCCGTTTTGTAAATATCGTAACGTATCGTGTCAACGTATCCGAAGTGGCCACCGAGGTCCAGAACAGCCTTGCACAAAAGAACTATCTCCTCCCGCATTTCCTTGTTCTCCGCCCGTAACAGTGCAAGCTCACATAAAACTGTGCTCTGAAAGTCGTCATGGACTGGCGGCGCTTGTATGAGAATTGTAACGAGAGTCTTCATTAACCAACAGAGCAGCAAATGTAAACGGACAAGAATATGAATGCAAATTCTCATTACATACCTGCGAACTTAGAGGAACCTCGTATATAGGAGTTGGGTGGGTGGTTGCACGACCCGACGCTAGAGTCGATGCTCCTGGATGTTCGGCACTATATAACGGCTTTGGTGCTGGACTGAAGGTCCCTCCATCAATGTCAGGACTGGCTGTGTCTGTTGCTGGCTCCATATCAGGTTCAACAGGGGAACTAGGGCCAGCAGGAGGTGAAGCGGATGAAACCTCAGGAGGTGGAGCTGATGGACCCTCAGGAGGTGGTGCTGATGGACCCTCCGGATGTGGAGCTGATGGTCCCTCCGGAGGTGGAGCTGATAGACCCTCTGGATGTGGAGCTGATGGTCCCTCCGAAAGTGAAGCTGATGGACCCTCTGTCTGAAGTGGCTCAATGCTCTCCGTTTCCAATAATGGAGCATCCACAGCTGTTGTCCAAGCCACATGTGCACCTCTACGGATGCCAACTAAATCAGCAAGCCTTATATACCACTGGGTCTGCTCCTTCTCCTCAGACAACTCCAAAATGACGAGCAGACGAGCCTGCATCAACAAACAATCCATCATGCAAAATAGTTAATGTGGTGTGAACAAAAACAAGACAATTTCATATAACAGAGGATCCGTACGTACCAGTCTCCTAACCCTCAATACATCATTTATGACTACATGCTGGGACGGGGTTTTATCTGTCTCCCACTTCAACAACCGTGGTATCCTCCCGTCACAGTCCCTGGGTACTCCTCTAAAAGTAGTACCAATGTAAGGCACGGCCTGGTACAACCAAACCTTAATAACATCAAACAGGTTAGTTAGTACTATATACTAAAATTTGTTCGGCCGATAAAGAAATAAACACGTTCACACTCATGGTTAGCAGTATGTACCTGAAAGGCATATTGGCACCCCTCCAAGTTATATTTCTCCACCTGGTCCGTCTTCGCTTAGGCTCGCCTCTTGTAATTATCTAACCTCCCAACCAAAGCCTTCTTCATTGAGCTCAGTGTCTTATCGTAGGACAACGAACCCCATGGATACGTATTAAAAGCATCCAGTGTGTCCATAAAATTCAACCACACACGGGACACATGTCGACGTCTATCCCGTGCCATGAAAAAACGCTCCAGCACATAGTACAATGCTAGCTTCACAGCATCCTCGTCTGGCATACGAGACACATCCAACTGCTCAAGTCTGGGGTAGAATTGCCTAAGCTTCAAGTCCCTGCCATCGAAGTATGTATCCAACAATCGGCACGGATTCAACATAGTCGGTATTGGTAGCACCGTGGAAGCAAATCGTAATCCGTTTACCGAACCGAACTCGTGGGTAGAAAAACGAATTAGTCTTCCTGAAAAGAAGGAGAAAATATACATAAGATGACAATAATGGTAACAAGAAAATAACTATAAATATCATATTTCAAACTAAGAATTTGTAACTACATTGTATCTGAAAACCGTTTTTTTACCTTGAACAAGGAACCACATCTCCTGATCGTACCCCACGGTGTTAACCTCCCACTGAAGCACATGGTGCACCAACTGAGATGGAAAAGAGAGCCGACGGATGTCTAGGATAAATCTGAAACATGTATCACGAAACATGTCCTTCTGCCTCGCACTCCAATTCGCCCGAATCCATTGTACACAGTCCCAACTTGCCAAGTTTGTGATCACCACATGGTAGTGCTCCTTATCTGGTGTCTTCAGGGTAAAGGACAGTCCACCAACCATTTGCTTCAAACTGCAAAAACAAGGCGGTTATAGTTCAATATGATGCAAAAAGGCAAAAAAACCCGTAAAAAAAATGCAAACTACCTAAACGCTCGACAACACTCGACATTACTCGACAACACTCGACAAATCATGACACGACTCGACAACACCCGACAAGTCTCAATAAGTCTCGACAAGACTTTATAGTTTTCTTCTGTCGAGTGTCGAGTGTCACTACAAAAGTCTGACGGACATCACCGACAACCTGGCGATGAAACCAGGCGGATTCTACAGTTTTTGTCCATATCACTAAACATAAATCACTAAAAATCATCACTAAACATCCCTAAAATCACCGAATAAGTGAACACATCCAAGTAGTTTTCGATTAAAATCCTATTACATCCCTCACGACGGTGCCTCGCGGCGCCAATCGGTTTCCTCCGATTGTACCCACATCAAACAAGGCAAAAAGTCTGACCGACACGACACACATCAAACAACATGCATGGCACAAGATTTTTCCCTAAAAACATCCAAATAGTATGTCTAACACAACAAAAAGTCCGTACCTCAATTTTTTTTGGAAAAGTTACTTAGTAATATAGATTTAAAAAATTATAATGTATAAAAATCTGAGGGGCATACCCCAAGAATTACAACTAGGACGTAAAGTTCAAGATCAAAAAATAATAGCCACAAGCGGCAAAAAATAAAGCAAAGATTACAAATGGCCTTAACAACATGAAATAAAGGCTACAAGCGACCTGAACAAAGCAAGATTTCCAATGACCATAAATGGCCTAACAATTAAAGGAAAACAAAAAAAATGATCACAATGGTGGAAACATAAAGAAATAGGAAAAAATCAAACATGATTAAGTAAAGTCTTAATCCTACTTGTTCTTCTCCTTCTTACCTTTCTTTACTAGAGTACTCGGGGTGTTCAAATGAGTATGATCAATCCCATCAGGTTGATCCTCATCACTTAGCCTATTCAAAGGCTCAAAACGAGAGGGAGAAAACATAGGAGATTGCCCCGTATTTATCTGTCCTGAAGAAACAGATGCCTCATGATTTGTAGAACACTAGATGGAACCCAATAGCCTACCTTGGTTAGTCGCAAATGGAGAAAAAGAGTCAGAATCTGATACTGACTCTGTACTCAAAACTGTAGCAGCCTTAAAGGGCACATCATGTGTTACAAAATTTGTTGGAAGAGTAACGGCTTTCAAATTCTCAGCGACCTTGGCCACTTCTTTACCCTTATGCAAAGGGGCACCAACAGAGGTATTTGCCTCATTCTTGTTACCCTTATTCAAAGGGGCGCTAAAAGAGGTATTTGCCTTTTTCTTATCCTTACCTGAAGTCTTTGCTAGATCCGAACATCGATGACCAAAGGAGCAACATTCAAGGCAATGCTTTGGAAGCCATTCATACTCAACTTGGATTTGGATGGGCTCTTTGCGTTCCGATGGTTGTCGATGCTGCGTCTCTTTGTGTTCCAACAGTTGTCTATGTGTTTCGAGAGTAGACGCAGGGTTTAGCAGTTAGTTTGTGTGAAGCAGGAAGTGACGGTCGAGAGTTTTGTTTAAACTCTAAATGTCGAGATCTTGTGTTGGGGGCGTGTCGGATGTCGAGATATTATGTCGAGTGTCCTCCTTCGAGTGTCGAGGGTCAAGTTAAATTATCGGATTTATGTTGCGCTAGTCGAGTGTCGAGGGAAACTAGTTCGAGTCACGACATGTCGGATGTATTTGTCGAGTGTTTAGATTCGACAGTCGAGTGTCGAAGATTCGGGTGTCAGATGTCGAGATATTATGTCAAGTGTCCTCCTTCGAGTGTCGAGGGTCGAGTTGAATTGTCAGATTTATGTCGCGCTAGTTGAGTGTCGAGGGAAACCAGTTTGAGTCACGACATGTCGGATGTATTTGTCGAGTGTATAGACTCGACAGTCGAGTGTCGAGGGCTCGTGTATCGTGTTGGTCGAGCTTCGGTCATTTTGTGTCGCATTTCGCGTGTCGAGCGTCAAGTGTCATCCGTCAAGTGTCGTCGAGCGTTTGAGTAGAACACTCATTTTTTGGAGTTTTCAAAAAAGATTAGTAATTATTTTTTGGTCCATGGAACTTGTACGGCTGAACGAATATTTAGTTTAACGACAACGCACATAAAGATGTGTTCAACAGCTCAGGAATTGTAATACAAAAAATCGACAATGTTGCTAACATCAACATTAGTATACATCATCCCCTGTCATGCAGTGGAACTAGGTTTCGGCAAGTTTGATAATTGTGCCCAGAACTTCCACAGCGCCCGCAAGTTCGAGAGGAGCTAGAATCACTGACAGAAGCGATTCGATTCCTCCGAGGACGACCGGCTGGTCTCCTCATGACTGGCGGGAGAACCACTCTACTGTGAACCTCCTCAAGAACCACCCAATCCTCACTAACTCCAATAGGAACAACTGGGAGAGCATATGCATGTAGTAATGTTTCAGTGGTATACCAATGGGCACAATAATCGTGGCACGTAAGTAGATTCATATGTTTGCATACAGCTAATACATGTGCACACGAAAGCTGGTCAAGATCAAACACCCGGCACGTGCATGTACGCATGTGCATGTCAACAATGCAAACACGGTCGTTGCCTCTAACCTCACACATAGTAAGAGATATACTACTAACCCTCATATGCTCTCCCTATTTAAACGTTCCTCCATCAATTCGTTTGCCCAAGGCGAGAGATGTGATTCTGAGTTAGCAAATAGTTGTCGACACTCATAGAACCATTTCTGCAAGTTGGCCCGAAAATAATCAGCTAATAACGTCACTGGGAGGAATCGATGGTTTCGCAAACAGCTGTTCATCGACTCAGCTATATTTGTTGTCATTATGTTATACTGTCGACCATGAAACTGTGAACGTGCCCATTTCTCGACTCTAATCTCTCGAAGATAAGTTGCTGCTGCTGGCATATACGATTCAATTTGTCGCATATGATAGTTGAAATCAGCACAGTGATATGTCCTTGCAGCTCGGTAGTACAATTTAACAAAGTCTTGTCCTTGAATGTTGCCTTCAAGTTACCCTTCAGATGATGAGTGCACAATCCATGCAGTGCATGAGAAAAAACTGCTAGAACAACGTATTCAATACTACGATGACGGTCAAAAATGAAGATAAGATCTTGGACATTTTGTACAACATGATCACGCAACTGTCTCATGAACCAGTTCCACGAGTCATCATTTTCAGAATGCCCAATTCCAAATGTCAAGGGATATATTTGCTTATTTTCATCCATACAAGAAGCCAAAAACATTATACCTCTATATTTTCCTTTTAAAAAAGAACCGTCAACTGCGATAACTGGCCTAATTGATAATGCAAATCCAGCAATCGAGGCCCCCATACTCATGAAAAAGTATTTGAAATGGTTCTCATCATCAGTTTCTAATGACGTTTTGGTCCCCAGGTTTGCTTTCTCAATCATGTACATGTACTGAGGGAGTAGTGTGAATGATTCCTCATGAAATCCGTGAAGTTCTTGCAAAGCTACCTCCTTTGCCCTCCATGCCTTGTTGTACGTGATATTAACACCCAATGACTCCTGAACATCGGACATAATATCCTTCAGACGATATATTCTCGATGCCTCAACGAATTTGCTCTTAATATGTTAGCCAATGACATGTGCAGTTGTTTGTTTGTGAACTGGGTGAAGTCCGGCTCTAGAGCATGTGTGGTGGTTCTTATATTTTTTCACTTGGAAGAAATGTGAGTCGACCACCTTTATGGCACGTAAACGCCATTTACAAGATTCAGCCCGAAAGACAACCTCAAACCTTGTTGCGTTGGAGTTCCTCACCTTGAATTGAAAGTTTCATCTTAATGCCAACATCGATAACTTCTCACGAAGCTCCGTTTTGCTGTCAAACATCTGCCCAACCTCAACCTCAATCCCGTCAACTACAAACGATGAGGCATCATCACCAACTGTGGAGGGTGGATGCACAATAGGCGGCATCCACCTGAATGTGTTAGCCTGAGAGCTGTCATTAGACGAGTAGGTGTGGAGTGAATTGGAGGAGGTACGGTAGGTGTGGAGTGAATTGGAGAAGGCACGGTAAATAGCTCATCTTGGTTCACATCATTCAAGATCTCCCGTTCTCCCTCATTATCAAAATATGGACCGTGTACATTGTGCCCATCAATAACAAAATCATCCAATCCCTCAACATCATTCTAATAGTGCAATCATCATTGTCATTATCAACATGCGCACTAACATCATCACTACCATCATCATTATCTTTGTAATCTTCATCACCACTATCATCATCATTAACATCATCAATATTACCTAGACTCTCAAACTCTCTAATGCTGTCAAGATGACGTACCAATCTCGATGGCATCGACGGAGGCACCCCTTCTTTATTTTCAAATAACACCCCTACTCCAACTGACTCATGCCCTGCATGCCCTGAACACTACTCAAACTCAATGCCAACATCATCATTAAATTCTGGTTGTGCACAAACAGGAGTAGACTCACTTAATTGGTTGCTTCCACTTGCTGAACGAAACAAAGAGGGATGAGAAGATCCTTGTCGCTTACGTATTGCATCGGATCCTGACCCTGACCTCTGTCTTTGCTTCTCTCTATCTTCAACTTTGACAACTAATGGTGTATATGATTGTTGGTCCTCCAAATAATGTTGTATGAAAAAACAAACATCGTCGTCAGTCTCAATACGAATCGGCATTGGAAGAACACCCTTACAAGCAAATTGAACCTCTAAACTCATTCTTTGCTTACGAAGATCCCAACCCATTTTAGTACTAATACAGTCAACCAACTCATTATAGGTAGCACACCTACGAATTATCAATGGCTTCCCCGTCCCACAGGCATAAAAATAACTACCGTTCTCTTGCACAGTCTAAGAACCATTGTATACAATGAGTATGCGTAAAGTTTCCATTTTCTGCATGATTGAGACATATCATATAAGTTCCGTGAACAAAAAATAATTACAAAATTGCTTACAAAAGTCCAAAAAACGAGTGTTCTGCCAAAACGCTCGACAACGCTCGACATACAAGCTCGACACTCAACACTCGACATATGAGACTCGACACACTAACTCGACTGTCTTTTGCATCTGACACTCGTCAAGTTCGACACTCGACGCACGTACTCGAACGCTCGACAAACTAGTCTCGATGCTCAACCAACGACTCTCGAAGATACTCGATATTCATGGTTCGAGACATCTACACGTCGGTTTCCCCGTATTCGACACTCGACTCTTGACACGCAACACACGAACCTTCGTCGACGTCGTCAATCTACGAGACGCTCGACGAAACTCGAACTCTCGACACTCGAATCTAGAATCGACACAATGCCTAGACACTCAACAGCACCATCCGACATGTCGAGATTCGATCCGACAAAAATGCTGGACACTCGACGACACTCGTCTTCTTCAACCTTCAACTGCGAAAATAGATTTTCGCACAATGACAGCCAATTTTCAACATATTTTCACACAGACGGCACTATCTCTAGCTTTAGTTCACATACATATCCTATTTTTAAGCTATATAATACGGTTGTCAATTACCAAAGCGGTCAATAACGAAAATACTACAACCTAATAAAATTTTCATGCCATTTAGAGAGAGATTAAGGAAAGTTGTTCTTACGTTATTTGCTCAACTTCAGCTGTTGAGGTTGTTTCGGACAATGAAGTGAAGTGATTCGATCTGTGACTGGTTTTTTTGTTCTTAGTTTAGTTTACTGGCTTTCTTCAATTGCGTCCGATTAATAAATGTTCTGAGAAAATATTGATTATACAAGGGTATTTCTGTCTTTTTGTTAAGAAATTATTTATGGCATGAAAATTTTTCAGGATGTGTCTATTTTTCAACAAGGCCCCCTAATTTTGTCTATTTTCTCAATTTTCTCAAAAGCAAATTTAGTGTTGATTAAAATTAAAAGCAAAATAAAAATCTATGCGTGTTATATACGTTTTCTAATTTTTTTTTAATACTTGCTCGTAAAGAATTATAGTTAATTGATAGGGATAATGTCATATAATAACCCTATTTTTTTATTTAATATCTTATGCATAGAGATGGATATTCTGTCAACTATGTTAAATGTTTAAAAATAAATTTCTCAAAATAGAAGGATGAAATTGAGAAAAAAATGTAAAATATCCTTTGATACGCGATAAGTAGTCAATTTTGACGGACTTGACAGAATTTGCCATTGAACATTTAACATTCCAGGAAGAATCTTGACAAATGCAGGCTTCTCTGTTGACAAGCGTTGCCTGGTTTTCTGAAGTATGGACTTGTCTAACCTAAATTGTTCCTAGCAAAAGCTTCTTTTTTTTTTGGTTGGTTTATCCCTTTGAAAAGAAATCTCTGCTATTGATTAGTGCATCAGCATATAATGATAATACCTTCTTTTAAGGATTCATTATAATCAATATGAAAATTTGATACAATAATTAATTTTGTTTAATTGAAGTTTGAAACTCTGCGGTTTTTGCTATATTTTGACTAAGCAATTGTAAGTTATGATCCATAATGTAGCTGAGATATGTTTCAATTTTATTTAGATTTTAGACGTGTTATCTATATAAATATAATGATAAAAAAAAAAAACCTTCATCAGTCTAATATCGAATTTGAATTACGAAATTTAATGGTTGGTTTCTCTAGCGAGCATGCAATTGTGTGGTTTTGATGTCTATAGCTTTCATTTAGCAGCAAAGTGCCTGGAATAATTCACTTAAATTACAAGCGTTGAGCTCCCATATGTCTATGGGCTGTCCTGAACGGTGTTCCATTTAGCGCCCATCGATGTAACTGACAAAGTATCGGCATGCCTCCGTGCTTCAAAGAAATCAAATTTAATCATCTCTTATTATAATCACACTGTATCTTTATTTATTTATTTATTTTTACTGGAAAACCAGATATCAGAACAACTCTTGAAAAGAATCCAAAATAAAAGCTACTACAGTACCACTTGCCATTTGCTTAATCACAATTAAAAAGAAATTTATTATTGAACATTGTTATTTCTTTTTTATTTCTTCCAATCAGTAGTTGACAAAACAGAACACTCGAATTGACTACATGGTCTTACAGGGACTCAGCAGAAGATTAAAGGCCGTTGTCATTATCATCGTACACCATTATTGTAAACCGGTGGAGTCCACACGGTTTCACAAAAAAGTAATAAAATATCAAATGAAAAATAACATCAAAACGAGCTTTAAAGGTCTAACGCCTTATCCTAAAACTCAAAAAATGAAGGTGCACGTGGCGTGTAAAGCTGCATAGGATACCAGCAAACTGAAAGCATGGTTGAAGTGAATTATAGTTCATTTCATATTGTTTTCGAGCATCAATAGAGAAAACCAGTCTCTAGATCTTGCTTGCTCTCATATTTTTCTCTTTCTGTGATAACTGAGAATCCATCAGATCTCAAACCATGCCTGTGGGAGAGGCCATTCTGGGGGCCTTTTTATCGGTTTTGTTTGACAGATTGACGTCTCCTGAGCTGTGGCAGTTTGCGAGTCAAGAGGGAATACAGTCAAAGCTGAAAAAGTGGGAGACGACATTGCAGATGATTGATGCGCTGCTCGTTGATGCAGAGGAGAAGCAATTGACGCAAAGGACTGTGCAAACGTGGCTGGACCATCTCCAGGACTTGGCTTATGATGTGGAGGACATGCTGGATGAGTTTGCCACAGAAGGTTTAAGGCGTAAGTTGAAGGCACATGATCATGCTAGCACTAGCAAGGTACGTAACCTTATCCCTGCTTGTTTCACTGCTTGCACTCCAGCTGCTTTCAAGTTCAATGCCAGCATGAAATCCAAGATAGATGCGATCTCTAGCCGGTTGGATGAACTATGCGAGCAAAGAATTGGTCTTGGATTACAAATTATTACTGGAGGTACATCCGCACCCGCAAGGAACATACCACCGACTACAAGTGTTCCAACTGAACCTGCTGTTTATGGGAGAGACGATGATAAAGCCAAAGTACTGGAAATGGTGTTAAGAGATGAACCAAGCCATGTCAACTTTGGTGTGATACCCATTGTCGGCATGGGAGGACTTGGCAAAACCACGCTTGCCCGGCAAGTGTTTAATGACAAGGCGGTGGAAGATTTCAACCCAAGAGCGTGGGTTTGTATTTCAGATGACTTTGATGTTTTGAGAATTTCAAAGGCACTTCTCGAGTCAATCACTGGATCTTGCGATCTAAAGGATCCAGATGCAGTGCAAGTTAAGCTGAAAAATGAACTTGCCGGGAAAAAATTCTTGCTTGTTTTAGATGATGTTTGGAGTAGAGATTACGGCTTGTGGGAAACTCTTAAATCTCCGTTCATGGCTGGAGCACCCGGAAGTAAAATTATTGTGACTACACGTAGCAAGGATGTTGCATTAACAATGGGGCAAAGTGAATATTTTGAGTTGAAGCTTCTAACCGATGAAGCCTGCTGGGAAATTTTCAAAGCACATGTAGCCGGGAACAGAGTTATTGATGCTGGTCGGAAAATGAAGTTTATTCGTGACAAAGTTGTTGAGAGGTGCAGAGGCTTACCCCTGGCAGCAAGAACTCTAGGTGGCCTTCTTCGCTCAAAGCAGAGAGATGATGAGTGGGTGGATATATTAGATAGCAAAATCTGGGATTTATCATATTCAAGCGACCAGATGCTCCCAGTATTAAAGTTAAGTTATTATCATCTTCCTTCTTATCTTAAGAGATGCTTTGCTTTTTGTGCCATCTTTCCCAAGGATTACGAATTTATGGAGCATGAACTTTTACTTCTATGGATAGCAGAAGGCCTTGTTCAAGAAGCAAACAACAAGTTGGAAGACTTGGGAAGGGAGTATTTTCGTGATTTGTTGTCAAGATCAATTTTTCAAAAATCGACAAGTGATGTTTCTAAATTCGTAATGCACGACCTTGTCAATGATTTGGCTCAATTGATTTCTAGAGATACAAGTTTTATTTCAGAGGATGAAGTGATTGTTCGTTTGCCATCAGAACGAGTTGAAAGACTTCGATACTTTTCTTACACTCGTAGAATAGGATATGAAGTCAACAATAAATTTGAAGTCATCCATGAAGTTAAACGCTTGAGGACATTCCTACCATTGAGTTCGACATATCGGAACAATTATGTAGCTTGTACGGTTTTTTCAGATCTTTTGTCGAAGCTCAACAAATTGAGGGTATTGTCTTTATCAAATTACTATATCACAGAATTGCCCAAATCAATTGAAGGTTTAACACATTTAAGGTATCTTGATCTTTCTTGCACGATGATAAGAAGTTTACCAGAGTCAATTAATTCACTATATAATTTGCAAATATTGATATTAAGAAGTTGTCAATATCTTAAAAAGTTGCATCTCAATACGTGGAATTTAAGCAATCTTCGTTACCTTGATATTTCCAATTCATCTTTAATAAAAGAGATGCCTTTGGGAATGAGCAAATTAAAACATCTTCGAACATTATCTGATTTTATTGTGGGTAAAGGTATTGGATCTAGCTTGAAAGAATTGAAGAACTTAAAGTTTTTAAGTGGAAAACTCGTCATCTCAAGTTTAGAGAATGCAGTTGTCTCTCAAGGGAGAAATGAGTTCATATTGACTGATAAGAAGGAACTGAAAGTACTGGTGCTGCAATGGGCTCCCAATTTTGATCCTTCAAGAAATATGGTGGTAGAAGAAAATGTCCTTAACATGCTACAACCTCATACAAACTTGGAAGAGCTCAAAATAAATAATTATGGTGGCCAAAAGTTTCCAAGTTGGTTGGGAAGTTCCTTATTGTCCAACGTGGTGGTTTTACGATTAGATGGATGTGAGAATTGTGTAACTTTACCTTCACTTGGGCAATTAGGCTCACTTAAAGCCCTCACCATAAAAAATATGAAGAATCTTAACAAAATAGATTCTGAGATACATGGAGTGGATTGCTCAAAATCTTTTCAATCATTGGAGACACTGTGTTTTGAGAATTTATCGGAATGGAGGCACTGGAATCCTATGGAAGAAAATGAGCATGTTGAAAGGTTCCCTCATCTCCAAAAACTTTCAATTTCACGGTGTCCCAAACTCTCTGGAAGATTACCTCAATGTCTTCCTCTATTGGAGAAACTTGTGATTAGTGAATGTGAACAATTGGTGGTTTCATTCTCAAAACTTCCAGTGATGCTCTGTTCATTAGAAATAAATAGATGCAAAGGGATAGTTTGTAGTATCCCCAATGGGTCTGAGCCATTAAACTCTCGGAGTCGCGAAAATTTAAAATTTCCGGTGTTTAAAAATTGGACAGGCCAAATATTTCAGAAAATGGAAAAGCTAAGAATTGTTGGTTGTGATGAGCTTGTGCATCTATGCCCAAGTGAGATCTGTCCTGAGAAGCCACCACAAGGATTCCATAACTTCACATCTCTTAAAGAGCTATATCTCCATGAGCTTCCAAATCTTATTTCAGTTCCAGATGGTTTTCTTTCCATTCCGAGTAAACTTGAGATTATCAACTGCAATGCCCTAACATCCTTACACGAGGGATTGAAGCACAACAATCCGCGTCTTGAATGGTTGGAAGTCAAAGGTTGTCCTTCTCTAACAATCATTTTCAGAGGCCACCTACCTTCGTCTCTAAAAGAGCTTTGGGTAAGGGATTGTAAAAATTTGTCATGTGTAATGGATGGCAGAGAGGATAGTTATAGTACTTTCTCTCCATCGTCTTCTTGTTCGATGATGCACAAGGAGGATGTGGACAAAACTAGCACATCTCTTCTTAACGACTTGTATATCTATGATTGCCCATCTCTCACATGCTTGTCAACAACAGACCAGCCGTCACTTGCAGCTCTCCGACATCTTCACATTAAGAGCTGTTCAAACCTAAAGATCTTATTTTCAAGAGAACAGTTGTCTAAGGCCTTAAATTACATTTGAATTCGGGAATGCCCAAAGCTAGAATCAACAGTAGACAGACTTGATGATAACACGTCTCTTGAAGAAATTTGGATTGACGAGTGCGAAAATCTTAAATCCATTCCGGAGGGCCTACACACTCTTAGCGGTCTTCGTGTGTTTTATGCATGGGATTGTCCAAGTCTTCTTCTCTTCCCAGAAGGCGGGCTTCCTAATACGCCCAATTTAAGAATCTTAATTTGGAATTGTGAGAAGCTACAAGCCCTACCCAATCGAATGCATACCCTCAACTCTCTTCAAGGCTTGGGGATAGGCAAATGTCCAAGTGTATTATCCTTTTCGGTAGAAGGTATTCCTACCAGCCTAACATCACTTTCTATCGGAGATGTCAATTTCTACAATCATCTAACAGAGTGGGGCTTCCACAAACTCACCTCTCTTAGAAAACTGTATATTTCTGATGGATGTGTAGATGCAGTGTGTTTTCCACAGGAGGATATTGGAAAGACACTTCCCTCCTCTCTAATTTTTTTGGCTCTTCGTGACTTGCCGAAATTGAAACACTTATCCTCCAAGGCTTTTCAAAATCTCTCCTCCCTTGAGTCATTGAGAATTGCAAATTGCTCAGACCTCACATCGTTGCCAAGCCTTCCATCCTCCCTTGAGTTATTGTTGATCTATGATTGCCCAAATGTCAAATCCTTGCCAAGCCTTCCATCCTCACTTTTGCAATTATATATTACAAATTGTCCTATGCTGAAAAAACTGTGCAAAAGGGATGAAGGACAAGAGTGGTCCAAGATAGCCCACATTCCTTGCGTTGAGATAGATCACAAGTTCATTTACGATCCAGAGGAAGAAGAATGAAATCCATCCGATGTCAGAAACGTGGAAAGAGGCTGAACGGGATGATTAGATGTAAGATATCATATCATGATTTGTTAAAATAATTTCAATTCTCATTTTAGTTAAAAACTCTTGAAATCAGTAACTTGAATGCGTGAAATTCAGATATATATGTTTAAAAAAATTTTTAAAAAATGAAGTGGCTGGTTTTAATTTCTTTTTCAAGAGAAATATTTTCTTTACGAAATCGTTCAAAACTGATCGGTGACTGTGATTATATCTAATGATTTTCCATCAAAAGTATAATTTCTTCCTCAATAATTTTTATACCAAAAGAATTAAAAAATAAAAATTTCCCTATATGTATGTAAATTTGTTATTTAAGTCAATTGCTTGTCACCTCATTCATTCTTCGAACTTTTGTGGGTAGAAGATAACCGTGAAATGAGTCAATTTCTGATATTTTTCTACTTGTGATATATTTTTATATATTTTTAAATTGGTGCTAAACTTTCTGGTATGACTTTAGTAGTGTTTTCCGCAACTTTATGCTGCGAATTCAGTATTCAGTCCCACTTTACTTTCTGAAGTTTCATTTATAATATTCCCAAATCATCTCTTGCTCAGAACTCTAATTTTTTTGTTGTTGTTACTGTTGCTGTTTGTATCTTTTTTTTTTGTGGGCCAAACTTAGAACTATTTTGATTTCTAATAGTGGCTTAAACTCTTTGAAAATTGAGCAGATATCAAGATTTTATTAAAAATCTGGCTGGTTTGTTTTTGATGGACAGGTTGCTCTTCTTCTATTAAGCTATGGAGCATTGGAGTTTAAGTTGATGGGGAAGATATAGATACACTCTGCTTGTTGGAGCATCAGATGATTTTAGACCACTACTGGTGGATGTGACAAATACAGTGCTTGGAGGATGAATTTAGACTTCAAAAGTTTAGAGGCAGTAAGGCAAATCAGGAGAACTGTTCCACTGGTTGAAAGTTGTACATGAATTCCACAGCCAACTGTTTTGGTGAGTCTGAATTGCTAGCCTTCTGCAGTTGTTATTTCTTTTCTTTTTTGAAAGTTTTCTGCTAATGTCTTCTGGCATACTTTCTAACTGCTAATATTTTTGGATGTCAGTCATAAAATGTTGGAATTTTAACAGCTAGAGAGATATGGGAATTTTGCTGAAGATACTGTTGTAGCCTTCCAAAGGTTATGACTTGGTGGAGTTAACGAACCAGATTTAGCAGGTTTTTTTCCTGATAAGGAGCTGCTGATCTTTCCTTCTTTTTGTTAAGTCTAAGTTTGTTAGTGTTTTGTGGCAGATCCATTTGTTACTATCACAGTGGTTCAGATTTTTATGGAATTAAGTGTTACATACACAGGGAACAAATGAACACCCCAAAGTAGTACATTGACATTGCAATGGCAGCGGTAAGCTTTATCACATGGTTTGTTAACATAATGTACTATTTAAACTCCAAACTGTTTTATTGTTTGAATGTCTAGACTCCCTCTAAATATGATTTTGTTTCTAAATAATAACGTTCCTGGATTATATTCTTTTGAACATAGTAACCTCTGTATTGAAGACAGAGAATTAACATGAAAGTTTCAAAATATAGCATTCATGGGCTTTCTTCCTTTCTTCGTGCTGATTCAATTTTTCTCTAGCTTCACTGGACATATCCGTTTCAACACAGTCCTCTACCTGATAAATTTAGAATTAATAAGTAACTGCCTCATGTCAACTTTTAAAAAATGCATATATGCTTAGTAATTCTTACAGAGCATTTTACCAATCCTGATTTTAATATTATAATTATACCATTGCGGACCACTTTTGAAATTTTCATGTCTACAGTACATTTTCCAAATGACGTTAAAGATACATAGGGAAAGATGGATAGGGCTATATTATCAGCTTTGGGCAATATCAAGGTCTTCTAAAAGTTCAGTTGGTCTGCGTTTGGTAAACAGGTGGCTCTTGCACTATTGGGAACACGGAGCTGATGTGAATGTGAAAGAAAATTATTAAGTTTTATTGGTGGAGCTTCAGATTGTTTCAGACCATGACTCATAAATGCAACAGAATCTGATTTCAGCATAGTTGTTGTAGCTGAAGACTGTACTCGGATTCTACTACCAAGCATTGTGGTGTTTCTGTGTTTGCTACTGGTATCCAGAACCTGCTGTGTACTGCAATTGTTTTGCAGAGTTGTGGTGTTAAAATGTTGGAATTTTGACTGCTGGACAGTTATGAGAATATTGCTGAAAATTCTGTTGCAGCCTGTCAAAGGCCATGATTTGCTAGGTCTAAGCCAGATTTTGCAGTTTTTCTTTTCAGATGATGAGCTGCTGATCTTTCTTTCTCTTAATTAAGACCAAGTTCCCCTAGTGTTTCCTGGCCTTCCTACCGCAGAACTTTCAGAAGTGTGAAGCTGCAGGTTGGTTTGCTGTTCTACATGTTTATCATGCAATGGCTGGGGAATCAAAAAAAAAAAAAAAACCCAAAAAAAAAATACAAAATACATGCTGGAATCCTAGTTTCACAACACTCCATTTTTTTTTTTCTAAAAATAAGATTTTGGATTCTATATTTTGATGTAGGGCGATAATTCAGGAAAACTGAAAATTTGCCTTAGAAGTCCTATATTGTCTAGCTATGCAATTTCATTTGATGGTAGGATTACTACTATAACATGGAATAATCCTCTTCCAGATAAGCAAAAATACTCTCACAGTATTCTTTGTCTACTAGCTTTGGTCAGATATCAAAGTTTTCTCAAAATCCAGTTTTTTTTTGGCAGATGATGGGAACGACGTTGGTGTACTCTGACTGCTTGAGCTTCAGATGTTTTTAAGACAAAGTGGTAGATGCAACCGTGAATGTGCGTGAAGGATGCATTTCTGGAGCTATTACAGAATTTACTTTCTGAAGTTACTTCCAGGAAGTAATGATCGCACTCGCACAATTCAAGTTTATGGTCAACCACAGTTCTATGTTGACAGTTTCTGCTCATTAGCTGCTGCATTCTAACTTTTCTGGAGGTGTGGGTTTTAAAATGACGGAATTTTGTTTGCTGGAGAATTTTGGGATATTGATTCTGTCGTATTTTCACAATTCAAACCACCTGTCTTTTTTGCTTTATGATATAAGGTCATTTTCTCAGCATGTTTTAGAAGAGTGAAAATCACAAGAGTGCAGCCTAAAAGAAAGGTATTCTGGTCTCGTGTTGTATAACTCTAGGAACCGATTAGAAGGTTCCAAACTGGGGTTTTTTGTATGTGTGAGTGGTTATGAACTTTTCCCTCACAATAATGGATTCCAGTCACCATCCATGGATGTAGGCATGTCCACCAGAACCACCTTTGTGTCTTTCTTTGTTTGTGTTTTCAATGCGTAAAGTTTTAATCTTGAAGGCATGTATGGAATTAAAGTATAAAAATTATTTGTATGCGAGGTCAGCAAACTGTATGGTCATATGGTTGAAGATTTTAGTTGCTCCTTCTAATTCGAAGGTTTTTGGTGACTCGGACTCCGTAGTTGGTGGCCTATTACCGCTGCTTCGTTGATGCTGCCTCTGCAGTTTTTCCTGAGCTATGGGAATGTAATTGAAGATTCATTCTGTTGCGGCCTTTGAAAGGTCTATGATTTGCTGGGCCTAATATGGCCTTGTTTTCCATAATTTTCCCCAATGACTGCCAGTGACAGGATTGTGACATTAAGGAAATCCATTTTTAGGGCCCATAAATTTAAGCACCAGTGTATATCCTTTCACTTGGATGTGATTATATTAAGAAACACAATACAGCCTCTGAACAAACTGAAACAAATAGATTTTTGTACCAAGTATACAAGCTGCAGAGATTTAAGTTCATATACAATAAAGACTCTTAAAAAGACCTATTTTGCAGAATATACACATTTATTTACAGTTTATTTGAAAAATATATACAATTATTTACACTCGATTTGGAAAACACATACAATTTTTTACACTAGCTTAAGTAATAAGCATGAAAAAGACGAAGTCTTAGATGGGACGATCATAGATACTATGTCATATGTACAGTCGTTCCATAAATTTTATTACCTATGTATTTAGTCTATCTAGTTATTGTGATTAGCATTTTAATATAAATCTGATTTACGGTACAAGATTTTATGTTATATCAGTCTTATATAGGACTTTTACTTTCAACGCGTTTGAAGCTCTGAGCTGGTTATGACACTGTTGAGAATGGGAGAGCTCTCTCCCTCAATAAAACTCTCTAAAGAGTAGACTTCCCATCCTCCATCTCTCCAGTAAGTAGAATAGACTTCGGGGATGCGTGCAACCCTCCAATAATCTTCACCTTCTTCATCTGGTCTGATAGTCTTGAGCAATTCATGAGGCATGTCAAAAAATTCGAGCAATTTCAACTTTGTTAGATGTTCAATGCCTAGTGGTACTTTCTCCAAGGATTTACAGCGTTGGATACTCAGTTTTTCAACACAAGGCATTGCTCCCACCTTTATTTCAACAAATCTCAGTTCATCAAACTTATCAAGACCCAACTGCTTCAGTTTCTTAAACCCACCAGCTGGGAAACACAGTGTGTCTCCATCATAGACTTGAAGTAGTTCAAGATGCATTAGATTGGGAAGATTTTGAAGAGACACTAATGGATCTTCCTTCAAACTGCTCCATTTCAGATAAACTCTTACTAGGCTATGGAGATAAGGTATCCAATGTGGTAGACTCTCCAAACGTCCCGTCAAATAGATCCTCTAAAGGAACGGAGGACGGAAAAGATGTTGAAGATCAATGATCTCATCCTGAATGGAAGTTATTGACAAAGCACGAAGGCTTGTAAGATTTTCAATTGATGAGCACAGAGTCTTCCCATCTTCTTTTCTCAACTTTGCAACTCCTAGCCTTCTCAGTTGTGTCAACTTCCCTAGCTCTCGCATTATATTAATGCTACTTGTACTACTCCCTTGATTTGCCTCAATAAAACACAGCTTTTGCAAGGATTTCAGAATACCAATCCTGGTCTTTTGCTATGGTTGCAATGTTGTGTTCTCTTGACTTGGAAACGATAATTTCCCTCAGAAGGTCATGGATCCTGCAGGACTTTACTCGTCCATCAGTAGTTGTATCAACCACCTGCATAGCTTCGATTCACAAGCTCACTGAAGTACTCCTCCCCAACTTCTTCTAGCGTCTTTCCTTCTTTTGCTTCAACGAATCCTTTTGCTGTCCATAATCGAACCAGTCTCATAGGTTCAATCAAATTATCCTCTGGAAAGATGTTCAAGTACAGAGACACGCTTTCAGATAGCATGGTAAATCATTGAAGCTAAGTGAAAGCACTTTCTTCAAATTCTTGAGCCTGTCATTGCCTTCAATTTCAGCACCAAGACTACGACGAACCATTTCCCATTCATCTATCCGCCGCTTATCTTTTGCAGCCAATACGCCACCGATTGCCACAATTGCAAGCGGAAGTCCTTCACATTTCTTCAAGATACACCTACAAATGTCTTCCAGATGAGGTGGGCAGGTATTTCCGTGGAATGTCTTTGTGCAGAAAAGAGTCCAGGACTCTTCCGGAGGCAATGGCTGCAAATTGTACACTTTGCCTTCAGATTCTATGCGGGAGGTGAAGGCTAAATCAGCATTTCGGGTAGTGAGCATCACTCGGCTGCCAAAATTGTTGGTTGGCAAGCAATATTTGAAAGCATCCCACTCGTTTATGTGCCACACATCGTCAAGAACAATCAAGTACCTCCTTTTCTTTAAGAAATCCTCGATTATCTTCTTCAACAGATTGCTGCTCATGCTGTCTACTTCTTTCGGAACTGGTTTGCCGATTGCCCGGAAGAGTTGTTGAACCATGTCTGTGAGAAGCTCCTCCATCCTGAAGGATCGAGACACGGTGATCCACGCATGTTTAGTGAAATGTTTCTTCACTTCTCTGTCATCATAAACTTGCTTAGCCAAGGTGGTTTTGCCCATCCCTCCCATGCCCGCCAGCGAAACCACCTTGCGACGTAAGAGGCCGTCAACCAGCCACCCAAGAATCTTCTTCGTCGGCTCGTCTATGCCAACAAGATCAGTTTCGTCCAAGAGAAGGGATCATTCCATGTGTTTCCAGCCCCAGTTGAACTCGAACCTTTTTCGGCTACATGGAACTTCTGGCGGAGTCTAAGGTGTCCTTCACAAATGCTTTTGATTCTAGAGTTTATGCCTTTTATCTCGTATCCAATTCGATAACGAGCTTTCATGTTCTTGACACAACAAGAAAGCCTGTGAAGCATGCCATAGAAGCCATCTCCATGATTATGAGCAAGGAGAAGCGTGAACTCATCAAGAACATCTTCAATATCATGAGCAACATCTCGTATTTGCTTCATCCAAACTTTGACTTCTTCATCATTCTCTTCCAAGGAATCTGCAATCCTCAAGAGCACCTTCATCCGCTCCAACTCTGCCCTGACATATACAACTTCTTCTCGACCCCCTGTGAGCAACTGCACCTCGTTGGCAAAGAATGGTACAAGCTTGTCAAGTACAAAATTCACTGCACTCTCTGCCATTATTGAGATCCCTCTACTTAGTGGAATGAACTATATTGTATCTGTATATAATGTATATATATATATAGGTTTTGCGAAAGGGATTTGCCCCAGTGTGTAAGCACATATTTATAACCACTCATGCTCATGCTCATGCTCATCCATCTCTACTCCTTCCTTTCATTTCGTGTGTAGTGGGTTGATTTCATGTCATGGCTGATGCTACTACGCAAACAACTTTAAAATATTATTGGGTTAATGTCAAGAGTATCATCCTATTTTTTTTATGCCTTCATGTTAAGCCGGAACTGTTGGAAGTTTAAACAAAGCTTAAGAGTTTATTTAAAATTTAAAGTCTAAATTAAAATAAGATTAGAGTTCTAATTAGATTAGAAGACATGTTATGGGAGGATTGATAATCCTAATTAATTATGGATAAAGATTAATTATTTAGTTATTTTAGAATTATTAGTATTTATGGTTTGAGTAAGATTAGGATTGAGTCTACTATATAAGTCTTTGTAATTTTTCAATTTTATTAAGAAGAAGCAATAAAGAGTTGATAAGTGATCAAGAGTCAATATCTTCTTCTTCATTATATTCTTGTGTTGCTTGATTGATTGAGTAATTATTTTCCAATAAAGTGGTATTAGAGTAAGCCGAATTCCAACAAAGCGGTATCAGAGCTAGGTTGGAAGAATCTGGGAGGAGCCATCAAATTTGTTTCGAAGTTAGGTAGTAAGCTCCAGAAAAGACCTGTCAGAGCTAGTTTGGAAGGTTCTGAGAGGAGCAATCTCAGAGTTAGGCACAACGTAAAGATCCAAGGAAGACCTATGAGAGAAGCAGGTGCAAAGAAAGAGCTAGATACACTATAACAGGGAGGATTATTTACGGCGGGCCAAAACCGTCGTAAATAGTCATTTGCGACGGTTATGCGGCGATTTTCAACCGTCGTAAAAACAACCGCAGTAAAAGCTTTTACGGGGGTTTTGACCCGCCGTAAATACAATTTTACGGCGGTTCAGTTGTTCGACGTAAAAACAAGCGACGAAACAGGATCGGCAATCACCACACCTTTTTACGGCGGTTTTGTGTCCGTCGTAAAAAGTATTATTTACGACGAACAAAAAACCGCCGTAAAAAAACAAAAAACCGCCGTAAAAAATAACATTTACGACGAACAAAAACCGCCGTAAAAAATCACAAAACCGCCGTAGAAAGATTTTACACAATGTTTTTACAATTGCGTGGGATGATGGAAAATCGCCGTAAATAACTAAGAAAAATTTTTTGCGTCGACTAGGAAACCGCCGTAAATAGTTAGCAAAAATTTTGCATATATTTTGTTTTACAAAATTAGTATGGAGTAGCAAAAGATATTGCAAGCACTAAGTTGCATTAAACAAAAAACATAATATTGAAACTAGCATGTTCTCCAACTATTGCATCTTGTTTTGTCCTTTTATATTTTGTTATAGTATTGGAGAAAGGATGGCAAGCCTGTAAGTGCAGAGTACATAAAGTATTATACCTTCAAACAATGAAACAATACTGAGGGCTAATGCAACAGTTTTACATCTGGGTAGAATTGATACTGTCAAACTTGGTTCTAATCCAACAAGACATCCAACAAGAGCGGTTGAATACAATGAGAATAATGATGATATAATGACAGACAAGAAGATTTCAGCTGCATGCCTCTTAACAAGAAGAAACTGGCATCCTTCAAACACCAGTTCTTCGAACTAAAGAAACTACAACTATTGTTATAACAGCTTTTTCCTTATCTAAATATTCATCTCTTATTCTGCTTTTGAATAATCATCTGGATATACCTGGGGAAAACAAAATGCAAAAGCCTATATATAAGTATCTACGAAATTTCATTGCATATGCCTTTTAATTGAGTGCACAAAAATAATTGTGCATAAAACATGAACAATCTTCTTCCATAGGACTCGATCTTTAAGTGATCTATAGAAAGATATAGAGAAGCCATGCATATCTTACCTGACTATGTCTGTCTTCATTGAAGCTTAAATTTCTGAGCTTCAATTCTCCTCGGCTGGTTATTAGCACATCTAATATCTCTGCATCAGACATTTCCTCTCCACTTTCCTCCGTTCAAGAATTAGAAATATCCTTCTCCTGGTGAAAACATGTCATATTCATTTGAGCTTTGTGATTTCATCGATAGCATATTCAATACTAAAGAAGATAATAAAGTATTTTGTACCTTGAAGGAGAGGCTGAGAGAGCGCCGTGGAGCACCAGTGATTTCATCATATTCAGGTGCATCAAGTTCCCGCAAGTGATGAGGAGGAAACACCTTGGTAAGGAGATACTGACAAATGCTGATGAGAAGGAAGAATGACAATGGGAACAAGATTCAAGCTACAGGAATGCATGTAACACCAAAGCAAGCCAGAAAATTTACAAACTGGAAGAGAGTAAATATGACTATATATTTGTATAGTTAAGAATTTGCTGATTGAAAGATTTCAATTCCTTCAATCAGTAAATTCTTAACTATAAAAGCTAAGCAAACCATATTATCCACGCCGATTAAGAAAGTAGCGCTTGGCAGGATCAAAGAATATAATTTGGCCGAGTTTGGGCCTGTCCATTTCTCCATTATGCAATAAAATCTCCTCTCCCAAACTTGTAAACAACATTCTGCTATTCACCTGTGTCTTTCTTCAATACATCCTGCAACAAATCCTAGTAAATTCAATCTTCGAAATTTGCCCTTTTCCTTCCTAAATTCTATGTAGACACTTGTGTATTAAAATTACAAAATTACAGTATAATTAAAGAGAATCAAACTCTAATATCAATGCTTCAAATTTTTTGTCCACTTAAAAAGCACAAAAATAAGGTAAAACTCAAATTAATTGCACCATGTGCTATTGAAAAATGGGTAACATAATGAATGCGGGTAGGAAAAGAAATTACCAAAAAAAAATTTGACAACCCAGGACTCTCATACATTTTGACCTCCAAATGTACAATTAATTATAAAGTAAATCGGAGAAGATTAACCGAATACTTGTTTAATTTAAATTTTGATTGTATAAACTTTGTATTACTAGGAATCAGACACATGTCCTTGGCAATACTGGTTTACGAATTAAGGTCAATGAAGAGTTATTGCTTTAATAGTTAAATGACACATATATGAATAATTGTTATTATATTTTTAATTATGCTACTTATCAAAAGGTCCAAAAAGTAAAGCTACAGCATGTACAAATCATACCCATAACTTAATAATTAAGTCTTTTTAATAACACTTTTAAAAAGTAAGCTTTAAATGCTTGTCCCCACTTTCTCTAAATCAGGACAACTTCGGTAACCACCTGTATCAAAATTGAAGCAATATTCAAAGTCTCATCTCTTTTATAAATTCTTCATTCTCTCTCACATGCATCCGGTTTCACTTACTCCGTTCATGTTTTAAGAAAAACAAAATTACTAGAATTATTTGTCATATTCTTGGTAAGACAAACTTGAAATGGTATAAAATATTATCTACTTATTAAATATTTAAAACCAAAAAAGAAAAACAGTTAAATTTAAATATAAATAACAGTATCCCTCATCTCTGTATAAATTACTTAGAAGAGAAAAAAAATCATCAACTTGTATAAAAAAAAATTACATCGTTGCTGGTATGTATATAAATTTAATCTTTCTTAAATAAGAAAATTGAAACAGTGACAAAGAACTTTATTTTCTAGTGTGGTAGTTAAATGAAGAGACATTATGTAAATCTTTTGCTTTACCAGTCACATAATTTGTCAAAAAAATCAAAAGAATACATCTTGCCGGTTTCCACTAACTAACATATAATTAAAAAAAATCAAATTAAAATTGGCCCATAATATATATTACAATCAAAAGTGAGGAATACATTATCAACCTACCATAAGTAAAACAAGTAGACATATACAGTAAGAAATATAAAATAAAAAAAATAAGGTGAATGGATGATTAATGATTACCTTCCTAGTACAGTGACCATCCTGTGAAGTCTGAAGCAAAATTTTCTTGCAGGCAGGAGCAAAGACTCGGAGAAATACAAACCCAAAATTTTACTAAGTATTTCATATAAATATAAAACAAAAAATTCATACCAAAGAAAAAAAGAGAATCTGGGTATTGTTGAATTGGGTGACACCTATATTTGAAGAACGAATGGAGTGCCAATGACGGTGGTGCGTCACCTAAGGTTGTAACAAAGATCTAACCTTCTGGGTTAGATTTAGATCCGAGGTTATTACAATCCATGAGACAATCCCATATAAAGTTGTCCATTGCCACAACGTTAACACGCTCTCCTTTGTCTCCTTCCCATCATTCCGTCAAACTTTAAAAAGAAAAGACTACAACAAAGCATGGAAACACATAAAAAAAAAAAAGAGATCAAAATTTCATTCTCCAGAAGCAAAATAAAAAAAAATTATATACGCAGTGGAAAGCATATTGATTTCAAATAGACAATAAATAAAAAACAAATGAATAAGGCTAAGCTAAATAGCATTTATTTCCATCTAAAACAGCTCAATAGAATCCCATAAGCCACGAACTTTATACATTCTAAATGTCTAATAAAATTAAAAACAGAACTAGCAAGAGTAATCAAACAAAGAATCTCTCAACAAGGTATCAAATTACCAGCCAAATCCAGTTCCAAGATTCCACTTTTGGCACAAAAACCACCCGAAAAGAGATTATGTAATCGAAATACAAAAGAATCATAAAAACCCACATAGATATATAGATTCTTATATATAAAATTAAAAAGCAAAAAATTAATGAAAATTTTTGTTCTTGAGAAAAAACTCACACAATCTTAACATTGATTCATATACCAGTTACCTAAACAAGTATTATCCAAATAGAAAATAAAAAGTACCTGTAGAGATAATCAAGTAGGAGAATCACTTATTATAATCAAGTAGAAGAATCACTTATTAATATTTCTTTCACGAAAAGCCCCAAATGACAAAACCGAGCAAAATCTGAAACGAAGCACTTACCATTAAAATAATCTCATCCTTTTTACTCTTACAGAGAACACAATAAGAGCAATATTAATGTACTTGTGAAATTGAATGTAGATAATAGATGAAAAAAGGGATTTTTACCACTATAATAGTCAGAAATTGAACATGGAGTTGAAGCAACCTAATATCAAGTAAATATAATAAAAAATTACGCAAAATAAGTTGGTAAATAGAGAAAAATCCCTTACGCATTGCACTAAGGCAGAAAACTTGAAAGTTCTGTAAATCAGCGGAGGAATCTGAGGGTTGTTGTTGGTGGCAATCCAAATGAAGGCGAGGGAGAAGATGATAAGGCAGCAACAACACGATTGGCCACCGTGACCAGATTTGAAGGCAAAGGTTTCAAAATGAAAGAGAAATTTCTCAAGAGATTTAGGGCAAGGCAAGAGCATGTGTGGTGATTTGGGGAAAAGGCTGCTTTTATAATCTCAAGAGTGTCTACGGCGGTTATAAAGTTGTCCGCAAATGAATCAGATTCAGTGACTTTTGCGTCTGTTTTTTAAAACCGCAGTAAAAGAGGGTCGTATAAGGCTCCGTTTCTTGTAGTGATAGAGTCGAGCCAATAAGGTCTCAGAGTCTATCAGAGCAAAGTTGGTAGATCTAAAAAAAGCCTATCAGAGTTGGCAGAGCTAGTTAGAGCCTGTTAGAGTTGTCAGGAAGGCAGAGTCAAGGAAACAAATCAAGATGGAAAAAGAATTTCCTAGATTTGATGGAAACAAGCACAATTTTGAATATTAGAGAACTCAAAAGCAAGCCGAGTTTGAGTACAGAGGCATGTGGGAAGTTGTAAATCAAGGTTTTGAAGTACAGGCAAATCAAGCAACGTTAACACAAGAACAAAAAAAAAATTATATTAAAGATTTTGTTTATGAAGGCTTATGGAGTCAAATTTTTGCATAAAGATAAAACAAAGTTTGGGTATGATCATGGACACATATGTGGAAAAAAAAAAAGACAAACAATTATGGTCATGGTTGATAAATTATGCAAGAAAACCATATAAGGATTTATGGGAAAACATGAAGGTAAGGTTGATTGATAACTTAACATATAGTCTTTTTGAAGATATTTTGTTTACTTGGTTAATTAGAGAGTATAATAATTATAAAGTTATTCAAGAGGAATATGAAGATGCTCGTGATGACAAAAAAGGATTTGTCAACAATATTCAAGAAGAAGTTCCAAATCATTGTTTGTTTAAGCTTAGTTTAAGGGGGGGTGTTGGAAGTTTAAACAAAGCTTAAGAGTTTATTTAGAATTTAAAGTCTAAATTAAAATAAAATTAGAGTCCTAATTAGATTAGAAGACATGTTATGGGAAGACATGTTATGGGAGGATTGATAATCCTAATTAATTATAGATAAAGATTAATTATTTAGTTATTTTAGAATTATTAGTATTTATGGTTTAAGTAAGATTAGGATTGAGTCTACTATATAAGTCTTTGTAATTTTTCAATTTTATTAAGAAGAAGTAATAAAGAGTTGATAAGTGCTCAAGAGTCAATATCTTCTTCTTCATTATATTCTTGTGTTGCTTGATTGATTGAGTAATTATTTTCCAACAAAGTGGCGTTAGAGTAAGCCGAATTCCAACAGGAACTGATTTTCGAAAATTATATAATTTCTTCCCAAATCTTTTCAAAAGTTATTAGAGAAACTATTATTATATTAATTAATTGATTTTATCAAACCATTTACTAATAAAGTAGTAAAAATGTCTTGACAAACTTGTTAATAAAAGCGTCAAACCATTTATTTTACCATTAATTACTGTCCATGAACAAATATTTTGACCGGACCATTATAGGAATATCTTTTGACGATTAATTTGAAAATTTCTAAGAGTTTGTATAGAAAGTGTACAAGAATATTTATTTTTAATATATTAGTTGAACTCATTTTAGTTTACACTTAACATTAAGTAGAAAACTAAAAAAGGATATTTAGTGATATTAACCTGAAAATAAATTAACCAAATTTTCTTTTTATTATATGATTCAACAACTTTATAAGTGTGATAACATAATCGAAACTAGTATTATCGTATTTTCTCATGAAGTTAAACTTAAAAAGTTTTGAATCTAGTTGTAGATATAAATACTTTCAACCATTTGTTTCGGAAGTTAAATATATAGATAAAAAGCCATTCATGCTTGGAATGCACCTATATATATATATAATATGATTTTAACAAATTTTATAGAATTTTAGAGAGGATTAAGATGAATTTTTGCATGATCAAGCTCAACTTACAAGGATTTCTTAAACTTCATGATTTTTTTTTTTTTATCTTGGGGAAATAAAATGATGTTTTACTTGACCAAATACAATGAAGATAATGGAGACTAATTTACTTGGTCTCCAATAAGCATTTTAGAAACGAATTTATTATTACATTCCTACGTGCCTTTGATGTTTGAAAACCCAAGAATATACTTGTTAATATTCAGTTCACAAAACTACTAGTAAACATCCATGATTCATGAACAAATGTTTTCCGAGATTTGAATGCGATTTCAGAGGATTTTCCTGGATACTTTTTGACATTTGTTTATGATTTAATATAGATCTATGAAATGAATTGATCAATTAAAAAGAAAAAGAAAAAGAAAAAACACAGATACAATGAATCACAAATGAATTTAATAATCCTATTTGACTATTTCATATATAAAAATCTTTTATGGGTTTGTTTGGTAATGACCACATCATTTATTATAATAATTCTTTTGTATTTCTTTCTAATATATATCTATCTATTTGTATTGTATATGTCATGTTACAGAACATAGATAGTCTAAATTAATGATTGATTTCTCTTGTGAGTTTTGCCCAATAAATACGTTTCTTACATATCAGACTTGACTTCTCATATTACTTCTTCGTTGAGGAAGAAAACAGATTAAATGTACTTAATTTCAAACCGAAGTTAACTAATTAAAGACAAGGAAATTAATGTTCAAGGTACACAACTCATAGTTCATGCATATGCATTACTCTATGTTTTCCCATACAGATTTATTACGCTTTAAAACTTCAAAATATATACATATATAAGTAATTATACTAATTAATATCTTCTAAAACTTCTTTTTTAATATCATAAAGAAATGTTAAATAATTTGGTATTACGATATTACTCACTGTATCATTTCAATATCAACGTAATAATTATCAAATCATTCAAAGTATTTTTCGGGATGAGAGAGAGAGAATTAATAACTTTTTTCGTATTAATATCCAGAAAAGGCACCTGCCAAGCAATTTGCTCCACATATTAAATCATAATTTTATTATTCTTTTCCGTAAAATAAATCATTTGACCCCTACTCCTTGTTAATTAATTTCTAGTATCCAACTTGAACTCTCAAACAAGTTAAGGATACTTTCAGTCTGATGCCATTGATTCTAGATTCAATATTTGTTTAAATTATCTTGTTTGAGGTTCAATACGTGATTGTTGTAACATTACGAGAAAGTACTAATTGGTCTGGCACTCCATGGAACTCGAAATTCATATTAATGGAGCACTTTCATTATTCTTAACGGGAAAAGTACAGGATGGATGGAGTAAGAAAGACAATTAGAAGAGTCATATATTATGTCCAGCCTTTTTGTCTCTCCCCTCGCTTTTCTTTTTCTCTGTTTTGAGATTCAAGATCGATTTGAAGTGGTTTTTTCATGGTCACTGAAATGTACTAACGGCTTGTGATTTGTTTTGAATAATAGGTCCCAAAGTATTTGTCACACTCGGCTCTGGTTGTAATGAGGATGGGAAAACTGGTTCTGGAAATGTCAATCAGGAAAATCCTGCGGCTTCCAAAGGATTCTGTATGGTTCTTGAGGGCTTGGCAGATTGCATAGCTTGCCGTGGAAATGGTGTACAGGTATCATGATATTAGAAAATTCTCTTTTCATCAAAAATTGATATGGTAATATTTGGTATCGGCAAATACAAGTTCTTTTTAAAGTTTCTTGATATTAAATTTCTACTTGTGGGATTACAAATGTATACAGCAAAAAATTATTTAGAATAAAACCTCTGCTAATCTTTATGGCAGAACATTACATAGAGATTTTTAACATGCTAATGCACTCATATGCATTGTAAATTTAGACTGTCCATTTTTTCAACCAAATTCCTTATTTCAAGTAATCAATAAAAGTTTTCACATAATAATGATATGAAAATTTAGTGAGATCTGGATCGGATTTGCACCAATGCAGCATAAATATGTTCCAGAAGCATCATCCTTTTGCTCCTCTCGTCTCTCTTGTTTGAACTTTGTATATGAGTGTATGTCCTAATTCAAGTTTCTCATTCATGGAATTTCACTCTTTTAAGTTTTCTGCTTCTATCTTTAGCTTTATCAACTTTAAAAGTATGCTTTTATATGAAAACCAGTCCATTCTTTGTGATCAGTATAAAAGAGAAGGTTTGTAAAGTTGATCTGTTACGGATGTTGGTAATAATGGATGGGATTCTAATTCGGTTGTTTGAGCGTTTAAGAAAATCCATGGAGGGCCATATCTCAGTTCGTTTACTTCTCTCCAGTCATTTGAAAAATGTTATAACTGTTAACTGGTAGAAAAGTTGAAGCAATTATTTTTCGTTCTGAAGTACTGACAAAATCTCAAATAATTATCCGATGAGAATGGACTTGCAGGATTTAAAGCTTCGGAGAAAGGGAATAATTGTTTTGGCTCTCTTAGCCTCATCTGGAGTATCTGGCTTTGAAATTATAGTGAGCCACAAACTGTGTGGAGAGACAAATTTTTTAATGCTGACTTTGCAAGTGTTAGTGTCAGAGATGGATGCTGAAGCTGCTGACCATGATGTGCCTGCAGATGTTTTTCGAACAAGGTAATCGATAGTTTAATTAATTTATGGTTGCCCTATGGTAATAGTGCAATTTTCTAAATATAGTGTAACGACCGGACCCCTGGTACGTGGCCCTTTCGCCTTCAAGAGGTGGCCCCCGTGTCAGGTTACAGTCGCACACAGTCCAGTATTGTCCGCTCTGGGCCTACCGGCCCTCACGGTTTTGTCCACATCGGGGAACAGGGCCTTATAGGACACCCTCTTTTACCCGTGTGGCGCCTCCCCCATTCGAACCCATGACCCATAGGTCAATGGAGTTCAACATGAGTACCATTCGAGCAACGCCAAGTACCTTTGAGGTCTTGGGTTCGAGTGGGGGGAGGCGCTCTGGGCCTGTGGGTGCCAGGGACAAAACCCTGAGGGTCGGTGGACCCAGAGGGGACAATACCGGACTATGTGCGGCCGAACACAAAGTGTCACGTGGGGGTCACCTCTTGAAGGCGAAAGGGTCACAAAGTGTCACACGGAGGCCACCTCTTGAAGTCTGGGTCGTTACATATAGTGCCTAATTCTCCTTACAGACAAGTATTCTTGTAGTTCCAAAATACTATGACTAGCCAGTTATTTTGTATTCAAAAAGTACTTTTAGGTGCTATTTCAATTTAAAATTGCGGTACTCTTTCTTCAAGAAACATGGAGAAAATTCCTTCTAGGTACATAATTGATACTCTTTTTTATGTTTGCTTTTTGGTATCATATTATAGGATACAAGTTCTTTATTTTCATACAAACGTGTGTGTGTGTTGCTGCTTATATTATGAGCATTTTGGTAAGCAGGACATTGCTGATTCGGGACGCACTGATTTTACTCAATAGACTTGTCTCAAACCCTGCTTGTTCTGCTATTGTCTTGCGAGTTTTAACAGCCAGTAGAGATATGGCCAGTTTGACCATTGATGTTGCAAAGAGGTTGTCAAGGAAGGACGGAAGACTGGAGCAATCTAACCATTCTAGTAGGCAAATGAGGGAATCTGAAGTTGTGGATTTAGGTCGAGTATTTAGAAAAGGTTTTTCAACTTTTTAGGTCAAAACATATCGTAAGGTGGTGTCCATCTCATGAATGTAAATTTTGTATCATTTGATATCACCTTATCAACTACTATAAGATAAGTACAAGAATTAAGTTTGATGGGGCTATGGCGGTGCTAGACTCCGTTTTTTGTTGAAAACTGGTCCCTCAATATGCGCCAAGTAGCCAATTTTGACAGACTCGGCAGAATTTGCCATCGAACATTTAGCATTCCGGGAAGAATCTCAACAAATAGAGAGTTTTTTGTAAAGCCTTGCCAGGTTTTCCCAAGTATGGATTTGTCCGACCAAAATTGTAGCAAGCAAGAAGCATTTTTCTTTTTGTTTATCCAATTGAAAAAAAAAAAAAGAAGCTCTGCTGTGATTAGTGTATCAGCATATAATGATAATCCCTTCTTCAAGGATTCATTATAATCATTTTGAATATTTGTTCTCATTCAAGTGTCGAAATCTGCAGTTCGTCCTCTATTTTTACTAAGCGGTTGTGATGTTATGAGCCATAATGTAGCTAGGATATGTTTCAATTGTCTGTAAATTTTAGACCTGTGTTATCTATATAAATATATGGGGAAAAAAAAAAGAAAAAGAAAGAAGAAACCTTCATTAGCCTCGCATCAATTTTGAATTGTGAAATTGAGGTTCGTTAGTTT
The DNA here is from genome assembly GCA_013180625.2 of Boswellia sacra. NCBI lineage: Eukaryota > Viridiplantae > Streptophyta > Magnoliopsida > Sapindales > Burseraceae > Boswellia > Boswellia sacra. The sequence goes on along the minus strand of SNVD02012572.1, from coordinate 400,775 downwards.
CGTTTGTGATCTTTTGTCAAGGTTGAATTTTCATACCCAGAATGCCTCAAGCTCCTGTCTTGTGACCAACACATTATGCAGTACTGATTTCTGTAACATTCATTTACTGGTAAAGGTTGCCTTACCCCGATGTAATTCTGTCACACCCTGTGTCCAACATAGTAATACTGCAGCGGATAAGAACTTGCCAAGGGAACACAATCGTCGCTATGCCAAAATCCTCTCGTAATCTTTAACTGATCGAATACCTGAGGTACACAACAGACTAGTGAGTATGAAACTCAGTAAGCAGCTAGAATTATAAAACTGGCGTAACACTCAAAATAAAACAATTAATGGCGATAACCATTTCAGAATACGATTACAATTCAATACTTATTCTATAATTATTGGTTACTATTCATTTCTTGGTATACAAGCCAACAGTGCTTTACTAAGGAAATTAGAATATTGATTTCAGTGTTCAAGGAACACGCCCCTATGCGAGAAAACTTGCACGGCGACGCCAAGTTTCTGATTTCCAATCTGTTACAAATTCCAGTTTCGCGCTCCGGTGCCAAGGGAGGGCACACATGCGCCAACTCTCTATTCTCTCTTACTTGAGTCAGTGCAAGTAGCGCTTCAGCGTAAAAGGTATGGCGCAGTGATGCCAATTCTCTGCCTATATCTCTTTAGATTAGTTAAAGATGCACTCTTGCACCATTTAATTATGCTCCTGCACCAACCCTGTATCAATGGCCATTTCTTAGACCAATTCCTCTCTTATCCAATTACATTCCTAATTCCATAAATACTTGTATATGGGTAATCAAGCATGGCTTTTTCATGTCAAAACTTATCACATACACCCATTTACATACACATCTCATTTACACATAAACTTTCCACAAGTCGATCACATCCTCATGTGCTCCCATAAACATATAAATCATTTACACATGAGTTTCCATAAACTAGCTACATTGTTCATATGGATATCCATTTTACATAATTTCGGAAGCTTTCACAGTACAGTCACAGTTACTTAGGAACAGTGCTCTCTAATCAAGGTAGGACTTTTCGTCTTACAGTCAGTTCCCATACGTAGGCCTACCCATGAATCAGCTCAAGGCTAGTCTGACAATCCGGGTGATACCAGGCCCATGCTACCGAATCTCGTCTAGAGAAACACATGGTCCAGACCTCCCCTCAAGCCATGGGGATACAGAACAGTACAGATACATTCATAGGCCTACCCATGAAATAGCTCAAGGCTAGTCTGACAATCCGGGTGATACCGGGCCCATGCTACCGAATCTCATCTAGAGAAACACATGGTCCAGACTTCCCCTCAAGCCATGAGAGTACGTAACAGTACGGATACATTCAGATGCCTACACTTGAAATAGCTCGAGGCTAGTCTGACAATCCGGGTGATACCGGGCCCATGCTACCGAATCTCGTCTAGAGAAACACATGGTCCAGACCTCCCCTCAAGCTATGAGAGCCAAATATCCTAAGTTGTGGCATGCCACTTACATATCAGTTTCCACATTCAATCACATAAGTGAAGCTCTATATTAAGCTTTCACTCACCTATCACATTTCACATTTCACATTTCAGTCATATAAGTGAAGCTCTATATTAAGCTTTCACTCACATATCACATATCACATTTCAGTCACATAAGTGAAGCTCTATATTAAGCTTCTAACCCAATCACAACTTGTGACAATTCATTCACTTTAATGCTAGCATTTAACAGTATCACATTTCACATTCGTCATTCAATATATTCTCAAGGGCTTGGCATGTAATTTCAAATTCATAACACATCACGCGATGATGCATGCCTTCGCACATCACAGTATTGCAGTTTACTTCCATAATTGAGGTTCTACGTAGGCTTCTCATTACTCACATAACACTCATAAACACAATAAGCCTACATATCTCACATACACTTGTGGATGTGTACAATCCACACATTGACATCATTTCTACACATATAGAACCCCATTGAATTCTTTATTAGTGCCAACCCTTCCATTACTCTTCGATGTATTTCAATCACATCGTTGCGTAACTATGTCCATGTATAACTAATCTCATTCAATTTCCACTCGTACACATTCATGGCACTCTAATACACATGATTTTTCAGACATTCATTTGTCATGCCATCTCACATGAGGAAATAGTATCCTCGAATGTTTGGCATGTATTTCATTCTTCATATACACACATCGTTTCATTGGCAATATTATTCAAGCCATATCACAACAAATTCACATATATGAGGGCACAGTCACATTTCTATATCTCACACACATAGAAGTTACACCAACATGTCAATCACATACACATCAAAGTGTGTGAAATCACACATTTCATAAATCACTATAAAATCCAATCAAATCATTTCCTATATCAAGGTCCATGTATTCATGGCCCTGTACACATTCCATCCACACAACTCACATATATTCACAATCACAGTCATTAAACACATTTCATTAATAGTTAATATATGTTGTGTCCTCAGAAGGTTCTAGCTACTTACCTGGTTAGCCTTGCCTCTTAATTTCGTTGTCCTGTATTTCCTGACGAGCGGTTGTTTAAAGTTCATCTCCTTTTTTTTCTCCTTCCTTTCTGGTAACCATTGCCATAGTTGTGACACATTGATCAATGTCCATTTAGAAGTCATTAAATTGTTTATAGGTTAACAACAATTCAACCAACCAATAACATCATTTATTAAACTCTATCACACACATATTGGTTGGATTATTATAATAAGAGGTTATTCATTTCCAATCATCACCAAACTTCTATGGAACTCAAATAGACATACATATTATAGTCCATGAATTTTATTGAGTCAAAATAAGGTCATATACCCCTTGAAAATCCTTAATTTCATTCACACAGCAAATCTGTCTACAGACCTCTCAACTGAACAGTGAAACTTTGAAGAATTTTATAAAATTCTACAATAATCAAATCTCTACCAAACTTTCCAGTCTAAAACTAGACACATATGAGAGTCATTCCACCAAAAATCGTGATTTTCTAAGGAGCTTAAGGCAGTCAAACTAAATTTATTTCACAAACTCAGTTCTAGAATTTAACATTCATAGTTCTTTAAGTCCAGATTTGAAAAATCATAACAATTCATACACAACTCCAAAAACCATCAAAATTTACAGTCTAATAGAAAACATACCCAAGGGTTTTCATATTAAAAATCACGAAATTTTACAAAGATTTTCCCCCTCAAATGGAGTTCATTTCTGCTGCCCTGTTTTAAAACAGGGGAATTCTCAATTTCGAACCAGAATTTCAAAAATTCATTATAATTCACACACTGCGAATTTTTGAGTGTTTCAAAATTCTATAAAATCCTTGAGATGTCTATTTTATCATATAAAAATTTCAGAGTCAGCAAACAACCACATAATTTATAAGAAATTTCGGACTAACCCCTGTTCAGAAAAGAGGCTCTGCAAAAATTTCACTCAATCATGTTTCCTAACTTCCCAAACATCATCCCTTCTCCTTCAATATACCATAGCACATGTAATATTATGTTTTCTAACATGTATCATGAAGTATATAACATAAACACAAGATTAATCATAGTAGAATCTAACATTTTCCTTATAGAATTTCATGATTAGGCTCTAAAGGAAGAAGGAGAAGATGAATTTACCTTAATTTCCTTCTAACTTTTTCAATTTTCCTTGAATTTCACAAGAGAAGAAAGAAATTGAGAGAAAGAGAGAGGGCTGGAAACGTTTTGTAGAGACAAGAAAGAAAATAAAATTTTCTAGAATTCTCCCAAATTTATATAGATAAGGATTGGGTGAATTTCATATAAGCCCTCCATTTTCCAATGCTTCCAAGTCACCCTATCATAGTTTTTAATTTGCTTTATCACCCTTACAATTATACAAAAGTACTAATAATTTACATGCTTAAACACATAATAATTGTGGTTACGCATACTAGGGTGTTACAAATTCACTGAAATTCCAACCTGTCATATTCCATATACCGAAAAAGATCTCTATACGCCGTACAGGATGATGTTCCATAATCATCATCTTTTATAATCACAATGCACCTTGATTATTTTTTACTAGATAACCATCAGCAAAATCCTTGCAAAGAATCCCAACTATTACTTGCTATCTTGCTTAATCATAATTAAAAAGAAAATTAAATATGAAAATCTATTATTTTTATTGTATTTTATTTCAACAAATATGTTGCTGACTAAAAACAGTACTCAAATTGTCTGCATGCTTTTACAGGTAATTAGCAGAAGATTAAGGGCAGTACTCATTTGTACACCATTATTATTGTGGAGTCCACACGGTTTTACAGGGAACTAATGAAGGCAGTAGCCATCCTACAGCATTATTATAAACTACTGGTTCCCACACGGTTTTCCAAGGAACTAATAGAGGCAGTAGTCATCGCACATTATCATAAACCGGTGGAGTCCACACGGTTTTGCAAAGGACCAATAAAGTATCAAAGAATCTTTTTGCACCTTCTGAGAGTCAAAAAGCAAATTTACTGTTGATTAAACTTAAAAGAAAAATAAAAATCTATGCGTGTTATATACGTTTTCTATTATTTTATCAATACATGCTCGTAAAGAATTATAGTCAATTGATAGGGATAACGTCATATAATAACCCTATTTTTTTATTTAATATCTTATAGATAGAGATGGATATTCTGTCAACTATGTTAAATTTTTAATAATAAATTTCTCAGAATAGAAGGATGAAATTGAGATAAAAATGTAAAGTATCCTTTGATATGCAATAAGTAGCCAATTTTGACAGACTCGACAGAATTTGCCATTGAACATTTAACATTCCAGGAAGAATCTCGAAAAATGCAGACTTCTCTGTTGATAAGCGTTGCCTAGTCTTCTGAAGTATGGACTTGTCTAACCTAAATTATTCCTAGCAAAAGCTTCTCTCTCTCTCTCTTTTTTTTTTTTATCCCTTTGAAAAGAAATCTCTGCTATTGATTAGTGCATCAGCATATAATGATAATACCTTCTTTTGAGGATTCATTAAAATCAATATGAAAATTTGAAACAATAATTAATTTTGTTTAATTGAAGTTTGGAACTCTGCGGTTTTTGCTCTATTTTGACCAAGCAATTGTAAGTTATGATCCATAATGTAGCTGAGATATGTTTCAATTGTATTTAGATTTTAGACGTGTTATCTATATAAATATAATGTGAAAAAAAAATCTTCATCAGTCTAATATCGAATTTTAATTGCGAAATTTAAAGGTTGGTTTCGTTTGTGATCTTTCTCCAGTGAGCATGAAATTGCGTGGTTGTGATGTCTATAGCTTTCATTTAGCAGCAAAATGCCTGATATAATTCACTTAAATTACAAGCGTTGAGTTCCCAACGATATGTCTATGGGCTGTCCTGAAAGATATTCCATTTAGCTCCTATCGATGTAACTGACAAAGTATTGGCATGCCTCCGTGCTTCAAAGCAATCAAATTTAACCATCTTTCATTATAATCACACTGTATCTTTATTTATTTATTTATTTTTAACTAGGAAACCATATATCAGAACAACTCTTGAAACGAATCCCAAATAAAAGCTACCACTTGCCATTTGCTTAATCACAACTAAAAAGAAATTTATTATTGAACATTGTTATTTCTTTTTTATCTCCTCCATGGTTGTATCAGCTCGGATTGCTGACCTGGTACAGCTCTCTAATAAAAATTAAACACACCGCAATTTTAACGACATGACCATCCCATCGATAAAAATTAATTTTAATTCTGTGTCACTCTTTTCTCTCTCCTCTGGATGCATCAATTTCAATATCATCAAGACTTTACGCCACTCCCTCCCTCTCTTTCGTCGCTCTCCCGCTACTCCTTGTCTTTCTTTTACAACTCCGTCTAATTAAACAGTAAAATTACAGCCCACCGTAATCCATTATAATTGAGAAAAGGCAAACTGTTATGTTCTATTATAAAGGAGAGAGAAGAGGTAACCACATGCATTTGCTCATTTTATCAATAATCATTTTAACAAAGTATTTAGGTGAGTTATTTAAATAATTCATTATATTAATTCAATTTTTTTAAGTTTCTCAAATGATTGAAAGGCTGTAATTTAGACTATTGATGAGATAGAAAATCTATTTTAGAGATTATTGTTGTTATAACATTATATTTATAGGATTTAAAAGAGAAAGAGGGACGGCAGATTCAAATTTTAAAAGATGTGATGGGATTCAGAGGAGAATGAAAAGGGTGACAGAAAATTAAAATTAAATTTTATTAATGGGATGACCAGAATTATAAAGTGTCTGATTTTTATTAATTAGTTGCACCAGTAGTTCAGCAATCTGAGCTGGTACAACCGCTGTACCGTAGATTTTCTCCTCCTCCAATCAGTTGTTGACTAAAAAGATGACTACATGGTCTTACAGGGATTCGGCGGAAGATTAAAGCCCGTAGTCATTGTCATCGTGCACCATTATTGTAAACTGGTGGAGTCCATGCGGTTTCACAGAGAAGTAATAAAATATCATGTGCAATAACATCAAAAGGAGGTTTAAAGGACGAACGCCTTGTCCTAAAAGTCAAAAAATGAAGTGCACGTGGCGTGTAAAGTTGCTTAGGATACCAGAACACTGAAAGCATGATTGAAAGTGAATTATAGTTCATTTCATATTGTTTTCGAGCATCAATAGAGAAAACCAGTCTCTAGATCTTGCTTGCTCTCATATTTTTCTCTTTCTGTGATAACTGAGAAGCCATCAGATCTCAAACCATGCCTGTGGGAGAGGCCATTCTGGGGGCCTTTTATCGGTTTTGTTTGGCAGATTTACGTCTCCTGAGCTGTGGCAGTTTGCGAGTCAAGAGGGAATACAGTCAAAGCTGAAAAAGTGGGAGATGACATTGCAGATGATTGACGCGCTGCTCGTTGATGCAGAGGAGAAGCAATTGACGCAAAGGACTGTGCAAACGTGGCTTTACCATCTCCAGGACTTGGCTTATGATGTGGAGGACATGCTGGATGAGTTTGCCACAGAAGGTTTAAGGCGTAAGTTGAAGGCACATGATCATGCTAGCACTAGCAAGGTACGTAACCTTATCCCTGCTTGTTTCACTGCTTGCACTCCAAATGCTTTCAAGTTCAATGTCAGCATGGTGTCCAAGATAGATGCCATCTCTAGGCGGTTGGATGAACTATGCGAACAAAGAATTGGTCTCGGATTACAAATTATTACTGGGGGTACATCCGCACCCGCAAGGAACATAACACCTACTACAAGTGTTCCAACTGAACCTGCTGTTTGTGGGAGAGACGATGATAAAGCCAAAATACTGGAAATGGTGTTAATGGATGAACCAAGTCATGTCAACTTTGGTGTGAAACCCATTGTCGGCATGGGAGGACTTGGCAAAACCACGCTTGCGCGGCAAGTGTTCAATGACAAGGCGGTGGAAGATTTCAACCCTAAAGCATGGGTTTGTATTTCAGATGACTTTGATGTTTTCAGAATTTCAAAGGCACTTCTTGAGTCACTCAATCGTAAATCTTGTGATCTGAAGGATTTAGATCCAGTGCAAGTTGAACTGAAAAATGCACTAGCTGGAAAAAAGTTCTTGCTTGTTTTAGATGATGTTTGGAGTAGAGATTATGGCTTGTGGGAAACTCTTAAGTCTCCCTTTATTGCTGGAGCACCAGGAAGCAAAATAATTGTAACTACACGTAGCAAAGATGTTGCATTAACAATGGGCCGAAGTGAATATTATGAGTTGAAGTTTCTAACAGATGAAGCCTGCTGGGAAATTTTCAAAGCACATGTAGCCGGGAACAGAGTTATTGATGCTGGTCGGAATTCGAAGTTTATTCGTTACAAAGTTGTTGAGAGGTGCAGAGGCTTACCCCTGGCAGCAAGAACTCTAGGTGGCCTTCTTCGCTCAAAGCAGAGAGATGATGAGTGGGTGTACATATTAGATAGCAAAATCTGGGATTTATCATATTCAAGTGACCAGATACTCCCAGCATTAAAGCTAAGTTGTTATCATCTTCCTTCTTATCTTAAGAGACGCTTTGCTTTTTGTGCCATCTTTCCTAAGGATTACGAATTTATGGAGCATGAACTTATACTTCTATGGATAGCAGAAGGCCTGATTCAACAACCAAACAACAAATTGGAAGACTTGGGGAGAGAGTATTTTCGTGATTTTTTGTCAAGGTCAATTTTTCAAAAATCAATCAGTGATGTTTCTAAATTCGTAAGGCACGACCTTGTCAATGATTTGGCGCAATTGATTTCTAGAGATACAAGTTTTATTTCGCAGGATGAAGTGATTGTTCGTTTGCCATCAGAACGAGTTGAAAGACTTCGACACTTTTCTTACACTCGTGGATTAGTATATGTCGTCAAAAATAAATTTAAAGTCATCCATGAAGTTAAACACTTGAGGACATTCCTACCATTGAGGTCGACACATCGGAAAAATTATGTAGCTTGTACGGTTTTTTCAGATCTATTGTCGAAGCTCAAGAAATTGAGGGTTTTATCTTTATCAAATTACTATATCACAGAATTACCCAAATCAATTGAAGGTTTAACACATTTAAGGTATCTTGATCTTTCTTGCATGATGATAAGAAGTTTACCGGAGTCACTTAATTCACTATATAATTTGCAAATATTGATATTAAAAAAATGTCTGTATCTAAAGAAGCTGCATCTCAATACGTCGAATTTAATCAATCTACTTTATCTTGATATTTCCGATTAACATTTAATCAAAGAGATGCCATTGGGAATAAGCAAAGTGAAACATCTTCGAACATTATCTGATTTTATTGTGGGCAAAGGTATTGGATCTAGCTTGAAAGAATTGAAGGACTTAAAAGTTTTTAAGTGGAAAACTGGTCATCTCAAGTTTAGAGATTGTGGTTGACTCTCAAGAGGGAGAAGAGTTCATATTAAATGATAAGAAGGAACTAAAAGTACTGGTGCTACAATGGGCTCAGAATTTTGATCCTTCAAGAAATATGGTGGTAGAAGAAAATGTCCTCAACATTCTACAACCTCATACAAACTTGGAAGAGGTCATAATAAATAATTATGGTGGCCAAAAGTTTCCAAGTTGGTTGGGAAGTTCCTTATTGTCCAAGGTGGTGGCTTTACAATTAGATGGATGTGAGAAATGTGTGACTTTACCTTCATTTGGGCAATTAGGCTCACTTAAAGTCCTCATCATAAAAAATATGAAGAATCTTAACAGGATAGGTTCTGAGATATATGGAATGGGTTGCTCAAAATCTTTTCAATCATTGGAAAAACTTTGCTTTGAGAATTTGCCAGAATGGGAGCACTGGAATCCTATGGAACAAAATGAGCACGTTGAAAGGTTCACTCATCTCCAAAACCTTTCAATTTCACGGTCTCCCAAACTCTTTGGAAGATTACCTCAATGTCTTCCTTTATTGAAGAAACTTGTGATTAGAGAATGTGAACAATTGGTGGTTTCATTCTCAAAACTTCCGGTGATGCTCTGTTCATTAAAAATAAATAGATGCAAAGGAATAGTTTGTAGTATACCAAATGGATCCAAGTCATTAAAGTCTGGGAGTTGTTTAAATTTTCCAGTGTTTAAAAATTGGCCAAGCCAAATATTTCAGAAAATAGAAAAGCTAGCAATTGTTGGTTATGATGAGCTTGTGCATCTACGGCGAAATGAGATCTGTCCTGAGAAGCCACCACAAGGATTCCATAACTTCACACGTCTTAAAGAGCTATATCTCCACGAGCTTCCAAATCTTATTTCAGTTCCAGATGGCTTTCTTTCCATTCCGAGTAAACTTGAGATTGTCAACTGCAATGCCTTAACATCCTTACACGGGGGATTGAAGCACAACAATCCGCATCTTGAATGGTTGGAAGTCAAAGGTTGTCCTTCTCTAACAATCATTGTCAGAGGCCACCTACCTTCATCTCTAAAAGTGCTTCTGGTAACAGATTGTAAAAATTTGTCATGTGTAATGGATGACAGAGAAGATAGTTGTAGTACTTTCTCTCCATCGTCTTCTTGTTCGATGATGCACAAGGAGGATGTGGACAAAACTAGCACATCTCTCCTTAACAACTTGTATATCTATGATTGCCCATCTCTCACATGCTTGTCAACAACAGACCAGCCGTCACTTGCAGCTCTCCGACATCTTCACATTAAGAGCTGTTCAAACCTAAAGATCTTATTTTCAAGAGAACAGTTGTCTAAGGCCTTAAATTACATTTGAATTCGGGAATGCCCAAAGCTAGAATCAACAGTAGACAGACTTGATGATAACACGTCTCTTGAAGAAATTTGGATTGACGAGTGCGAAAATCTTAAATCCATTCCGGAGGGCCTACACACTCTTAGCGGTCTTCGTGTGTTTTATGCATGGGATTGTCCAAGTCTTCTTCTCTTCCCAGAAGGCGGGCTTCCTAATACGCCCAATTTAAGAATCTTAATTTGGAATTGTGAGAAGCTACAAGCCCTACCCAATCGAATGCATACCCTCAACTCTCTTCAAGGCTTGGGGATAGGCAAATGTCCAAGTGTATTATCCTTTTCGGTAGAAGGTATTCCTACCAGCCTAACATCACTTTCTATCGGAGATGTCAATTTCTACAATCATCTAACAGAGTGGGGCTTCCACAAACTCACCTCTCTTAGAAAACTGTATATTTCTGATGGATGTGTAGATGCAGTGTGTTTTCCACAGGAGGATATTGGAAAGACACTTCCCTCCTCTCTAATTTTTTTGGCTCTTCGTGACTTGCCGAAATTGAAACACTTATCCTCCAAGGCTTTTCAAAATCTCTCCTCCCTTGAGTCATTGAGAATTGCAAATTGCTCAGACCTCACATCGTTGCCAAGCCTTCCATCCTCCCTTGAGTTATTGTTGATCTATGATTGCCCAAATGTCAAATCCTTGCCAAGCCTTCCATCCTCACTTTTGCAATTATATATTACAAATTGTCCTATGCTGAAAAAACTGTGCAAAAGGGATGAAGGACAAGAGTGGTCCAAGATAGCCCACATTCCTTGCGTTGAGATAGATCACAAGTTCATTTACGATCCAGAGGAAGAAGAATGAAATCCATCCGATGTCAGAAACGTGGAAAGAGGCTGAACGGGATGATTAGATGTAAGATATCATATCATGATTTGTTAAAATAATTTCAATTCTCATTTTAGTTAAAAACTCTTGAAATCAGTAACTTGAATGCGTGAAATTCAGATATATATGTTTAAAAAAATTTTTAAAAAATGAAGTGGCTGGTTTTAATTTCTTTTTCAAGAGAAATATTTTCTTTACGAAATCGTTCAAAACTGATCGGTGACTGTGATTATATCTAATGATTTTCCATCAAAAGTATAATTTCTTCCTCAATAATTTTTATACCAAAAGAATTAAAAAATAAAAATTTCCCTATATGTATGTAAATTTGTTATTTAAGTCAATTGCTTGTCACCTCATTCATTCTTCGAACTTTTGTGGGTAGAAGATAACCGTGAAATGAGTCAATTTCTGATATTTTTCTACTTGTGATATATTTTTATATATTTTTAAATTGGTGCTAAACTTTCTGGTATGACTTTAGTAGTGTTTTCCGCAACTTTATGCTGCGAATTCAGTATTCAGTCCCACTTTACTTTCTGAAGTTTCATTTATAATATTCCCAAATCATCTCTTGCTCAGAACTCTAATTTTTTTGTTGTTGTTACTGTTGCTGTTTGTATCTTTTTTTTTTGTGGGCCAAACTTAGAACTATTTTGATTTCTAATAGTGGCTTAAACTCTTTGAAAATTGAGCAGATATCAAGATTTTATTAAAAATCTGGCTGGTTTGTTTTTGATGGACAGGTTGCTCTTCTTCTATTAAGCTATGGAGCATTGGAGTTTAAGTTGATGGGGAAGATATAGATACACTCTGCTTGTTGGAGCATCAGATGATTTTAGACCACTACTGGTGGATGTGACAAATACAGTGCTTGGAGGATGAATTTAGACTTCAAAAGTTTAGAGGCAGTAAGGCAAATCAGGAGAACTGTTCCACTGGTTGAAAGTTGTACATGAATTCCACAGCCAACTGTTTTGGTGAGTCTGAATTGCTAGCCTTCTGCAGTTGTTATTTCTTTTCTTTTTTGAAAGTTTTCTGCTAATGTCTTCTGGCATACTTTCTAACTGCTAATATTTTTGGATGTCAGTCATAAAATGTTGGAATTTTAACAGCTAGAGAGATATGGGAATTTTGCTGAAGATACTGTTGTAGCCTTCCAAAGGTTATGACTTGGTGGAGTTAACGAACCAGATTTAGCAGGTTTTTTTCCTGATAAGGAGCTGCTGATCTTTCCTTCTTTTTGTTAAGTCTAAGTTTGTTAGTGTTTTGTGGCAGATCCATTTGTTACTATCACAGTGGTTCAGATTTTTATGGAATTAAGTGTTACATACACAGGGAACAAATGAACACCCCAAAGTAGTACATTGACATTGCAATGGCAGCGGTAAGCTTTATCACATGGTTTGTTAACATAATGTACTATTTAAACTCCAAACTGTTTTATTGTTTGAATGTCTAGACTCCCTCTAAATATGATTTTGTTTCTAAATAATAACGTTCCTGGATTATATTCTTTTGAACATAGTAACCTCTGTATTGAAGACAGAGAATTAACATGAAAGTTTCAAAATATAGCATTCATGGGCTTTCTTCCTTTCTTCGTGCTGATTCAATTTTTCTCTAGCTTCACTGGACATATCCGTTTCAACACAGTCCTCTACCTGATAAATTTAGAATTAATAAGTAACTGCCTCATGTCAACTTTTAAAAAATGCATATATGCTTAGTAATTCTTACAGAGCATTTTACCAATCCTGATTTTAATATTATAATTATACCATTGCGGACCACTTTTGAAATTTTCATGTCTACAGTACATTTTCCAAATGACGTTAAAGATACATAGGGAAAGATGGATAGGGCTATATTATCAGCTTTGGGCAATATCAAGGTCTTCTAAAAGTTCAGTTGGTCTGCGTTTGGTAAACAGGTGGCTCTTGCACTATTGGGAACACGGAGCTGATGTGAATGTGAAAGAAAATTATTAAGTTTTATTGGTGGAGCTTCAGATTGTTTCAGACCATGACTCATAAATGCAACAGAATCTGATTTCAGCATAGTTGTTGTAGCTGAAGACTGTACTCGGATTCTACTACCAAGCATTGTGGTGTTTCTGTGTTTGCTACTGGTATCCAGAACCTGCTGTGTACTGCAATTGTTTTGCAGAGTTGTGGTGTTAAAATGTTGGAATTTTGACTGCTGGACAGTTATGAGAATATTGCTGAAAATTCTGTTGCAGCCTGTCAAAGGCCATGATTTGCTAGGTCTAAGCCAGATTTTGCAGTTTTTCTTTTCAGATGATGAGCTGCTGATCTTTCTTTCTCTTAATTAAGACCAAGTTCCCCTAGTGTTTCCTGGCCTTCCTACCGCAGAACTTTCAGAAGTGTGAAGCTGCAGGTTGGTTTGCTGTTCTACATGTTTATCATGCAATGGCTGGGGAATCAAAAAAAAAAAAAAAACCCAAAAAAAAAATACAAAATACATGCTGGAATCCTAGTTTCACAACACTCCATTTTTTTTTTTCTAAAAATAAGATTTTGGATTCTATATTTTGATGTAGGACGATAATTCAGGAAAACTGAAAATTTGCCTTAGAAGTCCTATATTGTCTAGCTATCCAATTTCATTTGATGGTAGGATTACTACTATAACATGGAATAATCCTCTTCCAGATAAGCAAAAATACTCTCAGGGGCCGTTTGGTATGCGGTAATGTCAAGGTGGGAATGGAAATCTAATTCCTAACCCGTGTTTGGAAGATATTTTACAATTTTAAACTCGGGAATGTTATGTTCCCGTGGGTTTCAGATTCCGGCCTGATGGGGTAATCCTAAACCCTTTGAATACTTGAGTTTAGGATTCCCCGGAATCCCAAACCGATCGACACCACTCCATTTTTATCTTCACAAATCGTCTCTCGCCGATTCATCATCACTGCCATCTCCAACACATAAACTGCAATTCCAACCCCAAAAACTCATTGCTTAATCGACACACAAGCAAAGAAAATAATCAAAAAAAAAAAAAAACCAGAGGAATAAGAAAGGGAGAGGGAGACGAGGAGAGTCAGGGACAAATCCCTCCACCTCCACAAGAGGAAGACGAGAGAGAGGAGAAAGGGTGGTTGATGGTAGCAGCGGCAACGGCCTCTGCCTTTGCCTTTCTCTTCTCTCTCTCTCTCTCTGTCCTGGTTTGGCAACGACTCTGTGTACAGAGCTTTGAGTGGCTGGGTGTGGGCAGAGTTCCAGGTTGTGGCAACTGGAGAATGACAACACGAGGCAAAGCAAATAGACGATGAAGAAGAAGAGAGGAATTGAGCGTCGGAGCCTGGCTTGTGGTGGATGACAGCGGCAGAGAGCTATGTATTTGCAACAGCGGTGGTTTTTGGGGAAAAAAGCGGGGAAGAAGGAGAGAGGATAAAAAGATTATATATATATATATATATATATATATATATATATATATATATATATAATAAATCATTGCAAATTATTAAAGAAACCGTGGTGGTGGTGGTGGGTTGTATTTTACTAATATAACATTTAAACAATATATATAATAATTTTACAAATCTTGAAAATTAGCATACCAGAAAAATTTTAAAATCTTATATATATTAAATTTTTTTATTTCATACTGTAATAAAAAATATTTTTTCACGTATTAAAAAAATTTTAATTATAAAATTTAGTAACATATTTGAAATAAACAAAATTATCAAGTATACTAGAATAAGAAAAAAATTTAAGTATTTTTAAAATATTGAAAATTTTTTAATTATTAAGTTTACACTATAATAAATAAAATTAACATTCCTGTGTGTAGCCAAACACAATAATCTAATTATCATCGTAATCCAAAACAAGATTCCTGTGCTAACCAAACACAATGTTACTTTTCTAGTGATCTGATTCCCATGTTTTACATTCCCAATAATATGAATTCCATCCCCAAGATTCCAACTCCCCATACCAAACGCCCCTTCACAGTATTCTTTGTCTACTAGCTTTGGGCAGATATCAAAGTTTTCTCAAAATCCAGTTTCTTTTTGGCAGATGATGGGAATGACGTTGGTGTACTCTGACTGCTCGAGCTTCAGATGTTTTTAAGACAAAGTGGTAGATGCAACCGTGAATGTGCGTGAAGGATGCATTTCTGGAGCTATTACACAATTTACTTTCTGAAGTTACTTCCAGGAAGTAATGATCGCACAATTCAAGTTTTTGGTCAACCACAGTTCTATGTTGACAGTTTCTGCTCATTAGCTGCTGCATTCTAACTTTTCTGGAGGTGTGGGTTTTAAAATGACGGAATTTTGTTTGCTGGAGAATTTTGGGATATTGATTCTGTCGTATTTTGTCTCAAACCTAGGCTGTTTTCTCATTGAGAACACCACCTGTATTTTTTTGCTTTATGACGTAAGTTCATTTTCTCAGCCTGTTTTAGAAGAGTGAATCACAGAGTGCAGAGAAAAAGGTATTCTGGTCTTCTGTTGTCTAGCTCTAGGAACTGATTCGAGGTTTCCAAACTGGGGCTTTTTGTATCTTTGAGTGGTTATGAACTCACTTTTTCCTCAAAATAATGGATTCCAGTCACCATCCATGGATGTAGGCATGTCCACCAGAACCACCTCAAGTTTCGTGTTTTTCTTTCTTTGTGTTTTCAGGGCGTAAAGTTTTAATCTTGAAGGCATGTATGGAATTAGAGTATAAAAATTATTTGTACAAGAGGTCAGCAAACTGTCTGATCATGTGGATGAAGATTTTAGTTGCTTCTTCTAATTCCAAGGTTTGTGGTGACAGACTCCATAGTTGGATGCCTATTACAGTTGCTTCGTTGATGCTGCCTCTGCAGTTTTTCCTGAATTATGGAAATGAAATTGAAGGCTCATTCTGTTGCAGCCTTTCAAAGGTTAAGATTTGCTCGGCCTAGTATGGCCTGGTTTTCCAGATTTTTCCCCAATAACTGCTACTGGGACAGGATTGTGACATTAAGGAAATCCATTCATAGGGCCCATAAATAATTTAAGCGCTAGCATATATTCTTTCACTTGGACAGGATTATATTGAGAAACACAATACAGCCTCTGAACAAACTGAAACAAATAAATTTTTGTACCATTTGTACAAGCTGCAGAGATTAAGTTCATATACAATAAAGACTCTTAAACAGACCTATTTTGCAGAATATATACATTTATTTACAGTTTATTTGAAAAATATATACAGTTATTTACAGTCGATTTGGAAAACATATACAATTTTTTACACTAGCTTAAGTAATAAACATGAAAAAGATGAAGTCTTAGGTGGGACAATAATATATACCATGTCACATGTACATGCGTCCCATAAGTTTAATTACTTATGCATTTAGTCTATCTAATTATCATATTAGCGCATTTTAATATAAATCTGATTTACAGTAGAAGCTTATATGATATATCAGTCTCACCTAAGACTCTTACTTCCAACGCGTTTGAAGCTCTGAGCTGGTTATGACAGTGTTGAGAAGGGGAGAGCTCTCTCCCTCACTAAAACTCTCTAAAGAGTAGACTTCCCATCCTCCATCTCTCCAGTAAGTAGAGTAGACTTCGGGGATGCGTGCAACCCTCCAATAATCTTCACCTTCTTCATCTGGTCGGATTGTCTTGAGCAAGTCATGAGGCATGTCAAAAAATTCGAGCAATTTCAACTTTGTTAGATGTTCAATGCCTAGCGGCACTTTCTCCAAGGATTTACAGCGTTGGATACTCAGCTTTTCAACACAAGGCATTGCTCCCACCTGTATTTCAACAAATCTCAGTTCATCAAACTTATCAAGACCCAACTGCTTCAGTTTCTTGAACCCACCAGCTGGGAAACACAGTGTGTCTCCATCATAGACTTGAAGTAGTTCAAGATGCACTAGATTGGGAAGATTTTGGAGAGACACTAATGGATCTTCCTTCAAACTGCTCCATTTCAGATAAACTCTTACTAGGCTATGGAGATAAGGTATCCAATGTGGTAGACTCTCCAAACGTCCCGTCAAGTAGATCCTCTGAAGGAACGGAGGAGGACAGAAAAGGTGCTGAAGATCAATGATCTCATCCTCAATGGAATTTATTGACAAAGCACGAAGGCTTGTAAGATTTTCAATTGATGAGCACAGAGTCTTCCCATCTTCTTTTCTCAACTTTGCAACTCCTAGCCTTCTCAGTTGTGTCAACTTCCCCAGCTCTCGCACTATATTAATGCTACTTGTACTACTCCCTTGGTTTGCCTCAATAAAACACAGCTTTTGCAAGGATTTGAGAATACCAATCTTCTCCAAACCCTTAAAGCCATACTTACTATGAGCATAAGACTCAAGCTCATATCGATAAACAATGAGATGGCGAAGCCTTTTGAGGTTTAGAATCTCAGCAGGCAATTCAGTGACATAGGCGTGCTTGAGGTCCAAGGTCTCCAGCTTTTGAAGCTTCCCTATAAATCTTGGAATGGTTTTCACCTTGGTGTTCCTCAAGCTTAGATACTTTAAATAGTACAAGTTCACAACTTCAATTGGAAACTCGGTCAGAGGTGTGCCACGCATATCTAAGACACCGAGAAGCCTAAAGCCACTGGGAAACAGTCTCTGTAATTTCAGCTTTTCTACAACTCCAAACATGAACAGAGAACGCAATTGAGAAAGGGACCTGTCTTGCTGAACATTTTGCACTGTGTTATGAATCGATAGTCGTCGAACTTTATCTGGCCACATTGCATCCTGGTCTTTTGCTATGGTTGCAATGTTGTGTTCTCTTGACTTCGAAACGATAATTTCCCTCAGAAGGTCGTGGATCCTGCAGGTCTTTACTCGTCCATCAGTAGTTGTATCAACCACTTGCATTAGGCTTCGATTCACAAGCTCACTGAAGTACTCCTCCCCAACTTCTTCTAGCGTCTTTCCTTCTTTTGCTTCAACGAATCCTTCTGCTGTCCATAATCGAACCAGTCTCATAGGTTCAATCAAATGATCCTCCGGAAAGATGCTCAAGTACAGGAAACATGCTTTCAGATAGCATGGTAAATCATTGAAGCTAAGTGAAAGCACTTTCTTCAAATTCTTGAGCCTGTCATTGCCTTCAATTTCAGCACCAAGACTACGACGAACCATTTCCCATTCATCGATCCGCCGCTTATCTTTTGCAGCCAATACGCCGCCGATTGCCACAATTGCAAGCGGAAGTCCTTCACATTTCTTCAAGATACACCTACAAATGTCTTCCAGATGAGGTGGGCAGGTGTTTCCGTGGAATGTCTTTGTGCAGAAAAGAGTCCAGGACTCTTCAGGAGGCAAAGGCTGCAAATTGTACACTTTGCCTTCAGATTCTATGCGGGAGGTGAAGGCTAAATCAGCATTTCGGGTAGTGAGCATCACTCGGCTGCCAAAATTGTTGGTTGGCAAGCAATATTTGAAAGCATCCCACTCGGTTATGTGCCACACATCGTCAAGAACAATCAAGTACCTCCTTTTCTGTAAGAAATCCTTGATTATCTTCTTCAACCGATTGCTGCTCATGCTGTCTACTTCTTTCGGAACTGGTTTGCCGATTGCCCGGAAGAGTTGTTGAACCATGTCTGTGAGAAGCTCCTCCATCCTGAAGGATCGAGACACGGTGATCCACGCATGTGTAGTGAAATGTTTCTTCACTTCTCTGTCATCATAAACTTGCTTAGCCAAGGTGGTTTTGCCCATCCCTCCCATCCCCGCCAGCGAAACAACCTTGCGACGTAAGCGGCCGTCAACCAGCCACCCAACAATCTTCTTCTTCGGCTCGTCTATGCCAACAAGATCAGTTTCGTCCAAGAGAAGGGCATCTCCTCGACGATCAGTCCATGTGTTTCCAGCCCCATTTGAACTCGAACCTCGTTCGGCTACATGGAACTTCTGGCGGAGTCTAAGGTGTCCTTCACAAATGCTTTTGATTCTAGAGTTTATGCCTTTTATCTCGTATCCAATTCGATAACGAGCTTTCATGTTCTTGACACAACAAGAAAGCCTGTGAAGCATGCCATAGAAGCCATCTCCATGATTATGAGCAAGGAGAAGCGTGAACTCATCAAGAACATCTTCAATATCATAAGCAACATCTCGTATTTGCTTCACCCAAACTTTGACTTCTTCGTCAGTCTCTTCCAAGGAATCTGCAATCCTCAAGAACACCTTCATCCGCTCCAACTCCGCCCTGACATATACAACTTCTTCTCGACCCCCTGTGAGCAACTGCACCTCATTGGCAAAGAATGGTACAAGCTTGTCAAGTACAAAGTTCACTGCACTCTCTGCCATTATTGAGATCTCTCTACTTACTTGGTGGAATGAACTATATTGTATCTGCATATAATGTGTGTGTGTGTGTTTTGTGAAGGGGATTTGCCTCTGTGTGTAAGCACATATTTATAGCCACTCATGCCCATGCTCATCCATCTCCACTCCTTTCTTTCATTTCGTGTGTAGTGGGTTGATACAATGTCATGGCTGATGCTACTGCGCAAACAACTTTAAGATATAAATATTGTGTTAATGTCAAGAGTATCATCTTATTTTGTTTTATAACTTAATGTTAAGCGGGAACTGATTTTCGAAAGTTATATAATTTCTTCCCAAGCCTTTTCAAAAGTTATTAGAGAAACTATTATTAAATTAATAGATTTTATCAAACCATTTACTAATAAAGTAGTAAAAATGTCTTGACAAACTTTTTAATAAAAGCATCCAACCATTTATTTTACCATTAATTACTGTCCATTAACAAATATTTTGACTGAACCATATTACAGAATATTTTTTACCACCTTAATTTGAAAATTTCTAAGATTTTGTATAGGGAGTTTATAAGAATAGTATTATTTTTAATATATTATTTGAACTTATTTTAATTTACACTTAACATTAAGTAGGAAAAAAAGGATGTTTAGTGATATTAACCTGAAAATAAATTAACCAAATTTTCTTTTATTATATGATTCAATAACTTCATAAGTTTGAAAACAGGATCGAAACTAGTAATATTGTATTTTCTTATGAAAGTTAAACTTAAAAAGTTTTGAATCTAGTTGTAGATATATATACTTTCAACCATTTGTTTCGGAAGTTAAATATATTGATAAAAAGCCATTCATGCTTGGAATGCACCTATATAGTGTGTGTGTGTGTGTGTGTGTGATTTTAACAAATTTTGTAAAATTTTAGAGAGGATTAAGATGAATTTTTGCATGATCAAACTCAACTTACAAAGATTTCATAAACTTCACGATTTTTTTTTAATCTTAGGGAAATAAAATGATGTTTTAGATGACCAAATACAATGAAGATAATGCAGAGTAATTTACTAGGTCCCCAAGAAGCATTTTAGAAACGAATTTATTATTACATTCCTAAGTGTCTTTGATGTTTGAAAACCCAAGAATATACTTGTTAATATTCAGTTCACAAAACTACTAGGAAACCTCCGTGATTCATAAACAATGTTTTCCCAAATTTGAGTGCGATTTCACAGGATTTTCTCGGATACTTTTTGACATTTGTTTCTGATTTAATATAGATCTATGAAATGAATTGATCAATTAAAAAAACAATAATGTTAGACTTACAACGTCTATACAATATAAATTTTACGAAATGAAGTGGTAATCTAAGTGATAAAATCTTATTAGATATGTAATTTTCCTCGTTCATCTTTGTTTTTTCCTCTTCCAGTGAATTTTGGTTATACAAACGACCACGTCATATTGTAAAATATGTATTGTATGAATGTTGTAAGTTTAGCATTACTAAAAAAATACTAATACGATGAATCACAAATGAATTTAATAATCCTATTTGACTATTTTATATATAAAAATCTCTTATGGGTGTGTTTCATAATGACCACATCATTTACTATAATAATTCTTTTGTATTTATTTTTAATATATATCTATATATTTGTATTGTATATGTCATGTTATGATGAATCACAAACGAATTTAATAATCCTATTTGACTATTTCATATATAAAAATCTTTTATGGATTTGTTTCATAATGACCACATCATTTATTATAATAATTCTTTTGTATTTATTTTTAATATATATCTATCTATTTGTATTGTATATGTAATGTTACAATGAATATCAAAAGAATTTAATAATCCTATTTGACTATTTCATATATAAAAATCTCTTATGGGTTTGTTTCATAATGACCACATCATTTATTATAATAATTCTTTTGTATTTCTTTTTAATATATATCTATCTATTTGTATTGTATATGTCATGTTACAGAACATAGACAGTCTAAATTAATGATTGATTTCTCTTGTGGGTTTTGCCCAATAAATACGTTTCTTACATATATCAGACTTGACCTCTCATATTACTTCTTCGTTGAGGAAGAAAACAGATTAAATGTACTTAATTTCAAACCGAAGTTAACTGATTTAAGGCAAGGAAATTAATGTTCAAGGTACACAACCCATAGTTCATGCATATGCATTACTCTATGTTTTCCCATACAGATTTTTTACGCTTTAAAAACTTCAAAATATATACATATATAAGTAATTATACTAATTAATATCTTCTAAAACTTCTTTTTTAATATCATAAAGAAATGTTAAATAATTTGGTATTACTATATTACTCACTGTATTATTTCAATATCAACGCAATAAATATCAAATCATTCAAAGTATTGTTCGGGATGAGAGAGAGAATTAATAACTTTTTTCGTATTACTATCAAGGAAAGGCACCTGCCAAGCAATTTGCTCCACAAAATGCAATAAATATTTTAAGTAACTATATAACGTGTTGAAGAGGGTTGGTGACAATTAAAGTAACAATTAATTATATGTTAATGTTGTCATGATCAACTTCCCAGCGAAATTCGGAAAGAGAGCCTAGAGAGTCAAATGTTGACACCTCCTGTATGGTTCCATCTTCGATCCTTCATTGTCCTATAGCTTCATCGTAATCAAAACGTTAAAAATTACTGGCGTATGTTGCAACAACTTTAATTTGTCGTGTTACTTGGAAAATAAGCTACCAGATGGGGAGGGTTTAATTATTAATTAATAAAATTGTCGTTTGATCATCTCTAACACGATAAGTTTGTCGCTGACTAGCTATGTACTTGTGGTTCTTAACTGATAAGATCGCCATGTAATTGGAAAATGTTATGCATTTCTATTTTCTAGTACTCAGTCAAGTCTAGTTCATTTGGAAAATGAAACTGACATTCAATATTGTACTTTTACATGACTCGGATAAAAGATTTTAATAAATAAATAGTAGGTTAACATTTCTCACTTTAAATTCTATCCTTTTTAGAGACCAAACAACCCTTAATTCTTTCTATTAATGAACAATATATACTTTAGTCATTTTAGTTTCTTAGCCAAGCCTAATCTAGCAGATAATGAATATACTTCCGAGCCTTGCAGGATTTTTTTGCGTTGGACTTGCAAGAGTACTTAAACGACTTTGTTTACCAGAGATGGATTAGGATAGATTCAGCTTGAATTTGAATCGTGAATCTGAGCTTTTTGATTTCATTGGAGACTTAACATTCCCACGGGTGGGTTTTTCAGATCTCAACCTCCAATTCTATCAAGTAGCATCCGTATTTGACATGGTAACAATGATGTTTCTCAGTGGGCCAAACAAGAAAAATTGAAGACCCCCACTTATTTTCTCTCTAAAGCCAAGTGGCCGAGTGGGGAAAGCAAAGCTATCAATAGATAATTTTCAAGGGTTCTGCAAAATTTTGGCTTGTCAAAGAATCCATTAATATTCCTGTATCAAAATTTGACCGTTTGTTAATTGCTGGAGGTTTCTAGAAATTGATCTACGCTGTCATATAGTGTAGAACAATTTTTTATAGTAATAGTAGAAAAATTTTGTAAAGAGTTAAAGTGTGTCAGGATCTTTAACAAGGATATATAATTAAGTGTGCCGGGTCTTTAACAAGTAAAGAATTAAAATTAAAAAAAAAAAAATCTTAACCTTACACCAAGATATACTTGCTAGACGTGACTAGATTTTTAAAAAATTTAAAAATAAATGAGATAAACAGATGATTTTAGTTCGTTACGACTATACTTAATGAAGAATATTTAAAATCATCAACTTATCTAATATATAAATATAATTGATGGTTGCAGTAGATGTATTGATGAAGATAGAATAAAAACAAACATTAATCATTCTTATCTATTTAAATTCTAAATATCATTAAATCTTAAAAAAAAAGTAATAATAAACTGTGTGAGTAGTCATATAGGATTTGGTTAAGATAGACATGTTTCATTGTTTATAAAGATCAAAGATCAATTTAGTTCTTGAAGTGACTAGGATTTTTGTCGATTCTCAAATCTGTTGGCTTGCATAATATTATAAGGCTCAGTGACCTTAGAAACACGGTAACTAGTTCCCAAAAGAAAGCTATTAATTATACTAAGCATAACTTGATTGAATATTTTATTATAGTTCGTTTCCATACATACACAGTTGTTAGCTGTTTGTATACAAAATTGTGTGACCAAAAGATTGTATTTAATTAATTAATCATCACTGTTTCCTGATAAAGCTAAATCGTGATATAAATATGAGACGGAAATATGCTACGAGACAAGTTTTCATCAGTCAATTTTCAAAATCTCAGGATGGTAAGTGAAAATTTACCTTATTAAAATATTTAATAGATATGGTAAATGACTTTGGACTAATTGTTATACTTGTGCTAGACATCGTGCTGAGTTTGGTCGCTGACTGTTGGGGATTACCGAAGAGATTATTTCATGTATTTTATTGTTGGAAACTGCAATTTATTTCTAATAAATGAAGTTCGTTTGATTTGAAAATCAATGTTTTCACACCCAATATATAATAATATTAATCTAATAAAAGAATTAGAATTTTGACTTGAACTTAAAAAAAAAAATGGTTTTCAAGGATTATTATAACATACATGGATATAAATATGAATATATTTTTAAAATATGTTCTTCTTTCTATTCAATATTTATCACAATCTCGAATTATACTCAGATAAAATACATTTTATTCTCGTAATTAGAAAAGAAATTAGAGTCTATTTGTTTCAACTTTTACAAGTAAAGCTTATTGAAGTAGATCTTTTTGAAATAAAGCTTCTAAAAATAGAGTTTTTATAAAAAAGTTATTGATTGTTTCATGAAACAAATATACAAGCACTTAAATTACCAAAATAGAGTTTTGTTATAAGGAAATAATAAAGTTAAATATTTAAAATTAAATGATAGTATCTTTGATATTTCAAAACTTTAAAAAAGCTCAAAAAGAGCTTTTTCTAAAAGCCTCAATTTTTTGCTTCTTCACGTAAAATAACTTTTTTAATCATCTAATAGCGTTTCTTAGGTGATAGTCAAACGATACAAAAAAATTAAAAGAGATTTTGGCATTAAAAAAAAATAAACTCTTTTGCTCAATAGAAAAGTCCAATCAAACACGCTCTTAGTTTATTTTCTTACTCAATGGTAGGTAGCTGAGGAGGAGTTTCTATTTTCTAACACATTGTTTATAAGGAAAGTTTTATGAATATATTTTTTTTATTCAAATCTGTTGGCTTGTAAAATAAATTAATTATAAGACTCAAAAGACTTTTAAACACATTACCCAGTTTTCACTCTCAAAAACAATCTATTAAATAACTTTTAGTATCTTTATATATATATATATATATATATATATATATATATATATATATATATATATATATATAATTCGATCACTAAATAATACTGTAATTATAACCAACTCTTATACAATTTGAATTATTATTATACTTTTTTTTTGGTAAGGTGTATTGTTTAAAAAACAGAGATTAATTAATTAATAAAGATTGAATTCTCTTATTCTTGATTGGAAAACAAATGGAGTGCTGTCAAGGAGGAGCTAAGATAGCTGACGAGGAAATCGAGAAACTTCTCATATTCTTTCTTTGGTTTGTTTCGATATATAGTAGGTTTTACGTAAAATTTTGTGAACCCAAGATTAATTTTTCAATTTCTTAGCAATTAGCAACTCTTCCCAATTATGCTAAACCATAATATATATTTAAATCTTTGATGTTTTGACGTTGTACGGCAACTATTTTTGTCGTTTATATTGACCATAAAAGCTTTTATTTGACTCACTAATCCGCTAGCACTCAGCTGATAAGATCGAGCATATTTTAAATTTTATGGTTGGAAATGTTACGCCCTTGTGTAAGTTCATGCATTTGGAAAATGTTATTGTCAGATTAATTATTATAATTATTAATTTAAATTGACCCAGATTGGTATATCTCAGAATTTCAAATTAAGTATTTGGCAGTTGAGTGTACAATGGGTTAATTAATAATGCAAGTGGTTAACTCGGATATATGTTTCTTTAGATTCGGCATGTAGCAGATGATAAAATAAAAATTTGCATGCCCGAAGATAATCCAAGTACACAAAATTGATTTAACTAAAGCAATAAAGGACAAAATAGACAAATTCAAGACAAAAAACCAATAGCAATAGCGAAGAACAAATAAAATTAGTAAATAATTCATAAAAAAAGTATAAGATCATTATGATAAAGAATCCCATAACGCTCATGTGCATCGAAGCGGTGCCGTTTTAATAACGTTATAGATCTTTCTTTAGTAGATGTATTTTGGATCTAAAGTTTAAGAATAAAACTGTAAAGTCTGATAGTGTCAAAGTAAATATTATTCATTAAGCCATTTACAACAAGGTGGATAACCCAAATTAATATCATAACGTAAAGTGTGTAGATTATTCTAAAATCTAAAGGAATTCGCACAATCCCTTCTAGCAAATTACATCTCCAAAACTACTATATATTCGTTACATATAGATTCGTTTAATTTGATAATAATCACCCCCTCTCCTCATGTATGAGTCGTGCTATGATACGGGACTTAATCGAGTGTGTAACAAAAGTATTTTTTATTATTATTATTATTTGAAAAGAAAATTTGGAATCTTCAATTGTGTGTATGCGAAATATATAATTGACAAGATAAACATTTATTACTACGCCGACAACGGTACTAGCCTAACATAATAAATTGGTAGTAAAACTCTGTAAGGGGGCTTGGTGAAACATTGAAACCTATGGCAATTGAATTGAACTTATGAACCTATGCCACGGCATTCAAAATCGATCTTTCCTAAAGAATAAAATAGGTTTAAGATCTTGTCCACTACCGGACTTCCGGCGTCATAATCATACTGTTGTGTCCCTTTGTGGTATAGTTTAAGCTTTAGTTGCTTTTTGTGATGAAAGCCCAATAAAGGTCCACAAGCTTTGAGACTCAGTCCACAAACTCACAGGCCCAATCACTGGTTTACGATTGTCAGTCCTCTTCTATTTCGAAGGCTTGTAGAGTGGTGACTCTACAGCTGGCCTAGTAGTGCAGTTGCCTTGTTGGTTTCTGCTCTCGGCTTCCAGGGCTGCTGCCATTGGCAATTACGGGAATGTTGCTGAAGATTCATTCTGTTGCAGCCTTTCATAGGTTAAGGTCTTTTTCTGTTCATGTTAGAACACTATTCTGACTCTGATAATTAATTTATCTGGGCTTAATATTCCTGTATTTTGTAAATATCGTTTTCGCAAGGTTTAATAGTTCTTTCTTTTAGTACCAGGACATGGTGAACTAATGCCAATATCTTTAAGATTTATTGGGGATGAATTGAAGGAACAAAGAGCTAGAAGGTTGCAAGCAAGAGAAGATTGGTTTTGACAAAGATAGGAAGTATATATAAAGTATATATAATAGTGTGAACGTCCATCTAACTTACAAGCCAAGTCTTGTCTAATTAGGATTATGATTCTCTCTGCATCTTAACTTTCTAATTATTAATCATCGACTATAGCTTTGTAATAAAGATAATATATTTTGATTATGTTATGGTATACATATAACTAATTGGGCATTCAAGTAACTAAATATTTCAATAAAATTCTCACATGTACCAAATATGGGTCAAGTTAATTAACTAGTACTTATTTTAAGAACGGTACTATTTTAACCCTACTTCCAAGCTAAAGGCCGTCTTCTTCACTTTTAAGCTAGGGTAAAAATATAAAATAGAGAAATCCTAAAATCTTTTTTGAAAATTATATATATATATATATATATATTTTTTTTTTTTTAAAATTTTGTTGAAATTAAAATTGACCACTTTGTTAAAACGTTAGATGCCATTACTTCACCGACTATTTGGCACACTTTTTTGACTAGGAAGTGTTAGTGTTCGACAAAGTAACAAGTATCGAGCGTTGAGGCCAACAAATCGAGAATTATCAAGCACTAAGAAGGATAGATCAATAGATATTAAGATATCAAGTCCTAATGTCTGATTTAAAAAAAAAAAAAAGGTATTTGTTGATTTGTTGGATAGAACAATAACATTTAAAGTTTCAATCTCTCTCTGAATTTCTTTTCAAACATATCTCCCAGTTTTGGTTCATTTTTGCAAATCTTGCAAGTTTTTTTTTGTTTCCCTAATCGTGGTAATACACTGCATATCTCTTTACTTCCTTTTATAATTATAGCATCGCTCCTAGTTTTTTCAATCGAAGTCATCTATAATGAAAGTGAAGTTCAATTTTCCAAATGGAGACTTGACTAACTAGAAAATGGAAATGCAAAACATTTTCCAAAGGATTTAATACATAGCAACCTAATCAGTTAAGAACTATCAGCGACAAACTTAACGTGTTGAAGATTAACAGAAGACAATTCGTTCGAGTCTTTGATTACCAAGTAGTTGCCTCATATGTTAACTGTGTCTGGTGGTCTTTTTACCAAGAAAAACGACCACAGTTGTTGCAATATACGACAATCATTTTTAACGTTTTGATTACTTTGAACCACAATATATATGGAGTTGTAATTTCCTACATATTTTGACCTCGGCAGTCAGGCACAGTTAATCTGTCTCTTTCCGGACTTAGCTAAGGAGAAGTTGATGGCTAGATTAACAAACTTAATTAATTGTCACTCAATTTTTACCTACCCTATTCAACAAGTTGACCAATTGAATCATTGAAATTTGAATATCAATTGCTAGACAGTAATAATGGTATCATCATCCCAAATAATTTATTAAAATCTCATCCTAATGCATTAAGTGATTCAATATTTGATTAGATGAACAATGAAATGATACGATAAACAATATAATAAAATCACATCATTTAAAATGTTAATTGAAATGAAATTTGAAAAAATATTATTAAAAGATGAGTGTAACTTCCTATTTATTTATATGTTTATTAACTTTCAAATAGAATTTTTCTTAATGGACATGAATGAACAAAGAAGTTGTGAAGTTGCACACATTGTATAATAATTTCCTTGGCTTATTTATTATTAACTTTAGTTTGAAAGTCCATTCACTTACTCCAAAGAGGAGAATTTTCATGAGAAGTCAAGTCTTACGAAGACAAAGATACTGTGTCTTACCAGTTTTTCCTTTTATTTTATTTTATTGGTCAATCATTTCGTGGAAATCAGAAACAAAGAAAAAAATGTGACCGGGAACATACGATGATATCACAGTCAAATCTGGAAAACCTTTTTTTATGACTCGATAGTCATGGGCGTTTACAAGTGCCCTTTGAAGCGAGTAGTCTATGCATTTCAAACATCAAAGACACGTCGAAAGGTAATAATAAATTTGTTCCTACAATAATGCTTCTGGGAGACCAAATAAACTCTCCTTCATTTTGTTCTTTGTATTATTTGTTTCTCTAAAACATCATTTTATTTATTTTATTAGGGTTTTAGAGAGAGAGAAAGAGAGAGAGAAATTGATTGCTGAAATTTATGAAATCATTGTATCCCTAATGATTTATGATACATGAATGGGAGAAAAATCCAAATTGACGGATTAAATTTCTTACCTTATGTCTCTTTACTTAATTTAGGACAAAAGGAAAAATTATACAAACCTTTAGTTTATTATTTTTGTTAGGTCTAAGTCTAAAGAGAATAATATTTTACAATAAACAATTCATTTAAAAACTAAAATCTCGTTAAAATTCATCTCAAACCTCTTCAAAATTCTATACAATCTGTTAAAACCCTACTATAGATGCATCAATTTGTAACAAATTGATTTAGGTTAGACAATTTGATCATATATGTATTATTGTTCCATTAAATGATTTGCTAATAAGAGAGAATTGGAAAATTTGTAAAATAAATGGCTTGACAGTTTTATAAGCAAATTTTGTTGAGGAATTTTTTTATTCTTTTTTAGTAAATTTCTTGATAAATCAATTAATCATTAAGAGTTTCTGCAATAGCTTTTGAAAATGTAAAGAAAGAAAGGGTTTTCGACTTATATTGAGGTAAAACACCACAAAGCAATAGTAAATAATTCATGAAAAATTATAAGGTAACACAAGTTAATACCACAAATTGGAGTGAGTAGATTATTATAAAGGGATTCACACAATCCCTTCCAACAAACTACATATCCAAAACTACTATATATTTGTTATATTATGCATTCGTTTAAGAGTAATGTTATACTTACAAAATTTATTTATAAAATTGGTATAATACCGCTCATTCAATGATATATGATTCACCAACATATATTACATTAACTTTTTATATCTATCATTCTATTCACTTAATAATACATCATCTTTATAAATAAATTTTGTATATAGACTTTGTGAGTATGATATTATTATTTGTTTAGTTAGATAATAATCACTTCCTCTCCTCATCTATGAGTTTTGCTATGATATGGGACTTAATCAAAGTTTGTAAACAGTAGTAATTTTTTTATTAATATTGTGCAATGAACTTATGAACATCTGCAATGCCATTCGAAATCTATTTTCATAAATAGTAAAAGACCTTTATGATATTGTGCAGTTCCAGACTCCTAGTCATCCCTTCGATGTCATAATCATACAGCTGCATTCCTTTGTGTTATAGTTTAAGCTTTAGTTGCTGCTTGTAGGGAAAGCACAATAAAGGTCTACAAGCTCCGAGACTCAGTCTACAAACTCTTAGGCCCAATCACTGGTTTAAGATTTTCAGTCTTCTTTTATTTCCAAGGCTTGTGAAGTGGTGACTCTCTACTTGGCCTAGTAGTACACTTGCCTTGTTGGTTTCTGCTATCGGCTTCCAGGGGCCGCTGCCATTGGCAGTTACAGAAATTTTAACGAAGATTCATTCTGTTGCAGCCTTTCATAGGTTAAGATCTTTATTTCCTCATGTTAGAACACTATTCTGACTCTAATAGTAAACTAAATCATCAACTTGTCTCATTTCTATGAACCTCCATATAATCTACCAGCCAAGTAGGGTCGGGCCGGGCCGGGTCACATGCACCCGAATTGGATTCGGGTTCAGGTAAAGAAATATATATATAGGGCAAAAAACATGTTGGACACGATGCTACCCGAACCTACTCGGGTCGGATAGAGTCTCATCGAGTAAGATCGGGTTGGGTTTTAGCCTAATAAAGCAATTTGAACTCAAATTATAATTTTAATTATTTTTATTTTTCTTTTTATAATTAAAATTTTATAAATATTTAGGTATTATTATATCTCTAAAAGTCTAGAATATGTTATCTTTAGGAATTTTTTTTTATTATTTGTAGTTACATTGCAAATTAGAATGATAAATTGACAACAAAAATGATAAAAATAAATTCATATAAATGTCCATTATATTTCTAATCGAAATTTCAAAAACCCAATAATTTAAGAAATTAAAAAACCAAGTTAATGAGATAAAGCTAAAAGCAATATATGAGTAAGAGGTAAGAGCTTGCTATGACGAAGGTGGTGAGGTGAGAGAGATGATACTTGATGGTGATGAGAAAGAAGACGGATTGGTGAGGAAGGTGGTCCAGCTGCCAATCGAGAGAGGGGGTAGAATGAGGCTTGAATGAAAAATCAAAGTGGGGCTAGGTTTATGAGGAAAGTCATATTTATACCCCTATTTTTGTGTGCCAAGGTCTACAATATTAGCATATGTCTAACAAATGAGATGATGACACATGTATATAATGATGCTTTAAAACAAATGATTAGGTTCGGGTTTTATCCAAACGTCTGATCAATACTCGATGTTTGTCAGATTCACATTTTAATATCTGAAATCGGGTTTTTTTTATTGAAGTACCGTAATAAACCCGATTTGAGTTGGGTAAACCCGATCGGGTTTGATCGGGTCAGGTAAAAGTGCTCACTCCAGCAGCCAAGTGTACAACTGTTAATCATTGACTATAGCTTTGTCTTACATATAATATACTTTGATTATCTTATGGCATACAATTTTTTTTTAAATCATATATATGCCAAGCCTAAAGAAACATTTATACTAATTAACCACTTGCATTATTAATTAACTAATTGAGATTCAAGAAACTAATATTTTAATAAAATTCTCAAATGGACCAATATGGGTCAAGTTAATTAACTAATAATTAATGGGGCTATTTCAAACCTACTTCCAAGCTGAAGGCCAACATTTTCACCAACATTTTCACTTTAAGAGAGGCTAAAAATATAAAATAAAAAAACCTAAAATTTTTTTAAAAATTAATATATATATATATATATATATATATACACACACGTATGTGTGTGTATTAGAAATTTTGTTGAAAATTGACCATTTTTTTAAACTTTAATGTTATTACCTTTACCAACAATTCGATAGACACATTTTTTACCATCAAGTGTTAGCGTTCGACACACCAACAAGTATTGAGTTTTGAGACCAAAAAATCGAGAATTATGAAACGCTAAGACAGATAGATTGATAAGTATAAAGATATCAAGTCTAATGTCTAATTAAAAAAAAAAGATATACATGCATTATTTGTTTGATAGAATCATACCGTTTAAATTTTCAAAGTCCGAATTGCTTTTCAAAGATCCTTTAGTTTTGGTTCATTCTCACAATCCTTTCAAGTTTTTTCGTTGATCTTGAGAGCACAATAAGTATCTCTTTAATTCCTTTTATAAGTATAGCATCACTCAATTTTTTTTATCAGAGTCATGTATGATGAAAGTGAAGTTCAATTTCCCAAATGAACTACACTTGACTAACTAGAAAATAGAAATTCATAACATTTTCCAAAGGATTAAATACACAACAATCTTACCAATTAAGAACTATCAGCGACAAACTTAACGTGTTGAAGATCAGCAGATGCCAATTTATTCTAGTCTTTCATTCCTAATCAGTTGCCTTATAATATGTTAAAAGGTTGATAATTAGTTGCCTTATAATTTTTCCTGGTAAAACTCAACCACAGTTGTTGCAGTACAAGACAAGC
Organism: Boswellia sacra; assembly: GCA_013180625.2. Taxonomy (NCBI): domain Eukaryota; kingdom Viridiplantae; phylum Streptophyta; class Magnoliopsida; order Sapindales; family Burseraceae; genus Boswellia; species Boswellia sacra. Next base: position 368,215 of record SNVD02012572.1, on the reverse strand, counting down.
ATTTTTAACGTTCTGATTACTCTGAAGCACAATGAAGGTGTAATTTCCAGCATGTTTTGACTCTAGAGGTAGTCAGGCACAGTTAATCTGTCTCTTTCTGGACTTAGCTAAGAAGAAGTTGATGACTAGATTAACAAACGTAATTAATTGTCACTCAATTTTTACCAACCCTATTCAACGAGTTAATTAAATTATTGAACTTTGAATATCAATTTGCTAGACAAGTAATAATGGCATTATCATCCAAAAAATTTATTGAATTCTCATCCTAATGCATAAGTGATCCAATATTTTATTAGATGAACAATGAAATGATACAATAAACAATATAACAAAATCACATCATTTAAAATGTTACTTAAAATGAAATTTGAAAAAGAATTGCTAAAAGATGAGTGTAAATTCCTATTTATTTTTATGTTTTTTAACTTTTAAATAGAACAAATATTAATGGACATGGATGAACAAAGAAGTTATAAAGTTGGGCAACTTTTGCCTAATAATTTCCTTAGCTTAATTAATTATTAACTTTAGTATGAAAGTCCATTCATTTATTCCGCAGTGGAGAATTTTCATGAGAAGTCAAGTCTTATGAAGAGAAAGGTACTATGCCTTATCAGTTTTTCTTTTTATTTTATTTTATTGATCAATCATTTCGCCAAAATCAGAAACAAATACAAAATTGTGTCCAGGAACAGCCGCTGATATCATAGTCAAATCTGGAAAACATTTTTTTTAATGACTCGATCGCCGTGAGTGTTTACAGGCACCTTTTGAAGTGACTAGTCTTCACATTTTAAACATCAAAGACACGTCGGAAGGTAATAGATACTAAATTTGTTTCTAAAATAATACTTCTTGGAGACCAAGTAAACTCTCCTTCATTTTGTTCTTTGTATTATTTGTTTCTCTAAAACATCATTTTATTTACTAAAACATTTTATTTATATACTTTCTTACGATTAGAGAGAGAGAGAGAGAGAAATGATTACTTAAGTTTATGAAATCATTTTATTCCTACTGATATATGATACATAAATGAGAAAAAAATCCAAATCGACAGATCAAATTTCTTATCTTGTCCCTTTACTTAACTTAGGCAAAAAAGAAAAAAATGTATGAACTACCTTTAATTTCTTATTTTAGGTTGGTATAAGTCTGCCAAAAATAATATTTTATAACAAGCAATTCATGATTTAGAAACTAAAATCTCGTTAAAATTTATCTTAAATCATTTTTAAAATTCTATAAAATCTGTTAAAATCCTACTATAGATGTATCAAATTTGTAACAATTTGATTTAGGTTAGATAATTTGATCGTATATGTACGATTCGCTAATAACAGAGAATTAGAAAATTTGTAAAATAAATGACTTGACAGTTTTATAAGCAAATTTTGTTAAGGAATTTTTTATTCTTTGTTAGTAAATTTATTGATAAATCAATTAATTAGTAAGAGTGTCTGTAATAACTTTTGAAAATGTCAGGAAAGAACGGGTTTCCAACTTATATTGAAGTAAAACTCCAGGACGGTACTCATGATAGTAACCCAAATTAATAATCTTTTAAAGTTGTTTATGTACTAACATCAGCCATGCATATGACATTATAGGTACCCACTACATACGAAATTAGAGAATGGAGTAGAGATGGATGAGCATGAGTTACTATAAATATCAAGTATAGTTTCATTTTAGTTAGGTAGAGTGATCAATAATGGCAGAGAGTGCAGTGAACTTTGTACTCAACAAGCTCGTACCATTCTTTGCCAATGAGGTGCAGTTGCTCACGGGGGGTCGAGAAGAAGTTGTTTATGTGCGGGCTGAGTTGGAGCGGATGAAAGTGTTCTTGAGGATTGCAGATTCACTGGAAGAGACTGATGAAGAAGTCAAAGTATGGGTGAAGCAAATAAGAGATTTTGCTTATGATATCGAAGATGTACTAGATGAGTTCACGCTCCTCCTTGCCCATAATCATGGAGATGGTTTCTATGGCCTCCTTCACAGGGTATCTTGTTGTGTCAAGAACATGAAAGCTCGTTATCGAATTGGATACGAGATAAAAGGCATAAAAGCGAGAATCAAAAGCATTTGTGATGGACAACTTAGACTCCGCCAGAAATTCCGTGTAGCTGAAATGTGTTCGAGCTCCTACAGTGCAGGAAACATAGGGAATGATCGTCGAGGCGATGCCCTTCTTTTGGACGAAACTGATCTTGTTGGCATAGACGAGCCCAAGAAGAAGCTTGTCGGATGGCTGGTAGCTGGTGGTTTAGGCCGCAAAGTAGTTTCACTGGCGGGGATGGGAGGGATGGGCAAAACCACCATGGCAAAGCAAGTGTATGAGGACAGAGAAGTGAAGAAACATTTTAGTACACATGCTTGGATCACCGTGTCTCAATCTTTCAAGCCAGAGGAGCTTCTGAAAGACATGGTTCAGCAACTGTTCCGTGCAATCGATAAACCAGTTCCAGAAGAAGTGGACAGCATGAGTAGCGATCGCCTGAAGAAGATAATCAAGGATTTCTTACAGAAAAAGAGGTACTTAATCGTTCTTGACGATGTGTGGCACATCAACGAGTGGAATGCTTTTAAATATTGCTTGCCAACCAACAATTTTGGCAGCCGAGTGATGCTTACCACAAGAATAGCTGATTTAGCCTTCACCTCCATAGAATCTGAAGGCCGAGTCTACAATTTACAGCCACTGCCTCCGGAAGAGTCTTGGACTCTTTTCTGCACAAAAACGTTCCGTGGCAACTCCTGCCCATCTCATCTGGAAGAAACATGCAGGTGTATCTTGAAGAAGTGTGAAGGACTTCCCCTTGCAATAGTAGCGATTGGTGGCGTTTTGGCTGCGAAAGATAAGCGAAGAATAGATGAGTGGGAAATGGTTCGTCGAAGTCTTGGTGCTGAAATTGAAGGCAATGACAAGCTCAAGAATTTGAAGAAAGTCCTTTCACTCAGCTTTAATGATTTACCCTACCATCTAAAAGCATGTTTCCTGTACTTGAGCATCTTTCCGGAGGATCATTTGATTGAACCTAAAAGACTGGTTCGTTTATGGACGGCGGAAGGATTCGTTGAAGCAAAAGAAGGAAAGACGCTGGAAGAAGTTGGAGAGGAGTACTTCAGGGAGCTTGTAAACCGAAGCCTATTGCAAGTGGCTGATACAACAAGTGATGGAAGAGTAAAGACATGCAGGATCCATGACCTTCTGAGGGAAATTATCGTTTCCAAGTCAAGAGAACAGAACAATGCAACCATAGCAAAAGACCAGGATGCAATGTGGCCGCAAAAAGTTCGACGCCTATCAGTACATAACACGGTGCAAAATGTTCAGCAAGGCAGGTCCGTTTCTCAATTGCGTTCTCTATTCATGTTTGGAGTAGTAGAAAAGCCAAGATTGCATACACTGTTTCCTAGTGGTTTCAGGCTTCTTAGCGTCTTAGATATGCGTGGCGCACCTCTTACTAAGTTTCCAATTGAAGTTGTTAACTTGTACTATTTGAAGTACCTAAGCTTGAGGAGTACCAAGGTGAAAACCATTCCAAGCCTTATAGGGAAGCTTCAAAAGCTAGAGACATTAGATCTCAAGCATGCCTATGTCACCGAATTGCCAGCTGAGATTCTAAATCTCAGAAGGCTTCGCCATCTCATCGTATACCGATATGACTTTCCTATTAGGATCCCAAAAAGGCTTCGCCATCTCATTTTATACGGATATGAACTCTCATCTTATCCTCATAGTAAGTGTGGCTTTAAGGGTTTGGAGAAGATCGGTGTTCTGCGATCCTTGCAAAAGCTGTGTTTTATTGAGGCCAACCAAGGGAGCAGTACTAGTAGCATGAATATAATGCGAGAGCTGGGGAAGTTGACACAACTGAGAAGGCTAGGAGTTGCAAAATTGAGAAAAGAAGATGGGAAGACTCTATGCTCATCAATTGAAAATCTTACAAACCTTCGTGCTTTGTCAATAACTTCCATTGAGGATGAGATCCTTGATCTTCAGCACCTTTTCCGTCCTCCTCCGTTCCTTCAGAGGATCTACTTGACGGGACGTTTGGAGAGTTTACCACATTGGATACCTTATCTCCATAGCCTAGTAAGAGTTTATCTGAAATGGAGCAGTTTGAAGGAAGATCCATTAGTGTCTCTACAAAATCTTCCCAATCTAGTGCATCTTGAACTACTTCAAGTCTATGATGGAGAGACTATGTGTTTCCCCGCTGGTGGGTTCAAGAAACTGAAGCAATTGGGTCTTAATAAGTTTGATGATCTGAGATTTGTGGAAATACAGGTGGGAGCAATGCCTTGTCTTGAAAAGCTCAGTATTCAGCGCTGTAAATCCTTGAAGAAAGTACCACTCGGCATGGAACATCTAACAAAGTTGAAATTGCTTGAATTTCTTGACATGCCTCATGAATTGCTCAAGACAATCCGTCCAGATAAAGAAGGGGAAGATTATTGGAGGGTTGCACGCATCCCTGAAGTCTATTCTACTTACTGGAGAGATGGAGGATGGGAAGTTTACTCTTTAGAGAGTTTTAGCGAGGGAGAGAGCTCCCCCCACAATACATTCATAACTAGCTCGGAGATTCAGACACTTCGGAGTAAAACACCACCGAATCAATAATACTTATAGTACTGTACACAAATATTATTTGTGAATAGAAGTAATTATAAGCTGTAAATAATTGTGTGTACAGATATATTCTCCTAGGCAAGTTTGATGAAGAGTCTGTATCGTATATGTACTGAATCTACAGCTTGTTCATTCGGTATAAAAGATCAATATCTCTCATTTGTTCAGGTCTTACTTCGCACGAAAGATCGATGGCTAGTAGTTCAGTAATTATTATATGTTAGTGTGGATTTGAAAGTTGTGGGTTTAGTTTTTAGTAGTTCTAATTATTGTCATTAGAGTCATACTATTATTTATATCGTGTCTAGCTTACAAATCTGGGATTATGTGAGACAAAGCAGGTGATTTTTTTTTTTGTTTCAAATCTAAATAAGTCTAAATTTAACTGAAATCTGAAGAAGCCTGAATATAAAATCCAAATGATATAATTGTTTTTTATTTTAACATTTGAATTGAAATATCTAAAAATTAATGATTTTATTTATTTATTCTTATTTATATATATTATTTTCAATTGTGATTTTATTTTACATAATAAAAGTACAAGCATATCAAAATTTTTTATGAATTTAATTCATTCAAATGTGTATAATTGGGAAAGAAGTTATTTTTAAAAAAAATAAGTTGATATATAAATAAGTTAAATGACTATAAAATAATTTTAAAAATGTATAGAATCATAATATAAAATTAAAAATAAATAATAATGTGTCAAAATTAAAATATTAGGTTATATACAAATTTGTCATAAATAAATTTTTATAAGGGCATTTAAGAAAATTAAAGGGTAATAAATGATTCAAATATTTGCATTCAGATAAAAGTTAGAATTTTTAGCTTTTTTCATTCAGATGAAAATATATTATATTAAGTCTTAAGTAAGAAAAAAAAACATCATGAAAAAATCTAAAATTTGAGAATAAGTTAAATTCATATTTCGGACCAAAAAACAATCAGCCCAAAAGTTTATATCAAGATATTGCGTTAAAAATTCCCAACCCTAATCTTATATAATCTTAGCAATCTCAATTTCTCTCACCAATATATAATTGCGTATAGAAATAGAAACATTGTATATTACACGAAATTTCCGTAAAATTAAGAAACTAGTTGTATTTGCAAAATGATTAAATGAAAGCATCATAATATTTTTTCCCACACATTTGACTAGATTTATATAATTCTCTCTCTCTCACTCTGTTATGAAGTTCACATCAATTTGATTATAAGAAAGCTTCTTAAGCCAGTTTCTTAAACTTGTATGTTTGCATTCAGGAATATTTGTGTACTAAGTTTATTGTATAATTTATAGCGCATTTTATCTTCTCAAGAAAAGAAGATCTCCAAATCACTTCTTGTATGTGATTTAAACAAACGAATTAAATTAGAAAATTAGAATATTTTGTGTATTACGTTTATTAGTTTTTACCAGAATAAAATATAAAAAATGCATGTCAATCAACCTTACTAAATAGACATGTGCATGTACAAACCAATGCACGATATATGAGTTTTAGGCTGCTATTTAGAATCACAAATTTTTACCAAATAATCGTTATTTAACTTTCACTTGCTGTAATTTCAATTGCACACCTTGATACGGTGTATGGACGTTTTGTCTTTCCATAAATGTGATTCACATAAGCTAATAAAAAATAGAATCTAGCTAATTGTCTAATAATAGAAAAAGATTTGAAAACAACACATTACAACATTCGACAACCCTAGAGTAAATTTAGCTAAAGATAGAAGAATTAGTTGCTTAAATGAGATTCTTCAATTCACTAAAAATGATATTCAATAGAACTAAAATTACATAAAGTCATGTAGAGAAATATTGTTTTGTATTTAAAATGTACTTTCTTCTTGCTAGAACATCGTACTATTAAAGTTACGAATATTGTATCCAATGGAAATTTTGATATTTTACGTTCCTTGTACTGTTATGATCGGATTACAATCGTATTATTTTCTTTAATTTCCTTTTTTTTTTTCCTCAGCTTCTATCATGCTTCAAACTTAATATTGGTTTCAAGAACATTCAAGGCACATTCCGAGCTTCCTCGTAGTAAAAATGTACCGTACTAGAAAACAAAGAGTGTTGATATTGATCTTAAATACAATGGAGAAAGACTTCAACCACCTGTTATAGTAATGTTTAACGCATAATTTCTAATCCATGCAGCAACCCTACTGGTGTTTTAAGATAGAAATTAAATCAACCATGCATGAAAGTAACTTCGACATTTGTATTATTATGTTTACGTGTAGAGTCATATAAAGAATTTGATGCATAGCAGATTCAATTAGCCCCTTACATCAGGCCAAGGGGGGATAGAAATGAGAGCAACAGTAAAGCTATCCATCACACATAAGTGAGTTTTATTTCCCTTATCATTCATTTAAAATTACTACATTGAGTCTTTCTTCATTGTATTTAAGGTCAATATCAACCATCTTCACACCTTAGCATGGTACATAGCTACTACAAGCAATGTAGACGGCAGTCGCAGTTGTAAAAGTGCTTCAAATGTTCTTGAAGCTAACATTGCTATGCTTAATCCATGATAGAAGTTCGAGCGAAAAAGAAATTGAGAAATTAAAGAAAATGATATGACTCGAAGGCCAGGCATAGCAGTACAAAGAACGTATAAATATCAATGCTAACCCAAGTCCTAGATATAGAACATATCCATCTTTACTGACATTGTCCATAATGCATGTGTTCATCATATCAAACACAATATAAAGACAGATTACAAGAGGGATGACTTATACAAGTTTTTTTTTTTTTTTCTATCAAGGAAATATAGTCACTCATTCACTTATATGAAAAATTTTGCAGCTGCAGTGCTGATGCATGTTCGATATCAATCTTGCTGCTGTATGGAAGAGGGAAAAGATATATTTTAAAAAGAAAAAGCATGTCAAAAATTTGCTTGCTAATTGCAGTAACTAATTCCAATCTGCTGCTAGGCCTACATGAGAGGGTCAACATGATTCAGTCTTCGTCTGAGTTATCAAATGTTATTTTTTTAGCCTTTGGAGCATCTGCTGAAATTTCTCTGAAATGAGCCCCATACAGCTTGGACTCCTGCATTGGAATGAGACAGCGGAAAATTAAAAAGCCAAACTGGCAAAACTATTTAAGGTTCAAAATGCATGATTAGGTGCCATATTTAAGAGACTACATGGTTTTAAAGATGCCTTCGCCTTATCATCAAGACAAGAAGGGCTTGCATGCACACAGGCAATTAAAAAACACACACTGAAAAAAATGTCGGAAGGACACATGCAAACGAATTTTTGTAGGTTTAAAACTTTAAACAATGACAGAAATACACACCTTTTTCTTTACATGAGTACCAAATTTCAGAAGAGCATCCGGCACAACTTGCCCAGCTTCTCTGAGAACATTCACAAGCTCCCCAGCAAGTGCCTGAAATAGTGTCAACACCAATTAAAAAGAAGATATTTGGCTTATACAACAATATATTAATTAGACTTGGAGTAGCAACAATGTCATAATAGAGTTTCAGAAGCTACCTTGTTGTGATGTGTGAAGAATGTATGAGAGACACCCTTCTTACCAGCGCGACCAGTCCGTCCTATTCTATGAACATAATCCTCCGTAGTGAGAGGAAAAGAATAGTTGATAACTACTTCCACATCAGGAATATCTAATCCTCGAGCAGCCACATCAGTAGCGACCTGCAGATAATTGTGTAAGTTAATGTTTACACATTATGTACATATATACAGAAGAGAACTAAAACTTAAACCTCAATATTACAACCAATCATCAGTTGCTATACTACCGTATTTCCATAACTGTAATCAGAATGATGCTTCTCATAAAGATAGTGAGAAGATAGATTTGCAGCACATACCATCAAAGGACAGGTTCCCTGCTTGAATAATGATAGTGCCTTAGTACGGTCATGTTGTGCTTTCTTACCATGTATAGCAACAACCTTCCAACCACTGCATCACAAAAAAGCGGAACAAAATAGAAAGAACAGTTCATTAAATTCACAAGTAGATTCCCTCTTCTATTTCACCTAATGGTTGCCATAGCCAGAGTTCTGGATGGGCCAATTAAAGCAAAACTAAGACACAGATAAGAAAGTTACCCCTTTCGCAGCATAGTTTCAAGACGATCAGCTTCCAACTGGTACAATGCAAAAACTAATACTCTATTTCTGATAATGAGAAAGAAGTTCAGTATCAGCATGATGGGACAGCATACGATATGAAAGGACAACATATATATATATATCCAAGGTTATCTGTCCACGAGGCACGAGGTCAACATTAGCTTACAAAATCTGAAAGTCTGACAAGTAGCCAGCCCTTAAAGAGAACGTATGCAGGGCATTTGAAAACAAAGGCTGACAATAACAACATTCAGTTTGTTTTACTAAGTTACTTCAGCAATCAATCCTCCACATACATGACATTGAGCAAAAGGTTTCAAATTTTATTTTTCTGATATAAAGAAATTACCAAAAGCCATACAAGAAACCCCAAATATACCGGACACATTAAGGCATGACTTAAAAAAAAATAATCATTTACTTCAACAACTATCCTCCCTATAGCAAATTGAGCAAGAAGTAAACAGTTTCTTCAATTTTGATATGTAATACATCACCAGAAGACATACAAGACATCGCAAATATATCGAACACATTAAAGCGTGCATAAGGAGGAACGTTTGAACCAACACCTTTGAGATTTGTGATATTTTTCTAACAAAGCATTCAAACGCTGATCACGTGAACGATCATCCAAGACCTGCATTTTTCCAATAGATGTTGCTGACATAAGAATATAATATGATTTAAACAGAAACTTAGATTGTTAAACAGACATTCCATGCTGCAAATCTAACCTCAACAATCTGCATAACATCATGGTTGGCAGCCAAATCCTCCGAACCCACTACCACCTGAAATAAAGACAATTTATGTTTCAGAGCCAACATAGCAGACAATAAAAAGATCAATATAATTGAAGATCCCCACCTTAACCGGATTAGAATCCATACATTCCTCAGCTAATTTATGAACTTCTATAGGCCATGTAGCACTAAACATTACCATCTGGCGAGCTGCACATATTTAAGAAATTTTTTTTTCATAATCCAAGTAAATGTCCTCCAGGACAAAATCAAGTTGGAACAGAAATAGATTAACATGAGATTATAAGAAAAGATTCAAAAGCTTAAATTAGACAATGGCCAATAGAAGAATTTAAAAGAAGAGATTTTGTCCATGTAAACATAATTTTCTGCATAATGCATCACATAAGAGGAATTTTTCTTAAGGTCCATATAAAGTAGCATCAAACCCTTTTTATTTACTATATGTGATTATGACGTTTGGTTTAACACTTAGTTTCTGTAAACTGGTCTCTTATTTAAAAATGATTTGAGTTACTAGGAGAGTATTTCCATTTCCTTTTCACTCAAGACTTGACCATTATAAGTAGGCTTGTGTTGTCTTTGGGAGAACAGCTTGATTCAAGAAAAAAATAGAATAGACGATGGGTCAAATGCTAAAGAAGAACTATCACTTACAGGATGAAAGAGAATAAAGAACATCAACATTAAACGACATACCCGCAGATATCTTGCTCAATATAAGGCGGACTGGCTCTTCAAATCCCATATCAAGCATTCGATCTGCTTCATCTAGGACCTATAGAAAAGTATGGAATTTTTTTGTTGAGGAACTGAAATGCAACTAACACAGATGTTAATATAAAGTGAAAACTTTTCTACAACAAAGAAAATAGTATTATTTTTCCTTTTCAACCATCTATAAGATAGTCAAAGACCAAGTTCAATGCATGACTAGTTTTCCTTTTTTTTCCCCTCCTTTCAATGCTTTTTTGGGCATTAGTTTGTGTATACTTTCAAGTCCAATGAGATCCAAGGTTGCCAATATTTGTATAGCACTGTTGGGAAAATGCCCTACAGTTAACAACTTATGGAAGTGAGTTTTCCTAAACAGGCTAATTTACTGTCATAAGGAATCCTGATTCAAAGTCCAATATGCTCCATCGTTTGGATGACAGCATAGGACAAAGAGCCTACGAAGAACAACATGATTGTGAGCGAGTTTTCCTTCTTTTATAAGATAAGTAAGTGAGTTTTCATAAATTGCTTGAGTTACTTCTTGAAGCCAAATCCAATTTCAATACACTACAATGAAATTATAACAATTGAATACCTGATGAATATCAAAACCATTCAGAAAAATAATCACCAAATGATGATCATATTCAATAAAATAATAGATAATAATTAACAACAGCAAATGTTATAAATAATATGCTTACCACAAAAGATACGTCCATAAGATGACACACATTCATTTCAATCAGATCTATCAAACGGCCAGGTGTTGCAATTACAATATCCTGAGTGGAAAGAAAAAGAGTGATATATAAGAGGCAACACTTAGAAATTTAGCCTATTATACATGATAAACTATCACCTCCTAAAAGAATACGCAGATGCACTAGGGCAAATAAAATGTAGTTTCAACAAATCAAGCAAGATTAAAAGACTGGCAAATATTACATATAGCTACAACATTAATCTTTACTTCAGAGGAACCTTAAATTCGTAGCCAGGAAAGTTAAAAGGTAAAATAAAAAGAATAAATTCTGAAAGGTAAAATTGCAAAATCAAAATTAGAAGAGGTGGTAGTCAATCAATGTGCACACTTTAAATATAAGATAATAAACAAATAAAGGTAGCCAATTAAAATTAGAGAGGTAAAATAGAATCTCTTACAACACCAGACTCTAGGGCTGAAATTTGAGGTTGTTTTGAAGTTCCTCCATACAAACAAACTGAATTCACACCACAGGGTTTCCCAGCTTTTGACACAACATCATAAATCTGCAACGAGCGGGTACAGCCAAAAATTGATCAGATACTTTGAAATAAATTTCATTGCAACAATAAACAGAACAAAATAAAAGAAAACACAAATTATGGAGTAGAAATTAACAATAACATCAACAAAATCATGTAAAATAGATATGCTAAACAAAGCCTAATAAAAAATAATACAACTTGCTTCCTACTTCTGGACTAAAATCAATGCAACACCAGCAAAACAGTTCAAAATTTGAAAAGTTTTGCCTACATTTTTAACTTTGAATATACAAGATAAACATAACAGTAGCTTTGTTTTGTTTAAAAATAAAAAATTAAATATAGAAGTACCTCAATTACTCGCACTGATTCTTGTCAACATAATTGAATGTGTTCAAAAATTAATAGCTTTGGCTTTTTTTTTTTTTTTTTTTTTGCATAAATCCTACTTGCAACATGATTAATACAATGTCCTTAAAGCCTATATGCGATGATCGATTCCGAAACCATCACATATTATTCATTGAACCTAATTGCATTTTAATTCCCTATAAGAACAAGGGTCTTGACTAAGAGAAGCACAAATTACAAACTACAAGAAAAATTATAACAATTGCAAACAGCTTAGGCCCAAAACAGAACATTAGCTTTGCAGATACATACTTGGTCAGCCAACTCCCTAGTAGGTGAGAGTACAAGGCAAAGCGGATTCGCCCTCTTCGCCAACTTACCCTTTCTCTTATTCAACACATGCATAATCGCCGGCACCCCAAATGCCAATGTCTTACCTGCTCACACAAAACCAAATCACGTAAACAACAGCCACAACTTAAAAATCCCAAACCAATAAAACACAGACCAAAACTCACCCGACCCAGTCTTCGCAATCCCTATAAAATCACGACCATTCAACAAGAAAGGCCATGCGTGTGACTGAATCGGAGATGGGCTCTTGAAATTCTTGCAGCAATCCAATACATTCTCCGGAAGCTTCGACTCAGTAAAGGTTTTCCACGGCACGTACTTCGCTTCCTCCACACCCTTTCCCGTCACCACCACTTTTCCATCACCTTCTTCTTTGTTAAATTCTTGTTTGGCTTCATCGGTGGTTTCATTTTCATTACCATTCTCTTCCTCTCCCTTGTTCGGTTTACTCTTTTTTTTCTTCTTCTTAGGATCATCCGTGCTTTCTTCTACTTCGGCTTCTTGCTCCTTTCTGTGCTTTTTCTTCTTCTTCTTCTTCTTCTTCTTTTCGTTTTCCACGTCGGTTTCAACCGCTTCAAGCTTTCGTTTCAGATCTTGTTCATCGGCTTCTTTCTCTTTGTGCTTGCCCTTCTTCTTGTTGGGTTTGCTTTCGTTGTTGTTGGTGGCCTCGTCGGCGAGTGGTTCGCTGAGAACAGTAGTTGCATCTTTCAGTTTCCGGCCCATTGTTGAAGCTCAGCCTCAACTGCTATGCAATGCGAAGCGAACGAATGAAAATGTTCCTGCCGAGAGGTTTTTATTTAGGGTTTTAGTTTGAAATTTAGAGGATAAATCCCTAAACCTCCTAAAACTCGGAAACATTACATTTACACCCCCAGATTTGGCGGCAGCCACAGTGTTTTTATCGTTACATCACCCTGACACTTGGCTGCAGTTTATGGAATCCAACGGTTTTTTTTCCGTTGTCTTTTCTTTCATACGATTTTATTATTTTATTTGATAAAATATTAACAAATACTTTAAATTTTGACTTAATTTTAACCACAAAATAATTATATATGATTAGTTGTATTTGTAATTATGAAACAAATTATTACTTTTAAAGGTACAATTAATAAAAATAAATAACTTTAAATATATTATTAATAAAAAAGTCTAATCATTCATTGATTAAAATTAAACTAAGACTTATTTATTAAAATTATCACTACTTTATTTATTTCAATCTCAATCTCTCGATTCGATGTTAAATATTGGTATAGATTGGGATAGATTTTTATTATTAAGTCATTCGATTATGATTTTTTAAATCATTGTTAGAATTTTGTTGGGTTTGATTAATAATTATCTCAGTATTTCGAATATTATGAGCTAATTAATATTCTAATTCATATATTTTGAATATCAGTGTTACGTTTTCTTTTATTAGATTTTTTTAATTATTTGATACAGAAAAATAAAACGATTAAATTAATGTTTGAACAAATTTTATTAAAGTTGGTAACTTCCTTTTCACCTTTTAATTGTATAAAGTTTGATTATAAAATATAATTTTTAGTTAACTAATATTTGATTTGTTAATCCCGTTTTGAAAGGGTAAATCGGATAATGTACTATCTGACTGATGTCATTAACATCCGTTTTTAACAGGCCGTTAATTGCAATTTTATCAAATCTAGATGGCTTGCTTCATCCAGTAAATTTTTTTTGCCCTTTTGAACGAGGGGGTTCCTGTATTTATCCCTTGTTTGACTAGACTTAGAAACGGGCACGTGGGGTGGTCCGCTTGCCACTCGACATTCGGACTCACGAAAGGGGTAGCATCAGATCTTTTAACGGAGGAAAAATTTAGGAAAATTTTCCAGGCCATTCTCGGCAACCAAACACGAGACGCAGAGAGATGAGAGGAGTAAACAAGCAAGGAAACTACACAAACCCATGTTTGACGATGCACCAACCGTGGGCTTCAATGCTTGTTTATGGGATTAAGCGCATTGAAGGCCGCTCTTGGCCTGCTCCTGTTAGAGGTATCACATCAATCAAAAACGAAACTTTACTTGACAAAACCACTTTGAAGATGATTTTCTTTATTTTCATGAGATTATTTTGACCATTACTCCAAACCCAGTCGATTTTTTTTTTTAACCTTTGCTTTGCTTCAGCGCTTCCGGGTTCTGATGTAGTTTGCAATACAGTTAATTTAGTTTGAGTGAAGTGAAGTGGTTCCAGCTGAAACTAAGTGAAGTATGTGAGGATCACTGTTTCTCAAGCGGGAATGATGATGTTTTGTTTACTCTGCCATGTCTTCTGTGATTGTGGACGTTGTTTGATTGTACATTCAAGTGAAGCTTTTTGTTCATCTGTCTGTTTTTATTTCCATTATTGTGTTTATAATTTGATTTTTTTAAGGTAATTCTTTGTTAAGTTGAAAGTTTAGAATTTTGCATTAGTAAACAGTTTAACTTTTTCTTGAAAGATGGTTTGAATCATACAGACTTGTCTTGAAGGTCGTCTTTGGATTCATGCTGCAAGCAAGGTTCCTGAAGAAGATACCATAAGAGCAATGGAGAACTTTTACAGGGAAATTTATGCAGTGAATGGGATTACCGATCTCAAGTTTCCAGAACATTATCCTGTTTCAAGACTTTTAGGTATTCAGAATTGTTATAAGTCCTGTGTGTTTTTCTTATACTACACAAAAATTAAAAATCCAAAATGTGTAAGGATTTTTTTTTATACAAAAGTAGACGTATTTTCAGGTAATAAAACACAAGTGACTGTGTCTAGCATGCATGCTTAACGGACTGCTTTATGATGCTGGTATCCGAAAATTATAATAAGGTCTCTAACATGGAAAAAGATGCTAAACAAATATTTTCTTGTCTTAGCATCCACACCTTAGCCAGAAGACCTTGTAAGTCCACTTGGTACTGTGTCTGAGTGCCTTTTGTACATGTATATTGCAAAGAATTAAACATTACACAGATAAATTTGGACTGAGTGTGATGTGAATAGAATGATAAAAGAAAGTAATTAACCCAACTGTGGAAGAGTCTTTTCATTTTCAACTGAGATTGTGCCAAGTGGTGACAACTCTTCTTATCTGCAGCGTCAATATTAAGCTAGAATGAATATCATTATGGAAAATTCTTCAATTTTTTTTCCTCTTTTTCTTTTTCCTTTTCTAAGTCTAAAATTTTGTAATATTGGGATGCCCTGTGTATCGTACAGGATGTGTTGATGTAGTTGGCTGTCTAAAATGCGAAGAACTTGCAAGCTGGGAAGCGTTACCTGAAGGGGTGAGCTATCTATGTCCCTGATATTTTCATTTCCTGATTTATCAACTTCATCTCGTCTCACAGTGATGTGAATGTGCTGAATCAGTCTATATTATTTTTGATGCAGGTAAGGCTAGAAGGACAAACAGATTTTTGCTGGCTTTGTGAAAATCCTCAGGTGAGTTTTTCACCCTGATGTTTGTTACCATTCAAAAATTATTGCTGAAGCACTTCTGATGCAACCAAATGCAGAAATTGTTAGTTCCATTTGAAATGCGTGGCTATCAGGGTGTTTATAACTTGGAAAAGAAGGTACATATGGTTCAAAATGGTACTACTTGCATCTTTCTGTTTTTCTAAATTGGGACTGACTTCTGCACCTGTCCTAGATTTATGAAGCTGCAGTTAGGGGTCTTACCCCAGTTAAAGGTCCATTTCCAGTAAAATTTCCACTTCCAGATGCGCGAGATCCTTTTTCTTTGAAGCCAGGATCTCTTTCTTTGCGAGTCTCTGAAACGAAATCATCTATGACGGAAAAATCATCAACTCTTAATGAGGCTATTGCCTGTGCACGAGCAGCAGCGACACGGTTCAACAAAAAGAATCAAGATCTTCAAACAAATACTGTGCAAAATAGGGAACCTTATTCATTAAGAAGCAAATCAAAGAATAAATCTGTGAAAGAGGATGGTTTTAATGAGGGAACTTCAGCATCAGTTGAGATTGAACCAAGCAATCACATCAAGTATGTGGAAAGCAGTAGCCACGATCAACCTCGGCCAGATTTGAAACAGCATCCTGGGCCTCCTTCCAAAGTATGCTGTTTCCCATTCCGTTTTTTCCCTTATATATATGTATACATACATTTTAAATGATTGGTTAAACAATTGACTGTTTTAGTAAGTTAGTCTATAGATGACTAAAGGACAAAAGGACTGATTTATAATGAAATTTAACAAACTTATCGGGTTGATACTTAACAACTCAAGAGGTTAAACTGACACAAATATCCCTGATAACTGACCCATCGAATTAAAATCCCCTGAGTCACATTTGGGTTTTGTCCCTTGAGTTTACAAACTTAATAATAACTCAAAACTTAAAGGGATAAAGAAAAGGAGAGTTGCACATAACAGAATATAGTACTATATGGACATGTACCTGATGCTAACAGGTACCTGTTTTCTAGTCCATTCCGTGTATTTGATTTCATTTTTCATTTTTGGCACTACATCCTGATCACTGGGCAGGTAATCTGTTTTTTCTTAACCATGTTTTATGTACCAAACGAGCTGGGATTGTCCCTAAATACTCAGGGTACCTATATGCATGATGGAAAAATGAAATTTTAGTGTAGAGTTTCAACCATATCTTCTTGCTGGATGTGAAACCGACATGGATGACGGCACTGCCTCAAAACTCATCAACGAAAATTCATATATTAAGTTTTCAGAATGTTCTTGCTATCTTGATTCTTTTAAATATTGACACCGTCCTTTAATTTTCAGTTATTTGCTGCAGCATTGCGAGGACTGAAGCCATCATGAGTTTCCATTTATCTTTTGAAGTTCTGTAAATTACATCCATAAAGTATAGTAGCACCCAGCAGTTGTAATTTACATTTAGAGATTCCAGCGCTTCTGTCAGGGCAATCAGGACCAAATTTTCTACTTCCTTTTATTTCATATTGCTGACTATCCTTATTGTAAACATAGCTGTTTGTACTTTTAACCAAGACAGTTTGTGCGCTGTCTTATTACATTGTACAAAAGAAGTTGTTTGATGTAGTGCAGAAACTAGTAGAAATTGAAAATGTCGACTCTCTCTTTGTGCGGTTTGCCTAAAATGTAGTATTGCTTAGTTAAAGTTTGATCTTTGAATTGCTGATAAATTGATCATTACTTTCTGGTGCTGGATCATTTCCTACCCCAGAAACTACTGTTACTTTGTGTGCGTAAAATATTAAGGAAAATTTTCAAGGATTGACCCTGTTAAGTGCTTGCTTTGTGAACAGGCTAGTTTTCCAGAAAATGTCGCAACAAATACAGTGTAGTTGATGTATTGCATATCAATTTTTAAAATTTATATAAAAGTTATATAATTTTTATTTTATAATTTTTATATATTTATTTATAATTTTTATATAATTTTTAAAATTGATATATGATAGGTGAGTTGTACTGTAGTAACGTACGAGCCTTGAAACTTAATCACAGTCAAACTATTGTTGCTGTCGTGCAGAAGTTTTAATGCAAAAATACCTCTGAAAAAAAAAAATATTAGAAAGCAGGACATCAATTAAAATTTAAAAATTAAAACTTTTTAGCTTTCAGTGTTTCCTTTTTAAGAATTTTCTGCTTTCAAGGCAAAATGCAACATGATCATTGATAATAAAACAAATTATTAAGAAGATTCGATTCCTTATCAACGATTGTTGCTTGCACACAGCCACAACCATTCTATTTACGCTTCAGCTTGATTCTCTGTGACAAACCTGATTGGCTGTTGCTACAGAACTTCTTAAATTCTGGAATTTGAACCCCAGTTGCCAAACTCACATCACATGTCATAACCACTAAAATTTATAAAATATAATACAACTATTTCCCCTATTTAAATTAGTTTGAAAATTTTATGTTTAAAAGTTATTTTAAAGCAATTTTAATCAAATATATTTTCTTAAAACATTTTCATACTACTGCCTTTAGAAATGAATAACTCTATCTGAATTTTCAAAAAATGCTTGAATACCAAATAACCTGTACCACCACATTGTCATTTTGGAAGCTCTATTGCCACTTTTTTTTTTTTTTTTTTTGCTCTTAAAGTGCAAGTATGTAATATAATCTCATCTTTTTCCCACTCGGTATAACATTGTCCAATTTGGATTCAAGTTCTAAGGTTTTGTTTTCTGAGACAATTCTAATAAAATCAGAAATTCCTTTCTTGTGCAAGAAAAAAAAAATACCTGAAACCTAAGTTGAGGGCAATTGCCCAATGCCATGCGAAAAGTTCTGACTCGGAACCAAACAAAGCAAATACAGTTTTTCAGAAAACTCCACAAACTCACGTTAGTTGCTAAAGATGAAAATGGATGAAGTGGGAGGGAAGGAATTGATTTGCTTTATAATTGGCTTTATGGCTTTATGTGCCAACATCATTGTCTCCCTACTCATCGCAGACAGAAGCCACTCACGGGCTCTACAACTATGAGAAGATGCCAATGAGATTCTACACTAAAATAATTTATTAGTTTTTCGTTTTTCTACGTCCGGTTAAGTTTATCATTTGAGGGTGTTTTTTTTTTTTTTTTAATTAGACTAATCTCACAAATCTCTTTTAGAAATTTTTTTTTACGTGAATCAATTTAATTTGTTTTTAATTTATTGTTAGAGGATTGAAACTTAAACTGTTAAGTCAAAAGATTATGATACTTTAACTATTTTATTTAAAAGTTTAAGTCGTAAATCGAGACTTAATATTAGTTTCATATTTCAATAGTCTAAATCCTGCAAACTTGAAATGTAAACTAAAATAATGTTAGAAATGAAAGACAAAGCATGCATTTAAGTATATATAATAAGGGATACTTTGATGCGAATATTTTTCAAGTTTGAATGAATAGAAGAGGAGGAGGCATCAATTGTTTGTTTGTTCCATTATTTTTGAGTTTGATTATGGGCTAATTGACAGCGTGTGTTTCATGCTTTTGCAAGTCAAGTATCTCTATAATAGTCTCCAAAAATCCAATTATGATTGGTTTTTTAATCAATTTTATGATTAATTAAAGAATTAACTTAAAATATTTTATTTAAAAAATCGATAAAACAAATTAATGATTGATCACTACTTCACTTAAAGCATAACACAGAGAGAGACAAAGAGTATGGGCATCTACTAAAATTTGTCACCTCATAATTAAGCATATATCAAAGTTGTGGACAGCGCAGCCCACTTGCTTCTTCCTTTTTGTTTTTTTTTCTTATTTTATTTTATAATAATTATCAACCTTTAACATTAAAAGTTTATTTTTTTATGTGTAATTTTAACCATAAAGTTATATTTTATCATTCTCTTTAAGCAAATTTTAATCCAATTTTAAATTAATTTGCTTTAAGTATAGTAGAATCTAGTTAAATTGAATAGGTTGAGAAAACAAGTTCTCATGTTATACGAAAGGGACGAGTTCCATAATTGTAATTGATAGTAATTTATATTTGGAATTTTTTTTTCGGGGATCATTTCCAATGACAACAATTGAACAGATTAGATATTAAAAATTATAAATGTATTGAAATACGTCAAAATCCATCAAAATCAATAAAAAGAAAATGCCTCGATTTTGATTGAGAGTGATTGAATAGGATTGTGAATAGTGTAAATACAATATTAAATTTTTCGTTTTGAAGAAAAATAAAACTTCGGTTATAATTACTAATATAATAATTTTAGTTTTACGTGCCAATAATTTGTTGTTTCATAAACTGTCTCTTTAGAATATTACAAAAATAAATTTTTATTATTTCAAGCTGCCTAAACATTCGAAAAATTATTATACACTACTTAAGATCTTATGAGTGAATATAAACATTTTCAAACTAGATAAAGCTCTGCAAGGTTGTAACTTAAATTTTTTATTAAAATTTTTTTATATTAATTAACAATTATTCCTTTAATTCAATTAATGATTAATTATTTTGAAAATTTAAAGTAAAAAATTATAAGTTCAAACAAAGTAAAATATTATACGTACAAATTTTTTAACATAAAAATTATTCAAGTTGACCTAATAGTAATAAACCTTATTTGGCTGCTCCAAGAGTAACTATTTATGAGCTTTATAGAGTTATCTTTTATGAAGTTAAGATAATACTTACAAAATTTATATATACGAATTTTATAAAATTAATATGATATTAAATAAATAAAAAATAAAAAAATTAATATAACTAATATTAGTAAACAATAAAATATTAAATGAATGATATTTTATCAATTTTTTATATAAATTTTATATAATCTTTCTCCTTAAAAAAGATGATTATTTTCTTTGTATAAAGTGAGTAATATGGTCATTTTCTTTATATAAAGTTTGTAGCAAAGAAAATAACCTTTTTATGATGTTTAATTTGTGGTTGTGGTTAAGGAAACGTTTAATTTATCAAAGCAAAGTGAAGTAAATAATAAATAAAAAGCCAGGCCATTGAAAAGCTGAAACTATGGCGATGTTATGGGCATGTTTTGATATGCTGATTGCATCACATCCAGCTTTTGCCTTCTGCTTTTCTCGCCGCGTGGAAAAGCAGAAGCTGAAAGCAATCTCTTTCCTTTCCTTCTCTTTATTCCTTTCTTTATTCTTTAAAACAATAATCACTGACATGACTTCCACTATAAACAAACAAATCACTCTTATCTCACTTGCTAATTAGCATCATTAACAACTGTAATTTTCACAGGATTCTATGCCCTTTTGACTAATTATCATCATCATAGGATACTTGCATGTTTAAAAAGTTAGTATCAATTTATTTAACCCAATAGAATCATAATCAATCTTTTTAAGATTTTGCATTAATAACACTTCCCATGACGGTTTTCTATTAATTTAATGAAAATTTGCTCCTTTTGTGATTCGAGAATAATCTAAAAAAATTAAAATAAATCCAAAATTTTTAATAATATTTTATTATATTATGTAAATTATAAGATTCTTTTCACATCTATAAAAATACTGTTAAATATTAATACTATTCCAGGATTACCAACAAAATTGATTATCAAATAAAAAGTGAAAAACCTCCCAACTAAACTTTTCAATAAATCATGCCAAAATAGCTAACAACTCCCTTTCACATGCACTCAAATTCCAAGTCCCCAAAGTCAAAATGTTACCAAATTCTCGAATCCCAAGTCAATTCAGTCCACTTCGATAGTTAATAACAATAATAAATAAATAATTTAATAATCCTGAAGAAGAAGACCAGTAATAATAACAGCCTTAGACAACAACTCCGTCAAATTCCCATTCACATGAAGCCATCTTGCACTTCCCACTTTGTCACTTTTTTGTAATAAACAAACAAAAACAGCAACAACAACAAAACATTAAAAAAACAAAAAAGACTTATAAATAAATAAAATACGCTTGCCTTTCTGTTACTCAATACAACTCTTTGCATCATCTCCCACCAGGCCACCACCACCACCACATTTGCCTTTGTGTTTCCTTCTTGGCTTCTTCTCTGCTTCTTATTCTATATCTATTCCAATTCTATCTTCATTTAGTTTGAATGGCTACTCTTGCTGATATTGGGGTCTCTGCATTCATCAACATACTCTCAGCTTTTGCTTTCTTGCTTGCTTTTGCTCTCCTGAGAATCCAGCCCATCAATGACAGAGTTTACTTTCCCAAGTGGTACATCAGTGGGGGAAGGACCAGCCCCAGAAGGTCCAGGAACTTTGTGGGGAAGTTTGTCAACCTCAATATCACGACTTACCTCACTTTCTTGAACTGGATGCCTCAGGCTTTGAAGATGACTGAGTCTGAGATTATCAACCATGCTGGTCTTGACTCTGCTATCTTCTTGAGAATTTACACTCTGGGGTGCTCTCAAAATCTCTCCTTTTTATTCTTTGTTTTGCACTTTGGTTTCTGCTGCTGCTGGTTGCTTCTTGACAACGTTCAAAGATTCACAATTTTACCTTCTTGGGGTGTTCTTTTAGTATCTTACTGTTTTGTTCTCGAGAAAATTGTTTAATATGGGTTGTAGTGTTACTTTTTGTTTTTGGGACTGATTTACTTTGACATCTCTAGCATGCATTATCAAATAGTATTATGGGCCTGAAAATGAACAAAAAATAAAAAATTCCAACTTGGATTGAAAAGTTGTAATTTTGAATGATAAGCTTCTGAAGTACTGTGGATACTTGCTGTTAGTTAAAAAGTTATAAATATGCTATTTTTATATTTCATTTTCATTACAAAAATTCTCATTTTGGAGACTTCTTATTCTCTTGAAGTTGCAGCCTTTTGAGTGTTGCTAATTTGTTGCGAATTTGTGATGTTTGGACTGATTGATTGTGAGGCCCAAAGTTGGATGGAATTCATATTTTCTTGTCTTCCAATCCTCATTTCAGTTGTTTCTTTCTCATATTATTAAGCATATTGTGCTTTATTGTTGAAAATAAGTGGGAAAAAAATGGAAATTTGGATCCCTAAATAGACCATTGTTCTTAAATTTATTATCAGAAGATAACAAGTTTCAATCTGTTTCATACTAAATACCCTATTGCTTCTCGGATTGTTGCAAATTGGCAATTGAGTTAGCTGTAAAATTCTTACCGGTAACTTTATCACTTCAAACGTAAACCATGATTTTCCATGTCTGGCTTCGATTTTGAGGTTTTGTTTATATTGGTTACTGCTTGTTTTTGTTCTCCAAGTTTCAGATTGAGTAAGAAATGTCCTCTCTTCGAGTTCTTTTCAGATTCCTTTTATTCTCTACTAAATTTATAAATTGGGTACTTAATCTTCCAAATTACATCTTTTGAGTTACATAGATAACACACACGTCTATAAGTTATTGCCAAAGTCCATAATCAAGTGGAGTCCTGGTTTTCATTCTTGTTTATATTATCAATGGAATTAGGACCTTGATTGTGTCTTTGTTATTTGACGCTTCAATTTTTATTTGTCATCAGTGCAACTAATTCTTTGTTTTTGATTTTACAGCTTAAAGATATTTGTACCAATGACTCTTGTGGCACTCCTTGTCCTTATTCCTGTCAATGTGTCAAGTGCAACACTAAATTTTTTGAGGAAAGAATTGGTTGTTAGTGATATTGATAAGCTTTCAATATCTAATGTTCAACCTCAATCTATAAGGTAACTTTATATTTCTCTCGAAAAAAAGATAACATGTTATATGACAACTACATTATGATTAACTTCAGCGTTACTGTATTTTTGTTCATTAATAGTATGGACTTCTCAAATTTCCGCTGGATGGCAGAAGGCATGAAATTTGTAGGCCATGAATCACAAGTCCTGCCACATATATGCCCCTGTTTACTTAAAAATAGAACTAGAATCTTTTGTCCTATAAGTTATCTTGTTGTATTTTACATTGATGGTCTTAACTGGTGTGGTATTGGAATTTCAGGTTTTTTGTCCATATAGGATTGGAGTACTTGTTCACAATATGGATATGTTTCATGCTTTACAAGGAATATGATATTGTAGCATCAATGAGGTTACAGTTCTTGGCATCACAACCTAGGCGTCCAGAACAATTTGCAGTGAGTTATTGCTTCATAATTAGTCTGAGGAAAGTTTTAAAGTGGAAAGGATGGTGGAAATTAAGATTAAACTGTCATGTGATCTTTCATCATCATATGTGGTCTAGGCTCATTATCATCTATTATTTTTTCATTTCTTGATTGATACTATATGCATCTATGACGTGCTTCTCAGATGGTTTGCAATCTTGCAGTTCTAAATTTTGTTTCATATAGGCAAATAGATGCTTGGATGTGGCGCACCTATTTCAATTCCTAACAAATTGACAACTTCTATTTCAGTTTACCAGTGACTGAAAAGTGTTTCCTGCTTTTTTTCACTTTCCTGCCTTCTTGTGCTAAAAAATTTGCAAAGTTCATAATCTATTTGCAAACTTTAGGTTCTGATATAGATCAAAATTCCAAGAATTGAGTTGTTCATTTTTGGGCTCTGTGTTATTACTTTTCTTCTAACTTGGTTTTCAATCAGGTGGAGCATTCATGAAAGAAATAGGTATAGTGCTTTTGGTTGTTAGTCTTGTAATTCTTGTTATGATTTTATCTTGGAAGAGAATTTAAGTATGTCTAACTACTCCTCAAAATGAAATCTGTTCAGCATTTGTTATAATAATGTTTGACTTGCTTTTTAAGTGTATGAATTCTGTGTTTTCTGCAGGTGGTGGTAAGGAATGTGCCACGTGTTTCTGGTCATTCTATATCAGATAGTGTGGACCATTTCTTTCAAACAAATCACCCTGATACTTATCTTAGTCACCAGGTTATACAACTTTCTAGTTCCCTTTTTTATTGAGAAACACTATCAAGTTCTGTACCATTAACTTTAGTTATTGATTTTATAGATGAATTTTAATTGCTTTAAGATGTGTTTATTATAATTTTTATTTTATTTTAATCCAGGCAGTTTATAATGCAAACAAATTTGCTAAGTTGGTGAGACAAAGAGATAGGCTCCAAAATTGGTTGGACTATAACCAACTAAAGTTTGAAAGGCATCCAGACAAGCGGCCTACCAAAAAGGTAGTTTTTCCTTATGAACTTAGGTGTAGGTAAGTCTTACTAACGGGAATTTAGACGGTACAAACACTTGTACGTGCTGCATAAAATTGTAAGATTTATTTATAATGATGGAACTACCAATTTAACGGCTGATTAAATTTTGATGCTTTAAATGCATTTCAACTTCAGACAGGATTTCTGGGGCTTTGGGGTGAGAAAGTTGACTCAATTGACTATTACAAACATCAAATAAAGGAGATTGAAAAAAGAGTAAGTTATTATAGTTGCTTATCCCCAACAATTCATTTTTAATGAGCTGTTTATGAATTGGTTTCATTCGACTCTGTGCGTCAGATATAGCCTTCAGCAATTTCTTTTGGGATTCTTGAGTTGCTCCTATGGATTTATTTTGCATCTTGTCCTTGTCAGATGTCGTTGGAGAGGCAGAAAATCATCAAAGATCCAAAAGCTATTCTTCCAGTTGCTTTTGTTACATTTAAATCACGTTGGGGGGCTGCTGTTTGTGCACAGACACAACAGAGCAAGAATCCTACCCTTTGGTTGACAAATTGGGCCCCAGAACCACGAGATATTTACTGGAGAAACTTGGCTATACCATTTGTTTCATTAACCATCAGAAAATTTATAATATCAATCTCTGTGTTTGCTCTGGTTTTTTTCTATATGATACCTATTGCTTTTGTGCAATCCCTTGCTAATCTGGAGGGTCTTGAAAAAGTTGCTCCATTCCTCAGGCCAGTTATAGAATTGTAAGTTTTTTTTTTTTTTCTTTTAATCTTATTCCTACCTTCAGCCAACATGTTATGCTATTTATAGTAAAGCGTAGCTTTTACACATAGTGCATAAAGTTTCTCATGCCACAGTTCTTTTCATCTGGTGACTATTGTTAGGAGGCATCTTAGCAGATTAGTTAGCATTGAAGTACGAATATTCCACATCTTTGGCTTGTCCTGAACAATATTTATGGCTGTGTTGCCTACTTTCCTTTAGGGGAAGGGAGTTAAGGCTGTCTTGTCATTACTTAGAATTATATGCAAAAGCATAGGCCTTTCGTGTTTCTGCTTTTTATTATACTGATTGTTTTATTTTATATTTGCATTAACGAAAATTCTTAATTTTAGATTACCATTCTATTTTCTTTTTGTGGTTTAGTAAGTATAAACAATTTCTTTTTCTTTTTTTCCTTTTTAGTATATCCTGTACGGTGTTTATGAGTATCAACATCAATGTAGTGGTTCCCTCAAATGAACTATTTGTGCATTGAATTCTGCAGGAAATTTATCAAGTCATTCCTTCAGGGTTTCCTTCCCGGTCTTGCTCTTAAAATATTTCTGTATGTACTTCCAACTATTTTGATGATAATGTCAAAGATTGAGGGACATATAGCTTTATCAAATCTAGAACGGAGGACATCGGCAAAGTACTATTATTTCATGTTGGTGAATGTCTTTTTGGGAAGTATCATCACTGGAACAGCATTTGAGCAACTCAAATCTTTCCTTCATCAATCACCAACCCAGTAATATTTGACATCCTTATGTTGATATTTTTTTTTCATTTTTCTTTTTTAAAATTTTTAGTAGATAGATATTATGCTATTACGTCGAAACAATGCTACCTTTGTAATGGATATCTGTATATTCACATTATCTCATTGCAGGATTCCTAGAACCATAGGGGTGTCCATACCAATGAAGGCTACATTTTTTATCACATATATGATGGTTGATGGGTGGGCTGGCATTGCTAGTGAGATTCTTCGATTAAAGCCATTGGTCATCTTTCATCTCAAGAATATGTTTCTTGTGAAGACTGAAAGAGACAGAGAGAGGGCAATGAACCCTGGTAGCATCGATTTTCCAGAAACGCTCCCAAGTCTCCAGCTCTACTTCCTCTTGGGTATTGTCTATGCTGTGGTTACACCAATTCTTCTTCCTTTTATGCTAGTCTTCTTTGGCTTGGCATATTTGGTTTATCGTCACCAGGTAAGATACTCACAATGGTTTTCCTGTTCTATTAAAAGATGTATTCTGGTAGTGTTCATATGTTTCTGAAGCATATTAACCATTCTTTTCTTTGATAATAATAATAATATTATTATTAATCTGGCAGTAGGCTCGACACTTGTCGGTATAACTGCCATTTTTTTTTTTTTTAAGTTGGGTGGGGATGGATAGATTATTGAAGGGGTTTGCTTCATGAATGATTTAGAGTTGAAGAATGATTGGTGGATTTAGTAGGAAGATTACAAAAATTCTGCTTGTAATTTCAAAAACTCCTTTAATTTTGCAGATTATTAATGTCTATAATCAACAATATGAGAGCGCTGGTGCTTTCTGGCCACATGTTCACACCCGCATAATAGCAAGCTTATTGATATCTCAACTTGTGTTGTTGGGTCTGCTTAGCACAAAAAAAGCTGCTAATTCCACTCCTTTGCTTGTTGTCTTGCCCCTTTTGACATTGGTATTCCACAAGTACTGCAAAAGTCGTTTTGAACCTGCATTTAGAAAGTACCCACTTGAGGTAATCTCCTTGCTTCTTTTTCTCTCTCTTTTACACAGTCTTATGAGATAATTATGGATTTAACATACAAGTTGTTTGTCAAAGTAACCAAGGTTCTGGAAGCTTGGATAAACATGACTTGACACCTCAAATGTACCATCGAGTTCTATGATTTCTTTTGCAGGTTTGTTTTGACTTCGCAATAACTAATGAAGATACACTCTCTCTTTTATCTTTTACAGGAAGCAATGGCCAAAGACATACTGGAACGAAGCACAGAACCTGATCTAAACTTAAAGGCTTACTTGGCTGATGCTTACTTGCACCCAATTTTCCAGTCATTCCAGGAAGAATCGGTGGAAGTGGAAGTTAGAGTTGACAAACACCAAGTTCACGCTGCAAGCCCCGTGGTCAGTGAACCAACTTCCCCTTCCCCACCCCATCATGTTTATTATCCCAACTCACCGCCTCAGCATGTTTATCAACAGACCTCCCTGCCTGACTACTTGTATCCTCCCCCAACTCATCCCCATTATGCCTACCATTATGAAAGTTGAGCATGATCTTAGACGTGCTAATCCTAGTTGTGGACACTGGCTATTTTAGCTGGTAAGAGTGCTTATTAGTGTATAAAAGGTATTGAGATCAAATCTTGTATACATTTAAGATTGGGGTGGTTTGTCTAAATGCATAAGAAGCTTAGAGGTGTTAATCTACTTACCATGAGTCCTAACCATTTTTTTTTATATTTAATGTTATTATATTAGCAATGTAAATACTAATGGATTATGCTATTTTCTTGAAATTGTAGTTTTGCTATTCAGTTGTGGCCAAGTAAAAAATATTATGGTGTTCAGATGTTGGTGTACCCAATTCTTTTTTCTTGGATATTAGCCATCTGTTTGAATTTTTCTGCAAAGGGTTTCTTACTTTCTGTTGTCATCACTAAACTTGGCAAATCTGCCATCCTCAAAATTTGATTTTTACTGATAAATTCCAGTTTTCACCTAAGCAAAGGTTTGTTGAATAGTGAAGTTGTTCTTGAATCCCACGTGTTGTTGATTTTCCTTATGTTATATAAATACCATATAGGATACGAATATCAGAAAATTGTAAAACTGGTATCAAGAAACGTGTAATTTATGACGTGAAATAAAGAAATCAAACAAGTTCATGACATGAATAGTAATTTTTTAACTCTATACCTCTCGACATGGACAACCCTCCCTCGGAAAAGGATCAACCAATCTTTATTCAGAGAAATGATATACAAGGAAAATACTTGCAAGACCGAGTAAATTTAGCATATCGCATTTATATCTTCACTCGATAAGGTTTATGCAAGGAACCCTTGACCCCGAATCCTTTGGAGTTGCTATACACACACTTTCTTATTCAGCAAACCACATACATTTTAAGGAAAGCTGATTTCTATCAACTTTTAATTTTGTTCCTATTTTCTCAGCAACTAAAAGATAAGAAGTCAGTTCTTAACCAAAAATGACAGAAGCAGCATACAAGTACCTGGCAAAGCATTAAGTGAACAAAGATCCTCATTTGCAAAGGAAGAAAAAAAACGGAGAGAGAGAGAGAGTTCAATGAAGTAAAAGAATTTTCATTCTGAATTTTGTTGTGTAAAAGCAGGCGGTTATTGCTCCCAAATAATTTACCCAAAACATTAACTGAAAGGAAATTACAATGGCGCCGGCGTGATAACTTCCAAGCCGGTATAGCAGAGGGTAATACCGTGGCATCAGCCCGATAATTACCAATCTGGTATAGCACTTGGATGGTTTATATTCTAGGAGAATAAAAAGTAAAAAATAAAAAGAATCGGCCACCAGACTTTCTCACAGAGCCCAGTACTAAAGCAAAACATCTTCAACAATGATTTTAGCTTACTGTTAGCTATTGTGCTTAGGACTGCTGTCACATTTGAATAATTTTTGTTTTTTATTCTGTTTTGACTGTTTCAGAATTTGTTTCCTAGTCTCAGGAGGTTGTTAAATGTGGCCTAATTATAGGACATGATCTTGGTGGTTAGTTATTTTTAAGTCTTTAAATTGTAAGTACTGAATTCAATGATAAATATCTCTCTTCTTCAACACAATCTCTAGTCTTCTTTGCTGGAAAATTTATCCCTTCAAATTTGTCTTTGTTTTTCTAGTGCAACTTTACAAATAACAACATTACTTACTATCCCCTTTAACAATGATTATAACCTAGTTGCTATCATCATATGCTAGATTTCAGCCTGAAAACTCTAAAGTCTGGAAGTCAAGGAGCTTCTAAGTTCCCGTCGGAGAATCTTCCCAGCAGCAGACTTGGGTATGGAGTACACAAAGACCACCTTTCTCACCTTCTTGTGCGGAGCAACCTGCCAAAGCCAGACCCATGTTTTAATACTTTGATGGTTTGATCACCATGAGAAACCATAGTGCATGCAATCATGTAGATAGATGCATTGTTGAATATGAAAGTAAAACCATGAAAATCACTAAACTCATGACTAACCTGTTGAGCTAGATAGTCAATAACAGCAGTCTCAGTTAGCGTACTTCCATGCTTCCTGACTATAAATGCCACTGGTACCTCTCCAAATTGCTCATCCATGGCTCTGAAATTATAGACACAAGGAAATGCAGAATAGATCCCACTATTAAAATAGCGTAAAGTAAAACAACTAGAAGCCATTAGAGAGGCATTTAGACACCAAGTGGCCAAAACCATTCTAAGCTGATACAAGCTTATTTACCAGCAATCATGGGCGTCAACTTTTTAATCAAAAGAAATTAAATTTTCATTGTTTTAATGACGGAATGACTCAAATATATATGTTATATTTACTTTAATTTTGATAGTTGATCATCATTAAGCTGAATCACGTTCCATCTAGGGCTAGTTTCTCTGTGAAATCACAGAAATGCTATCAAAAGTTTCTCAAAGTGACAGGGAAGATGACAACAAATGGCTTGTATGATCCTGGTATTTTTTACCAGCCAATAGAGAGATGTAGGGGGACTATGGAAGCCAACTATAGGAATCTTTTCATGCCATTTGTAGCTAGCTAGAGCAATATACATCATTAGGTTGGCCTTTCTCATAGGGTGGTTACCCATTCATTGTGAGAGTGCCTTGCCAATGCAGCAAGCGGTCACCAACCTTACTGCTCAAACTTTGGTCAAGAGCCACCCTTGTACACTCAGCCGTTGAAAAAGAAGAGGAAGAGAGGGGAGATTATTACTTCATCCTACACCATTCTCAAAATGCCCTCTATGGGATATCAAAATGCAGTATGCACAATAGACTTACGCTGTTACTGCAACATCAAGTATATCAGGGTGGCAAATCAGCACAGCCTCCAGATCAGCAGGAGCAATCTGCAGATGATTCAAGTAGTCAACGAAGAAAAAGAAGTTTCACAACCATTTCATAATTAAGCAGACAATATACGTTTAGCTCCGAACTTTCGCAAGTACTTTCCAAACATCAGTTCATTCAATTTATGGAACCTTGCCTCCTTACAAGAAATAAAAGACACACTAATTTCCACTTTACATTATTTCACTTATTCCTGATTCATCATCATGCCAGACAGATTTCATCAAGAATTAAATGCCATGGTATAAAAATGTTATACCTGAAAGCCCTTATATTTGATAATCTCTTTTACACGGTCAATTATATGTAGGTACCCATCCTGATCAAAATAAACAACGTCTCCAGTATGTAGCCAACCGCCATTATCAATTGTTGACATAGTTGCCTTCACATTATTCAAGTATCCTGAAAAGTTGGGGACAGCTTATCAGAATCTAAACTTCACAGAGATATAAGAAGGAACACAATTTACCACTTTAACTTACAATATCTTCACCTTTCATTATTCCAGGGCCCCGTAGCCAAAGCTCACCAATACAAACAGGCGGCAGGAAGGAGCCATCACCCCAATTTACAACTTTAGCTTGCATGTTTGGAGCCAAAAGTCCAATTGATGAATATTTATGTAACTTTTCAGTGTTGAAACCTCGTGTTCCTACTGCAGTCGACTCAGTCATGCCATATCCCTATAAATAAACAAATAATTGCACTTAAAAGTTTCTGAAAACTAAGGATGGATTTGACCATCAAACAAAGAAACATAAAAGGAGGGGAAAAAAAAATGAAATAGAACAACACAAATTAACCATCTTAGTGTTTTGTATCAATGCCTGGGCTGCCCAAAGAATTAAACAAGCCAATCTCAAAACACCCTTTTTTCAACCATAAATTAAAAATCAGGGTCCAAAATTTTCCTATCTTACATCATACACTGTATTCAGATTACTACATTGCAATAAAGAATAAAAATTAAAGTAATTCTAGTCATTTTATGTTATAAGAGGAATAAAAAAAATTATTTTAATAAATTAAAAAGCGCAACTAAGCTTTGTTCATCTTACCTGAATTAGATCAACATCAGGGAGAATCCGAACAAAGTGTTCAATGATTTTCCTGCTCAGAGGAGCAGCCCCACAAGAAACTTGCTTCAAACTCTTCAAACTCTTTCCACTATTAGCCATTGCTGCGTTTGTCAATGACACCAAGATCGGAGGAACAACCGGGAAATGAGTCACTCCATACCTATCAATCACTCTCACCACCTCATTAGCATCAAATTTCCTCATCACGACAACGCTGGTCCCCAGTGAAAACAGTCCTAACACAAAAACTGATAGCCCATATATATGGAACATTGGAATAACAGCTAAATACACATTCTCTGAACTCAACCATTCATACTGTGAAGCCTCAAACCTGAGAAAAAGCTCAACCACAGCTATAAAATTCCTATGTGTCAAAACAGCACCTTTGCTAGGTCCTGTAGTTCCTGAAGAATACATTATTGCAGCTGTATCATCCTGTCTAATCACTGGTTTTGTGACCAAATCATAATCTCCGGAAAAAAGCTCATAAAAAGCTAAAAATTTGACATCTTTGGGATCAAAATTCACACTTTCTGGCACAGTAACAACAGTCATGCCCAAAGACTTCAACTTCTCAAAATTATCATGTATGGTAAACGCAAAGCATACATTACATTCAGTGACTTGTTTCTTGATTTCTGATAAACTGCTTAGTGGGTTCATGGCAGTAACAATTGCACCCAAGTACAAAACAGCCAAGAAAATGACAGGAAAGTAAATGGAATTAGGCAAAAGCAGCAAAACGACATCACCTTGAGAAATTCCCATATGGTGGAGACCAGAGGCCATCTTTTGGACCAAATGGTAGAGCTCTGAGTAAGAGATTGAATACCCAGATGAGGCATCAATGAGAGCTGAAACCCCATTATGTTGGCATGAGAAAATGAAGGAGACAACATCCACAAAAGGGTCAGCAGGGAGGTCCACAGAGGGATGTTTGCTTTCATAGATTCCTGTTTCAGGTGAGTACCAGTGAGGATAAGTAGTTGCTTTTGGCTCTTCCAATTGTTGTTTACTGAAGATTGATGTCATTTTTAAACTACTTTTTTCTGTTAACTGTTCCCTTTTTTTGTTTCTGCTTGCAAGTATCTATTTTTTTGGTTTAACTCACCCTGACTCTCTGTTACAGTCAGTCCCCTGTTGCAAGTGGACTCCAAGGTTTTGCGTTTTTGAGGCTTCGGGTTTATGGTCGGATTTTAAAGATTATTATCGATTTTCTTCTCACCGACTCACAAGACTTGAATCATGTAATGTGAATGAATTCAACTCTAGGACCAAAATATGGTTTTGATGAGTTACTTGCGTAAACCAACCTTCTTCTCTTCTCGCTTCTTTTTTTTTTTTCTTTTGTAATTTAAGAAACTCGAGATTATTATATAATTGCTGTATTATTATTTTAATTCATTTTATTTGTAAATGATTATAATATATAAATAAATAACGTTATATCAATTTGTATATAAATATGTTAGTGTAACTATTGTCTAATAAATAATCATCATAATCGATTGTCTTTCAAAGGTACCATTTATAAATTTATCTGATAGACAATCACATCATTATCTCTTTAATCTTATTTATTAATAATATTTATTTATTTATTTGACAATTAGCACAAATTACTTGAGAGATTTGCAATTTTATTCCATAGATAATCATTATAACGTTATATATTTTAATTAATCTTATTTATTAATAGAATAGTCTTAACGTGAAGAATAGTCTTAAAACACACGTTAAAACTATTATTATTAATTTTATTTATTTATTTAACTGGCAAGCATCACAAAACTTTGAACAATGTTATGCATTCATCATCACTATTTTAACTTAATGTCAAAAGAGTATACATTAAGATTACTAAATTTTCTGTAAATAAATTTCCATATTCAAGCAAAATTCCAAAAAAGGCAACTATTATCCACTTCCCGTTATTTTTTACAAAAATGTAGAGAAAACAGCGGAGAATCTAGAACTTCTAAAAATGTTTTAATTGCGAATTTCTAGTTTTGATATTTTTAAACAAATTTCATTTAACCCATTTCTTAAATTCAAATGTATAAAAAAGAGAATCATGTTCTACCTCAACTCTGCGTAGATGGATGCAACACATTCATAATATTTTTCATAGCTTTTTTTTTTTAAACGAGCACTTTGGATCACAATTGTAACACTCTAAATATAAGAAAAAACACTTTTCACAACCATGTGAAATTATTATTATAATATTCTATTCTATATGAGTCAATTTAGTTGTTTATTTTAGAGAATCTATAACATATTTATCTCTCAATAAATGATAATATTAATCCCAAATATTATCCTGAATCATATCTCAAATCTTGCGTTTAAGTAATGTAGTTTTGTGATACCATACCAGTTATTGTGTAATAATATTTAATAAAAGCAATGTCACTTGGAAACATCATTTATGATGAAATTTGAGATAATTTTTTAAAAGAATATTATTATAATTTTTAAAATGTACCTACAAACTAATGTTCCGGACCTACAAGTTGGTCTGTAATATGCATACCACGGCAAATAAATAATTATTAGTGAATAAATAAGATTTTAGTAATTTATAATTATATTAACACTTAGGGATCTTCGATGTAGTCTTGATTTCTCATTGGCTAAGGCCCAAACTAGGGTAAATCAAACCCAAATAAACCTTTAAAGTATCAATACTTTTGTTCCATCCCTATTTTTTTATCCCATTAGCTATCACCTCTTGTTAATAGAAGTAAAATTATAATTCAGACAATCTTTTAGTAGCTATATATTCAATTTCAAATATATTTATACGAAACTTAATTAATTATTTATATTCAATTTCAAATATATTTATAGTAACTTTAATTAATCATCGTTTGATTCTAATGGTATTTGACATTTTTTCCCCTCGTTCTAACCTTTAATTAAATTATCATTTCATTTTACTAGTGTTTGACTCTCTTTTCTAATTTTTTTATATATTTGCATTTCGAAAATCTAAATACTATTATACATTATAAATAAAAATTTTTAATGATTTAATTTTAATCAATTATTTCTCTCTATATTATTGCATTCTTTAAATTCATATCAACAAAATAATCAATCATATTTTTATTAGTTTTGGTGTTTGAAAGGGAGAGAAATAAAGAAAAAAATATATATTATTTGGTGTTTAGAAATAAAATTATGAAATTGGTTCAAAGTTGAAGGGAAATAAAGATAATTAATTTGGAATTAAAAAAAACCACCAAAATATGAGAGAGGAGATAAAGATCACATGAGATTAAAAAGAAAATTGGGAAAAAAGATTACAGTTATATAAGAGGAATAAGAGTTTTTGTCAAGTCCACTTCCTTAATATTAATTATCTTATTTATTATATCTTTTACTCTAATTTAATTTTAAGGTTGGGGTGAAAAAGGTAGAAAGTGGGAGCTGAATAGAATTACTCTTAAAGTAAATGGTGGTTTGGCTCATTTTTCCTTTGTTATTAGTTTGAAACATCTTGAAACATCTAAGATATACAAAACATTATATTTAAAAAAAATCTAAAATATACAAAATATATGCTAAAGTTTAAATTCAAAAGCTTTCTAATTTAAAAATTAATAAGCAATGTTAGATCTACAATTAACTCTTTACAATGGGTTGACAAAACTTCATTAAAAGAGAAAAAAATAAAAATAAATAATGAAAATTACAATCCATTATCATGATAATTATATATCCGTAAGATTTTGCAAACACAAGTTATATGGAAGGTTGAATGTAAATAGATTGAAGTTATAATATTATTTATTATTAATTAGTTAAAACATAAGAGAATCGTATTACTTTCTATAATTTTGTAATTGAATTAAGATATTTATTAATCAATTTAATACTAACTTACTTTCGTATATCTATTAGTTCAAATTATATTCTAATTGACACATGGCAATCATATAAAGTATCTTCTTCTGCATCCACGCTGGAGCGTGGAAGAAGGGTAATGTCTGAGAACACCAAAAGACCTCAAGGATTTGATGAAATCTAAGAACCTCCCATTAAATCTAATCAATTTGAATTTATTTTCATTAATATCATCATAATCTATAATTTTGAATTAAATAAATGATATTCTTATTCACTCGCTATTTCTTTTATTAATTTGTGTCTCCAAATTTTAATTATTACTAATTAATTTAGTGATTCACTTATTATTATTATAATTTAATAAAAATTTTATGAACACGTGTTAATTCAAGAAGTAGAAACTGAACAAGAGAGTGTTAAAGAGAGCATATATTGTATGAAATTTTTTTGAAGAAATAATTGAGTATGAGATTGTTATTATAGTGAAAGGGTATTAATGAAAAATATTTAAACTTCAAGGGATATTGGAGAAATTGTCCCGAAAGAATACAGCGCCGAACGATCGTAGAAATTTCCCTATCTACTTTCGAACTCGACGTCCTTTCAGGTCCATACAAATGTTTTCCAAAACTCTCTTTTTATTTTTACTATTATATATTTTTAAAATGGCGCCTCCTGTGAATTCTCAGCCACTTGAGTTGGCCTTCTGCTGTTTCCATGGCTACCAGTACTCCACCGTTGGCCTCAGCCCAGAATAGATCACATCATTATGACTTCCCTTTCCGCGGTTGCTTTATTTCAAAGCCAAGTTTCCAAAGCTTTCATCCTGGGAAGACGACACATGTTGCCTTCAATGGCGCCAACGTACATAACTTCTCCACTTTCAAGAAACCGGACCTACCCTTCAGAGCTCTTGGACACGACTCCAAGTTCCTCCAAATGAGCTCTAAA
This sequence comes from Boswellia sacra, assembly GCA_013180625.2. Taxonomy (NCBI): domain Eukaryota; kingdom Viridiplantae; phylum Streptophyta; class Magnoliopsida; order Sapindales; family Burseraceae; genus Boswellia; species Boswellia sacra. Next base: position 331,606 of record SNVD02012572.1, on the reverse strand, counting down.
GAGACTCCCCATACACGTAAAGTTTCAGTTGCTTCCACGAGTGCAGATGGTGGTAGCGCGATCACTTCTTCAACTATCTCCCAACAAGTTGCGTTTCGTATATCTTGTTTTCTTTCCTTTGTCACTCTCTTTTGACTCTTCTTTTTTAACGTTCTGTAATGTGTTTATGCATGGCAGGTTGTTGGGGTTCTGCACTTGCTTGTATCGCTCGGGATCATCCTTGCCACGGACAAGTTGTTGAAGAAGGCGTTTGTGGCTGCAGCTATAAAGTTTCCAAGTGCTTTGTTTGGGATGTTTTGCATATTCTCTGTTTTGATGATTCTTGATTCTACTGTTCCGGCTGCAGCAACGGGTTTGATGAATTTCTTTCAACCGGCGCTTTTGTTCATTCAGAGATGGTTGCCATTGTTCTATGTTCCATCGCTGGTGGTTTTGCCACTTTCGGTTAGGGATATTCCTGCTGCTTCAGGCCTCAAGATTTGCTTCATAATTGGTCCGTACATGTCTTTTTGTTTTTGGTTCTTACTTGGTTTTCTTAATTACTGTTCTTGTTGTTATTGACTTTTACTTTGCTGAGAAGTAATAATTGATTAAAGTTTGTGTGAACAACACAAATTTAGCAATTCAATGATGCCACATATGCAGCTGATATATTGACTTTAAAGTCTTGAATTGTTTTAAGTCATTTGTTTGTTACTCATATGTCTACTTCAAATCACTAACTAGTAAAAATTACTTGGTACATAAAATGGAAAAGACATGTACCTAATTTATTCTGTTTCTGGAAAAATTTTGAGCTGAATGGAATTTACATGTACTGTATACTTTAATTCCACTACTGTTATGCACTTGATTTGGGATATTTCAGTTGAAATTGAAGTCATAAAAATTATGGTATGAACGTTGAATTTGTTGATGTTAAGTCTCTAAGCAATAAGAAGACCTACCCAAGTAAAAAAATTACTCATCTCAAATTTTGATAATATTGGTTCTTCTTGCTGTTGACCTGCTGTAGCATCCATGTATGTGTTTAGGAATTTGGTGCATAGCATGTTATTGTTTATTGGTTTTGTGCAGCTGGAGGGTGGTTGGCTTCACTTTGTGTTGCGGGCTTTACAGCTATTACGGTGAGGAAAATTGTAAAAACAGAAATGATTGATGCTGAACCTATGGCAAAACCTCCACCTTTTTCTCGCACAGAGCTGTTGTCATGGAGTGGCATCTTTCTTATTTCATTTGTTGCTGCATTGTTCTACCCAACTGCCCTGGGGACAGGTGCTCGAACATGCCTCCCATTCCTACTGGCTTCCACTGTGTTAGGCTACATGGTTGGTTCTGGGTATAGTTTCATTTTCCTTCATAATTTTGACAACTCTCTTTGTTCACAAACAATAACAAAACAGTACATTTTTTCCTCTTGTTTGAGAATCTCACTCTTTTATCACTATATTGTATCCAGGTTGCCATCAGATGTGAAGAAAGTTTTCCATCCAATCATTTGTTGTACACTATCTGCAGAGTTGGCAGCAGTGGCTTTTGGATACTTCTCAAAATCTGGACTTGATCCTGTTCTAGGTAATATTTGAAAGTTAAAGTTCTTGTGCCTTTCATTTATTTGATCCTCTCTTGCATTCGATATATCAAACAAAAGAGCTACTAATTGATTGACTAAAAATCTTGTATGAGTTTGTCCTGACTTCTGCTTTACTTTTTTCGCTTTCTTTGCATTGTCTGAATTTGATACTCTTTCCTTCATACCGAAAGCTCTTTAGCTTTGTTTTGTACTTACGGTGAGGGGACTAGCAAACTATCTAGAGGCCATATCATCCTACAAGATAAAGCTAATGACAAAATCTATAAGTTTTTTGAACAGATCATTGTGTGTTGCTAAACTTTTCACTGTATCATTACTTTGTGCATAGATCGCTAGTTCTAATAATCTGTTCATGAGTCATTTGAAGGGCGAAGCGAGAAAGGTGTACAAAATTATGATTTTTATTGTGGGGAAGATTGAGAGTATGATCATCTTTCATGAAATTAAGTTTAGGATCAGATAATTTTACCGCAGTAAGATATTAGAGAGCATCAAAGAATTGATATCATAAGCTGTACAATACAGAATCTGGTACAAATTCTGGCCAAGGTTAGAAAGTATCCTACAAGATAGTGCATATTTTCTCATCCAAAATTACATCACCATGCAAGTTGTACCTTTATAATTGTTCAGCTAGATGTGAATATACATTCTGTACGTGGATGTAATAATTTTTCTTTGAATAAATACAGGTAATTACCTAACAAAGGCTGCGTCTAATCCGGGAGCTGGTGATGTTTTAATGGGATTTTTGGGATCTGTTATTCTCTCTTTTGCCTTCTCAATGTTTAAACAGAGAAAGGTGGCAACCTATTCTTTTCTCATTTGAAAATATTAAGTTAGAAAAAATAAAGGCGGATGAAAATAGATCTTATGAAACATCAGGACAGGTTGAGGTTGATGCAGTGGTGGTAGGAACTCACACTGTAAAGTTCCAGCTCTACCTTTTTTCACCATCCAGGAGAGCCTCAAATGGACACAAACTCTGTTACGAAATTACATTGTATTTGTTTGTGTTTGTTTTTTAATTCATTGTTTAATTTTCATGAACTGATGCTCTAAATTTATGAAAATTTTCTCTCATGAAATGATAGTTTTTGCTTCTTTTTTTTTCAGCTTGTTAAGAGGCATGCAGCTGAAATCTTCTTGTCTGTCATTTTATCATCATTATTCTCGTTGTATTCAACTGCTCTTGTTGGACGTCTTGTTGGATTAGAACCAAGTTTGACAGTTTCAATTCTACCCAGATGTATAACTGTTGCATTAGCCCTCAGTATTGTTTCATTGTTTGAAGGTACAATACTTTATGTACTCTGCACTTACAGGCTTGCGATCCTTTCTCCAATATTATAACGAAATATAAAAGGACAAAGCAAGATGCAATAGTTGGAGAACATGCTAGTTTCAATATTATGTTTTTTTTTTAACACAAGTTAGTGCTTGCAATATCTTTTGCTACTCCATACTAATTTTGAAAAAAAAAATGTTTTCCATATTGTTTGTAGGTGCCAATTCATCTCTTACAGCTGCTGTTGTCGTAGTAACTGGTTTGATTGGAGCAAACTTCGTGCAAGCAACTCTTGATAAATTACAGTTTCGTGATCCTATAGCCCGAGGAATAGCAACAGCATCGAGGTATGTACTTCTGTGGTTGTGAATCAGTGAGAACTTAATAATGGAATTTCACTGCCTGAATTGGTTCTTATCAAGCGTTTTTTCACCAGGATTACTGCTAATGATAATTTCATGTTTGTCTGCAATGAGCGGATAGGCATTTACATCTTATTGATATCACCACCATTCTCCCTTTGGCTTCCTGTTAACTTCTTGGAAGTCAATGTTTCATGCTTTCATGCTTCAATTTTACTCTTTTGTTTATTGGTGTTGCTACCGTTATTTTCAGTGCTCATGGACTGGGAACAGCTGCCTTGTCAGCCAAGGAACCTGAGGCTCTCCCGTTCTGTGCCATTGCTTATGCTCTCACCGGAATTTTCGGTTCTTTGATTTGCTCAGTGCCGGCAGTAAGGTACAGCTTGCTTGCAATAGTTGGCTGAACATTCAGGAGTTTCCTTTGCAGCTCTCCTCCCTTGAGAGTATTGCACCACTCGGAGTATCTGTGTACATGTTCATGTTCATGTTCATATTAATATCTCTTGTAGCACCAGCAAATATAATATAGAGACAATGATCAAGGTCTATCATTTTTATTAATTTTATCACACGTCTGAGAATTTCATGTTTGAGTTGAAAAATGAACTACTAATATTCTATAAATGTAATCTATAAGATAGGACTTCTTACAGAGTTTGATTAGAAATGTGTATCTAATATTCCATTAGTTGGGAATTAAAAATGACGGCCAAAATTATGGCTAAGGCGTAATAAAAGGGTGAAAACCATTCGCAATATGTTAATTAAGGTAGTGCTAGTTCCAACTTTTAAATTAGAAAAGAAATATATTAAGAGAGAATACCATACACAATCTAGCAATATTATTTTATAGTCATGAACTCAACTAGGATTAAAAGATTGATGTTAACATCTTTCATTAATGTTGTTGATTTATTTATAAGAAACTTTACCGATATCAACATTCAAGAATTACAGTGTTAGCATGCTTGGCTTCTCAAGTAATCACTAATCACGAAAATCCTCACCATAAAGGGGAAACATCTCATTATATTTATTGAAACAATAGTTATAGTAAACATATGTGTTTTTTTTTAGAAGAAACGAAAAGTTGTATTGATGAAGATTCAAAAGAAAAAAACAAATGTGAACTAAAAGATCACAACAAGAAAAAGAGTTAGGGAGAGGCCTCCGCCCAAACAATGATAACCCAAGATCAACTGTCAAAATATGTATATTAAACTCTTTTTCTTTAAGCAAACTTTATCCCATTTAGTTTTATGAGTAATGTTTCTAAGAAGGCAAGTTTTAAACATGTCTCACACCACTTATTTTAAAATGTTGAATATCCAAATATGTGTGTCACAGCGTGATGGACTTTCCCACCGTTCTTTTACTCAGTTTTTCAATGGCATTAAATGCCAATGAATTGTCTCTTGAATGCAAGCCTGTTTGTCCCTCCCAAGTCAAATATAGGCCTTTGTATCAAAACTTTGGAGGCATGTGCTTAATTTGAGCCCTATAAATGGCAAAGTAATGCAGTTGTATGGATTCAGATTTCATTTCTTCCATACCCCTTTCTTTTACCTACCAATGCGCTATAAGTTTACAGAGCTTGTTTATTTATGGTGTTTGTTCAGCAATGGTAACTGAAAATATCAGAAGTATACAAAGTTGGAAGTTCAATATTATCCTAATAATCAGAGAATTGACAGATAGATAGACTTGATAGGCAGTTATGGGCTGATGCAAGAGTCAGCAGGTGAGGTGAGCAGTATGGAAGTGAATGACAATTAATAAAGATGATTTCTATCAACTTGATTCTGTAACTTAAATTTCATCTCTGACTTTGCTTTTCTGTATTAACAAGTCTCCACAGATTACAACAGAAAATAATTAAATACATAGGAGTTTCTTATGAGAGGAATTGCCCAACACTCAACTCATTGGAAAAAGAGGGGAAAAAATGAAAAAAAAAAAAATCGGAAGAGCTAGCAGGCACATGGTTTAATCTGAGCAATACCCAGGCATTTTGCAGTTCAATTATTTTTAAGCCTTTGTTGCTTCTACCGGAGCTGCACTCCTGCTGGCGACGATTTGTTCATAAAGGTCCCTTATTTTCAACCCAACTATAGTCTGGAAGAGACCTGTTCCATTGTTACTTCCTGGGAAATCTGAATGCTTCAACATTTGTTGAGTCACTTCTCCATAGAACTTTGTAGATATGTTGCTTAGATGGCTTTCAACGTATATCAGCTCATCTAATCTGTCAAATTGCCCATCCATCTCCAGAACAGACACCTAAAAACACAACACAACAAGTCATTCCAACATTTCAAGTATCCAAAACATTAAAAAGACAAAAGAAAATAGATCATTACAATATGAACGTTTACTTATAGCGATCATCAGTATATGATTATACCTCATGACCAAAGTAAGTTTCGGGGCCATAGAAGAATTTGATGCCAGGGTATGAGCAAGTAAGCTTCCTTCCACATGGAATCCATGAGATAGTGGAGCCTTCATCAAACAGATAAACTGGGCTGAAATGCTTCACACCTTCTTTCATTATCAACCTAACTCTCAAAACCTTTCCTTCATTATCACCCGGGATCAATTGTGTTGGTAATACTTCAATGACTGCATCAGCATACTGCTTTTGTGGATCTGCAGCACCATTTACAATAATAAAACTTAGTTTGGTGTAATTGTTTTACTACACTTATAATTAAAAACATATATAGAGATTCTGTTTTACCAATATAAGCATCAAAATCAGGTTTTCTAGCCTCAATACTAGCTTTGATGCTCTCAAGACTGTGTCCTCGCTCAGCCATGTCCCTCTGCATGAATTGGAATTAAATTGTATATCAGCAAGATCTCACATTAATTTCATGATTCCTTTTTGTTATGTATCTATATCTGGTCATCATTCAAAAGAATCTTGACAAATAGATTAGTTAGAGACCTGAATTTTCCATGCAAATTTGACCTCATTGCTAATATCCAAGTAGATACTGAAGTCCAATAGGTCTCTCACACGTTGATCAAACCTGCATGTTGGGCCAAAATTTATTATTAAATGGATTGATCACATGTACACCATTATGTTTATATACATATCCAACACCAAATTGCGCATAATGTCATAGATAAAACTTTTAAGTGAGCTGATCATTTAACATTAATGTGGAACAGACACTCTCGATTGACGGATTAATTTGAATGAAATTGAGTCCAACCCATGAGAAGAACTATAATGCTTTAGGGTTCAATAGAATAAGAAAGCCAAAAAAAAAAAAAACAAGAGTGGAGGATTTGGAATTGCCAAATGCTACACAATTTGGATCTTCAAATATGAAATTTAGCTATATTATTATATATATTTAATTTGCAGATGGCAACAAAAGCATCTTGTATGTGCTGATAGACTAATATAAATCAAAATTATTTTAGTTAATTTTCCCTTACATTTTTTAAGTTGGACTAATTATAAGAATGGACCGAAAGGCAATTGTTGCTAAAGGCCGAAGGGGTTACGAACAATAAATTGAATGGGCCAACACATGGTAAATGGCCCATCTAGGGAAAGGTGAGCAGTTGACACAGACGGTTATCATTCCTCAGCCATACAATTAATGTCCAAAATAGATATATATATATATATATATATATATATATATATATATATATATATATTAAATACATTAATAAATAAACATAAATATCTCCTATGCTGCTTTACTTTACATTAAACAATTGAAGCTAAACAACCAAACCAATTAACACGAATCGAAACAACATATTCAAGGAATTTAAAGCAGGCAGCAGATTCTAACATGCATGAGCAAAGCCAAGAAAGTATCAAAACTAGTTTTCATGCAGGGATGATAATTGTACTCACATTGGGTGCAGACCTTCAATAACAAGAATCTTGGGGGGTTTGATAAGCTCCGGAGGATCCAAGAGACCTGTAACATGATTATAAATAGGCTTTTCAACAGCAACACCATCCTTGATAGCTTTGACCTGCTCATACATGAGATCAAAGTCATTGGCTCTAGGGTCAAGTGCTGTCACACCCTTCTCTTTTCTTCCAGTTCTATCGAGAGAATGATAATCATCCAAGCAAATCACAGTGGTGGTGTCACTGATGAGTGTGTTGGAGTCAGGGTTGCCACCCTTTGGTGGCTCTGCTGCTCCACCAAACACACTGGTCAGCCTCCTCATGAAGGTACTCTTACCACAACCTGAGTCTGCTGCCAGACCAATCACAACTGTCTGTTCCCCAGCTGCGCATGTTATGACACATGGGCCGGTGCTGCTTCCTCTTCTGCTGTTTCTCTTGCCAGTGCTGTAGAAAACTACTTGTTTCTGGTGGAAACCCAAGTGGGTTTTTGTTGGTGTGTAGATTGAGCATGTTGAATTCAGGGATTGGGTTGTGTAAACTGTACAAATGGCCATGGTCTGGTCTGGTCTGGTCTCTCTCTAGTTCAATTCAGTTTGTTATCAGAGAGAGAGATAGAGAAAGAAATGGTGCAAAATGGTGGTTTAGGAAACTCTTTAGCTAGCTACCTACTTCTGAAAATAGACATAAGGTGAGGATGATTTTGGATTCTTTTCCAGGGAAAATTTGGAACACAAAATAAGAGGTTGATGACAGAAAACAGATGGCAGTTTGTATGGAAAGAAAACAGGTTTTTTGGTGATGGAACGCTTAGGTGTCTTTTTGTTTATGGGTTTCTGTGACTACCCCTTGTTTTAGACAAATTTGGAGGTAATATTGAGGGAAAAGATCTTAGAGGGGGGAACATGCATGGATTTATAGGTATAGTGGATGAGCAAATATGTCATTTCACAAAAAAAGTTATGCTTTCTCTTTGACTTTGAGAAAGCAGAAAATAACTATTTTAGATTTTTTTATTTATAAATTATTAATTTAAAACAAAAGATTGAATTGTTGATGGGATGAGGTGATGGCATTTGTGATAACATAAGCATGGAGAAGCTTGGTGGTCATTTCTTGCAGTTTTGGATATTTGAGATCACACGTGGCAGAAAGGTGGTGGCTGGTTGAAGATTAGGAGTTTAGGGTTGAGGAATGGAGGAGATATGGAGCCCTGTGCATTGCCATCCAATTCAATCTTTGGATTTCGAATATACTTTGTTTGAGTGAGTGAATGTCTTTAATCTCACAGTGATTAGTCTCTCTATTGAATGAGGACCACAGGCTATTCATCCTTTCTACATGCCCACATGAACAAAACAACCCACCATAGTTGGAAAATTAACACTAAATCAAGATTCAATCCTACTTTTAACTTCATTCAAAAGTACAATATTTGAGGAATGATGTTAGTAGGATACATTACCAACATCTTTCTTACACCATTAAAGATTCAAATTGATTATGTTATTAACATGATATTATAAACTAATATTATTATTTAGTTTCTTATTAATAACCAATGGTATTGACAGTAGTTGTAGCTTGCATAGTTATTCTTCTTAGGTGTTCTAGCTAATTAGACAAGGAAAAATTTATAAAAGCCCTTATGTTAGGGAGGTCTTTGAAGAATGAACATCTCCCTAAAAATTTATATATCATGACCTTGTCCGACGTCCGACGTCCGACAATGTTCGACGATGTTTGACTCCTAAATCTGATAGTATCTAACACTCGACAAATAGTATTTGACAATATCCGACACTCAACAAATGATCATATTATGCAAATTTTTGGGGACAATATTATTTTTACAGTCTATACTTAAACTTGAGACATTTTTATAAATTTACCTTTTACATGATTGATGCATACTAAATTGCACATAAGGTTGTGGTATTTTAGAATCATTGGAAGAATTTTTGTCAATTTATAAACTTGGAGGTTATGTTCATGTGATGACCTTTGGTGGACGTTTTGTTGGGATTTTGCCATTTTAGCCTTTCTTTTTTTAACGTTTTGGCTTTGCAAGACATGTAAACAATGTAGTACAGTCACCTTATGATGAAATTGAATTTAGTTACCAATTTTTCATAATTCTTAGTGGCTCTATATCAGTTATTTGACTGTGAAACTTCCACTGATTATTGGTCAATTATTTTGTTTCCAGTGTTATCTCTCTCCTATACTCGCTTCTTTGCATCAATAACGTTGAACATACATATAGTATATGTCTCGTGATTAAAAAAAAAATATTGATTCATTAATTAATTAATAAAGTTGTGAACTCAAATTTGAGTTTGACAACTGAGAATTCAACTTAAGTTCACAACTTATGGGGTCAATTTCTATGGATTTTAAAACTAACAGTTTTTTTATTTGTTGAATCAAACTCAACTCAAGTTGGACTTACTTTGAACTTTGTTTAAACAATATAGGGTCATCAGAAATCTGTGGACGAATCTGAGGGAGTACAAAGAACAAAATCAATCACATCCAATAGCAATTGTTAAAAGGCGGCACACCCTTACGCGAGGAAAGGAGGCTGTTCTGCACAGCAAATTGAGTAAAATAGCGTTCATATATTTAAAAAGCACCACCCGTATCACATGATAACTTCAAATACTAGGAAAAGGCAATAAAACAATAGTAGCAGGTTGTTTCAGCCGCTGAGCTGATGGTAGCAGGATTTGGACAGATTTAATTTATGTTAACGAACCATATTGCATAGGCTCGATGCTCCTATGCTTGAATTCCATGTTTTCGGTTTCAATTTACCATCAGCTGTTGGTTTCAGCTTAGGTCTAAACCCATAATTGAAATTAAAATATTATAAAATGCGAAATTTCTTAAGAGCAGCTCAATTGTAACCACAAACGAAGACAAACGGGAAAATGGTAACACATCAGAATTTAGAAGAGTTTGCTGTAAGTTAAGAGTTTAGGATCTTGTACAAGTGTTCATTTGGTGACCGGGATCCTCCTTGTTTAGCTGGACCGCCACTATGCAGTTAGCTTGAGAACCAGTTTAAAATTGTTGTTACCGGAGAAATAATTAGCTTCTACCGTGTAAAAGAAATAATCAATTTCAAAGAAATTACAATATATTTGATCAACTAACTTATACAAGTGGCCAGAATAGAAGTGCATCACAAATATAAGGTACAAAAACAAAAGTAAAAACATATTACAGATAATTGAGATTGTTATAACTTTTATTTTGTCCTTTAATTTTTTTATTAGAGATTTTAACATTTTATATTTTTAAAGCAAAAACAGATAGATTACAGATTTTTTTTTGGTTAAAATTGATAGAACTTTTATAATTTATACCATCTCACCTATACAAATTAATATATCATCTTTATATAATCATCATATCACTCATCTTAAATATTATCATTTATTAATAACATATATTTATGCAATCATTGTATATATTTATTAAATCATGTTATGCTATATTAATTTAAATAGGTATTTATATATGTAATATATAAGAATAATATTACTTAGACAGATACGATATTTTTATATTTTAAAAGTAGAAACATGTCAACGAAAGCAAAGCAAAGTGTTCCCTGCTTTTGAAGCCCTTTATAAAATTGGGTTGTTTTTAATGAATTCAAAATCTTGTTACCAACCACCTTGTTTGTTACTGGCGAAGTGATTATTTCTCCAACAGTCCCAACCGAGTACGTCAATATGAATCAACGAAGACAAAACAAGAGTATATTACATAATCAAGTAAAAAGACAATAAGCTGGAAAATTCCTAGAAGACATCTACCAAACATATTATTTTATCTACTTGTACAATCTTTAACCTAAAAAAATTATAAAAAGAAAAATTAAAACCTTGTAATCAGCACAATAACCAAATCGACGTAATCATAGTAGAAGAATACATATATATACTAAACAAGCATCGTGGCGCTGCAATCTCTAATTGCCAAGCCCAAAATCCTCTCTCACTTGTTGCCCCTGAAGAACAAATAAATTTTCTGCACAACCAAAAAGCAAAAAGAGGAAAGAAACGAGTCAAGAAATAAAAAGAAATGGCTCGAAACCAAAATAATGTGCTTTAAAGTCATTCACACTCCTTTGGCAGCTCAAGTCTTTTCTTTATATCTAATAGTAGATATGGTCAAAAATCCCACTTTACTTAATAGCACTAACAGCACATCTTTGTATAGAGTCCTGAGGAGCCATTTAATCATTCAGCCTATGCAAGTTATCAAATAATAGAAATCGGTTATCTAAAAACTATTGTGAATACATCAAAAACCACAGACAGAGGGCAAGCATTGGCTTCCTGTAGATTATTTTTGACATCGATGCCACTGTGGGTAAAAAGCATAGGAGTAAAAAGTGAGAAAGAAAGGGTATACAATAACTTTCGAATGTCAAAAGAAAAACAAAGGCTTATAGAAATCAACTCGTCAATCAATTAATTCATGGACAATTACCATTATTATAGTAGAAGGTTAATAATGTATATATGAAACCGACGAAATACTGTTACCTGAATAACCCAAAGGCTTAGAAGTGACTCTAAGCAAAACAGGCCAAACCCAACCAAGTAGAAGATCTGTATAGAACCCAAACAAAATCTTAGTTAAGTCAAACATTAAATGAAACACCGAGAGGGGAAAAAAAAACTTCTTCAATCTTAATCATGTAATCTCAAATCTCGAGTAAAAAATGTTAAACTTTACACCAGTTTAAATCATCCGATGAAGTGAAATTGACTGTACAAATTAGTAGGACAGTCATATTCTGATACCATAGAATAGTGCTCAACATGATTGCAGGCATGACAACATCATACAACTTACCCCAACCAAAAGGCTGTCAGAGATGACATCAATTGCTGCTAGAATGCCTCTGCAACAAAAGCCAATGGAACAAATCAAATTGTGCAATATAGAACCAAAATTGAAGCCTAAAGGCATGACACCCAACAAAAGGGTTCAAGAACCAAAAAATAATAACTTATACATTATATTTGGTAGTAAAATTTATGCAATCCCTTATTGGACATAGCATATCAATCATCAGCACAACAAAATAGACTTATAATTTGATTGTTTTCAAAATTCTGAATAAACTGAAAGTCCTCAAATCAACATAAAATATTTTCCATGCACAAAATTTACAAAGTCAAATGAAAGCAGGAGCAGAAAAAACAATATAATCTACAACACAATTTGGTACTGTTATACTCATGTCTAAAAGTTCTAGCTTTCAAGGACCTTTTTCCAACAAGAAAATTCAAGCCAACTACCAGTTACAGGTTAACATTTGAGAGCACTTGAGGCAATCAGTATACCACACACGATCATTTCTAAAGTGACAGGTAAAAAGCTTGATCATGTTTCCAACTGAAGGCAACTAAAGGATACTCGCCTAAAAGTTGTATGCTACTAGATTTTCACACTTATTATTAAGCCAAATGAGGCAACAAATTACTTACGTCAATGACTTCCCATGGAAGACAATTGGAGGAGCAATAGCAGCAAATATACAAAACCCAATGTGAAGCTGCATATTACCATTCATGTTGGTTAGTAGAAGGGAAAGAAAAAAAATAATCAAAAGGATGACCTCAGCCAATCGTGTGGGATTCATATAACTCACCAAGTAGAACATGAAAAACCAACCAAATTTCAACGCGCTATCCGTCCTGCAATTTGATCAACAAATAGCCAATTAAATACTGGTATTTCATCCTAACCAGAGCAATTTCAAACTTTAAAATTATCACCCAAGTACATACAATACTACGATGTGCAATCCATCATGGAAACAACAAAAGACGGATTAAGAATATATCGCTTATGCTTATACTAAAATAGAACTCAGCGAGACTGGTTGTGTTTTTTGTAAATAGAAATACAAAGAAGAGTTATGCTAGTAAAATTTTCTGTTTTCATTTCCTATCTTGACATTGTTGATTCTAAGTTATCTTCTTTTGTATAAATTTTGGTTATCAAAGATTCTCATATGGTCATGGAATCTTTTTTAAAATACAATGAGAGGGCCAAAGCAATTGATGCATCTCTACAATAAAGATATCCATCAGTCAGAAGGTGCCACTAGTTCAAGGTCAGACTATCTCTGACCTGTGTTACAATGATTGTGTATGCCTTCCTTAACAATATAAAAACAACTTATTATAGCAAGAGTACAAATGTAAGAAACAGCTTATAAGTACGTAAAGCAAAGCGACATTCAATCTTCAAAACAAAACATTGCATAACTTACCTCATTGCTCTATAGAGAGGCCTGTACCAAAGAACATATGAAAGAGGGCATCCAAGGAGAGCATAGATTGTGGCAAGGAAAAAAATTTTGACACCTATATATTGTAAATATCGTTAGTAGATTTCAAGAAGATGATAGCCTTACATCATAACAGAATCATTAACACCCAGAACTGTTGTAAAAAATAAAAGCTTACCTCCGCCTTTAATCCAACAGACAATCACAGCAATTACATTGAATACAAGACAAAGAACTATACCTGCAAATGCAAAAATAACTTATGAGATGATTCTGTAATAATCAATGCCTTGTCTTACAAGAAGATATACTGAACTAATCAAGTATCTGCACGCATATAACATAAAAAGACCAATGTGCCCAAGATAACCTTCAAGACAAAATAAAAAGTCATCCAAATTAAGATGGACAAAAAGGAAAGAGGTATCTCAGATTCCTTTGTGACTGAGGCCCAAAAGGAAGCAAAAACTTGATATTGTCATGAAATATGCAGATGCAATTTTTGTAAAAATCGATAAAACTTATAATCACATACCTAACCAACTTGCAAAAGCAAGATACTGCAGCCTTTGAGCATGAACTGGTATCTCATTTGCTATGTCATGATGAATAATTGGAAAAAATGGTGGCCAATTTTTATCATCTGCGGGGATTGCACCAGCTGATATGCAATACCAAAAAAAAGACTTAGATAATACTAGAACAACCTGGTAGCAGGTAAAGCAAAAATTACAACATGGCAAGTTGCAGTCTCAATCACAAACCTTTAGCAACAGCTTCTTCTCTTCGTTTTATTTCCTAAAAAGTAAAGATCATAAAAAATAGTGAGATAAGTAGATTCACGATATGTGATACAAGCATTCAGTAATAGATATGCGAAATCAACCCTTTCCCTCCTTTTAAGATCTGCTTCCCATGATGAAAGCTCTTTCTCTCTTTTCTTAGGATCCTGCATCAACCATGGAGCACAATAGAGATATTAGAACTCCTAATACACCCAGGAAAAGAATTATGTATTAAAAGTAGAAAAACCATTACATTCATATTATCCAGTGGTATATCTACTGTTGCATCATATTTCGGCCCAAATCCTACAGGTTCAGCCGCCAAATGAGGGATGTGAGGCCTTGATCCAGGAGCAGATGCACCATTCTGCAAAGGCCCAGAATAAGTAAAAAATGAAGCACAATGAAATAAATAATACAAATTAAAACCTTCTCAAAAAAAGCATGTCATAGCCTCAGACAGTCCCATCTTAAATAAACAAACAAAGATAAAAAAGATAAAAAGCCAAAATGGCAGGAAAATTCTTAATTTTTTTTTCCTCCTCTTTGGCATCCACCAGCATCCAGCATGCCATGCAGCAATCGGAAAAATCACATTATTATCCACAACTTTACACACAAACAGTAAATTATCAACTTAGAATTCAAATCATGCAGAGCCCCACTATCTTAAGCATTAAAATCAGTACAGAGCAAATGAATATCAAAATACTTCACTCGACTGATAAAGTGACCTACCAGTATAGGAAATTACCAAATATGCCACGTCATCTGTGTGGTAATCACTCTCATAATTAAATTTTATATCCCTAAATTCTTCAAAAAATAATGCTACAAATCAGAAGCAGTAACTCAAATTTTCATCTAATTAAAACGTCTTCTTACATCTTCCTATATCGCATTGACTGTCAGTAACATCCTGACGTGGTAGGTAACGTGTCAACCTACATTAACGTGACAAATATCTAAAATTAGAAAAATTCAATATACATCTTAGACTAATCTTACACAAACAATCAACCTATACAACCAACTTCACTCAACCTGATGATACAAGTTCTTGATAAATTACATAATTTATTATAAATTCTTTCCATCGTTATTAATTTTTAGTCATCCAATTATGTTGTACCGAATCATCGGTTGTATAATTTGATTGTATACCTGACATTTCTCTAACTCTCAGTAAGAATTTAGTATTATCTTACCGTACATTAAACTTTTTTTTTTTGCCTTTGATTATTGGATAAACATAGTGTTTAAGTGAAGAGATCCGTGAGCGCAGTCATGATACAAACTACAAGAGTACGCAATTCACAAACGGAGAAAAACAAATAAATCAAGCAAATTACAGATCAAACTACGTAACAGAAAACTGAAATTAACGACAGATCTTGAGAACCGGCAAAAGCGAGAGAGAAATGAATACCGAAAACGGATTGACTTCTTCCTCGTCGAAAGGATTGGGGTCGTGGTGGCGATTCATTGTCGGATTTGGATTCTTTCGCTTTCAGATCCAAAAAATTTGACACCTAACTTCGCAAATCTAGTGGACAGAGAACTCTTTTTTCGGCTCCGGTTGGTGCTTTACCCTTTTAACTTGGCTTAGCTTTAGCTTGCGTACTACGCGCGGCGGGATATGAACTGGAATTGTCTTTTGTCGTATTTGACCCTGTTATTTGAAATTATTTCATTTTCACCCGTATTTAGTCGGTTTGGTTTGGTTTGGTTTGGTGTGGCTGGGGCTGCAGTATGCCGGTTGTTGTATGTGAGGGTACCACCGTAACTGCGGGCTAAATGTTTGGTCCATCACGGAACTGCCACGTCACAGGTGAATCACTGAGGCCACCACTCTGGAGGAGTGGCTGTAAAATCTAACAGTAATTTCCAACCTCTAAATTAGACACGGCCCAATTTTTCAGAAACTGTCACTCAAACCTCATATTAATAATACAATAATAGTCCATTCATCCAATAAACCTAACGGTGTAGCTGTTAGTTTAATTATTTTATAAAATTTCACGAGTTTTTCATTTTATTTTTATAACTTAATTAGAAAGTATTAATACTTAAAATAACAATACTAACTTTACAATCTAAAATTTATAACCAGATATAACAGTTTATGTAACAAAAGTTTACTAGATAAAAAAAAATGAATGTTATAAGTTTTATAACCAGTAGGATTTTATCACTTCACTGTCACATCTTTTTCTAGACTTTGAATTATATTTAAGTTATAAGTCTAACATTATTATAATTAAAACCTCAGTTAAACTTTAATCCTTTTAGCTGACTAGAAACTAACATTAACACTCCAACAACTAACACTCTATATTATAATATAAGAAAAAAATGTTAGTTCGAAATTTCATTATCAAAGTTAATAATTAAACAGAACCTCAAGAGCATCGGTATAAATTTTCATGATTCGAGATACTTTGAAAGCTCTACATGTGGTTGTGAGAATGAAGAATGTTTAAATTAATCAGTTCCAAACCACTATTCAACTATGTTTTAAGAGTTTAAATAGTTGGAGATATTGACAATAATTTAATAACAAATTATTTTTTATTTTTCATATATGGTGAAAGCTTATGCGATGGAATATTATTGATCTTATGATTAAAGTGTTATTATATATAATTTTTCTTTACGATAAGCAAGCTAATTTACTAATTCTACGATCGACCTCTCTGGTAGGGGTGCACACGGGTCAGGTCGGGTCGGGTTTGTCCAAACCCGATTTTGACCCGATAATGTTCAAACCCGACTCTTTTGACCCGAATTCAGGTTACTATTCAATATTAACCCGATTAAAACCCGACAACCCGATCGGATCGGATCGGATTGGATCGGGTTTGGTTTTATTCAAACATACTATTCAAACCCGATTATAACCTGGTACTGTTCAAACCCGACTATTCCAACCCGATTTCGGGTTACTGTTCACGGTTAACCCGACCAAAACCCGATAAACCCGACAAACCCGATCGGATCGGGACGGGTCGGATTATTTTGCACACCCCTACTCTCTGGTTTGGAGGCTGGGTGTGGAAACTTCAGCATGCATGCATTGTGCTTGGAACGAAATTAATTAATTAACTTCAGGAAATTAAACTTTGAATATCCTAGATAGGCCAAAAATAAATAAAAAATATCATTAGAAAAACCTGCAAACAGGATTCAAATTAATCAGAACTTAGCAATACTAATTAATTATGAAATAAATTAATTTGCCATGAAATGGTTGTTTAGTCTGCGTGATTCAATATCCTTGCAACGTTAACCTTACTTCATTTATAATGTTCCATTTATATATACACTTTAATTATAATTAATGTCTTGAGAGAGTGATTTAATAGAAGAATAACCATACACATCCCAATAACTTATCGCAAAGTTATGCATCCAAAATGATATAGTATAAAATTAAAATTGCTGCATCACACCGTATTACTCATTACATCATCACACTATCCACTCGACAAATCGATATTAAATACACATCATTTGATATACAAGAAATAGTAGTGTAAGACTTACAACCTAAATACAACTAAAAGTTTAGAATCTGACGTGGCAGTCTACATGATAAAAATTTACTTAAGAAAAAAAAATAAAAATGAATAAGGTAAGTTACATCTCCAATAGATTTTGTCACTTTGAGCGCCACATGATCAGTTTGTAGACTAATGTTACTGTTCCAAGAGAGTATTACTATTTTTAGTAGAATGGTTGTTGGATAATTATTTTTAATATAAAAAATGAATAACAATAATCCCAAATTATATCCTAAATTTTGTATCCCAAATGATATGTATTCAATTAATAATTGTCAAGTAATTAAGTTTATTACATAATGAATAGTGTGTCAACTCTAAAATCATGTCATGTTATTTGGGACACATAAATTTGTGATAAGTTTTGAAAAGTGTATCACTACTTAAAAGATGTTAAAAGCATGCAAGAAAGAATGAAATAAATCAGAATCATATTTTCATAAATATTTAAATCCATCCATGCGTCACAAATTTATAAACACTAAGCTAAATTAGTTTAATATTAGGATGAGATTCTGGCTAATTCAGTAGAGTACAGACATGACAATGATACATCCGGCAGGAGATCACCACAAGAATAGACCATGTTTGCAAAACATTCGCTCTTATTGGGCGCTCAGCATCAATGAGAAAGATGTTAGTGTTCCTCTAGTTTGAGAAAAACAATGTAGAGAAGAGACAATGCTGAAGCTTCGTTTTTTCATTATTAACTATATATATATATATATATGCATGGCTGTAAGCCTGTAAACTGTAAAGCATTTACGATAGGCCAAGAATTATTCCTCACAAATTCCTTCCTATATAAATTAATGAAGAAATCGAGGCTTCTCAAACTCTTGATATGTTCGTCCCATCACCAGCTGTTGCATGCCATGAATGCATGTCCCGATACTCCGATCACCATGTCTTATACCCTCATCGATTTATCAGCCTCTCTACTATTGCTAGCTCCCACGTAGGCTTCACAAGTTAAAGCCTCTGAAAAATATTACATATATCTTGCATATTCTAGCTATAGCAGCTACGTACGCCAATCAATATGGCAGAAACGACTGATCAAGACACCAAAATTGGCCAAGAAGAGTCGTTCTCAAAGCCAATGCAAGAGCCTACGCCTGACGTTCACGATTCCGGGTTGAAAATTGAGAGGGCTGGAGAAGCTTATAGGACATTTGCGGGGATACAATTGAAGCCAACTAGAGGGGAAATTTGGGTTTGGTATTTTTATGGATTCTGCTCCCACTTGGTGCTGACAACCCTTTTGCCCATAGTGTTCCCTCTCATCATCGGTGATATTGTTTCAACGCCAAAAGTGCCTGATGGCGGGTGGACCATTAGCCACAAAGGCTTTGCTTGTAAGGCCAAGGAAATGCATCTGTAAGTTTTTTTGTTTTAATTAATTTCAGCTTAATGTGTAGTTGATCATGAAAACTATCTTTTAGTTTTGTGCTTAGAATTGAGAATACTACCAATCATCATTATGAAAATCCTTTTAAGATGTGTACACTTGACTGAAAATATCTAGACCTAGCTCGAAATTTATGTTTTCGTTTATTAATTAATAAGTAGCATCAAGAATATTGGAATAAATTTTGATACAAAGAAGTGGAAGTAGTTTTCTTTTTCTGTAAATAAAATGTTATTTTTATAGATTTTCATATTTCTTTTTAAGCTTTCAAAGACTGCATAATTAGATCCTAGTATCATCTTAAAGCAAAAATCACTCCAATTAATTATTTAAAAAACGACGTGTAGTATTCAAAGCCACAATCCAACTTATTCAAAAGGTAGCAACATGATGAAAAGATGCAATTATAATAATTAATCTTTCTAAAATTATAATTTTAACAGATTTCATCCATTACTTATTTCTGATTGTTTCTACCTTCCCATATATATATAAAGAAATATTTTTCAAATTCACTATTTGTTTCATAAATTCCAGGTACGACTCAGTGACACAAAAGTTAATACATGTCAACAATCTCAAATTCTCTCCTTTGGTTTGGACTTCAATCTCCTGGTTTCTAGGCCTAATTTTGGTCACTCCTTTTATGGGCTTCATCTCCACCCACCTTGATCATGGCCACTGCCAACAACTCGTTGCTGCAGCTGCAATTGCACTTGGTTCTCTCTTCTGTCTCCCTGTTGGATTCTTCTCCACTGTATGGATATTTGCACTGTACATTGCATCAATTGTTGCAGCATACGTGGTTGCTTCTGCCTCCCACACACGCCACCTTGGTCTCATGGTTCGTGGCTTCACTGAACCGACCCTCCGAGCTACCCAATTCCCACTTAGAAGGAAGGTCTCTGGTTGGTTATCTCTATACGCTACCGCTGCTAGCTGCTTAGGCTCAGCAATCATATCTTTATTCACTTACTATATGCTTCATCACAAAGAGTTGTCAACTAGCCTCTGGATTGTGTCAATCTTTAGCGGTCTGAAATGGCTTGCTGGAGCGGCTCATGTCATCTCTGTGAGACCTGGAGCAGCTGTTACCTCTCCTTTGGCCAACTCCCATTTTCTAGCATTTTTCAAGTACCCACATGCAATTGGAAGCTTGATTGTGGCTTTCCTATCTTCATTCACATCAATGTGCATTTTCACCGGAACGATGCTTTATTTAATAGGTTACTTGTGCCTTAAGCCAGTATTTGTTCTCTATCTATGGTTAATTTACTTCATTTTCCCATCATTTTCCCTGCCACTGCTGCAAATACTGCAACATGTTATCAAACTTAATGCAGTGAAAATGCAAGTGCTGGGATACCTCTTAGCAATACTCACTTCAGGAGCGGGATACTATTTCCGGGACAACAACTGGCACAAACATCATATACTGCTTTTTGCTGCAATACAAAGCACTTCAGCCGGGCTTTTGCATGCATTTGGGCGAGTTTTGATACTAGATTGTGTACCACCTGGACATGAAGGTGCGTTCTCAATGTGGTATTCGTGGATAAAAGTTCTAGGCACTTGTGCAGGCTTTACAGTGGCATCAGCCATCCCTGGAAACATTTCTACTTCCTTCAGGGTCGCGCTCAGCGCCGCTATCCTTGGCAAACTTGTTTTGATTTTTGGGAATATTAGTGACATTGGCGGAGCAAAGGCAGCAGGGCATTTCCATGAGGATGATGAGGAGAGGGGACCATCACCTGTGCGTGGAGTGGATTCTAGCGTTGTGGTGACGGAACCTGGGCATCACGAGGCTGCAGAACCGTAGTTCATAACTTCACCAAAAGAGAGAATTGTAAACCTCTGCTCGTAGCAGATATTCTTTTAAATAATTGTTTGGAAAAATTCAAAAATTGCCTAAAATTTAAGTTCGGATTACAAAATAATTATGCCCTTCAAAATTTGTATATCATAATATTTTCTTGAGGTTTAGACCTTATTGAATATTATTTGATGTTCCAATTGGATATTATCGAACATGTTTGTCGAACATTGTTAGACAGGATTACAGTACACAAAATTTAAGGGATGCGATCATTTATTAAAAAATCCCGTAATTTGGAGTATTTTTCAATTTTTCAAAATGTTTTTTTTTTTGGATATTGAAGATACTGTATTATTATAGGAAAGTTATACTGATTTGCCTTGGTACACTTTGGTGTGCTGTGAATGTAAGTATAAAACAAATAAATTCTTTTGTTCTTTTTCATTGCAATTAACTGTCCAATCTTCACTAATTAGTAATCCTAAGCAACTTGTTAATTAATTCATGCAATTATCTCTTGAAT
Source organism: Boswellia sacra (assembly GCA_013180625.2). NCBI lineage: Eukaryota > Viridiplantae > Streptophyta > Magnoliopsida > Sapindales > Burseraceae > Boswellia > Boswellia sacra. Next base: position 310,053 of record SNVD02012572.1, on the reverse strand, counting down.
TAAAATTTCTTAAACGAAGGAAACTCTATATATGTAATATAATATAAAATTAACCTTAAGGCTAAGGGGGACATTTTTTCTAACCCTCTCTTTTGGCGTGTAGCAAATGACAGTTCAGTCCCTACAAAGTTCGTCGCGGGGACCTTCAAGTCGCTCTTCTTCTCTTGCAGTTTGTAACGCAGCAAAATGCAGAGACTCTGCATCAAGCTTCGGTCTCTAACCCTACAAGTACGATCAACCCAAACTCTCTGCTCCTCTCGTCGCCTCTTCCACTCTTCTTCACCCATTCACCAGCCCTTTCGCCCTTTTCCCTCTCTAACCAAATGGGGTTCGAGCCCGCTTTTCAGTAACCCTTCTTCACAAACAACTCATCGCTGTTCTCCATTATACACTTCGCTGTTGCCTCTCTCTGTAAGTTTATATTTCTTTATAGTGCTTTGTTGAGTTACTGTGAAGTGTGAAATGTTATTGAATCTTAGAGAAAATCAGGAATTATGCGAGAGATTTTTCTGTTTATGTAATTATCCATTTAGTTGATTCATCTTTATTCATTTTTTTCCAGTGCATTAATACAAAAAATAAAATAAAATACAAATACAAATTAAATAAAATTAAGTGGCTAGTGAAGAGTCGTATTAAGTTTGATACTTCAAAATATTGGATTATTGAGTAATGGGTTGTTTTGAGCAAATAAATGGAATCGGAATTGTGCGTCTTCTTTTGTTGTTGAAATTTGAGTGCCTTATTATTATTGTTGTTGTGAGGGTGTATTGTACCTGTTATTGTTTCATTGAGAGCTTTATGTTTTGGTTTGTGAATAGTTGGTTCAAGTGCGCCACGTATCATCAAGGGAGCGCAAAAAGAAGAGGAAGCCAATGACTCCAGTTACTTCCAAAGTGAAGAAAATTAAAATGAAGTCATATTCGTAGGTTTATATTGTTTTAGTGGTTGAACACACAATCTGATATATTTCATAATGCTATCTTTTACATTTGATGGATAGTAAGTGTGAAGTTTTTCTGGTCAGGTCGTACAAGTCCAGGTTTAGGACGCTGAATGATGGAAGTATACGTCGCTGGCATGAAGGCAAAAACCACAATGCACACGTGAAGGTATGATTTCTTTATTTTTTTTTTCAAACAATTATAGCAATTTTTTTTTTTTGCTTTGTTAGAATCATGAAGAAATGTGTTACTAATGGCATTATATGCTTGTAAGTCGTTGGTTTTCTTTTCGCTCACATGCCAGTTATTGGGGAGTAATGAGTTGAGCCCTTGATGCATATAGCATTCAGGTTTACTCATTTCTGATTATATGCTATGGTGGCAGTATATATAAATCTATGTAGATCTGTATGCGTACAAATTGGTTTCATACCATCATTTTATTTGATATTGCTCCATGTATTTGTTCTTTATTCACCGCAACTGGGAAATTTCTTGATCTCATTCGGTAGACATAGAACATTGTTTCTGTTCTTCAGCACAGACTTCACTTAGTGTCTCTGTTACCAATTATGCTATGTATAATATTTGCAACGAAAGAACAGAGAATTTGTAGGTAGCCAACAGCTCCATGTCAGTGGTGAGAGGTGATGCCTGATCAGACAGGTTGTTGATTTTAGTCTTACTAAGTCATTGATCTAAATTCTACTACATTTTGGGCTTAAGCCTAATCCCAATAACTCGAACGGAGCCATCCTGAGTTAAATTTGTTTGTCTGATTGGTTTTGGTTCCTTGTATAAATAGGTGAGGTTGGATAGGATTTTGACCAACTAAACTTTTTCTTGTGCAGTTTTAGGTTAGTCCCCAACAAACCCAAACTCTGATGCCTCAAATATGTTAGCTGTATCACTTGAAATAATATTTCTCTCCCCAGGAAAGGATGCCTGTCCCTGTACCAGATATTCTGTATTTTCGCTTGATGCTCTGTGATAGACTTGCTGACCAGAACACCATAACTCTAGAGTAGGTTAGATGATTAGATAGAGATCAGGTTTGGCACTATTGGCAGCATGTCCTGACACCAATTGCTAATATGGTAGATTGTCTGGATGTTGTCAAAGCCACTAAAGTTTGGCCATAGGACAATTTGAATATATCACATATTGCTTTACCCAATTTGGAAGAGATTGAGGCAAGCTGCCCCTATTGAGAGGGAGCATAGCGAGTGCATTTCCTGCTGTTGACTAGATGCTATAATTGAATGCATGAGGCATATCTGGCAGAGCGGATTGTGTGGTGGGACTAGAGACATAGACCCACATTTGGTGTTCCATTTGGAACTTGACTAGGGGTCTCAATTCTCTGAAAATAATCCCATGTCCATGTGAGAGATGGATCAAGGCACAACCATTTCCTTACCAAGAATATTTTTAGTCTGTATGAGATGAGTGAAAATTCTGTGCTTTCACTGCTGTATTATAGGAGGTATGGTTGGCATCCATCAAAAAATATTGGAGATTCTCGTTAATTCCTGATATTCAAAAAAGGATCTTTTCCTGTTTTCTTTTACCTAGGTAAACAACATTGCACTTTCATGAAGATGCAATTTTGATCTATGACTTCTCGCACAGTATAAAAGTCTTTTTAACTAACTCCTTTCTCTCACTTGATAATCGTTTTAAGTTCATATTTGCATGAATGGATTTATTTTTCTTGCCTGCCTATGGTTTTAGTGCATTCTGCTAATACATTAGCTTATCAAACTTGGTTCTCTGTGGAAACATCAAGAGAAAACACGCCCATGTGATGGGAAGTCTTATCTTTTGTTTTTCAAGACTAAATAATTTCTTGGAAGTAGATTTTCATTGCTGTACTCAGTTTTCTCTTTTCACTTTATTTTTTATAATTTTTATTTTCAATTGGCTGGTAAATTCTATTTAGTATTATATCTTTCATCTGCCTCAAGGATGTCGGTGTTCCTTGTTATCATTAGGCAGGCAATCAGGATTGTGCCTGCTTCAAAGTGGTATGAAAATGTTCAAGTTATGCCTTGAAAATGCACTTGAGTCAGTTACTTTTTTAAATTGAAGTACTGAAAACTTTTTGGATTCAGAATACAGTTAGGCTTGGCTTCTTTTTGAAGATTCACATGTTATATCACCTTCTCTAATAACAATCATGCTTCCTGTGGAAACTGGAAAGTACGGAGTTTTGGAGAAGACTTTCTTAACTCTTGATTTATGAAATTTGTTGTTCAATGCAGTCAAAAAAATCAAAGAGAAGACTCAGGCAACCTGCACTGGTCCCTGCAGCTTATGCCAAGGTGATGAAGAAACTGAACTTCTGTGGTTGAAAGTCCCCTGAACTCCACTGCGGTTGCTTCCATAGTGTTCACCTCTTTTTTTCCGTTTGTGCTCACCTACTGTTACACTCAAACACCTCTCTGCTTGGAACATACGAGTGATTTTGTAGTTGAGAGAGTGCATTTTTTATGGGCTCTTGGCGAAGTAATCTTTATTCATTTACGGACTATTTTGGGCAGTGAAGGTTCTTGATCCTTTCAAATGTTGTTATTGGTTTTGTTAAGGATCCCTATCTTCATGGATTGTTTAGCTTATTTTTACTTGGTGATTGGTTTTGAATAAAATAGCTGGAGAAATTAAATAGTTTAAACTAAATGTTAGTGTTAATTAACACATTAAAAGATTTAACAAGATGATCCAAGTTTGTTGGATTTGTTAGAGACTGAATCGGATCTAATGTAATATGGAAGAGTTACATTGCTTGTTTTTAATTTAAGATTAATGTAGCTGCCCCTTTTCTTCTCATAAATATTTACATTCTTTCTCCTCTCTTAACATAATTGAATATTGGATTGTAGCGTAAAAGAGCCCATTAACACCATGAAGCAGGGGTGTAGTTGTTCAAGAGTGGCAGCGAGGTGGAAGTTGAAGTTCAACCGTGACCTTGGAACCTCGCACCACCGTTTGTGGCTATGTTCTTTTATGAATTCAAATCCTATCTTTTGTGCTGTACATTTTTCAATACAATTTATATTTAATCTCAACCACATATTCTTTTTAAAATTTAAAATAATTCAAAATCAACCACATATTTCTAAATTCAATTGAAAACAAAAATACTGGATTCATAAAAGAACACACCCTTATTCGTTATTATTTTTTCTATGGGAATGAATTTGCATTGATTAACCAAAGGACTGTTTTATAAGTACTAAGCGTTTAGTTGAAAAAATCCTCAAGGGAACTTGAAACTTAAAAAGGGTAGTCTTAATGTGTGTTCTAAGAGACATGTTAAGCAAGAAAAATTGTGTAAATTCTTTCATAAATTGTAAATTCTCTTAAAGATTTTGTGAAAATCATTAAATATATAAATTTTAAGATAATTTACACAATTTTCAAAGGTTTAACATGTATTTGTATGATACGAGTTAGTAATTCTTATTTAAGAATAAAAAACCTAAATATCTAACGTTTAACTTCTAATGCCAAATTTTTGTTCTAGATAAAATTTTCTTATAAGCAATTTAAGAAGCAAATAAACCTAAATATCTAAAATGACTTATAATGTGAAAACACACCACTTCGATTCTGAAATTTGAAGTGAATTTACTATGCTTAACAATGACTCGAAAGAGTGTTTATGACTTAAAAAGAATATTTATTTATGAATTTTAAGTTTTTATTTTTAAAATTTAAAAAGAATATGTGGTTATTTTTTTATTTTAAAAATTATATGTATTGATATTGATTTAATGTGTATTGATAAATATGTGTTTTTATAAAATAGTTTTTTAAAAATATAAACAAACACATATATTTATGAGATATTAGATTTTTGAAAAGTCTAAAATCCAACCACAATTTACCTTTGTTTTGAATTTCAAAAATTAGATAAGGTTGTCAAACTTTGGAAATGAACAATTAGACACATAAAATTTATTTATATGATTAATTTCATACCATTGGATATGCCAAAATTTTATTAGATAAGTGATTATCATATTATATCAAGAAGATTTAATCTAATTATAATTTTGTCTCCCACCTTTTGAAAATAGTCCAAAATGATCCTGCTATTACCTTTTTTGTGTTAACTTGGATGGTTAATACTTGATATTGAAATGATTTTAACATCCTTAACATGTCATTCGAAATTACTCTAATATCCTTAATAATTCTTTTAAAGAAAATATTAATATTATTTGAACGATGTGATGCACTGCAGCAGACTGGTTCAGATCCCGCTATGTAGGCACCTCACACTGATGTGGCGCCTACATGACGCTTCCTGATTGCATCCGCTGCAATACAACAGATGTACCACATATTTGCTCTCACTTATGAAATGAAAGAAAGATCGAATGATGTAATTAAGTACCAATGATGTGATAGTAATAAATTAATGTCGTATCATTTATGATAAATGATTTTCCTAAAATTTTGAGCATTATTTTTACTATTTTTTATTTAATTAATAATATTTTCCAATATCAAGATCTATAAATTAGTTGTACACGCCCGTGAGTTAAGTACAGTACTTTTTTTTTTTCCAAATCGAAGAAAAATTTTGAAACGTCCAGCCATCGCGCGCACTCAATTCATTTCAATTTAATATCAAATTCCCACTTTACATTATCACTGTTGTCTGTCATCCACCCGCTACTCACTAACTCGCCCACTCACTCTTTCCCATGTAACGCTCCACGCTCCTCAGATTCTTCCTTCCTTTCCTCCTTTGAAATCATCTACACAGCGCGGACGGGAGGGAGATGAAACCACGAACAAGGAGGAGCTCAAACTCAAACTCAAACTCGGACTCGAACTCTCGATCTCTGGTGGCGTTCGTTGAGGAGGAGGAAGAGCCAATGCCGCTGCAAATGTGCGGCGAAAGCGAGCTGTTAAGACGATCTCCTCGATTCGCTACTCCGATTCCCGATAAGCGCTCGAGGAGTTCTCCGAGATTGATTAAATCTCAATCGGATGCTGCTGAGATTCAAATGCTGGTGAGAAGGTCTCCGAGATTCGCTCCTATCACTTCTCCAAATCTGGAGATATGTTCGAGAAAGTCTCCGAGAACGAGTGGAGGTGGATCTCGTGGTGGTGATGATGTGAAAATGCTGCTGCCACCTCAGCAAATGTCGGAGAGAAAATCTCCTAGATTTAATGCTCTGGATATGGATGACTTGGGCTTAAGAAGGTCTCCAAGATTGAGTGGAGTTCATGAGAAGAGTAATAATAGGCCTCGGAAAAGGTCATCAACATCTGCTGCTACGCGGAATATGAAAACTACTTCGGTTAAGGTATCTTTTACATTTTTCTTTCTCTTTTTTTGTGGTTAATTTTCCCATGTTGTGAATTTAATGTTCTGTCTGGGGCTACAAATGAAGGAATTAATTTTAATTTAGTAGGTTTGTTGGAAGTAGTTATATGAAAAAGCGATTCGGATGTTTGGTGAAACAGTTCCTTTACTGCATTTATGTGCTAACACCCTTAGAGGCACCACCTACTTGTGTTTCAGAGCTACCAAGCTTGTAAGCTTCTTGGTTGCGGGGTAGCTCTAGTTTAAAACTCTATGAACAAGAGAGACGCTCTAAGGATTTCTGGTTTTTAAAAAGAAAGCTCGGAAAATATTTCATTAGTGTGATTGTCAAAGTAGAAAGGATAAAAAGACTTTTGTTTACCTGATATTTGGGAAATAAATCCTGAGAAATACTTATGCCTTTGTCGGCAATTCACCCAACTTGAGATTCTTTTGAACTTTAAGACTTATCGGTTCTAAATGTCAAATAATACTCACAACTACCTTATTCAAATACGGAGAGAAAAGAAAAGATTCTCTTACAATTCTTTATAAATGTCTCTTAAGTCACAGGTTTCCAGTCTTTTTTCAGCTTGCATTTTGGGTTTGAATTCCATTTTTTAGCCCATTGTCTCGCAATTTTGTCTTGGAATTTTAGTAGATAGAGTCTTCTACACTTTTTCTTGCAATTACAATACATTGTTATACATATGTACGATATGGTTTCAAGGCAATATCCTCTAATTTGAAGACATCATCTCACAGTCCTAAAACATTATCCTGCAAAATTTGAGACTCTTTTTTTGTTTAAATAAATAAAGAATTTATATTCCAAGGTTATTCAGGTCACTTTCTCTTGTAAAAGAGGTTCAAATTAAATTTTCTGGTGGTATCAATACTAAGTTGAAGCAAATGGTAAAGGGTTAAGTGATGAAATTTTCACTGATAATTGTAACATTTTCTTTTTTTCGAAGAAGATTGAGGCTTCCTCTCCTTCAAAGAAGAAACAGAAACGGAGGAATACCTCATACTTAAATGGAAATCCAATCCCTGCTGATAAGGCTCAAGAAAGATGGAGTTGGCGTTATGAAATGAAGGTAATCAATAGCGTTCTCTTTGATTTGACTAAACTAACTTGAAAATACTTTTTTTCCTTTATGGGTTTAATGTTGTATGTCTCCTTTCTTTAGAATTGAAAAATAGTCTGAACTATTATTGCGTTTTTACATATTAGTTTAAGCTTTTCTGGAATATGGTGATCAACCAATATTGCGACATCCTCCATGTGGTAATCTATACCACAAAGTTGGTGATTTTGACACATGGAAGGATATTTCTGTTCTGAGAGACACATGGAGAAATTATATGCATAACTGTTACATAACTGCATGGTGATTATTGGCAGGCTCTTACCTTGGAGAAAAGAATGATAATTGTCTTGAATATTTATAAAAACCCCAAGGCATGCATATTTGTTGGCACTTTGATTAGAATTATTCATATTAAAGTGTGACTCCCTTTGCGTACCCACCAGCCTAATGACGGTGTTGTTTCCTTTTGTAATATTCCCAAAGCCAGACTACTTCATGCAGGGAAATCAAGAGATATTGACAATTACTTCACATTTTATTCTTGACTGGTCCTCAACTATTTCGAAAAGTTATGCAATGGGAGCATTTATATTCCTTATTAAAAATCCCTTTGATTTTTATTTTATTTTCAAGGACTACAACAAAATCAGTTTAAGAAAATAAAGAGAAATTTTCACGACCTAGCCTACTAAACACAATCAGAATCAGTTTAAACAAAGAGTGTTTTTTTCTTGGCCTGGCCCCAGCATGTCACTAGACACACAAAACATGTCATGTTAATTCAAGGCTTGACCTATAAGGCCTTACCTTCCTTCTCCTCAAGCAATGTGGGATGCTACAATCACCCTTCCTTTGGACCTTAGTGTCCTCACTTGCAAGACTCTCAAAGGCTATATTGAGCAATCACCCAATAATGTGGGATACTACGATCAACCCCTACTGGGACTAAGTGTCCTCGCTTGCAAGAACTCTAGAGGCACCCAAACATCCTTGCTTGTAAGACTTTTAAAGGTCCTTTAAATGTTATTTTGAATATCAATCACATTTTTGGTGGTCATATTGTTTCCTTTGGATCCCTCTAAGGTTTTTTTTTTCTTGGCTTGGGCGTAGGCTTGTCACATGCAAGCCCCCACCAAAAATATGTCATTCTAGTTAAGGCTTAATGAGATTTATAAGGCCTTCACTTTCTTCCCTCTTAAGTGATTTCTAGCATGGGATGGTGGCATCAAGTTCAAGTTGGATAAGACTTGTAAGCCTAGGGATGGCAACTATTGCTAATCCCTACTTTAAGTGTAGTTTCTTCTTCTTCTTCTTTTGTGGCCCTGACACTTTAAAAGAAAGAGAAGAAAGAACTCCCTTGTAAAATGAGAAAATAGTACTCCCCTGTGTTCAATCTAAGAAAAAACATGCTTGTATGTATCACTGGGAGTTGGCCTAGCAAGTGGGAAGTAATATTGGCTGAGTCACGTTTGTATTTTGTTGCCTTATATTATATGGTTAGTCCTTATTGTTTAGTGGTTTAAAAAGTAGTCTTGATCCAACATGTTGGAAATATGTATAATATTGAGAAGAGGAAGGGGGAATAACAATCTAAAATTTTCTCATTATGTGTTTTGATGTTGGTTGGGGATGTTTTGTTTTTTGCAGAGTCAGAGATTGAAGAGAAAAGGGTACACATCAGAGTAAGTAATAATCTTCAAACTTGTCTGTTTTCATGGTTCTTGTTGTCTTCTTTCTTGTAGTAGTTTAAGATTAATTTGCTTTTCAACTTTGTGCCTGCCTTTTGTAGTGATGATGATGAAGACAAGATAATATCAAATGTGGAATGCCATTATGATCAAGCCCAAATTGGTGAATGCATTTTTAATCTTGGAGATTGTGCATATATAAAGGTAATATTGTTTATATCTTCCAAATTACAAAAAGATATATGCATAGACACATACCCAATACATACATATGTAGTTACATACTTGCACATAATACAATTTGCATTGTGCATCCACGTAAACATACTAAGGCTTTTGCTAAAATTGAGACTCTTAAAAATCAATGGTCAGAGAAACAAGGTATTATTTACAAGGTAAGCAATTTTTACAGGGTGAAGGAGCTCAAAAACATGTTGGTAGGATCTTAGAATTTTTCAAAACAACAGACGGAGGAGAATACTTTAGAGTCCAATGGTTTTACAGACCTGAAGATACGGTGAGTTTAGTGTAATGGGATTTACTAGATCATGTCATACTATTTCTCTTATTAGTTGGTGCTTCTCATTTATCTTTCCTTTTCAGGTTATGAAAGAAGTTTCCGATTTCCATGATAGAGAGCGTTTATTCTATTCCACTGTAAAGAATGATAATCCTGTAGATTGCATTATTTCAAAAGTTGATGTCATACAAAAAACACCAAGAGTAAGCTGCAATCTTGACATCAGCTCTCCTAAATTGAAATATATTTGATATAGTTGCAATCAAGACTTATCTTTCTTTCTGACCTCTTTTAAGGTTAATATCAAAATTGTCTGTATTTTGTAACTTCTCACAGGTAGGTTTAAAATCAAACTCTGGTCCATCTTCTGGCTATTATTTTGATATGGAATATTGTGTGGAGTATTCAACATTTCGAACCTTGCAAACCAGTAAGTGTTATTTTATTTTTATCTTTATTATTTTATGCCCCTACTTTGATATGGAATATATGGAGTATTCAACATTTCGAACCTTGGAGACCAGTAAGTGTTATTTTATTTTTATCTTTATTATTTTATTTTCAACTGGTAATGATGGTAAATGCTATATAGATTCTTGCTTTCATTGATGTGATTGAGAGAATCCAACAGAAGATATGACTCTATTGCCAATTAGTATATTGAAGAGCAAATCTGGAATAGTCCACTGGAATGGTACAAAATATATATTTATTGTTTTGTCTATTTCATTTATACTAGTTATAATTGAATTTTACAATAAAGGTGGATAATTGGCAACCAAATCTTTCAGGATATATTATTTTGCTTATTATCACTTTTGCAATGCTGGTTTCTATCTATTATTATGCAAAATGAATACTTAGATTGCTTCTCTGATCTGTCATTGAATAAAGTCGTTCTTGGTGTTAGCTTTTGATCTAGCTGCATGTAGTCTATTTCCTTCCTAGATCCACTCTCGCTGGATGGAACAGGCACCTGAATTTATAAGGTAGAAGTGGAATGTTAGGTACAGTTATAACCATTTATTAGAAAAGCTAAAGAATGAAAAAAGATGTCTACTTAAACATTTGTACATTTTAGTAAGTCTTTCAATATAAATTTTTTCATGGTTGGGGTTGGGACAAGCCAATGCCAAATTGTTCCCTCCTTAGCAGAAAGTTCTTTCCTGCTCCATTTAACTTAGTTCTGTTTTACCTAAATCCAGTACATCTGATCAATTCCTACAGTTGATGATAACCTTATCTAACCATTGTCACTTCCCTATTTCAAAGGATTGATTAATTTAACATGAAATCTTTGCACAACTATATCTAATTTTATATTTGGCTTCAGACGATTCTTCCAAGATCCCTGTTTTAGCATTGCCCTCTTGCGTTAAGACTGCCCCTTCAGCAGCCACTGAAACTTCCTCGGAAAATATGCCCAGTTGTGAAACAAACAAAACAGAGCTGGTGCTATTAGATCTTTATTCTGGCTGTGGTGGAATGTCAACTGGATTATGCCTTGGAGCCAAACTTTCTGGCATTGATCTTGTGACGGTACTTCCATTAATATGAAGTTTTCTTTTTACCCCTATATCATAAATTTGAATTATAGCTTGATATATCTTACCTCTTTTCTTTATCCAGAGATGGGCCCTTGATATTGATGATTCTGCATGCAAAAGCTTGAAGTTGAATCATCCAGACGCACAGGTGAGTCCACTTTACCACCTATTATTTTATTACTTGCATATTGCTTAAAAATTCTTGAATTTATCATGCTATATTATTTTACTATTCTTTTTAATTCTTTTGCAGGTTAGGAATGAAGCAGCCGAGGATTTTCTTGAACTATTGAAGGAATGGCAGAAACTATGCAAACGGTATGCAGTTAATAATAAACAGAAAAAACGTCCATCACGTTCAGTGGCCTCAAGAGTAGAAACCAACAATGTAGGTTCTTCAAATTATGTTGATATTCCACCTGGTGAATATGAAGTTGCAAGCCTTGTTGATATTTGTTATGGTGATCCCAACAAGACAGGCAAGCGTGGACTAAAATTTAAGGTAGTTAATAAAGTGCCATTTTTTTCATCATTAGTAATTTTCTTTTGTTTCATATTTGTAACCATCTTTGTTTGTATAACTGCCTGTGGTACTGTTTAATTTGCATTTGTTGACTTCTGTTTGATATTGTAGTTTCGTGAAGATTTTCTACTCATAGCTATTTCGTTAGGTGCATTGGAAGGGATATGGTACAAGTGAAGATACATGGGAACCAATTGAAGGGTTAAGGTATACTTGAAATTGCTTATTAAATTCCTTTTCAGTTGGTTGTTCCTAATTAACATGAAATTTCCTCAGAAATTGTCCAGAAAAGGTTCGGGATTTTGTGAGAAATGGATTCAAGTCTAAGATCTTGCCACTCCCTGTAAGTTTTCTTTAACCTTCCATACAAGCTAGAAGATTAGCGCCCTAAGCATAAAACTTGTGTCAACTTTTGCAATCCTAACCATCTGGCATACTCCAGGGTGATGTCGATGTTATTTGTGGAGGCCCTCCATGCCAAGGAATTAGTGGCTACAATCGGTTCAGAAATGTTGATTCCCCTTTGGATGATGAAAGAAATCGTCAAATAATAGTCTTCATGGACATAGTAGAATTCTTAAAACCTAAATTCGTTTTGATGGAGAATGTGGTTGACATTTTGAGATTTGATAGGGCTTCTCTTGGAAGATATGCTTTAAGCCGCTTGGTACATTTGAAATACCAGGCAAGGCTTGGTATCATTGCAGCTGGTTGTTATGGTCTTCCCCAATTCCGTTTGCGAGCTTTCTTGTGGGGAGCGCACCCTAGTGAAGTGAGGTTTTTATTTTTTGGATCAAATTGAAATAATGATGATTCTTTGGGCTGTATGACTTTATGAATACCCAAACTTGCTGATAAACCAATAATATCTGATTCTTAAATGTTGAAGTGATGAAGATCTTAATTAAGTTCTAACAAATTATTAAAAGCTCATTTGAAATGCTTTTCCAGGGTTAATTTAGTGATTACAATTTGTTGGCTGCTAAACATGCATTGAAGAGTTTTCTTCTTAATTTTCTTTTTTGTGCACAGAAACTACCTCAATTTCCACTTCCTACACATGATGTCATTGTCAGATATTGGCCTCCACCTGAGTTTGAGGTATTGAGTTTGTTGTGCTAAGTTTATTAAACTATGGCACTGCACCCAAAAAGTTAAATTGATATCTTGTTACAGCGGAATACTGTTGCTTATGATGAAGACCAACCACGTGAACTTGAAAAAGTCCTTGTTCTTCAAGATGCCATTTCTGATCTTCCACCTGTACGTTCATTGTATTCATTTGATCAATTTACAACTTTTACCCATTTTAATAGTATTTCATGTCTTCCTTTGATTGACTAACTACTTTATAGGTCACAAGCCATGAAACTCGTGAGGAAATGCTGTATGAAAAGCCACCAGAAACAGATTTTCAAAGATTTATAAGGTCAAGGAAATCTGGTAATACTACTTTCTAATCAAAAATTGTTCTAACATTAGCACTTCCTTGCATAATTGCATTTTGAATTGGATTGTTGAAGTGTCTAAGATAAGATTTGTCGTCATTATATGGTCTAAAGAGAAGAAATTCTTGCTAAATTCTTGTCTACTCTGAGCCTTGTGTCAATTATGTGCTTGAAAAATATTTCCTGGGAAATTTCTTGCAATGTCGATGTTTATAAAAATCTTGCCCAAGGTTAATTATAACCATGTCTTGTTATTATCATAATAGTTGTTTGGGAGACTTGAAGTCGAACAAGCTTATTAGAACCATTAGTTTAGTCATCTGATTTGAAGATAATGAGGTTCTTGCCTATTTGGTAACTTCTTTGTAAACAACATTAATATTTGGAGATAAAATTGGAAAGAAAGATTTCAATAGGGAATAAATGGTAGTTTGTAACCTGGATGTCTTATATTTTAAATTGCTTTTTGGCTTGTTATTAGAATTTGGAAACAGTTGTATTTTTTGCAAAACACCATATTGTTTTTCTTCGCTTCTTCTCCTAGTGCTCTTTGTTTCTTGTCTACATGCTTGGTTGAACTTACTTTCATCAATCACGCATATTTGCCTGTGTAAACAATAAATATGTAAATATTGCACGAAGAGATGTAAGAGATGGTGATGGAGCTAACAAGTGACCATGTGTTTTCATTTTCCCTTAATTTTACACTATAGAGATGATTGGCTCTGCATTCAATGGTAGTACAAGAACAAGATGTCCATTATATGATCATCGGCCTTACCCATTGTCTGAAGATGATTATATCAGGGTTTGCCAAATTCCAAAAAGAAAGGTTAAAAAAATTTAAACTCTTTTGAAATGATATGTTGTTCTCTTGAGATCTGCTGATACTTACATTTTACCAACTTTTCAGGGGGCAAATTTTAGGGACCTCCCTGGCATAGTTGTAGGTAGTGACAATGTGGCCAGAAGGGATCCAACAAAAGAGCAAATGCTGTTGCCATCAGGAAAACCAATGGTGAGACATTGGTTGCCATTGCTCCTGGAGGAGTATTAGCACTATTTTCATCTAATGTCTGTCTTAAAATGTGCAGCTGCGAATTTCTCTCTTCATTCCTCCATGTCTGGAAGCATGCACATACTTTTGTGATTCCATTTTTTAGTTTATTTTAATTTTTGTTTGGTTTGTCCTTTAGCTATTTGTGCTTAAATCGGTTTTTATGGGGCTTCTATGACAAGAGTCGATGATCTCAAATCGAATGTAATAATCAAAGTAAATGCAATGTCATTATATAATTTCAAAATTAAATTTTTTGGCCTTTTACTAAAATGGTCTAGTGTCAAAATAAGGTGAAATTGCTAGTAATGATCTAATACTGCCTTGTGTGCTTGCAGGTACCAGACTATGCCCTCACTTTTGAACAAGGAAAGTCCAAAAGGTTAATATCTCTTCCTGCAACCCTTTTTGACTTTTCTTTTGTTTCCCTCCTAATTGTATGTTTATGTGCCAGACCATTTGCTAGATTATGGTGGGATGAGACAGTGCCAACTATAGTGACTTTCCCAAATCTTCATTCCATGGTCTGCTTTTACTTAAATAATTTTGCCCTTTAACTTTGTATCAAAGGCTCATAAATCAGGAATATAATTGAGTGTTCAAATTTGTGTAGCCATTTATACATCCAGAGCAGGATCGAGTTCTCACTATAAGGGAATGTGCAAGATTGCAAGGTTTTCCTGATTATTACAGATTCTGTGGGACAGTCAAAGAGAGGTATGATCCGTTGTCTTTTATAGATAATTTGTATTAAAATGTTTGACTTTCTGCTCATGCGCTGATAAATAAACATGTCTGCGAGCTGCTAATTTTTTGAGATTTCTTAGTTTTTTCTCATGATCGTGCCTTTTTTTTTGGTTCTGTATTCTGTATTTTAGTTATTTCATACTATATTTGTCATGCCAGCTTGGTACCAGCCTACCAGGTTAATATGTCATATTCTTATATTAATATATTGTTGTGCTCTTGAGAAATTCTTCTATAAGTTTTTAATGATAATGTATTGAATACTTGACTCGCAAAAATCATTTCTAAAAAATCCACATAATACTATGCCTTATTTAATACTAAATTAGGGTGGCAGGACTATATGATAATGTGACATGGTCGGGCATAGGCAGTCTACCATGTCAAACACATTTGGCAATTACGGGGCTGAATTCTTGAAGGTACCAAAAAAGGTTGGCAACAGGATTGCTGCTTCATGAAGCATTTAATCTAGGCTGAAAACTGCAAGATAATTCAGATGATCGATGAACTATCGGAAATATTGGAAAACTTGGAGTACTTGAATTTAGAATTTGAAAGTTTCATATATTAATAGGTCAAGGCAAGCTAAAATTGTCTTTAAAGGACAATGTCTAAATGTATTCTCAATATAGAATACTAGAATAGCCAATAGAAAAAGAAACAATACTAGAAAGAAAGATGTCATGTTGAGTGATGTGAGGCAATATGAAAACTGTTGACGATGTGTTTGTTTATGTTTCATAAATTCATTTTCTTGTTTTTTTAACACATTTCAAATTTAAGTATCATTTTCAAAATTCATTGTCAAACACTTTCCTTAAAATAAATTAAAATCCTTTATTTAATCATCAAAACTCACAATTCATCTCATTTAAAAAAAAAAACATTAAATTTATAATCAAACACATCCTAAAGATCGAGGTATCTTATCATTGATTCAAATAAATCCCTTGTTTATTTAGTGAAAAACTAAAAATATTAAATTACTCCTATAACGAGTCTTGAAGGAATGAATTGTAATATGAAGGTTTTACTTTGTATAGATTTCCTTGTATCATATATTTGTGGCAATTCTCGCAACTGTTGTTCATTGTTCTTCATGCAGATATTGTCAAATTGGAAATGCGGTTCCTGTTTTTGTGGCACGAGCCCTGGGATATGCGCTTGGAAAAGCATTTCAAAAACTGAGTGGCGATGATCCGTTGATGACCCTTCCCCCCAAGTTTTCCCATTCTACTAATTTTCAACTGGCCAAGTCTTTATTGCAGAAAACTGATTAGTATTTGTGGCACGAGTCCTAGGATATGCGCTTCGAGTAGCATTTCAAAAACTGGGTGGCAATGATCCCTTGATGACCCTATCTCCCCAGTGTTCCCATCCTACTAATTTTCAACTGGCCAAGTCTTTATTGCAGAAAACTAATTAGTATTCATTTTTCCCCCTGGAACAGATATTTATGATTTATTCATAAATTGCAGAAACTCTACTCTCTAGGACAGGAGATGGAGAGACGGTCATGGTCATGGTCATGTTGGCAAAAAGCTTAGAGAGTCTGTATTTTTATTAACGGATGTTGTTTTATTATTTTATCTTAAGAATTATGTTGTAATGCCTATTATTTATTTGATTTCTTTGCATCTTAGATATGGTTTGAATTTTTCAGTAGTTGATGTAATTCTTCTTAAAGTTTCGTTTACACTTATTTTGAACTTAGAAACTCCAGCCTTTCCTCTCCCTCTCTTCCCCTACTTTTTTCAGTTCTCTTCCCGGCAAAGATCGTGGCAGAATTCTAGTATTTGAAATTGGGCACATTTTTGCAGAGAAACAGCCCACTTGGTACTCGAGTAAACTAAAGATGGGAAAAACAAGCTTGATATTGCCCAAACTTTCTTTCTTGCTTTGTCATCGGGATGTTTAGACTATGTTCTTTTATGAATTCAAATTCTGTTTTTTGTGTTACACATTTTTCAATGTAATTTACATTTAATCTCAATCACATCTTTTTTAAAATTCAAAATAATTTAAAATCAACCATATATTTCTAAATTCAATTGAAAATAAAAATAATGGATTTATAAAAGAACATACTCTTATATTTTGCCTGCAAGATAAGGTTTGTCATGGTTATATCAATTTGATTCACATAACCTTGACTACATTTTAAATTTAATACTGTTATGTTTACGAAGTGTTTGGTTTTCACAAATTTTCGGTTCATTCAAGTAACTCACATGATTCATAAATTGATATCTAGAAAGATCAAGCTTTACCTTCCCAACATTGAAAGAAATACACATAATACATTTCTTTTTAATAAAAGAAAGAATAAACTACCCACTTTCCTTCAATGCTAACCAACGCAAAGTGGATAGTTGACTGAAGTCATGAATTTTTCCTTTTGCCCTTTGTACGCAACTGAATGGATCTTCAATTTAACCCTTTAACAATGTAGAAGTGACAAGTATTAGGGAGATCATTTTCATAAGCAAATAAAAAATAATTCTATTTATTTTCTTACAATCTTATACACTACACATCTAAATGATCTAAATGGAGTTTAATTATATAACTATATTCTAAGTTCTCACAAAATCATATCTAAGTAGCAGTAGACTTATAACATTCATAAAACTTAAACTCTATAATTTAATTATGTAATAGTCTTTATGACAAAAATTCATCGAAGGAAGATAAAATAAAAAAAAAAAATAATGAAAGTTACATTTTTAATAAAATTTTGTTACATAGATTGTCTCATCAAATTATAAAATTTTGATTATACAAAAGTTGTAAATCTAATATGATTAAATCATATGTCGTTACACATATGGTATCAAATTTAAAAATTTTGTAGAAGACCCCTTCCCATAAACAAATATATAATAAAGAGTTAAACTCTTCAACGTTACCCGAATAAACAAGAAGAAAACTTAACAGAGAAGTACAATTTCCATCCTCAAATAATAAGACAACCAATAATTAATATTAATTTGTTTAACTAATCCTGGGAAGTCGGTACTCGGCGGCCGACCAATTGCTTGTATAAAGTTCACTCTTAAATCGTTTTCATTCATGTAAAATCATTCTTTGTCGGAAAGAATCATGAACTCTCCTAGCTAACTAACAGTCAAACTCACCTGCTAGTAAAACCCTCTCCTTTGATACCTTCCACACTAAGTTTGCTTCTTTAAATACAAACCAACAAACCCTTCTGCAAATTCAACAAAACCCAGAATTCATTTTCATCAAAGACTGTCTTCTACATGTCGATGTCGATGTCAACGAGTCCCACCAATGAGCCTGAGATATGGATAGTTCCATTCTTCGGCCAAGGCCATCTCTTCCCTTGCATGGAACTATGCAAGCAACTTGCATCGCGTAATTGTAAATCCAATCTCATCGTTTCATCTCACATTTCACCTAGCGTCCCCTCTTCTCTACGTCAATACCCTCTTGTTGAAATTACTGAAATACCCTCCTCCTTCTCCTCCTCCCCTCCTCCACCACCAGCGCTTTTTCACCAACCGCCTGGACCTCCTCCGTCTGCCTCCGGCTCGGGCCCCGATCAAGACCACCTGCAGTTCCATCGTGCCCAACACATGCAACTCGCCCAAGGCCTCGAGAATCTTCTGTCGACCCGAACGACCCGACCAGTTTGTGCTGTTGTTGACGTTATGATGGCCTGGTCGGGTGATGTTTTCAAGAAATTTGGAGTTCCGACGGTCGGGTTCTTCACTTCCGGTGCTTGCTCTGCAGCGATGGAGTACGCGATGTGGAAGGCCCAGCCGGTGGATATTCGTCCTGGTGAGACCCGGCTTCTGCCCGGGTTACCCGAAGGAATGGCTTTAACTGAGGTGGATGTTAAACGTAAGCCTCATGGGCCTCCAGGTGGCCCAGGCGGACCACCACCACCTGGTGGACCTCCTGGCGGATTTAGACCTCCAGGTGGCCTACCACCACCCGGCGGACCTCCTGGCGGATTTGGACCAACACATGGATTTGGGCCGAGGCCTGGTTTTTCTCTACCAGAAGGCACACCTGGGCCGAAAATGATGGGCCCACCTCAACCTGGTGAACAACCACCCTGGCTAGAGGAGCAGGAGGGTTCAATCGCCTTGATGCTCAACACCTGTGATGATCTGGAACGGCCATTTATCAACTATTTGGCGAACGAAATCGGGAAACCGGTTTGGGGAGTCGGTCCATTGTTGCCTGAACAATTTTACAAATCCTCCGGTTCATTGCTTCACGATCGAGAAATAAGAACGAACCGGCTGTCTAACGTGACAGAAGATGAGGTGATCGAGTGGTTGGATACAAAGCCACGTGGATCAGTATTGTACGTGGCATTTGGTAGTGAAGTTGGTCCCACTAAGGAGGAGTACCCAAAATTGGCTGACGCCTTAAAAGCATCGAACCGGCCATTTATTTGGGTTATCCAGCCCGGTGCAGGTAGATCGGGTCCACCAGGACCACCACCTCAGCATTCTGGTTCAGACGGTCCAGAAACGGTATCTGAAGAAGGGTATTTCCCTCGTGGGTTGGATAGTGAAGTTGGCAAAAGAGGTTTGATAATACGTGGATGGGCACCACAATTGTTGATACTGAGCCACCCATCGACGGGTGGATTTTTATCACATTGTGGCTGGAATTCAACCGTGGAAGCAATTGGGCGTGGAGTGCCATTCCTAGGATGGCCCATTAGGGGTGATCAATATTACAATGCCAAGTTGGTGATCAATCATCTGAAGGTGGGGTACATGGTTTCTAATGATCTGTCAAGGATGATCGAAGTGGAGGATATAATCAACGGTGTGGAAAGGCTGATGGGTGATGAAGAGATGAAGAAACGAGCGGAGATGCTTAGCAGGAAATTTGATTATGGTTTCCCCAAGAGTTCAGAGGCCTCTTTGGATGCTTTTAAAGATCTTATTGTCAACCAGAAGGCAGTTTGTTAGCTGCTAAATTTTATGTTAAATCCACGACTCAGTACTAGTATTTTTTGTGATCCATATGAGAAATTTTGTATTAAAAATATTATATTAACTTGTACGTGTTTAAACATTGTAGTCATTATATGTTAAAGAATCAGAAAGATTTGAAGAATCACTTGGTCATTTCATTTAAAGACGAAACAATGTGCCCACATTATTATTATTATTTTGCCTCCCTTTGCTGCTAAGCTTATCATATATGAAGGTGATATCAGTGAAATTAATTAGATAGTTAATTTCCGATCATTTTAATGCTACTCATTGTTAGTAGTCAATGATTGATGATGGGTGCAGCAATGATTGTTGTCGGTCGTTGTCTTACAATAAATTTTTACTTTTTTTAATAAAATTATACTTATCAAATAGAAAATCTCAAAATTAGATATAACTTATAAATAACGTTAGACCTATATATCATTTATAATTAATATCTTATATAATTTAAATTGATAAATTATTATTATATGATTTGACGAGCATGTTTCATGTCCAACTTTCTGTTTAATTTAATTTTTTTAGTTATTTTTATTTTTTATCCATGTTAACTCATATTGTGGATAAAATATTGGTTATAAATTAGTTGTAAATCTAACACGTAATTTATTTAAGATACAGTAATTAAACTTTGAACAAAAAATCTTAAACAAGTACCAAAAGCACTTCATTCAAAACATCCTTTACCTCGATAAAATTGGTAGGAGAAATTTAAAAAAAAAAAAAAAGGATTGGGCTATAGAACATGGTTTAGTTAAGGGTATTGATGTAAATTCATTTATTGTGGGTGTCACTATATAGAGTAATTCCCTTCTAAAAACCCTTGTGGAGGGCAGGGCAGGGGAGGGTTTAAGGTGATCATCGTTTCACTTCAATTCCATTCCATCAATGGCTGGAGCTGGAAGGGTGTTGATACAAAGAACAGCTACCAAATACTGCTCTCAGCTCCTCCAACCTCATCTTCATATTTCCTCGAGACCCCTTCACTCTTTTTCTTCCAATTTTCATAACAAAAATTTCCCACCAAATTCCAGAACCTTCGCCTCCGAACCAAACTACAGTCTCAACCAAGATGGCGCCCACCAGTTAGCCCTCGATAATCGTGTTCCCGCTACCGTCATCACGGGATTTCTCGGTTCCGGAAAGGTTAGCGCTTTTTCTTCTCTTACTTCTCTGTTCAGTAATCATTTCTGTAAAAACCTCATTTTTCTTGGAAACCAACGGAAAATTTGCTAGAAAAAAATTACTGTTTGGTTAGGAAACGGAAAGTCAGTACTTATATTCATTGAAAACTCGACTGGGTGAGAGTAAATTACTGTTTCGTTTATGATTTTAGTAATCTTTTTCTTTATTATTCCTCCGCCTTTTTTTTTCTTTCCTTTTTTTATATGTATGCTGAAAGGTTTCTAGTGGTTTTGTGATACAGACGACACTATTGAATCACATTTTAACTGCTCAACATGGCAAGCGGATTGCTGTGATTGAGAATGAGGTATTGACACTTTGCCACTCTTCAAATCCACAATTGCGTTCTATCACCTGGGTTTTTCTTACTTTATTCTTTGCTGTAACTTCCACTCTGAAAATCATAGCCTAGCATATAACTGTCTTTTAATATTTTATTTCTGTCACTGTAGTTCGGTGAGGTAGATATAGATGGATCATTGGTTGCTAGTCATTCCTCTGTGAGTGAAGATATTGTCATGGTTAATAATGGCTGCCTCTGCTGTACTGTGCGTGGAGATCTGGTTAAAATGCTCTTGGAGCTGGCCCGGAAAAAACGAGACCAATTTGATCATATTGTTATAGAAACCACAGGTATGTTGTGCTAGTACTTATTTATTGGATTTCTTAGGTTTTACTTGTATGATGGGAATTGAGGGTTGATTATTTGCCCAAATCATAGAAAGGATTAAAACTTCATCAATTTGTTGACTCTGAATGATAGGTGTGAAACTTACCTAACTTCAATCTGAGTTGAAATTGCAAATATTATTGTAAACTGAATTTTTACATGTATAATGTTTCACTGTTTGCAAAATTCAGTAGTCCATTAGTTTACTGCATCACGTGCATATACTGATAGCTTGACTTTTCTATTTATGTGGTGAATCCATTTACAGGTCTAGCTAAGCCAGCTCCTGTTATAGAAACATTTTGTGCTGATGAACTAGTTTCACAGTATGTTAAACTAGACGGTGTTGTTACAATGGTTGACTCCAAGCATGCCATGCAACATCTGAATGAAGTGAAACCAAGATTTGTGGTGAATGAGTCTGTAGAACAAGTTGCATATGCTGATCGTATTATTTTGAACAAGGTGAATTTGTTTCCTTACCTTGAACTGCTAGGGCCATAAGTTTCTTTTCGCCTCTGTCTTGTTCAATTTGATTTGTTACCTGAGAGACCTTTGGAGCATATAAGCATGCCTTGCTCTTCTTTTTGTGACATTTTCATTAATCTGTTTTGGCAGATAGACTTGGTCACTGATTCTGAATTAGAGAGTTTGACCAAGAGAATCAAGGTATGAGTCTCTATCATTTTTGAATTTGCATTTGTTTTCACAAATTAATGAAGAAGTGAAGGTAGATAGAATGAGTAAAAAGTCCATTGCATGTGTATTTTTCCCATGCCACTTAGCCAAATTGTTGCAGAAAGCATTTTCCTTTTGTGGAATTCCACATATATCTTCTTTATAGTAACTGAAAAATAATCTTAAAAGAAAGTAAATGTTGATTCACAAATGCTATCCATCTTTAACCTGCCAACAATATGAAGTAATTCATCTAGTAGCCAAAAATTTGTGCCGTCCTTAGCTGATTCACGCATTCTATATCACTTTTCCCTATTATGTCATCTCGACCACTAATCAGGCAAGCTAGATGTGAATCTGTTTTAGCACAGTTATAACACTTAGTTCATCTAGAACATTAATCATGTAGATTCTCTTTGTACGATGTCTTGACTGTATATCTCAGCTTTCTGACATCAAGTTGATATTAGCATTGAACTTACAGATTTTTATTTGGTGTATTTCGTGCACTGTTGCAGCATATCAATGCGATGGCACCAATCAGGCTAGCTAAATATGGATCTGTTGACCTGGATTTTGTTTTGGGCATCGGAGGATATGATCTTGAAAGGTCATTTTCTCTTTTGTTTCAGCCATGATTTATTTATTTACTAACCATTTGAATACTCCTTTTTAGTTTATTCTATAGTTGTATAATTTTTTGTTTTTGGCTTTTCAATGATTTCTTTTTTTCTAGTTAGCATATGAAAATTTATAGGAGATATTTCAGGCAATTGCAAAATCATATTTGTAAATGCATCATTTACTTGAATTTGCAGAATTGATTCCGGAGTTCATGTGGATAGTTCCCATTCCGATTGTGCGACCCATCATCATGAAAAAGGGCATGGTAATGTCTATTTCTCTTTCTTTCTTTTGTATTTCCTGTCTTATTTATATCTCTGACCACTTAAGCTTGTGAGTTGACATTCTGGCTAAATATTAATGGGTACATTTGAGCGGTCTCTCTCTCTCTCTCTCTCTCTCTCTCTCTCTCTCCTCTCTTCCCTGTTTTTATCTCTATCTTTGACCACATGAGCGTTTGATTAATATTTTGGCTGATTGTCAGGGGCCATATTTGAGCAACTGACTGGCATTGTATTAAAATCTATCAGCTATTAGATTCTTTTCTTTCTAAAAAAAGTACAGTTTTACATAAGAATTCATCTTAGTTTATCTGGAATATAAATCGACCATTTATCTTTTTTGTCAAATTTGTAGTGCATCTGTCAACTGGGTTCAATCCATCTATAGTGATTCAAGAATATATCTTGCATTCTTTTTAGTTCATCCTGTTGTTTTGTTGGCTGATATAGGGCACCATGAAGGGCATCATCATAACCATGTACATGATACTGCTGTCTCGAGTGTTAGCATTGTTTCCGAGGGAACTCTTGATCTTGATGAGGTAATGAATATATTATACGAAGATCTCTTATTTTATTTTTAGCCTTTATACAAATTTTGTCCCTAGGGAAGTATATGCTTTTTATAGTAATCGCTTCTACTTAAATGACAGCCAAGGCCACAAATAATTTAGGTGAAAATTATTTGGAGACAGTCTGTGTTATAATGCTTTTGACACATTCTCCTGGGTATATGATTAAGTTAATTGCAATGTGCAAAACTGTTTAAGTTTTACCTTCTAATTACATGAGCATGGTGACACTAATCCTAAACAAATAACCAATCGGAAAAGTTGAACATAACTAGAAAAAGAAGTACATGTTTGATTGTATAAAATTTGGTAGTCATTTTAGGAATTATTTTATTTAGAAATATTCGTTTACTTGTTTAGTTGCTGGAGTTAGATTTAAATTTTTCTACTTCATTTTATGTAACAAATTCGAATGTGATTCTGGATCAAATAGGTTGATGATTGGCTTGAAAGACTAATTGAAGAAAAAGGGGAGGACTTGTACAGAATGAAGGGCATTTTGTGTGTGAATGGCTCTGATCAGCGTTATGTTTTCCAGGTTCTCATTAACTTGATACTGCTCTCACCTTACAGAAGATACCCTCTGTAAATGAGTTCAACATTTTGAAAAACTCATAAATTCTTCTAATCCTTCCCTCTCTCCATCATTGCTTGTGCTATTTCTTTCAGGGGGTTCATTCCATTTTGGACGGCTGCCCAGGCAAGACATGGGGACCTGATGAGAAGAAGATAAACAAGATTGTATTCATAGGAAGGAATTTGGATGAAACTGCCCTTAGAAAAGGTTTCAAAGGTTGTCTAATATGACTTCAATCCATTTGTTAGGTTTGTAATTGTATGAGTGTGATTCCTGCACCATAATGCAAACCTTCAAGTTTTGTTTCAATAGCAGGTTCTTGAGAAAGTAGGATTGTTCAGAATGAATATCGTCCTCCATTTACCGGTTTAAATTGCGCTCTTTGTGCAATCAAAGAGCCAACGGTGTAGTCTCCTCCAAAATGCACTTTTTATGTTAACCTTAGATGAAAATTAAAACCTCCACTAAATTCACATAATTGTAAATTATAATTAAACATCAAACTCCTGACTGACAACATAATTGCACTTGTACATGTATCTGTTGGTATTGTATTTAACTTGGTGTTATCATACGCATGCCATGATGTCATCATGGCCCTCCCATTTTCCGGCTGACACTGACAAGTGACAAGAACGTAGTGTTAGAGGCTATTATTGAGGTTGAGTGTTCCCACCAACTTTCTGTTCCCATAAACTTTTTTAAGAGCTATAAAATTACGAATCAAATCCAGAAAACAAGCATGCAAAAATGTCTTCTTCAGCTCAAATTTTTGTTGTTCCAGCATTTGGGCAAGGCCATCTCCTTCCCTCATTGGAGCTCTGCAAGCACTTAGCAGCTTCTCGCAATTTCACAATCACTCTCCTCATTTTCTCTAATCTCACTTCCTCCGTCCCTTCTTCCTTCCGCCAATACTCCAACATTCAAATTACCGAAATACCCTCCCCTCCTCCACCACCTCCCGGATCCCACCCACGTGCTCGAATGCGCGACGACCAAACCCACATGGCTCTGGCCCTCGACAACATCCTCTCCACGACGCCGTTTCAGCCAATCTGTGCTGTCGTCGACGTGCTTCTCGTCATGAGCTGGACAGCAAAAACTTTTCAGAAGTTTAACGTACCCACTATCGCGTTCTTCACTTCCGGCGCCTGCTCCGCCGCCATGGAGTACGCCACGTGGAAGAACTGGGTTCAAGATACAAAACCCGGTGAGCTCCTGTTGCTACCTGGTTTACCCGAAGAAATGGGCCTTACCTTCTCCGAACTTCAACGACGGCCTCGCCGCGGTTTTGGTCCACCACGACCAGGTGAACGACCGTCGTGGTTGGATGACGTGGAGGGCTCGGTTGCGGTGATGATCAACACTTGTGACGATCTCGAGCGTCCTTATATCGATTACGTGGCAAAGGAGATAGGCAAACCCGTCTGGGGTGTTGGCCCGCTTTTGCCTGAAAGTTACTGGAACTTCAGCGGTTCGTTACTTCAAGATCGTGACAGCCGCCGGTCCAACCGTCGGTCGAGTGTCTCAGAGGATGAGCTGATCAAATGGTTGGATTCAAAACCCCCCGGTTCAGTTCTTTACGTGTCTTTTGGTAGTGAACTGAGTCCCACATTGGAGGAATATCCGCAGCTTGCCAAGGCGCTGGAAGAATCCACCAGACCGTTTATATGGGTAATCCAACCGGGTTCAGGTAGACCCGGTCCACCACGATCACATAATGGTACGGAACAAGATGATGATGAGGGGTATTTTCCTCATGGGTTGGACATGAAAGTTGGTGAAAGGGGAATGATAATAAAGGGATGGGCACCACAATTGATGATACTGAGTCACCCATCAACGGGTGGATTTCTATCACATTGTGGGTGGAATTCAACGGTGGAGGCGATGGGTCGTGGGGTCCCCTTCCTGGCCTGGCCCATCCGAGGTGACCAATACTATGATACCAAGTTGGTGGTTAGCCACCATAAGGTGGGGTACATGGTGGCTGATGATATGTCAAAAATGGTTACCAGAGATGATGTAGCAAGAGGCATAGAGAGGCTAATGGGAGATGAAGCAATCAGAAAGAGAGCAGCAGAGCTCCGAGCCAAATTTGAGCAAGGGTTTTCCCCTAGCTCAGTGGCTGCTCTCAATGCTTTTAGGGATTTCATTCAGCCAAGATTAGAAGAATAGCATTAGTCATCCCAAAAATTTACTCTCAATACTCAGTTTTAATGTGTCAAGTAACGCGACATAATTACATAAAATGTGCCAATCACTGATTTCCTTTGGTTTCTAATTGCTTATTAGAAGGGGATAGCTAATGCCCTACTAAAATATCAGCAGTTATCACATGCCAATAAATATTTAAAACACGATATACAGCTATATAAGTACATTGTTATGAACTAAATTTGGACAACTACAAATAATTATATATTGTTAATAATCAATTTGATGGTTACCATGCGTAGTTAATATGAGTTTAGGAAACCTGATAATGAACTATTGCCAATCAGGCTGCATTATAAAACTTTTGTCCGATAACTGCATCATCTACCATAAACAGTAAAGAGTGTTCCTACCCTATAAAAAATGATCTTATTGTTTCTTTGTTACAATTTACACAACTCGATATGAGATCACAAATGATGTCAAAATAATTTGAACACCGAGGAAAAGTTAATACCTGGTACCCTCGTTCAATCTTGATCCAATCCATTGTGATCTACTTGCAATTTCCTAATATCAGAATCCTTACATCTTGAGGCTACAAAAACACATGATCCCACAACTGCAACGAGGACTCCAAAGACCAAGGCAAAGAGCTGGAAGTTAGCTAACAATTCGCCTCTAAGCTCACTCTCTGATGAACGACAAGAGATTGCATTATCCTTAAGTTGACAGCCATCAGGCATCATGGGGCCATAGAGAGTGAAAGCAGTTTGATAGAACCAGAGGCCTTGAAGAGTTATAGCAATGCCGCTACAAATATCAACTGGAAAGCTGGTTGGGAAGATAGCTCCAGCAACAGTGGCTAAAATGCAAAGTGCTATCAGAAAGACAAGTAGGAGATGGTAGTACCCCTCAAGGCCTTTATGAGTTGTTGAATGAAAATAGAATAGCAGATACTCAGCACAGAATGCTGTGGCTGCAATCAAACACAGGCATCCTTCAGGCAGAGGAAGATAGCTGAAGAACATAAAGTAAGACAGGAGAAGAAAAACCAATTAGCCATAATATAGGAAGAAAAGGAACATCAATATTCATAGTTATGACTGACTATTAGCGGGACATACATTAGCAATTACACACTGTCAGAATTGGACTGAAACATCTTTTGTCCAGCAATCGCAAAAAGAAAAATGCGAAAATAGATCTAACTATAAACCATTTTTTATCAACTGCATTCATATTCAGAGAGGCTTCTGTGTGTGCAGAACCAATGGGATTTTTAATCTCATAATGTCAAAAAATGTTGCCTTTTGGATATCTTTCAAGGTATGGGACTTATGAATTTAGAGTACACTTTGATAAATTAATTCCAACATTTTAATTAAATTTTTCAAATTATAGTTTAGTTAATTTTGTGTCATTTCATTTCGTGTCACAGGAATAAACATTTTCTTGAGATCTCTGGAATCACCAAGAGACAGAAAGTCAGAAACTGACCTCATTGAGTTGTTCGTCTTCACATTGGATGTGAAATGATAAATTTCTAGAAACATCTAAAGTTATAATCAAGCTAATACCAAAATCTTGTATAGAGAGAGAGAGAGAGAGAGAGAGAGAGAGAGAGATTCATATCCGAAGGTTAAGAAAATTTGATAAAGAAAAATCATGGGAGTCTGATACTCCAGGAAACTCATGATAAATTCTTGTGTAAGCTTCCAGTGAAACTTTAAGAAACCTTACAATTTAATTTATGCCCATTATCCCTTTCTGTGAGATGTCATATACCTCTTTGGCAGTTATGATTTACGGCTATATAATCGAGTAAGGTATCCAAAGCTTCAAAAAGTATCAAAAATAAAAATTTATAATCAATTCAAATCAAAGAGTGGCATCCTAAGCCCACTTAGACCCAAAAAAAAAAAAAAAAAAAAAAATTCAGTCACAAATCTGCAATTGCAGTAAGAGAGAAGGGTATCCTATAAGATTCATATTTAAAGAACTAAAATGTATAATTGATGAAGTTTTTAGCTCTTCTAAGTCCTAATAAGAAAAAATCCCCAAATTCATGCTCTTGTTAGTCGTCTTTCCACGAAGAAATAGGCAACTTAATAAAATAACAATAATAACAGCAATGATAACAATGAGAAACCCCAAACAAAAAAAAAGCACCCTTATCATCTTCTATTGGTTGTATAAATTTTTAGCAAACATTTATCAGATAAAGGGGCATCAATGAGTGAGTGTCCAATAGTGCTGATCCCATCTCATTATTACTAATGAAGAATATTAAAGTACGATAAAGACATGAAAATGAAATAGGGAAAGCAAACGTTAAAACCAACCTGGTTTTCTCAGAGAGCAAGGCAATAACACCGAAGATAAAAAACATAAGAAGCATCCCGGAGTGTTCAAAATCGTTCATGTGATGTGGGTTCAAGACTCCATTGACAAAGAACTTGAGATGGGGTGAGTACAGAAGCTCAATACACATATCGATGAAAGCACCAACTGCAATCAAATAAAGCTCCAAGTACTTGAGCTTTCCATCAAAACCGGGAACCGGGTTCCAAACCCTGACCTTGAATGACTTGGGATTCGATATGTACCGAACCACAGAGCTCCAAACGTGCCATACACCAACTAGAAGAAACATTGTTCCTGGTAGAGCATGACCTTTGAAAGATCCCATTTTGCAGAGATTTTGTTCAAATCAGAAGCCTCAATTGGTCCTTTCAAAAGCTATGCCAGCTACTTGTGTTGTGTGCCTTCCCTGAATCAGCGAACGTTTTCAATTCTGTCCCAAAGAGAAAGTAGATTTAGCGATCTCAAACTTGAACGACACCTTTTTCGATTTCTATGGCAGCTTTTTGACTTTGAATTGATTGTTTGAAAACAGCTAAACTTGACTTTTCTAGAATAGAAAAATTGAGAGATGGCACTGCAATTTCTTATTTGCTGACAATAAGGAAACAGTTAACTCGTTGAAGGTGAGTTTTTTTCACATTTCTAGAAGCAAAAGAAGAAATTGTAAACAGGAAAATTTCTTTTTATCTTTCTCAGGAAACAAACATCGGGAAAATAAATATTTTAAAAAAATTAAAGATCTTTCAGAAACCCCATATCCAAGTCAAACTTTCTTGGTAATTAGCAGAGGGAAAACCCATCAATCTCCACATTAAAGAATCTTGAATTTCGACAAAGATAAGAACAGACAAGAAAAAACAGATCTTGTTCATCATAAGCAACTTAACAACACCATAAAAGAAAAGAAAAACAAAAAAAATAATATTTTATATTTAAAAAAAAAAAGCTGGGAATTTTCTTGGTGTTATTAAATTAATTAAAGTGAAATAATTTGAATGAAAAGTAAGTTGTGATGGGTTGTAAAGAGAAATCATAATTTTACTTACAACAAACAGACTTCATTGGAGTGGAGGGCGGGAGCGTATAATGACAAGATCCGAAAAGGCGACGCTACTCGCTCTACTTGGAAGAATCAGAAGTCTAGAACACTGAATTGCATGTAAAAGAGAGAGAATATATATATATAGAAATTGGAGGAGAGATGATGATGATTGTGATGATGGTCGTGGAGTGGTGGGGATTTGAGACGGCTCAGTCTGCAAAGTAAAAGCACAACAAAAAGTGACGGAAATTGTAAAAGAAACAGAATCGTCTTTGATCTTGCATGTGTCTTTTATATTCGTCTCTCTATCCCTCTCCCACGTGTATCAATTACAAAGCTCTGAGTGGTTTTCTCTTCAAGCCTTTTTCCATGCCAGCAGCCACCTCTTCACTACCGTTTGATTGTTTGATCATGGATCTGTGAATCTATTAATTTTACAAATGAAAATAAATTAAACCCCCAAAATTCGTCTCCTTATTTTTTCTCCTGAGTTTGAAAAAATTCAACCCTAATGTTTACCCAAATCATATATTCATCCTCAACTTTGACTGTCGCTTTACCAGATATTGGCAATATTGAAGTCCCCGAGGTTTACTTACATGAGTTTACACCCATAAAATTCAAAATTGACTTGATGAATCTTATCAACTATTCTATTTTACAAATACAAGGTGTTTTGTTTCATTTCTTTGACAAAAACCTTGGGAGATTTATGTTATTTTGATATCTAAATGACCTGTGGATAAATAACAATCGAGTTTGAGGGATGTTATATGATTTTAAAAAAAAAAAAAAACCCCTCGAATGAAATTATTTAAGGCCAAACCTTAATGATAATAATGTTTAATGCTGATCCCTTATAGAAGATAATACAATTTGTCCAAAGCTTGAAAGAGGTACCTTTATCTTCCCAATTTAAAGTTCGTATAAGGGGAAACACTCCGAGGCCCCTATGGTTTAAGAAATGACACAAACATTCCCTACTGTCAATCTCAAGTAAATGCCAACGACTTCAGAGTTCTAAATGGCAACTCGCTATCACAGTTTGAGTAGTCACCGCATTTCAAAAATGAGACACTAGCGGTGATTTTGTAGCATGCTTGGTTGCATTGGTGACTTAGAAATACAGCAGCGACGACGACGACGACGATGATGAATTTAACAGTGATGAAACAGTGTCAAGGTTGTCTTTGTAACATAGCAGTGATGATGATACAACAATGGGATTGTGGGGCAGCAACGAAAAAGCACAATAATGCAATAATGATAATTTTGAGGTACAGTTTTGTAGTGATACGACAAGATAATAATTTTGTGGAATAGTAAATTCTTCAATACAAAATTGTTGATGGTAAAATTGTACGTATTATGGCCATAATAATATTGGGCCTAATTGACTCTAACACAGTAAGCCCATTACTGTGGTCCATTATCTGGGCCCATTATCTGGGTCCTACAATGACCCAGCCCAGCTCAATTATTTATGATACGGTAAGCCCATTACCGTATCCCACTATCTGGGCCCATTACAGTAAGCCCATTACTGTATCCTATTATCTGGGCCCATTACAGTAAGCCCATTACTGTATCCCATTAGCTGGGCCTATTACAGTAAGCCCATTACTGTATCCTACTATCCGGGCCCATACGGTAAGCCCATTACCGTATCCCATTACATGGGCCCATTACAGTAAGCCCATTACTGTAGCCCATCGTCTGGGCCTATTATCTGGGTTCCACAATGGCCCATTCCGACTCCTATATAAACCCTCCGGAACGTTGCTCAAGGTAAGTTGACAAATGCACACTTTTCTGAACTTACTCTTTCTCTCTAGATTTCCTTTACTTTTGAGAGCCTCTCTCTCTCTAGAGAATTCTCCCAGAAAATTCCGGAGTGCCGGACACTGACTTGAGCGTCGGAGGGTCACCGCCGGCACCACCGCCGGCACCCCTGACTGTTTTTCTTTACTCGCAGGACTGGACCCGACGTACCACCCGAGCTCCGACCCGCTTCCCGACCCGCGTCCCGGCCGTCCGGAAACCGTGCATCAACAGTTGGTGCCGTCTGTGGGAAACGACAATTCAAGCCTCTTTAGTTGTTGCTCCTACCAAAACATATTCAAACACATCATGAGCCACGAATCCCAACATTCAACCTCCCTAGAGGTTGACGAAGAAATCGAGGTCGAAGCACCTCCCCGACGCCGAAGGGTAGTAGATACAGGGAGTGCATTAGTGATATCCTCTGGGGTGGGGCCTAACCTCAGACAACCCCGGCTTCCACTTAGAAGACCGAAGAAGAGCAAGGCGAATCGGTTAAGTACCATGGAACACACCATGCGGAATTTCAGTGAACAGATGAATCGTATGGTGACTGTGTTCAACCAAGCATTTGGGCAAAATGCCCAGCCGGCTGCAAACATTGCTGGGAATAACCCAATGAGTGCCTTAGTAGTACCACATGTCCAGACGGATGTTGGTGGACATCCTGATTTAATCGCCCAGACTACTGGATTACCCCGCCATCAGGTTATTCAACCAAATCTTCACCATCCTATTGCTCTCCATGCTGAATGTTCACCCCACTCAGCAGCTCGTTTCACCATCTGCTGTTCTCTAGCCCGGATATATGCCACTGGTAAGGAACTGATGTTAGGAGGACATCGCACCATCAGCCCTCTCACTATAGTGATCACCCATATCAATCAATTGGTAAGGGTTTTTGGAAGTCCGGGACGCACCCCATTTGTGTCCTTGACGGCTAACACCTCGAACCACCTCGTCGGATGCCATGCTCCATGTCGCTGCATCATTGCATGCTGCCCCTTGCGCGCCCAGCGCCTAGCGTGCTTTCCTCTTACGCCCAGCGCATTGCATGTTTCCCCTTGCGCGCCCAGCGCTGGCATGCTTTCCTCCTGCGCGCCCAACGCCAGGCATGCCTTCCTCTTGTGCGCCCAGCGCCTTGCATGCCTTCCCCTTGCGCGCCCAGCGCCTTGCATGCTTTCCTCTTGCGCGCCCAGCGCCTAGCATGCTTCCCTCTTGCGCGCCCAGCGCATTGCATGCTTTCTCTTGCGCACCCAGCGCATTGCATGCTTCCCCTTGCGCGCCCAGCGCTAGCATGCTTTCCTCCTGCGCGCTCAGCGCATAGCATGCTTTCCTCCCGCGCGCCCAGTACCGAGCATGCTTTCCTCCTGCGCGCCCAGCGCCTAGCATGCTTTCCTCTTGCGCCGCGCCCAGCGCTAGCATGCTTTCCTCCTGCGCGCCCAGCGCCTGGCATGCCTTCCTCTTGCGCGCCCAGCGCCTTGCATGCTTTCCTCTTGCGCCCCCAGCGCCTAGCATGCTTTCCTCTTGCGCGCCCAGCGCCTCGCATGCCCTTCCCCTGCGATCAGCGCCTAGCATGCCTTCCCCTGCGCGCCCAGCGCCTAGCATGCTTTCACCCTTGCGCGCCCAGCGCCTTGAATGTTTTTCCATAGCGCGCCCTGCGCTCACTTGCTTCTCCCCTATGCGATAAGATGAAAAGAGTAAAAAGAATACAATCAGCCCCAAGATTGTGTGCTGGAAACACTCACAATGACACTCACACTAGCTACTCCGTTCGCTAAGTGTTTTCCCCTTGTGACCTCACTCTACTACCTACCTATAGCCAACTAACAACCCTGGTTGCTAGGTTCTGTGTAGTTGACATCCCCAACTACTAGGCTAGGTGGCGCGCTCCTACACTGCCACATAATCCTCCACTCCCCCGCAAGTGGAGATCATGGGAGTTAACTACCCGTAACTCCCCACTTCCTCTCATGGGTATAACCACCCATGGTTAAAGGTCATGGCATGGAATTAACTCCACCGAGTAACTTCCCACTCCGGAAGTAACCACCTCGAGTCACTTCCCACTTCCCTCATGAGCATAACTACCCATGAGTGGGATGGAGGCATGGAATATGGGAATTAACTTCCCACTGTCATTCTTGTTCTCAAGGACATGGTTGAACCCTCTCAACCACTAAGTTAGTGGGGAAGTTACATTTCCAAAACCTTAGGAAGCAACTTTCACCCCACTATTTCCTTATTTTTAGGAACCACAATCCTCTTGGATATGTGCCATATTTTAAGCCCACTAACACGCCCATATGCATCATGAATCGCTGCTGTGCGCCGTGTCGCCCGATGCCATGCGCCATGTCACCACTTTGTGGTGCGCTACCCATGCGCATGCTTGCTACCCCGCAAGCGTCCCGGCCCGCATGCGTGCATGTGCTAGTGTCCATGCGCTACGTTGCCCCCAACATGCGCGTAGCATCGTTGTGTCGCGCCCAACTCCCGTGTGCACTCCACACATCATGCTCACCACCCGTACGTGCATGTTATCTCACTATGCCACGCCCATCACATGTGCGTGCAAGTGCGTGCCATACTACGCTCGCTACCAATGCATGCGTATTATTTCGTTGCGCTACACATCCCCCTGTGTCAGCGTTCACATTGCCTTGCGCTTCCCCTCGCGCATCAATGACGCCATGCAACGTCTCCACACCTTGCTTAAGCACTCACCCATATGCTTCTCGTGGGCATGCACCCTTGCAGCCCCCTCCAAGCCATGGCGTAACGCAAGGCATGTTATGCCAGCCATGTGCGAAGATCAAGGGTGTAACAGTCAGCCTCCCACCACTTTTCAAACCTCCAGTTCATTATCTGAGGTAGAAAAAAAATGCTGGGGGATGGTATTGAAAATCCGCGGAAGCACACCCGCGGAAGCACCCACGGAAGCACGCCCGCGGAGCACAAAAAAAAATGTGTATCCGCGGAAGCACGCCCGCGGAGAAAAAAAAAATGTGTTAAAGCTTGAAAATCCGCGGAAGCACGCCCGCGGAGGAAAAATTATTCAAGTCTGAAAATCCGCGGAAGCACACCCGCGGAGAAAAATTATTCAAATCTGAAAATCCGCGGAAGCACGACCGCGGAAGCACAACCGCGGAAGCACGTCCGCGGGCGAAAAAAATATTAAAACTTGAAAATCCGCGGAAGCACTCCCGCGGAGGAGAAATTATTCAAGTTTGAAAATCCGCGGAAGCACACCCGCGGAAGAAAAATTATTCAAATCTGAAAATCCGCGGAAGAACACCCGCGGAGGAAAAAATATTAAAACTTGAAAATCCGCGGAAGCACTCCCGCGGAAAAATTATTCAAGTTTGAAAATCCGCGGAAGCACACCCGCGGAAGAAAAATTATTCAAATCTGAAATCCGCGGAAGCACGTCCGCGGAAGCCCGCGGCACACCCGCGGAAGCACGTCCGCGGAGGAAAAAAATATTAAAGCTTGAAAATCCGCGGAAGCACTCCCGCGGAGGAAAAATTATTCAAGTTTGAAAATCCGCGGAAGCACACCCGCGGAAGAAAAATTATTCAAATCTGAAAATCCGCGGAAGCACGTCCGCGGAAGCATACCCGCGGAAGCACGTCCGCGGAAGCACACCCGCGGAAGCACGTCCGCGGAAGCACGCCCGCGGAGGCACGTCCGCGGAGGAAAAAAATATTAAAGCTTGAAAATCCGCGGAAGCACTCCCGCGGAGGAAAAATTATTCAAGTTTGAAAATCCCCGGAAGCACGCCCGCGGAGGAAAAAATATTAAGGCTTGAAAATTCGCGGAAACACCCCCGCGGAGAAAAAATTATTTAAGTTTAAAAATTCGCGGAAACACCCCCACGGAGGAAAAATTATTTAAGTTTGAAAAATCGCGGAAACACCCCCGCAGAGAAAAAATTGAAGTTTGAAATTTCGCGGAAACACCCCCGCGAAATAAAAATTGCAGTTTAAAATTTCGCGAAAACACCCCCGCGAAATAAAAATAAAGGTTTGAAATTTGCGGAAATACCCTCGCGAAATAAAAATTGCAGTTTGAAATTTCGCGGAAACACCCCGGCAAAATAAAAATAAAGTTTTGAAATTTTTTAGAAACACCCCCGGATTTTAAGTAAAGGTTTTGAAATTTTACACCAACACCCCCGCAATTTTTAAGTAAAAGGTTTGAAATTTTACACCAGCACCCCCGAAATTATAAAATGAAAATTCGAAAATTGCAGGCACGCCCCTGCACTTATTTAAATTTTTCCAAGAAAGCCCTTGGACTTTTCAAACGCTGCATGCAGCATGCAGCACCAACCCGTCGCCGGACCACACCACCTAGGCGCCCCCGGCGCCTCAGGAGCTCGCCCCCGAGCACCAGGGGACACGCTAGCTCGCCCGCACGTGC
The DNA here is from genome assembly GCA_013180625.2 of Boswellia sacra. Classification (NCBI taxonomy): domain Eukaryota; kingdom Viridiplantae; phylum Streptophyta; class Magnoliopsida; order Sapindales; family Burseraceae; genus Boswellia; species Boswellia sacra. Next base: position 273,775 of record SNVD02012572.1, on the reverse strand, counting down.
AAGAGGCGCAGCGACTCGCCCGCGTGTGCTGGGCACTGCGTGAGCTCGCCCGCTTGCGCTGGGCGCTGCGTGAGCTCGCCCGCGTGCGCTGGGCACTGCGGGAGCTCGCCCGCGTGCGCTGGGCGCTTGCGCTGGATGCTGCGCTCGACCGCGTGCGCTGGGCGCAGCAGGAGCTCCCACGCACACACAAGGGCTGCACACCCGAGCACACACGAACCCGCTCATTCCCGCGAGCCCGCTGCGCGCCCAGGGCAGCCCTCGCATGCATAGCAGCTCACCCAATCAAATTTCTTCCCTCCATCACACCCGAACACCCCTGAATTTCTTCTTCCAACACAACCGAATACACATGCATGTTTCTTCTTCTCTCATACATAAATTCGCAAAGGGAACATATGTGCAAGCATTGACATGTTCTCACGCAAGACAATAATAAACACAAAAATTTTAAGCCTAATCCATGCATTCTAAAGTGTATACACAAGTGAAAAGTACTTACTTGTGGCGGTTGGAAAATCCGGGTTCAGGTTGGAGAGTCCTGTTTGCTGGGGTCACTTGTACTGCTCGCCTCCCGGGTGCTCTCTCCTATTTTTGAGTAAACCCTACTCCCCAATACTTGTGTCTTATATAGAGCACCAACTTAGGGTTTAATAAATCACATATTTGGGCTGGCCCCCTGACGCATTTAATTTTTAGCCCAGAAATAACTAAATAGTCCCTACGTCGACCCATTGGTCAACTTGGGCCTGGGGGGACTACTGTTATGGCCATAATAATATTGGGCCTAATTGTCTCTAACACAGTAAGCCCATTACTGTGGTCCATTATCTGGGCCCATTATCTGGGTCCCACAATGACCCAGCCCAGCTCAATTATTTATGATACGGTAAGCCCATTACCGTATCCCACTATCTGGGCCCATTACAGTAAGCCCATTACTGTATCCCATTATCTGGGCCCATTACAGTAAGCCCATTACTGTATCCCATTAGCTGGGCCTATTACAGTAAGCCCATTACTGTATCCTACTATCCGGGCCCATACGGTAAGCCCATTACCGTATCCCATTACATGGGCCCATTACAGTAAGCCCATTACTGTAGCCCATCGTCTGGGCCTATTATCTGGGTTCCACAATGGCCCATTCCGACTCCTATATAAACCCTCCGGAACGTTGCTCAAGGTAAGTTGACAAATGCATACTTTTCTGAACTTACTCTCTCTCTCTAGATTTCCTTTACTTTTGAGAGCCTCTCTCTCTCTAGAGAATTCTCCCAGAAAATTTCGGAGTGCCGGACACTGACTTGAGCGTCGGAGGGTCACCGCCGGCACCACTGCCGGCACCCCTGACTGTTTTTCTTTGCTCACAGGACTGGACCCGACGTACCACCCGAGCTCCGACCCGCTTCCCGACCCGCGTCCCGGCCGTCCGGAAACCGTGCATCAACAGTATGGTTTCTACATTAGTATTGCTATCTAATACTGTGTTCCTTTACGTTTCCTAAATCCCATTTCCTGATTTCGATGAATTCCAATACAATGTAAAATGGTCAGTAGTTGTTCATTTATATTTTCAAAGTTTGAATTTGGAAACCAGGATTTTAAAGCCTATCTATCTCTCTAAGTATACTGTTCACGTTTTCTCTCCCTCTCCATTTTATTCGAATCATTAACTCCTCTCTCTATTTTCTCCATTTTTAGAATTTTAGAATTTTATTTTCAGAATTTTATTCTATGATACATTTCCAAACACATATTTTGCTTTTATTTCTAAAGTTTCGTTTTTATAATTCATTTCTAAACACATATTCTTAAAATCATTTTCTGAATTTTATTTTCAGAATTCATTATCAAGCACATATTCTTTATTCCAATTTAAATACCTCAAAACAACAAATACATTTTCTAAATCATTTTGAAAACAAAAACACAAAATTCATAAAAGAACATTGCCTAAATTTTCTATATGAACTCATTTGAGAATAATTTGCATTGTAATAAATCTTTCCAATAGCACTTCAAGAAATGTGGTAGCTCATTATGAAAAAAAAAAAATTTATTCTCATATCAGAGTAGAATACATGCAGTACACTTTATAAGATAGAATCTTTAAAGTAAATTATCGATTTGTTTTTACCAAAAAGGGAATAGTAAAGAAATAAAACATTCTCAAGATGTACTCAATTTTAATCAATAAATTGAAGCAACTTTTTTTCCTTCAAAAAATATTCTTCAATATTTGTTGATAATTTGTTTTAAATACAAGATAGAATCTTTAAAGGAAATCAGTGATTCGTTTTCAACAAAGTGGAAACTAGATAAAGAAAAAGCTCCCCGAAATTTTACTCATTTTTAATAATAAATTGAAACATCACTTAAGTTCCTTTAAGAAAAGATTCTTCTTTCTTCCATCCTCGTACTTTGTTGATCATCTGTTTAATTCAAAATATTTTTTTACCAAAAGGATTCTCCCAAGTAAAAATTTAAGAAGAAATTACATGCCTCTTCATCGTGAACAAATAATACTATTCTAGCCATACATATATATATATATATATACACGCGATTTACTTTCTTCTACAAACTTTTAGTTTTCAAAATCACCAGGTTTAAGGTTGATGTTGATCGAAACTCAAAAAATGTTCAAATACAAGCTTCTATGGATGGCTAAATTTTCTTCACATATAAACTTAACCGATATTGTTGTTAAAGAGAACTCGCTTCTATATAAGTACAAATGATACAATTTTTTTCTCGAAGTTCAAGTGTGTTACAAATATATCACGAACTCTAGTACATAAATGGAGAGCCAAATACTCCAAGAATGCTCAAAAGAACAAATGTATATATCAAAGCTGGCAAAAAAAAAAGGCACTAAAACTACCCATCAGGAAAAACGATCTCAGTTTCATGACAAAATAGGGCACGTTTCGACATCCCGGGCGCCGGAGAAATTTTGATCATGAAAGAGTAATCACCACCAAAAAAATAGTATTAGATGATTTGCATGCGCTGTTTAATAAATAAATGAAGATATCAGTTCAGTTCAACAAGTGATGGTGGTGGCAACTCCATTTCGTTCTTCATTGTAGGAGATGTACGGGTTCTTAACTCATTACATGCTAGTGAACAAAACCGAATGAGTTTATGATCCCAGGACGTCCAAGTGTACCCTGAATACATCTTACTTCAACTATGATGTATAGGTAAAATCATGAAATTCAAAGGTATTGAGCTTGTATTCTTTCTCTGTTCTCTTCCCACCATGTCTTTGCATGCACCTCTCCAAATCTTTCTCGGCTGTGCAAAAGCAGATGAAGAATGTCAAACAACTTTTGCTTGTGCAGCAAGCAAAAACTAAACAAAACTGATGTAAATAATCTTTTCTTCCAAACTTCCAAGAATGGTTCATGAAAAATTTACGAGGATGTGAATTTATATTACCTGAATCTGACACGCCGGAGCTCCCTAGTTCCATCAACTAATTGTCTGATGGTAATGTAAACTCCTGGTTCATCTTCCTCAACCCATTCTGTCTCAACCTCACTAGCATTGCTAACAGAAATAGAGGGCTCATCCCTAGATGAGGTTGTTGTCCGAGATGCTTCCATGGAAGATGCCTCACCTCTTGGACCCCCTGGACCATAACCACTTGAACCAGCAGTGTAATGCTGGCTGCTGCCTTGATCCATAGGATCAGATGGATAGTACCCTTTACTTCCAGAAGGTTTATAGTAGCTCCTTGGCACCCACTCTCTGTTCATCGATGAAGCCATTGGGCTCTCCCTTGCGGATCCCATCCTCGAGTAAGAGGATTCTCTCTGCAGCATTTGAGGAATAGAACTATTGAGTAATAAGGCCCCTCAATCAGTCAACATGCATGGAATAGAAATATAAATGATTTCAAGGTAACAATGTGCACAATGTTGCTAAATATATTATAATCTTCATAAACCAAATATAGTTGAAAAGCATTACTTATGTTTACTAGAATCAGTAGTTTTTAGCAACTGACACTCTATGAACCAATTGATTCCAACTCTCAATCTAGTCCTCTTATTTGAAGCAAATTTTAATGGATATTTAATATCAAGATGTCAAAGGTAAGAGGTGTTAGCAATAATAAAATTCTATATTGTAGAGTAATTTGCCTCCAGGGTATAGGATTTTGCGGTCTTTCAACTCTATATTCTGTGCCCTTCAGGCTTGAGAAAGAATAGCTCTTTTATAACTTAATCGAGAACAGGTTAAGCAAAGCCAAGCTTCAGACTGTTGTTACTTGGGGAAGGCATAAATGATTTTATGTTCAAATGTTCTGCTGCTTTTCAAAGAAAAAGAAATTGGGAACAATACAAAATGTGGAGCATTCTTTAAGTGAAATAACTCATGCGTACACAAGGTCAGTTGACAGAATCTCCTGGAAATGAGAAAAGAAAAGAAGTTACCTCATCCTCCGACCTTGGGGGAGTGTGAAGAGCTTGCCGGTTAAATCTCTGTACATTGTAAAGCTCCATGATACGATCGTAATTCTCTCCCCACCAGCGTTGTGCTTGCCATTTATTAAACATCTCTCGGCTTCAGATTTAAATGCCCCAGCAAATCAGTTTGTGCTTGTGCAGGGTGGTGGAAGAGGAAAAAAATTCTAAAGCTAATTGGAGACACTAAAATTTCTAAGGTCCAATTTCTTTCTTATCCTAACTGCATATGTAAAACACTTAGAAACATCCATTGGCCAAGTTCATTAAGACACCTTAAGCCATTAAACAGGACAATTAATCCAAATATCAATCTAATAATCTAAGTGTTTCCTATGAAAATTTTCACAATTAAATCACTTTTATGTTCAGATTGTGCACAATGTGTAATATAACCTGATAGTGAAGCTGCATTACCTGAAGCGAATTCGTTTTAGATCGTTTCCCCCGTTAGGAAGGGACACAAAAGTGATGTGAACACCGGGCTCCACTTGTGCCATCCATTCTTTGGACTCATCCTCATCATCTAGCACCACATCACAGACTGAGGCAGAGTCCCTTGCCCCAGGGGTCCGGTCACCAGCAAAGACTCCGGTAAATCTTGTGTCTGCTCTTGCAGTAGAATGGTGACCAGCACTGGTAAAGTCCCAAGCCGGTGTCGAACTCGAGCTTCCTCCTCCTAGATAGGGGTAAGGAACACCTTCTGAAGCCATGTCATAATCTGGATAAGGTCTCTGGCCTTTTTTGTAGCTGCTAGAACTCGTGCAGGGCTTGCATTGCCGATAAGCACCGGAGACTTTCAGTGCCATATCCTTGATCTGTATGTTATCGAGTTCAAAGTTCATTAGTTACTTGGAAAATTTTTAAGGTATCTGCATACTAAGTAAAAACTAAGTTTGTTGACCTTAATATATTTTGACAAACAAAAGAACAAGTGGTTATTAAGAGTTGAACAAAATTGAGGCGTAATCAACACAATAATTTTAGCTTTATTTATCTTGAATCCCAGTACAGTAAACATGACAAAGCTGCTTTATTTAAGATCAATAATTGCTATAAACAGTTTATTGAACATACAATCCTTGAAGTTCATGCTTAGCAAATCCTGATATGTCTTATGAGCATCGAATTCATTGTTCATGATGCATACGCGATGAATTGTACAGGAGGGAAATACTTCATTAAGGAGAAAAGTAAGTCCTTTCTAATAATTCTTTTTTTTATCTTGTCTTTTGATTTCAAATTTAAGTACTATGCATTTCAAGGATAAAATAAGAGTTTTATCATCAGATAAAAATTAAAAAGAAGTAGAATTATTTGGAAATCTTTCAAAAAAGTTATTTTATAAATTTATGTTACGTAGCCGCGCAGCATTAAATGCCCACAGAAACAATGTCTGATATGTTTCAGATATGCAGAACTTGAATATTTGCAAGTGCTGCGAATGGAATACCAATGAAACTGAAGCAACATGGTCTAGCAGATTACCCCTTTATCCGAAAGAGAAAAAACAAAAATTAAACAGAGAAGGAGAGAGAGAAACAAAGAAAGAATCTCAGTCAACACTTATGTTGCAAGAGCCTGAAAGGAATTTCTACTTTTCTGTTGCATCCAGAAACCTGCTTTAGCTGTATATAACTTGTACATCATTATTAGTATATATATGACTTTTCAATCACTATACAGCGACAAGAATTCAATGGTGGGTCAGGCAGAGGACATCTGGGTTTCTGTCTTTTTTAAAATAAAAAATAATCACCAGTTCTCTTTTCTAAAGATTTTATCCTTCCTAACCAGGATTTGTTTCCTGCGACGACCACTTGCCCCTATAAGTATCCTCTTCTACAATTAAAGGTTACATCTGAAAGATTTAAATGCAACCAACGACCCTTTATTTACTTCCCCACCTATAAGAGGGAATTGGCCTCGCCTGTGATTTTTAATACAATATTTGAGAATATTTAAGTTGTTCACTAATATAGCTATTGTGGGTCACGTGGGATTGTTTTAATGTCTATTCACACAAGACTCGATGAATGAACAAAAACACGCTAGGGAGGAGGCTAGCTAGGCAGGCTCATGCGCTCTCAAAGTAAATGGCATTGTCATAGCTCTCTTTTGACACTCTCCTAGTATGGTAGGGCTCAAATCCCAGTACCATAGCCCTGTATGGTAAATAGAAAGGCTATACTTTTTGGGTGAAGCCAACCCATCATCCTTCACACTCGGTCCCCTGAGTACTATACACCGCCCTGAAACCAGATTTTGCTGCCAAGTAGTGCATTGCTGTGCTATGAGATATTGGGAATTGTTACTGTATAGTACCTGTACCGGTGCCGGTCACAATAACCAATAACCATGAAACTAGCATATCCGATGGTCAAACTTAGTGCAAACCATAGCATGTGTAATGATTACGCAACAGAAATATATAGCAGCTAGTGGCAAGTTTGTTTATTATGCACGTGATAGAAATGGAATCAATGCAAACATCATGTCATCAACAGCGCAAATCAAAGGGTACACCAAAACAAAAATAGGCCGTGCCACACCTGAAACTTATTATTATGCCAAACTAGACTTACGAAAGAAGGATCAAAGATGAAGATAGAAGGAAGGAGGAGGAGAATGACATGAGTGGGCCCCATCATATCGGAGGGGTGTAATGGATTTATGATTTTGTTTGTTTTTACTGAAAAAGAAAGGCTTAGATAGACAGAAGATGAAAGAAAAGAACCTGCGCCGTCAGGCTTTTGACGGCTTCTTTTGTACTAGGCGTGCCACTCCCACGCGCTCCTTCGACTTCCTCTCCGTCATCCGCCATTTGTTTCGTACATGCTATACACGTAAACATTTTTCCCTCTCTTTTTCTTTTAATATTATTATTTTATTCCCACCCTTTGCTTCTCACCTGGACAAACACATCCAAAAACAAAAATAGTTAAAATAAAATCAATTTCTTTATTATTTATTTATAAAAACATTCTCCAGCTTTACATATCTCTAGCTTGTCTGGCAACAAGGAATAAAGAGAAAATAGCAGCTCAGGTAATGAGACCAAATCTACAACAAAGCATACGAAATGAAGATTTGCTTAGTGTGCATATTTTCTGTTCATGAATGTGGATTTTGGAAAAGACAAAAGGGAAAAAGCGAAAAGAGAGAACTCGGGATCAGAGAAGTGAAGACCAACTGACCAAGAAAAAAAAAATTTGTTTAAAACAGTCAATAATTGAAAGGAACAATATCGGGACACACAACTTGAAAGTGGTTTAAATTAACCGATACACACTACTCACTCTGATTTCCGAACTGCTTTGCTTTAATGTCCCTAATAAATAAGGAATCAAAATTTCCACAAAAAAAAACAAAAGAGTAAAGAAAATCAAAACACGGAAGCAAGCGAAGAGAAAGGAGAATCTTTTCTTTTTTAGGAAATAAAATTATTTTTTTGATTATAATGTTGGAATATTGTGGCTGAGGATGATGACGATCGACCAATCGACGGGGGTGTCGAGAAATGAAAACAATAGATGGAAAGACAAAGAGACAAGAGAGAACAATAAGAAGAGCAGCGTAGCAGAGACGATAATGGAATCAATTAATAATCTCTCTCTGTCTCTCACATTGATATTTGTTTCACTGCAAAAACACTGGCGCATCATTATTGTTTGAAAACGACTTACCCAAAGCAAAAGAAACCACAGCTTTCTTTTTGGTTTATTTTATGGCTCTCTCCTCTTAGCTGTCTCCTCCTCCTCCTCCTGCTTCCTTCCACAAAAACAAACCAATCCCGACGCGTCCTTCCTTATCACATACTCCTCACTCGCTGCGCACCACTCCGCACTTTACACAATCTGCAAAAGAATTCCAAATTTTCAATGTTAACAAGATCTGAAAATTCAAATGAAGAGAAATCAAAGATGTTTTTATATGTATATGCTCTGCTTTGTTGCTCAGAAGTGAAGCAAAACAGCAAAACACTCACCTTTACTCCTTTCTTCAGAGAATATCAGAATGAGGATTGATAATACATTAATTCTTGCTCTTTCCAGCTTGCAATCCCTTCAATTTCGCTCAAAACGATTTCGCATTGAAAGGAGAAAAAAAAACACGGCAAAGCGGACAAGACAAGAGCTGGCGATATATCGGCTTCGAATCAGAAACGGTTCGGGGAAAAAAAATGAAAAAGGAAAGTTTCGGATGTACAGCTCCGGGTTTTACGTTACAAGAAGGGAAAGAGCAGGTGGGGATTCTTGTATTTATATACCAGAGTGGGATTTGACGCCGTCAGTTATAGCCGTTAAGTGACGGAAAATGTGTGCCTGTGTGAGAGACTTGTTTTGTGTAGACGTGAACAGAAACCGTTTGTTTGAGGAGGGATGATTTTTTTGAAGCATATTAAAAAATTTGGTCCTGATCAGTGAGGACATGTGGGGCATACATGTCAGTGATGGAAGGGAGGGATCTCTTACGTGTATCGGAAGTAGGGTACGTGGCAGTTGAAGACTGGTTGGAGATGTTAAAGAGGCTGATGAAAGGCTAGGATTTGATCATCGGATATTTTTTTATATGTTGGAACAATCACATCAGCGTTTTGTAGTTTTGTGTTTGAGGGTAGGTCGGAAAATTAGATAAATGTTCTCAAAACAACAAAATAAAAATAAATAATTAAATGTATTAATACATCTAAAAATATAAAACATTTCCTAACCTATTTCATTTATGTATATAAAATAATTATTTGCAGATAATTATCGATTAACTTCTCCTGTAACATCCATTACCTCGTAAAAGCTAATCGGATATTTTAATCGGAATGTATTTTATTCATACATTGAAAAATTATGATAAATATAATATAAAAAACGAGAGTTTATATTGAATATAATAAAATCGAGATGCCATAATTCACATTATCAAATAATCTAATTGTTAGAAAGAAGCAATTATTTCATATTTTTATTGTATGTGTACTGATTCCATAATACATGCATTATTTATAAACAATCAGGTGTGAGGATGGTTGAATTCGTGTCAAAAAATTCTTTATCTTTTTTAAGAGTGTCTCGATGTACATCCTTCAAACCATCAATGTATAAATAACTACAGACATCCATGCATAATACGTATAAACTCTTGCTTAATTACTAAGTAAGGTCATGTTAAACCCATGATTTAGAAACCCTTAATGCCAATTAAAAGATTAGAGGAAAAGATTGATTGTACTATGTTTTTAATCTATTGTGCACAGATCGGTGAAAGTTGGCAAACATGATTTATTGTATTTATATAGAATTTGGAATGCAATTAAGAATTGTTTGAATAAAAGTAAATTATTCAACAATATATAATTCTGAAATAATATCAATTCAAACCTTTATTTATAAAGGTAATTATGATTAATTTTCTTAAGAGTTTCAAATATTTAACACTTGTCTTTGAGCATTTGATAAAAAAACTTGAAATATGGTGTGATAAATTCAAATTTATTATATAAAGAAGTTCATATTATTTGTTAATAGTATAAAGATTTATCTAGAAGTCAAATTTCTATTTATTACTAAACATTTGACACATTTTAAACAACTATTATTATAAATACCTTAATAAAATATTATTAAAAAAAGGAGTTAATAAAATTATGAGTTAATGAATTATTTTGTTGATATTTACTTAAGATTTTTAATATTAGATATGATATTTATACGACGAATAATGTTACATATATAATCAATTTTATCATATCTAATGTAATATAATTTGATTAGACGAGTGGTAATCTCATTTTTTTATATTTTTTAATTTATCGTTCATTTTTATTTATTTAACAATATTACGTTGTATATAATTAATTGTATAGTTTGATTTAATGCACACTTACAAGACCTTTTACTTAGAAGTAGAATTATTACTCAAATTAAAAAAATGATAAGTCTTCGAGGAGAAGAGATGTGCAAGCAAGAAAAGAATTGGCCCATGTGCCTGTAGTAAATCGAAGCAAATGAAGTACCAAAAAATAAAGAAAAAAATTAGTCAAAGTACATTTGATTTGACCACTATTGCACGGTGAGTTTATACTTTATAAATATTTATAATTATATAAATATGTGAATTTTGATTTCGTATCCAAGGAGCCAAAAAATTGCACAAGTACAACCGTAGAGAGAGTTTAGTCCAATCAGAGTGAAAGAACTGTCACTGTTTGATATCCAAATTGGAAAATAACAAGATCTTCAATCTTGTCAAACCGTAACAAAAAGCCCAGTTCGTTGCGGATATGTATTTGTCTCATTACCCAACACACTTTGTTAAACTTGTTTTTATTTTAATTTTATTGTTACTGTTTTGTTGGTCAGAGACAGTGTAGTACGGCGGTAGACATTTGGCTACAGAGACTAACCGGCTGTGAGCGGTGACTAAACGTCTCGGGGGGCTTGGCAGGTCACTTTTATCAATTGAAATTGTTACTGGCCATTGTCGGTTGTCAGCAGTTGTGGCGTTGTGGGCAAGGGCAAGTAATGTGCTTTAACTTTAACCCCACTGCGTTTGTCCTTAGCTTTATTCCTGGGGCTAACCCCTCTTTAAGCAAAGAATGCTTGGAACAGAGGGACAACAAAACAAACTAAAAATCTCTCTCTTTCCTTACCAAACAGTCTTTCTTTTTCAAATAATATTATATAGTATTACGCATGTAACCTGATCATATAACCATTTCATTCTCATCCAAATTATACAAATGAAATGGGTATGGCATGATTTTATTAAATGTTAAATTCACAATATTACATATACAATCATTTTATCAAACACAAGTTCTCCATTTTGATTTGGCCTAATATTGTTAATAGATTGTTACTTTGTCATTTTGATCAACCCTAATATTATAATAGAGTAGTGTTAGATTTACTACTTTCATACAATTTAAACTCTATAATATGATGTAGTAGTATCCATAATAAAAATTCATTAGAAGATTTTCAAACTCTATAACTTGATATAATAATCTATACGATAAAAACTCACTGGAAGAGGAAAAAAACAAAAAATTACATCTTTAATAGAATTTTATCATGTAGACTATCACATCATATTTGTAGAGTTTGTGCTATATAAAAGTTATAAAATATAGCATTACTTATTATAGTATCACATCAGATAACATATAAATATAAAAGATTCATATATTAGATTGTATTCAAATAGTTGTATAAGTTGATTATATATTTAATATTATTGGGTTTTTTTAAGGTACAGGATTTGATTTCTTAGTATTAAAAAAGATGGATGCCACGTGGCATGATTTGGAAAGCCAAGCTTTAGATAAAGAGGTTCTGAGAAGATCTTCTTAAGCAAGAAAAGCATAGTCAAGGTCCAAAGCCGTTTGCTTCCTTCTCTCTATCACTTCCCATAAGTTTGGTTTTGGAAGCAAATTCAAAAATCCGTTACTTTAATTGCAACTTTCACTTGTGCTTTATGTGTATAAAGAATGGAAGACACATCCGTTAGAGGCCATTGCTCGCTTGTTGCGTTCATGAATCATAACCATAACTACTATATCAATCATCTTTGGATTTTGATTTTTGTTCAATTTTTGGTTATTAATTAACTTCAAACTAGAGAGGGGACTAGTTAAGGGAACGTTTGGTTTTTGAAGTAAGAAAATTGCTATTTGTTGGGTTTGAAAAGTGATTATAAAGCAAATTCAGAGATCCATTCTAAAGTTAGATCTAAATCTAAATCCTAAGTCTTTCCCTGTTTCCGATGTGTTGATTACTTTGATTACATGTTTCTTTTGATTTCTTGTTTGTTTCAGATAAAAACATTACTTACCCATCTATTGTTAAAAGAAGAGAACCCAAGTGGAGTATTTTAAACAATATAAACTTTTAAGCCTCCCCGTACACATCTTGATTACGTTTTTACATGCTAGCTAGCACAATGTCCCAAAGGACAAGTACCACGTTGGAACTAGCTTTCAAATTGCTTATCACTATCCATGGGACATGGTAAAATAAAGCCGTGTGATGATTTCTCACATATCATATTGTTTTTGGAATTGACTGTTTTATAAGATAAGAAGTTTCAAGTATTGCTTCTCTGTTTATCAAGAATCTCATCGTTACTTCACTCGGAGTGGAGCTAGGATTTGATAGTTGAGGCTGACAGTGAGTAATATAAAAGTTACATATTTAAAAAATAAAATTTTCTAGGCCTTTTTTTGCCATAATAATAGTGTTAGTGTAGTTTTACCCTCGAGGAAGGGAGTCTTAGATACTTCTGTTATATCATGTCAGTTGTGTATCCGACTAATTAGAGTAGAGGTAAATGAAAATACGATACTGTTTATATAACTGTTTATGGTACTGTATCCACTTACCTCTTCTCTAATTAGTTAGCTGCACCATGTCAGTGGTAGAGCGAAGGTATCAAAGACTCTTTCCTTGAGGAGGGACAATTACCCTCCTTAATTTTTAAAAATAAAAAAAAGGCACTTCAGTGTTTTATAGTTTTCAAATTTGTCCAAAATAAAAGCTAATTTATTCACACTTCTCTCTTTTAACAATCAAAATTTCAAAAGGCAAAACTTAATAATTTATTCTTTTAATTATTAATCACTTTATTCACGGTTCATCTAATCTATATTAATATTAATTTCGTGTTTGTTGGTACAGACATTAGTGTTTTTTTTCTTTTGGATTTTGTATCCTTAAATATTTCAATCTATACACAGGATGTTTTGATAAAGTTTTTGGTTTTAATAAAAAAATTTCGTGAAAATTCATCTACAAAATCAAATAAAGATCAATGGCTAAATGATATTATAGTTTGATGAATAACCATAAATTCTTTTTCGTATGATACTTAAAAAAAATTTGAAGTCAATTTTAATATATTAAAACTTATTATTTTTCTAAAAAATTTAAAATTTTAATTGATGGAACTTGCCCCCTAGATAGATTTTCTAGATCCGACTATGTTTCCCATGTATTTAAGAGTTATGGTCGAGGCTTACCCAATTCTTGTGGAAGAAGCACTTTTATTATGCATTTCAAAATAAATCTTCTCCTAAAAATTAATATTAAATTTCTTTTTGAAGAATATATTAGAAAATTGTGTTATTTATCAAAATAAAAAAAAAACACACACCCCGACAAGGTTTCAATCCAAATGAATCCGTACAATTTTGAAAACTCACCAGTCACCACCAACCTCAAACACATAACGGTCAAATGTTAAAAAGATAACAGTCAAGGGCAAAAAAGTCTTTCAACATAACGACATCAGATAAAAGCCAAAAACAAATTTTGTTAACTTCTGCACACAAACATTTGTTTCTATTTTTCTTGCCGCATCACTTCTTCGCCTTCTATGTTTCCATCATTTTCTTTAACAAGGAGGATTCTGCGTGCAACGGTTGCAGAGGCGGCAGTGCCTTTTGGGTGTGCGTTATTCTTGAATTTGATGAATGTCGAAGATAACAATAGGGGGCCGTCGATCGCTGGATGTGAAGCGGCGGGGTGGCGGCGTAATTGCCGCGGTTCTACTGCGAATTCGGCGGTGGCTCAGGCTCTTGTTCTGGTTTGTTAATATTTGGATATTTAATTTCGTTTGATTTATAATAGTAACTTCTTTTTTATTTTTATTTTCTTGAAAGAATTTGGGACAGGAAAATTTTTCAGTTAGAAATTTTCAGGAATATTTAATTTCGTTTGATTTTTTTTTTTTTAATGTTGGAAAGCCATCTGTTGAAATTTGAAGTTAATTTAGAAATATGTTAGATTTAAAATTCTTAGGATTTTTTAAATTTAAATTAGGGATTATATTAAAATTATTGAAATGGATCTTTAATTGATATAAAGGTTAAGGTTGGTATTTTAACTGGTCAAAGTTGGTCAATATTGCTGACGTCAACGGATGGGGCTAATAGTAGTTTTTTCACAATTGCAGACATTGACGTTTGACATTTTTTACCCAAAATTTGGCGTGTTGGATACTTCTTCACTATATTTTATTCCAATAATTGTCCGAATTCCCAAGAGGTTTGTTTCAGCAAACACGAATGGCACTCATTTTGACATAAAATTTTGCTAACGGATTTTCTTATTGTTTATTTTCTGGGCTTCGTGGATTTAGATTTTGGAAGAATATTCAATTTATGACTTCCTATATATGATATCAAATATCGAAATTTTTATGTATATAGTTGTATTTTTTGTTTTTTTAGTAAACATGACTATTGCAAAAAAAATTAAATAATAAGAATTAAGTATATAATAATAAATTTGAAATAAAATTTGGAGCAATTTTTATGTATGTTTTTGCAAATAGAGCTCAAAGGACAATGAGACCCAATCAAGGATGCAGCCACTTAATCGCGACTCCTGGGCCCAAGTTTTGTTTTTTTTTTTTTAAAATCAAGTTCAAAGTGCTAAGTTGCTTGGAGAATGAATTAATTATAATTATATTGCTAATTGATAATGAGATCAATATTTTATCATCTAATATTTTGTTAATTAGACATATCGAGATTTTTTTTCTCATGATAAAAATTTGCATTGCAATTTCTAATTTGTTACAGTTTCGAGAGTATTGTATTGTTTTGGTTTAAAAAGTGAAACTTATGAAATTGGAGTATGAGGTTTGTGGCTTCGTAAAATGTTAAAATAATTGAAAAAAAAATGAATCTAATATATTAATGAGATTTATGCATTTATGTATGAAAAGTGATAACTCCTTTGATTTGATACGATAAAGAAATAATAAATATTTGAAAACAATTTGATGATACTTGTGATGTTGTCATGAAAATCAAAAAAATATTTTTCTAAATTTTCCTGTAAAACCTAACTTTTTATCCCCTTAAAATGTCAAAATATACTTGAGTTGTCCCATCATAATATATGATTTCTCCAGAACAAACCTCATACGAAATTTTCTAGTCACCGATTGAAAATGTTGTCAGAAACCGAAGACTTTTTAGCTCTGTTCTTTCTTATTTTCAAATCCTGTTTTTTGTACTGCACATTTTTCAATGCAATTTATATTCAATATCAATCACATATTCTTTTCAAAATTCAAAATAATTCAAAATCAACCACATATTCCTAAATTCAATTGAAAACAAAAATACTATATTTATAAAAGAACACACCCTTTACAACCCAATGACAACATAAATCCCCCTCTTGAATTTTAATAATGATTTTCCGTGGATTATGCATAGATGAAGGCATCTCACTGTTTTTGTATAAGACTGTTTCAATTTTGTGTGAAGTTTTGGAGCTTTAGAAAAGCTTAGAGCTTCTTTGTATGTTTTTAAAATTTCGTTTTCTGAAAACGTTTATTTATTAATGTATTTAAATCAATATCTATCATATCTCATTTCTAAAATTCAAAAAAAATTAAAACCAATAACACATGTTTTCTAAATTTTGAAAACAAAAACTTAAAACATAGAAACAAACAATACCTTTCTGGGAAATTTATAGAGGCTAAACAATATCTTTGATCTCAAGATTTTAAAAATTAACACTTTAACCCTTATGATTGATGTTAATTGCAACTTAGTTTTAGGATATTAATGTTAATTTCATAAAATATAAAGATCAAAGTTAGTTTTAAAAACGTTTGGGTATAAGTATTTTGTCCATACCTTAAGGGCTATTAGGCTAAGGTGTATGGAGACTAATTTTAGTTTAAAAATCTAACTACTTAGGATAGTACACTTAAACCTTAAAAGAGTTAATTGAGCATTTCTAAACAAAATAGTGGTAATGAAGGATAACCCATCATTTTAGTAGTATGATCAAACATATATGTACATTTTTAAATCTGTTTGTTGTCATATAATATGTAAAATCTTTACTAAATGTTCATAATTAAGGTCATGGCTAGATTGAATTAGTTTATATGTGATAAATTTTGACAAAAAATCAATTTTCATATTCATTCCAAATCTCAAGTGCAAATTTAAGACCAATATACCAATATAATAATTTAGGTAAGAAAAATCAAGCATTATGATTTCTTTTTTAGTTTGCAAGCTCTTTGCCTTCATCCCTCACTAAGTTTCAAATTAGAGGCAGAGGGTTCCTATGACATGTTATTTTGCTTGGGAAAGAAGAATGTCTTGATGCTTAAAAGGGCTGAGTCCGCCTGAAATTAAAAAAAAAAAAAAAAAGAGAGGCTTTTTAAGATTTTTTGACCCAAAAACGTGCAATTCAATAATATTTTAAGTGGAATAACTTTCGCAAGTGGAATAACTTTCGCAATCCTTGGAAATATAGTTTACTGATAAGTAATTCGACTCATTCACATTTAGATCATGAATATTAGAATCCATATTATGCTATGAGACATTGTTTTTAGTAATTCGAATTGAAGAGTGATATAAAATCGACCTATTTCTGACATCATATTGATATTCAGTGCATTCATCGAATTAAAAGCTCCAACTCCATAATCGTGTTTGACAAAAACAAATGATATTTAATATATGGGTATGATTACGAAAATTCAGTTATAATATCGAAACTTCAAGACTTGAGTTTTACGATCTTAAATTAACTTATCTTAGTGTTAATCAAATAATTTACCCAAAATGTTAAATTCTAAATATAATTGAATGCCAATGAAACACTTAACCAATATAGAAAACCCACACTTTTTTACTAGTTTCACAAAAGTTTGTAATAAATTGATTGAGACTCAGAACTTGCTAATTTTTCTAACCATAACATTTTTTTTAGTTACCATTCTCCCTACCATAAGAGAAAAATAACAGAGACAGAGAATAATTGTTTATATTGATAATCTAATCTAATATATTTTAAAGTGTTTAGTGATAGCCATTCTTTCGCTTTTTTTTTTTTTTTAAAAAAAGAGGAAATAAATCCAAATATTTGGAAAGTGGACCATGGTTAATGATATCCAAACTTTGGCAGCCTCTTTGATTGTAGATCAAAATAGCATAGCCAATGCAAGCATTGTCAGTCTGTACATGGTCGAGTAACAAGCAAAAGTTACAAGCCTTGTCGACTCACCTATGGCAGAACAAATGAATAGAGGCAGCAAGCAAGCAATAAGCATTCGTTAACCCATTTCAGCAAAGCAAAGAAGCAAAGGCAAAAGCAAACATTATTTAGCCCAGTTGAAGCCTAGTAAAAAGTAGATTTTTGAATAGTCTAATTCCAAACAACAAATTTAACTAGATTACATATACGCGCGTATGAAAAAAGAATAGTGTTACATTTACGATCTTTATACAATCTAAATTCCGCAACCTAATATGTTAGTTTATACGATAAAAATTCATCGAAAGAAGAAAAAAAATAAGAGAAGTTACATCTCTAATAAAATTTTGTCATATAGGCTATCACATTGTAAAATTTAGATTATATGTATATTATAAATATAGTATTCATGTTTCTATAATACAAAGCCTATTCCCCTTTGCTTAATAATTAAAGAGTTGATTATTCGTTATCGAAGTGGTTTTGCCCCCAACACAACCAATCTTCTATAGTATTAATTATGGCGAGGGAGAAGGAAGAGATTAACATTAATTTTAATCTTATATGTAATGATTATCATCCTTTCTAAGTGTTAATTTAATAGAGTCATCATTGACAGTAAGAGGTTTCAAATGATTTTCAATAACACTCCTTCCTTTTCAATAGTGATTTTCCACATCAAATTTTCTAAGGAGTTTAATGATATTTTTAAAAAACTTGGGGGGTTAAAAGAATTCCCCAATATTCTCCAAAAGGTAACGGATTGTAAAAATTTATTTTTTCCCGAAAAGAAAAAATTTAAAATGTGAAAACCCGTCAAGGGGGGCAGATACTCCCATTCAAATTAGGCAATAATCAATCATGATCCTCCACGTGTCACTCTCTTCTCTAGTACACTTGCTTTTAATTATTTATATTTTTAAACATTACGTGGGATCTCTCACTTGCGTCAGTCAAAATCTCACCTTAAATCTGCCGTCCCCCTGATCGTTTCTCTCTTAACGACGTCGTGTTGTTTTCTCAACTCTTCTCTTTCCCCACCGATTGCCGCTCACCAGACAGAAATCATCACCAATCACACAACCGTGTTGTATGCTCTGCTCTGTAGATTACTGTTCAGTCTCTCTCTTCGCAAACGAATCATCTTTAAAATAAAATAAATAACGTATATATTCTTCTTCGCCTAAAACGTTTTTATTTTTATTTTTATTTTTTATATTCTCTCAATTTCGTTTCACACACACTCTCTCTTCGTGGAGTCAATCGCAATGTGGAATTTGAAATTCTGGTTTTGATGAAGTTATGAGAATTTTGTTGCTGTAAATGAGAATTGGAATTGGAAATCGAATTCAAATTGGAAAAACGGATTCACCGTTTTTGCGATTCTGATACCGAAGATGAGCGATCAAGTTACTTAGTAGAGACTGATCTCGCGGAATCAAGGATTGAATTGTAATCTCCAGATTCTGCGAGATTTGTTTGTTTTATAATTTTTTTTTTCATTTTTTAGGACGGTTTTTTACTTTTAGAGAGTGAATTTTTGTGACAATGGCATCAAAAGTGGTGTACGAAGGATGGATGGTGAGGTATGGGAGGAGGAAGATCGGGAGATCTTTCATTCATATGAGGTATTTCGTGCTGGAGTCTCGGCTTCTGGCTTACTACAAGAAGAAGCCTCAAGATAATCAGGTTAGAAACGGAAATATTTTCACTGTTTTTCTTTAGATTGTGAATTTGCTTCTGTTTATTTGGTTGAAATTTTAGAAAGTGATTCGGAAAGTCGGATTCGCTTTTGTACACGGTTAGAGGCAGAAATCTTTTTTTAGGGTGTTTTAGTTGTGTTTTTGGGAATATGCTTTTAGCAAAAGTGGAAGTGTCTTGTTTGGCAAAGATAACTGTTATATTAGGCATTTTATTTTATTTTATTTTTCGAAACTTTATTGAAAAGAGAATTGGATTGTTTTGACTTAGCAGTTTTTACAATGTACTATTGTAATTGTTGCAATACATGCTTGGATCTTAATTTCCTTTTTAAGAAATGAAAAATTGAGTCTAAAGTTTTTGTTTATGCTAAATTAGGTTCCCATCAAGACCTTGTTAATAGATGGAAATTGTCGGGTGGAGGATCGAGGCTTGAAGACACACCATGGACATGTGAGCTGTTATTTTTCATTTATCTACATACACTTTATATTTTAGTAGAGATTCTAGATGAACTACCATGTGGGAATGGCTTGAACATCATTTGGAAAATGTGTGCATTGGTGCATCTGCTATAAATTTTGGAACTGAATTGCCATTCGGAAATTAGATGGCTAAAATAACAAGTAAGGTTGAATTTTTTATTATTGGTGGTGTCATATTGTAAAACAGATGAAAATTGCATTTATTAGAGGTCTGTGCAAAGTTCTTTTGTTGCCTGATGTGATGACCTTCATAAAGAAATTAAAAGAAAGAATTAGAATCTCATTTTTTGGTTCCTAAGAATTGTTTGACTTTATAGTTCTTCCTCAATTGGGTGCTTTGGTAATCTTGTGATCAATTGTTTCTCCTAGAATTATTCCTTTGGAGTCACATTTGTGTCTCTAAGTGGGGTTTATGGTTATATGTAATATTGCTAACTCATACACAAGCTTATGTTTTAACCCTAGGACTACAAACTTATCCCATTTTAAGCAGCAAAACATGTTACAAACTTATCCCATTTTAGGTAGCAAAAAATGTTTTAACTCAATGCAAGACAATTGGAGTTACAACATTCGATATTCAACATATGATTTCTACGTTCAAAACATATGCAAACATGATGTTAATGTGCTGAAACATAATTTTGCCACAAAATGATCGAAAATCTTGCGGAAGCAATTCATGCATGTTAGGGCTTTTTGGCAACTAGCTCAATTTTGTGCAAATATATGATGAATAACAGTTTATCAGTTCAATAGGAAGTTTATCAGACATCTTCCGCTGACTTGCACTGATAGACCCCTATTGTATTGAAATAGGTGTCCATCTTTTTACTCCGGATAGGCGGTCGGGTCATTTCTTGATGAACATGATCTGCCATAATCTCTTTGATTCCTTCATTGATGTGCCAGAACAAAGATAGATTTGGTAGGAAAGTGGAAGATACTTTTTTGTATATGAGAATCAAAAGGAGTGGGAAAGCAGCAGTCAAATGCCCACTAGTATGCTTATGTTCCAAGACAATGCCTACGTTAATTCACTATTTTGTAATTTAAAAGTGAATAAATGACACAGTATTTTATGATGCATGAAACATTTAAAAGCAACATTTTTCTAGAACATGAGCTGGGTTTTCAATTTAAAACCATAACATCCATATTGTATTACCTACTCAAACATAACTTATGCTAATTTGAGCAAATATTTGTCTCTTATTACCTCTTCTAGTAGCCTCTAACCATCAAGAATTGAACACTTGTAATGAAGCTTATCTATTATGATAGTAGGGGATTTTCATTTGGGAAGATGAAAGTGATAGGAATATACACTCTCCTCCCTTGCTTGTCTATATTATCATGTATCCTAAAAAGTGACATGTGTTCTCATGCCTGACCAAGTATTGCAGAATCGCACACTTGTTACCATGTTTCCTTAATCTTTAATGTCATACCCTGTGTTCACCAAGCTCCTTTAGTATGGTTCTAAGGTGTTTGACATGCAAGCTACCTTAATCAGTAAACTGCGCATATACTACTCATTTATGGGTGACAATGCAAGGAAATTGGCTAGGCTACTCTTAATTGTTTTTCTTGAAATGGTTAGGCCCTTTTCCTTTTACAAGGAATTCAGAGCTTAACACATGCAATGCATAATTGTGTGCTTATTTTAAAATTGATGCAAATTGTTTTACAAATATTGTATTTTAGGGAGTCAGAAATATTAAGTGAAACTATATTGTTCAATTTGTTGGTTGTTTCGGTCATCTTTTTTACAATTTCTAAGATGAAATTATAATATCAATAAATATTATTTTACCATCATTCTTCTGACTCATTTTCTTCTATGTATTTTGCAGATGGTATATGTTTTGTCTGTTTACAACAAGAAAGAAAAGTACCATCGAATCACAGTGAGTGGTCTTTTCTTCCAGAAACAGAAACTGAGATTATTTTCTTGAATGCTTGACTTTAATGCAAGAACAATCTCACTCATATGCGCGCGCGCGCACGCACACACACATGTATATATATGCTAGTTGAGCACTTTTTCTGGAACCCTTATTGTCCTAGTTTCAACAAGTTAGCCTTACGATAGTTGGATAAGTAAATGATAGCATTAGTGATTTGCGTTGGGACATGCAGGTAAATAAACTTCAACTTGGGATTTGGAACAATATTTTAGCAGGTCTTTAATTACCTCACCTTTAATTGCATGTTCTCTACTTAAAACTACGAAGAACAACTTGAGGAGCCACCAAAAAGTGTGTGTAAGAGAGTGAAATTAATGATTCCAGTGAGGATGATCTTAAGACTGAATTCAATAATGGTAAACATGAGGATCATTCTAAAGTTGACACCATTGAACCATATTAAAATAATGATAAAATTGATTTTGAAGGTTTACAGTTTTATTTGCATTCTTCTGCTCGCAAGAGGAACTGTACATGCATGTAAATTAACTTATGGTTCGATGATTAATGTATCAGACATGTCCTAATTGAAGTACTTCAAGCCTCCTATGTATTCTTTTTTGGTTTTTCAGATTATTCACCAAAACCAAAGCAAAATAATGCAACACAAAAACTTTATTCACCTTCACCTCAGCTAGTTGGTTGCTGTGCAGATAATTGGATCAACTTTATTTATGTTCACCTAAGCTAGTAGATTTTGTTATTTTGGGAGCTGCATTTTTTTTTAAAAAGCCAACTCGCCAAGAGTCAAGTTAGTTGCAGGGGGATTATAACACTGCAACATATATATTCTAGGGATTTAATTATATTTCCTATATTTCTTAGGATTTCTGCCTTATTTTTATTTATTTAGTAGAGTTGGACTAGGATAGCATATTTTTGTTCTATTTTAATCTTCTTTTAGGATTTTACTTGCTTTTTGGCATTTAGTGTCGTTTTTCTTTCCTAGGTGGCCTTGGCAGTTTTGTTTTTTGAGGCTTGATTATGATTTGATGACAAGAATAAAGATTCCATTTCCCTAAAATTTCTTTCGGATTTTTCTCCCTTTTCTTCTATAATTTTCTCCCTCAGCATGGTTTGCGATGCTCATCAAAGATGGTATGTCATTTACAATTTGCGAGTCATACTGATAGGCGGGGAAATAATTGAGCTTTAACATGTGGACATAGACTTCTTGAATTCTTATTCATAGTTCTGGCACTATCAGAGTAACTACAATCTTGGTTGCATTTTGGCATTTAATCATTGAGTTAATTATACTGTGGTCACCTGAACTTTTCATAGCTTGAGGACTGTAGTTGTAAGGGAATTCTTTGTCAAATCATATCTGTGTGCACGCTGTTTGTTTTTATAGTGTTGGGTACTGCTAATTAACTTCTATACCTTGATTGTATTTAGTGTCCTGATGTTGTTAGGTTTAAGCTTGCTCTAATATTTTACTTGGCCAGTTTGTTTTCTGTAGTAAGATTTTACTAACTCCTGGCTTCTAAAGTGATGTGTGAAGTTCTTGGTTGAGAAAAAGTAATTGATGTGGGCTGTGTTCTTACAGATGGCAGCATTCAATATCCAAGAGGCATTAATCTGGAAGGAAAAAATTGAGTTTGTTATTGATCAGGTATTCACTACATGCCGTAGTCCTTCCTCCTCTGCTGTGGTTTGCATTTAAAACTTGAACATTAGGGTAATGCTGAAGCTGCATCCTTGTTTTAGATTTTGCTTGTGAAGTTGTTTCCATCCCACTGGTTTTTATCACTTTCAGGGTCCGCATACTCTTGTCATCTTATCGACGTATAACACTTCTGTGATTTTATGAACTGTTTTTTGGGCTCTACATATCTATCTAAATTGTTCAAATGCGCTGTATGGCTTGATGCATATGATACTTATTACATATTATTATGTGCAGCATCAAGACTCACAAGTTGCAAATGGTAATAAATATGTTTCTTTTGAGTATAAATCTGGGATGGATAATGGGAGGACTGCTTCTTCCTCGGACCATGAAAGCCAGTAAGTTCCTATTTCTTCATTGTGCTGTCTATAATTAAGTTGAAACTGGTGAATATGCTCTATATATTACTGAGTTTTAGTATATATGTGTGTGTAAACAGCTTTTTTTGCTTATTTTCTAAGTTTGATTTTGTCCATCGCTAAACATTTCATAGTATTGACACACTGACTTGATATTCCTATTGACAGCTGGGTCTCCTTTTTTTTTTTTTTCTGTTAAATTCCAGCGGAAACTAATTTCAAAACGTTGCTTGATATTTGATCTACTGCTTTTGCTCTAATTGCTTGGTCACTGATAGTGCCCCATCTTCAACTCAGCAGCAGGGGCACGTTCTTAGCTCTTAGTCAACGTAGGGCCCATTGCTTGTCTTGGTTTGATTTGATAGGGTTTCAATTAGGTCCTTACTTACAAGGGCTTTGACACAATTGATCCTCCAACTTGGCGGACAAGATTTTATGTGAACTTTGATGGGGTTGTTGCACTAGTTAGTTCTGACACGCGTTCAAATCATAGCCTGTTGTCTCTACTTTGCAGCTGTTGTTGGCTCAGCTTGCCTCACAGTTTAATGATGGTCACCTTGCTGAAGCTTTGAAACCTGGTTATGTTAGCATGGCTACAAGCAGAGAGGCTACATGCTCTTCATTAGTGGCGAAAATCTGGCTTCAAGCAAGGATTATGGGGACCTTGGACCCTCACAAAGACAATCTTATCAAGAACTAGACAAGTGCTAACATAAATTTACTTATGTCGTAGCCTGAAATTCTTTTTTTTTTTTTTTTTTTCATCACAGTTCTAGGACCATAATAGGCTTTCTCCTTCTCCAATTGTCAAGAGAAGTTTTCTGCTCCAATCACCGGAATTTTGCTTGTAAGAAACAAAGGAAGGAGGAATCCTCTTTCTTATTGCTCTGCTACATGAGCATGGAAAGATTAGATCTAAAGTTTGTTACGGAGGGCAAAAAGAGGTCACTAAGAGTTTTTGGATGAACAGTTGAACTGAAGACTGCGGATGTACTGTTGACATCATTTTTGCCCTCCTCTTACTCCCTAGAATCAGTCAATCCAATTAGATGGTGCAATTGATGGTTCCCAAGCCTCGTTACTTCCAAGATATGATATGGGAAATTGTTGATTGAATGAACTGTTTCTGTCTTGTGCCTATAGTTGATATATCTATATATTTTAAATATTTACATACTCTTTAACTTGTTATATGTCCCAGGTTTAGTGCACAGGAGGATGAAGATGATGCACATCAAAATTTGATGCGGAGAACAACAATTGGCAATGGTTCTTGGTTTTCTTCTCTTGTTGACTTGAAAGTATATGTGGGTGCAGTATATAGTGAATCTTATTATTTTTAATATAATTGGCAGGTCTTCCTGATTCAGTACATGACTGGACAAAGGAATTTGATTCAGAGTTGTCAAACCAGAATTCCAACAGTCAAGCATTTTCTCGGAAGCATTGGCGTCTTCTGCAATGCCAAAATGGTTGGTCAATTTCCATTGCTTCTTTTATCATTCAGCAGCTTAGTACTGCAATGACAATTAACAATAGTTGTTAAAAATTGGTTATGTTTATTTAAATGCTGCTGATGTATTGGCGGCAAATGAATAGTTTGACTTTTTTTTTCCTCTGTGTGTGTGTGTTCCATCTTTTTTGACAGGACTCCGCATTTTTGAAGAGCTTCTTGAAGTTGATTACCTTGTATGCTACTTTCCTTTATGCTAGAGACATGATTTTGCTTTAATGTATAATGTATTGAAATGGTTTAGGTCAGAACAACTGGTTACTGTTTCCTTGATGCAGCCAAGAAGTTGTAGCCGAGCAATGAAGGCAGTAGGTGTTGTGGAGGCTACCTGTGAAGAAATATTTGAGCTTGTAATGAGCATGGACGGAACAAGATTTGAGTAGGTCTTTTTTTCTTTCCTTACCAGCTTTTACGTAGGCTCAATGTTTCCAATTCCCATTGTATGGCATGAAATGCATATCTTCTTTTGAGCTTTCTTGTATGTGTGTATGCATGTAGATGTACAAAAATCAATCTGCATGTTGAAGAAGTGGATTGGGCTTTTTTTATTTTTATTTTTATTTATTTTTTTGTGGGGGTTGGGGGTGGGTGAGGCGCGGGTGGGGGTGCTCCTCTCAAGTTACTGGCTCACTCATTAGTAACAAAATTCAAAAGACTCATAACTTGTACAACTCTCTCTGTACTTGAATGAATTGTATTTGATGATGAAATCATAGATATGGCTCTTTGTCACGGAACTACTGGATATAGAAGGTTACAGAGGTGTATGAATGTTTTGAACTGCAAGTGAGGCTCATTTCTTACCCTTTTAGTTAAGATGTGAGAAAAAATTGTTTGAAGTTGATATCTTAAGGTACCACTAGACAGAGTGTTCTAGAATAAGGAGAAGGTAAGGCAGCAGCTGAAGTCACTGCTTTTCCAGTTAATGTAGTTGGTTTATTGATTAGATCTTGTCAAGCCTTCAAGCCTGGTAGAGAGAATTTATTGTTAGCAGTGGTTGCATTACTTCTATGTAATCTTATTTTCTATTTTCTTTAAACCTGGTTGGCATCATGGCATAGTTCTGTTTGCTTTTGGCTTATATACTTGCCGGGGTTACTGATTACTCCTAGAACACTTTGGCCCGAATTATTTCTATAGCTTCTGTCACCCAATATTTGGAGTTTATTAATGATATTACCATACCAGACATGGATTTCTACCTTGTTACGTTGTAAAACTTAATTTTCTTCATCTGGTGTTGGTAGCTTACTTTATGTTTATCCAAAAAAGAAGTGAATGTGTTTTTAACATGCCTAATTTCCTGTTTTTTAACATTATCTAAAAGTCAAAAATTTTTATTGGGGGGTTTTATCGGATAAGTAAATCACTGAAAATTTGAGTGCATGCTTGTAGAAGACTGAGTCTTTAGTAGTGCTCTCTTGTGGATATCTACCCCCTGAAATGTTATTAATTGGCTGATCTTGGTGATTTCTTATGGTAGGAATACATTTTCTAAACCTCATGCCAGGAAAACATAATCTGACATGCATTGTGCAGGTGGGATTGCAGTTTCCAATATGGTAGCTTAGTTGAAGAGGTGGATGGGCATACAGCAATACTCTATCATAGACTTCAGCTGGACTGGTTCCCTATGTAATATTCTTTGCAATTTATGTCATGTTGTTTATATTTTCGCTTTTTTTTTTTAAATTATCAAATTGGTGGAAGTGATTTTCCATTTTGTAATAAAAATGGTGAAAAACGGTTTTATCAAAGAAAAAAAATTGATGGAATCATGTGCAAATAGATCTTTTAGATTGAACTGCTATTTCCCCTTGTTCTGATATGTCCGAGGAGATAGTCTTTGAACTGACACCAAATTAAATTGTTGGACTCCAGATGTGTAGCAATTTGATTTATTTGTCATGCTTCACTGACTTCCGGACTTCGTGTACCAGGCTTTCTATTTGGTCTTAAAATAGAGGATGTTAAATATGCAGTAAAAAGATTGTTTCCCAAGGTTTCAGTCCTAAACACTATATGAATCAGGCCTTTGGCAGGTTCATTAATTACGTCGTCACTGTTGAAAATCAATGATTGTAGTTTTTTGATTCCCTTTGTTTTTCTCATTTCCTAGCTGGTATATTTTTTCAAGGAAAATTTCTCTAACCTCCCCTAACATGACCAAAATACTAGCAGCCCAGTGTGGTCTAGAAATTTGTTATAACCCTGCCAATAAGGGAGGCTTCAGATGAATTTTTGTGGAGGTTTCTGAGGCATTTCAAAAATTCAGGAGATAATTTTAGAGCACCCAGGGTAGCCTGTATTTAGTAAAAGATTATAAATATGTCTCATTATTGGAATAATCTTCCTCCTGTGTAGACAGTTACCTCTGTTTTCTGTAAATTCATGTTGTTGCAGGTTGGTTTGGCCCCGGGATCTTTGCTATGTCCGTTATTGGCGTAGAAATGATGATGGAAGTTATGGTAGGCTCTAGGCCTTTTGCTTTCCTGCTTCTTCCTAAGATTTCCATGCATTGTTTCAAGCAATAGAATTTTTCATGTTCTGTATTTTTTCATTGTGCAGTTGTTTTATTTCGTTCTAGGGAGCATGAGAACTGTGGTCCACAACCAGGATGTGTGAGAGCTCATGTGGAGAGTTAGTTTGCTGTCCTTTTCTTTGTCTAATAATGTGAATTAAACTATGAGTTGCTTATACTAGATCATGCAACCAACAATCTTATTGTCTGATTTTTTCAGGTGGAGGATTCAACATCTCCCCACTAAAACCTCGAAATGGGAGGCCCAGAACGCAAGTGCAGCATCTTATGCAGATTGATCTAAAAGGATGGGGTGTTGGTTACATTTCAATGTTTCAACAACATTGTCTTCTTCAGATGTTAAATAGTGTTGCTGGTTGGTTCCTTTATTGTCTACATGTTTAACATTGTGCAGTAGCGGATTAATATTACTGTGAATGGTCATGTTGTGTCGTGTTTTTATTTATTGTGTTTTTCTTGAGGTCTTATAGTTTATTTATTGGGCATTAAGATACGATAGGTTATGAATTAATCAATAATGGGATTTGCGTTATGTTGGCTGGTGTGTTTTCAGGTTTTCATTTGTTCTTCTGCAAGTCCTGATAAGACAAATTTATCATAATTGTCTCAAAATTATTTTAATTTTGATCAATACATAGAATCCTCCTGCCTTCAGTTATGAGTTTGAAAGAATCCCTTAGTTGAGTATTGGAATTTGACGTTGCTAGCATCATATTGTGATTCCTTTACCTGTAAGTTAGATGCTACTTTCTAGTATTTATGTCAGGTAACTTATGATTAGCATAATTATTCATTTGTTTAAACTTTTTCCTTCTCTTTGAAGGGAGAGTTAAATTAAGAATGAAAAATACCACACATTTTGTAAGATGACAGTTATTCTGCAATCAGCTTCAGAAGGCAATATGAGTTGTATTTGGTGTTATTTTTTTTTTTTACTGTCCTTTAAATGGAGTATTCTTTTGTCCCTTCTGTTTTATATATAAACGCATAGGGCCAAACAGTTGAAATGGAAAATGTCTAAGAGCTTTCAACACATTTTGATGGACTTTGTTTATGGGTTTATATATTAATTTACTGTTTGCTTCCAAAAACAATGCTGTCACTTTTGTTTTTTTACTTCTTATGATAGGTCTACGGGAATGGTTTGCTCAAACAGATGAGAGGGGTGCTCCTCCCAGAATCCCTGTGATGGTCAATATGGCCTCAGCTTCTGTTTCTTCAAAGAAGAGTCAGAAACTAAATGATTCATCTGTTCAATCTTCCTCCCTTGACCAGAATGCGGCCAGAAACTCTATGATGGATGAATACTCCGATGAGGATGAAGAATATCAGATAGCTGAGTCCGAACAAGAGGTCAAATTTTCATTTAAAAGTCTTCATCTTTACAGCATTGATGTCTTTCTAAACTCTGGTTTCTTGTTTTTTTATGGGATTTTTCAGGCACACCAAACAAATAACGATACTGACATTAAAAAAGCAGGTGACGATAACCACATTATTAGTTTTTATTTATTTGGTTAAGACACTCTTTTCATGAAACGGGTTAAATTAGCTAATTTCAACAATTTCTATTGCTGCCTTGGAAGAGGAGACAGTCTAAACTATTCATTTTTATATATTTGGTTAACTCTTTCATCGAATTAGTTAGATTCTCTAATCTCAACATTTTCTTTTAATTGAAGCCTTAGAAGAAGAGCCAGCCAGTAAAATTGATTTATCTTGTTTTTCGGGTAATCTGCGACGTGATGACCGTGAGAATGCTCGTGACTGCTGGAGAATTTCTGATGGAAACAACTTCAGAGTTCGTAGCAAGCATTTTTGTAGTAACAAATCAAAGGTTAGCTGATGTTTACTTTTTATCTTACATCATGGCCATCTTTTATATATCTTATATTGTTGCTCAGCTTGCTTATTTTATTCTATGCAATGTGTATTTGAAGATTTCTGCAGGGAAACATTTAATGGATCTTGTTGCTGTTGATTGGTTCAAAGACACAAAGAGGATGGACCACGTGGCTAGGCGTCCAGGATGTGCTGCACAAGTATTGCAACCTATCCTGTTCTATCTTTGTTTTTTAATTTCCTTTTTCCTTTTGTTTTCCCCATATGTAATCAAAATGCATTTTTCTGCTGCTTTTGTCTTTTCTAGACCTCAGTGTTTAGTCTCAATATCCCTTCTCCAAGATGCTCTATTATTCCTTTTCGAAATATCAGTACTATAATAACTGAATCCTGGAGATACTTATATGATTCTCCCCTTTGATGACCATCTTAAATGTTTTAAGAGGATATACCTCGTTGAAAACTCTGTACTTGAATTAGTTGGATGTTTTGGCCCGTAGTAAGAATCATAACTAATTATCTAAAGGTACTTCAACTAAGTTATAATAAGTACCTTTTGTTTCTTAAGAGTCCAGGCAACTTGTCAATTGTTATTTAGACTATTATTAATATATCTATTAATATGAGTTATTTGTGGTTCTTTTGAATTTGTAACAATCTGAACATTATTTATAAACCTTTACAGGTAGCTTCAGAAAAAGGGCTTTTCTCAATTGTCTTTAATCTTCAAGTAAGTTTTTTCATTCTGCAGGTCTTAATTTTAAAGTTTTTGCATTGGGAGGTTGAATAGTTATAATGTAGCACTTATGCAGGTTCCTGCTTCGATGCACTACAGCATGGTATTTTACTATGTGACCAAGGAGTTGGTACCTGGATCTCTTTTGCAACGGTTTGTGGATGGTGATGATGAATTTCGTAATAGTAGACTGAAGCTTATTCCATCAGTTCCTAAGGTATTTGGCTTAGTTCCTTATGTATTAGAATACTCAAGTTTGGATGTCTGGACTGTTAGATTCAGTTCAGTCCATTGTTGGTTTAATTAATTATCAAGTGAAGTATTGATTCCATTAGGTGTACACTTGCTGCCATAAATACTTACCGATGTATTTGTGAATTGTAAACATCTCACCACTGAAACCAAGACAAGCAGTTCATAGGCCATATAACATAGCTGTCCAAGCCAAACTAAACAGTTCATGTATGAATGATCTGCACTAATGGAGAAATATCTGAATGTAGGGAAAATTTACTTGTGAAAGTACTATCTCAATTTGGGTACTTTTGTCAAGTTTCACTGATATAAATATATAGTTGCCCTCAGTCTTCCTTCTAGTTCCGAGTCCACTTTGCTTTTCCTTTTCTGTTAAATTTGTTGTGCACTTTGTTGATTTTCAGAACTGAATCATGCAGGGATCATGGATTGTGCGCCAGAGTGTTGGGAGCACCCCTTGTTTATTGGGAAAAGCAGTTGATTGCAACTATATTCGTGGTCCGAAGTACTTAGAAGTACGTACTGTTGGATTTCTCTTGTTCATGATTTCACCATTGAAAATGCCTGTCTTATACCATGAAAAATAATTGTGATTTAACATAGTTCCTACTTCTGTAGATCGATGTTGACATCGGTTCATCTACTGTTGCTAATGGAGTTTTGGGCCTTGTAATTGGTGTAATCACAACACTGGTGGTAGATATGGCTTTCCTCGTACAGGTATGCCTGATTTAGTGCATGAGAACCTCAATGTCTTTATGATTTGGGAAAATTACCTGCTTATAAGTTGGTTTTGACATCTGGTGTTCATGGGTTGCAACTTTTGTAAGTGGGTCATTTTTGTGCTGCATTAAGGTTTTAAGAGACATGACTCATGAGTTCTGTTGAATATAGGTCGATGGCTTCTTTTTATGACCCTCTACGGGCTCTGTTGAAGTATTGAAATGGAAAATCTTCTAAGAATCTGTATATTACAACACCTTTTAGGCAACCCTTGTTCTTCATTAAAAGCATCAAAAGTACTTCACATATTGAAAATACTTGACACAACTCGGCGCTTACAATTATTTTATACACTTGTGACTTCTTTTCCATTTTTTCGATGATTTTGCCAATAATTGTTGTCCTCTATACTATTTTTTGAAAAGACACTACAGCGTACTTTGTCTTGTTAGTTGATTTTATGTTATGTTATAGCCTTGGAATCTTTCATCATTTTATTAGGTGATTTTTGTCGGTGTAAGTTGAAATTGATGTGCTAATGGTCAAATTGCTCCACTTTTTGGAAATAATTTTTATGCTTGCTTGGATTTATTTATTTATTTTTGCTCTATTTATGTGTGAGGTTGTTAGAAAATAAATGTTTATGTGCAGATTTTTGTCTCTGTCTTAAGTGTGATATTAAAATATTTTCCAAGTAAAACTCCTTAGTTACAACATAAATGTGTAAGCATTGAGTGCAGGGCCTTTGGTATTGAAATGGAACAGGTAAATTAAAACTTTTAATTCGTTCAGTTTTGAAATTGAAGTAGAATGAAACAATGAATGATATTCTAAAAATGTTAAGCTACAAGGAAACTAATTTTTTTGTGTCAAACGGTGATTGCATGGATAGAGTGAGTGAATATGAGAATGTGATGGATGGTACCTTATTTTTCTGAAATGAAATTTGCTTGCTACATTATAATGCATAAGAGGGAATGTTGGTTGACAAATGCTATGTCTTTGTATATCTTGTCCCAAAATTGATTTAGGGGTTTATTTTTTGGTATTTCAAGGCAAATTCTACAGATGAATTGCCAGAGCGGCTGATTGGTGCTGTACGTGTTTCTCATCTAGAGTTGTCGTCTGCTATCGTCCCAAAGCTAGACCCAGATACGTCATAACAGAAACCATTTTGCCTTTTACTTAGCTCATTTTATATAAAGTCATTTCTTTAGGTATGCTTGTATTTGACCCCATTTTCATTGTAATTTATCATTTACTTGAATGGAAGTCATTGTGTTTTCCAAATGGAATTCTTGCATTTTAAAAAAGAAAATCAAAGGGAAAAAATTGTGTTTTTTTCATTTACTATCAATAATCAATTATTAGATGAGGTAATTTGGCTTTCTGACGGTTTCTCTAATGTTAAAAGAATAGTAATATACAATATAGGGCATTTGAAAACTAGTTGCAATATGCTCTGCTGGCCCATGTGAGGTTTAAGAGCCAGTTTAATCAAAGCTTACAAAGATATATTTTTGCCAAACTTAATGCAGCAGTAGAGGTCTGTATACAATTTGATGTATTATAAGGCCAATGGAAGAGTGATAATAAATGTATATAATCTGTAATGTTAATTTATATACGAGAACTTGTAAGCCTAATATTATCTATAATTGATGGTTTATAAATAAGATTATAAAGAGAAATTAAAATTAATCATCTACAAATATTAAAATGTTTATTTTATAAGTTTTTAGTAACTTGGATGAGATTTATATTTGCAGCAGATTTAATTCTAATTTCATATGTTTGTGGGTGCTAAGAATGCAACAAAAATTTAATATCAGTGCTTATAATTAAATTTAGATGGAAGGACTAATGAAGTTGATTTACAACAATTCCACCAGTGAAGCAACATAGCTATTTGGCTGCTTAATCAAGACTCTAACCAATCAAATTAATCACAAAACAGAAAAACTAGCTTGTACTTGGTCCAGTTCAGATTTGTATTTGATAAAATTCCCCAAGAATTCAATGAATACAATTAGCCTGCAGGAAAACCATCGTTGAATTTCTGCAAAGAACAGACGCACTTTACCTAATCTCTTCCTCACGTGGAAAAGTTACATGACACCTTTAGATGTGGAGGTTTTTGAAATTAATATAGAGACAAAAGTGTTGATTTCTAAAATTTTGTCTGAATAAGTAAGAAAGAACATTTACTGTTGCTTACACAAACAAATGAATCCCCAGAAGGGGCAGTGTGCTGCATGCCACTGTATAAGCAACCGATTATCTCCAGAATTCTCGGTTGCAAAATTGAATTCCACAAGCCCCACACTTCAGACATTTTTATCGGAGTTCCCTCTCCACATAAAATATTAGATATTGCAAGCTTGAAGCACATGGTTTCATGTATTCAACATGGCCAGACAAGAGGCTAGGCCACCCGAAGTCAAGTTTCCCCACCTCACCCCACCCACCCTTATCTTCATCTTTTATTAAAAAAAAAAAAAAGAAAAAAATATATGATTCTGGCTGACTACATTTACAGCATACAAGCAGCGACCAAACCAAATATTTTTGGTGAATAATAAAAGAAAAAAAGTTTTCATTATCAATACTTTCAAATGTGTAAAAAAGCTTGTACTGTAAACTGTAGTATGGAAGTGTAACTCAGTCTAGTCTACTCTGCTCTCATTCAGCAAAGCACCCTTAACACTAGCTAGCAGCTAAACTGGCCTAGGTATATGTCCTCTTCGCTACTTCTCAGCAGTATACTAGTCACTTAGCTTTCTCCAGTACACTGTTTGCGTGCCTTTTAGTCTAAATCTTGTAAATTGTATGTTTCCATTATTTTCATAAACTTAATTAAACTTGTTTTAATAGCAATTTTTGGATAAATCCAGAGTAAGTTTTAATATGTATTTCTCTGAGCATTGTCTTACTACAAATATTATCCTGATATTCACCGTATAAGACAACATAAAACTTAGGAAGAGTTTTTCTATGTGCAACAAGGATCTTGATGTATTTGGCTTAACATTTATTTTAGTTTAGGAGGATTTATTCTAGTCCCATATCAGGTTTTTAGAGAATTAAACCTTAAAACTAAGATGATCACTCAGCTTGTTGGTTTCCCTCCTATAAATTTGCTACTATATATTTGTAGGTGCTCAGACAGAGTTGATTTACAACAATTCTCACGAAAAAAAAAAAAAGAGCCAAGTTACAAAACAAAATACCTACTAGCTTCTCCTATGTCCACCTTTGTGTCTGATAAAATTCCCAAAAGAAATTAAGGAATGCAGAGAGCTCTTAGGAAACCCATCCTCAAACTTCTGACAAACAACACGACTATTTTTCCTAATCTCTTCATCTCCCAAAACCTTCTCAATTCCTTTGATGATGTTAACTTTCTTGATACTATCAGCCGGGTACTCTTCACATACAAGACTCCCCACCTTAAGATAGTACACCACTAACTTAGCATTATAGTATTGGTCGCCCCTGATGGGCCATGCCAGAATTGGTATCCCACGCACGATTGCTTCCACCGTAGAGTTCCATCCACAATGTGACACAAATCCACCCGTTGAAGGATGGCCCAGTATCAACAATTGTGGTGCCCATCCGTGTATTATCAAACCCCTTTTGCCGACTTTATCGTCTAATCCATGTGGGAAATAATTGCTCTCTCTGTTCTTTTGTATCACCCATATAAATGGCCGAGTCGACTCACCCAATGCACTCGCCAACTCGGAGTATTCCTCTACTGGAGGACTCACTTCACTACCAAATGAGACGTATATCACGGACCCACGTGGCTTTGAATCTAACCATTCAATTATTTCATGTTCGGAATAATTAGATTCTCTCTCGGGTCGGATCCCCTGATTCCGAAGCAGGACCGAATCGGCCGCCTCCGACGACATCCAGAACTTCTCGGGTAACAATGGGCCCACACCCCAAACGGGTTTTCGGGTCAAATTCGCGATGTAATTCAGAAACGGACGTTCAAGATCATCACATGTGTTTATCAATATCGCCGAAGCGTTTTCCACTTCCTCAACCCAGGGAGCGGGTTCACCTGGAAGCGGCGGGCCACGTGGAAGCTTCAGTCGACCACCGACACGACCAGCAGCTGAAACCTCAGGTGGGTTATTGTCACGTAGAGCTGGTGGGAGCCAATGGCGTCGCTGTTTAAGATCCGAATAGCTTAAGAACAACTCTTCGGGTAATCCGGGAAGGACCCTTTTTTCGCCGGGCCTCATGTCTGCTGGACGAGCAACCCAAGCGGCGTGTTGAACAGCCGCCCAGCACGCACCGGAAGTGATGAATATAACGGTGGGGACGTCAAACTTCCAAAAGACTTCCTGGGTCTTGTTCATGATGTGATCGATGACGGCGCATACGGGCCGGGTGGAAGCGGAGTCTCTGCGTGAAAGGAGAAGGGATTCAATGCCTTGCGCCATTTGGTGGTGGAGGCGAGCAAGTGGGTGTGATGGTGGTGACGTGGAAGAGGAAGAGGAAGTGGAGATGGTATGGAGTTGGAAGAGGGAAGATTGGAGGAGAGAAGGAGGAATGGAGGATGTGACGGCGTCATGATCATCTGAGTTAACGATGAAAGTAACGTGGAAGTTACGGAGGATAAGGTGGTTGGATAGTTCAATGGAGGGAAAGAGATGGCCCTGTCCGGTTTTTGGCACCAAAAATATCTCACTCTCACCACACATGCTCACTCACTGCACTGCTCAGACTCAGACTCAAAACTCAAAACTCTTACAAACAACAAAACATAAGAATGTTACTCTGTTGTGATGGATCCCATATATCGCTCCCAATGCATCGAGGATCGGTGTGATTTAAATGGGACAATAAGCCTTGATTTAATATACGTGTTTTAAGCCTGAACTCCAGAAATAAAATTGTAAGATCTTACAATGCCAAAACAGATAATATCTCTTCAATCATTTACAACATATTTCCCTCTTATCTCGTCCAGTCTTGGTAAATGGCGAGGGGTCTGAGGTTGTGGGATTTTTGTACTGGTTGATTAGATATTCCTCTCCTATCTTTTGAATAAAAAAATATGATAAAAAGATAAAAGATAACATAAATGTTTAAGGATAAATGATAAAAATTATCTTAACAAGATCATTACACAATACTTATTTACAGTTTTTGGAGTTTCATCATTACTAGTACAACACAAAAGCCCCTTTTCAGATGCATAAATTTCAAAATCGACGCATAATACCAGGTATATTGCTGCATCGCCAATTTTGCAGACACGACCTTCAGCACATCTTGATACAATCACCCAAAAAAAAAAGAAAAAAAATGCTGAGAAAAAATTTGAGAAATATAAGGAAACAACACATGCAGAAAAATTTATAATATAGAGAAATATTGGCAGTGAAACACAGATAAATAGTATTTATTAAAATTTTATTACATAATGTCCCTAAATAACATCCTTTTTGGGGATATGCTGGCACCCATATTCAGTAGGGAACAATAATAGATTCTATAAGCTCTTGAAGGGGAGCAAGTTCCTTCTTGTCTATTAGACCAAATTCCTGCACACATCGACATGGCACGTCATTCAAACCCAAAAAAAAAAAAAATTACTTGCTGCATTAAAAGGGTCATGTTTTGGTTGAAATTTAGGTTTACAAACAATCATGATGTGAACAGAGAAAAGATGAAGTGTTGTTATATAAGATCTTTACAAGCATATAGGATGGGGGGCTAATAAATAAGATCGA
This sequence comes from Boswellia sacra, assembly GCA_013180625.2. Lineage (NCBI taxonomy): Eukaryota > Viridiplantae > Streptophyta > Magnoliopsida > Sapindales > Burseraceae > Boswellia > Boswellia sacra. Next base: position 236,730 of record SNVD02012572.1, on the reverse strand, counting down.
CATGAATTGGAACTTACACAGGTAAACAGTATGAAATGCTTGAAGCATGTGTTCAGATGAGCTTCCTCCTTGAGGCTCACAATTTTCTGGAAGTGAGAATGATAGATATGAGCATATACACGGAACAATCTTTTGAATATTGTCTTCACAACGTCCTTGAAGTTGGGAGGAAACGGAGCTCCTACAAAATTTAAAGGAGGTAATTATACTATAGCAGAGAACATACACATAGCTGCCAAGTTGATACAAAACAGTATCATCATACATATAAACTAGTATAACCTTTTCTCTCCTAAACTCCAATATCTTTAACCTTCTCACAAGGAATTAAAAGATTAAAGTACAATTGCGATGATCTACATACCAAGCTTTTGAGGAAATATGGATTCATCATCAAGCTGAGACTCAATCCAATCCATCAAATATTCAACATATTTTGGGGCAGAAACTTCAATAGGTTTTTTTATTTGTACACCATCTGCCCATCGATATTCATACCTGTGAAGTTTTCCATCTTTATCAAGCCACAAGATCTTAAACGATCAAATACATAGATAAATGTATACAGATGGTGTGTTTATGTGTGTGTGTGTGTGTGTGTGTGTGTGAAAGAGAGAGAGAGATATGAGGAACTAATAGCACTTATGTCAACTAAAGAAAGATTCACAAAGCATATATATACTCATATGAAAGCAACTAACTTATGCCAAACAAAGAAGGATTTACAAAGCATAAATATTCATATGACAACCAACTAAAAGAACTTATCATAACTAAAGAAGGATTTGCAAAGCAGTGAACAAGGTATCCACACTTCCACAGTAGGTCTATGCATTTATTAATGCAGACAAGAAAAAGATTAATAATCAAACGGTTGTTATCGAAAACTTGATATTAATTAATGTGGCAGGCTGGCAGCTTAAGTTGATCAAGAAACAAGGAAACATTTATTCTTTTCTGATAAGTCAAGCAATGAGGAAAAGAGAGAAAGGATGTTTTTCCTATGAAATCAAAGCAAAAGAATAACAACATGGTTCAAAGGCTGGATTTTGCAAATTTACCCCAATTTTCAGATCAGTTTAAAAACAATAACAAATAGAAAGGAGAAAAGAGATTCTAAGATTCAACAAATCTCTTAACACTTAGAAAGTCATTTATGGCAACACTACCGTTTCGTCAGTCTGTAAAAGCAGCTAAATATTTCATAGAAATAAAATTGCAGTTACTGATTTGAGAAAAGTTCAAACATTTGACAATTATACCATAATTGCACTTATAAAGTAAAAGTTAAAAGAAATAGAAGGCAGCGGCTTTTACTAATAATGCCATACTTGGGGCCTGCAGTCATTGTAGGACAGTTCTCAGGAGTACAGAACTCGGTTAGGGTACCATAGAGCAGATTTACCTGGTTGAAGAAGTCTACCGCTGAAATAGAGAAATCCAAAAACCTTATTTCAGAAATATATTAATACAGAAGATTTTCAATAACTCAGAGAAAAGAAGAAAAGTAATTTATAGAGGTTTTCCCAAAAAATGCCAAGAAAAGAGATGACACATATATTAGCACTAATATTTTTAATTTTGACAAAAACTTATTGAAAACAAGAGAGCATGAGTATTACTGTTCACAGCAAGCCACTCATTTAGATCTTCTCCTGGAGGAAGTCTTACTGCTTCCCTCAGATTTCCACTACCTAGGGTAGCATCAATATGTTTTCTAAGCTGCGCACCCTGCATTGCAAGTTTAAGACAAGTTAAAGATAAAAATAATATCAATATGAACAATAATAATAATATTAATATGAACAATAATAATAATAAATGCAAAAAAAGACATAAATGCCATCAAATGGCACTATCAAAAACCACAATGAAATTGAGAAAAATGTTAGGAGATTGATCATATTTAAATGCGGATTTTTTTTTTAATTTTTATTCCACCTTTCTAAAGCAATGATCGAAGGATACATAAGTTTCAAAAAGCATGTTATTAGTCGGTTCCGACCAACTTTAATAAAGCAAAAGCTCATCTTTTCAAGCAAAATACCTATTCTAAAACTTTCCAACAGTAACTATAATTTTTGAAGAATTTTCTATAGCTTTTTGCTCACAGTACATAGATTATATTGAGATTTTGCAAGGTTTTTTTGTTCCATCTTTTCAGAGAAGTGTATGATTTTTAGCTGGACAGAGTCAATACTCTGTTTTCTCTAATAATATTAATATAGATATTTCTGCCTTCCAATAGAAAAACTAAGATTTATTGACAAGAACAGATGACAAAGCAAAACGCATGATTCAGAACATCAGATGCAGGAATCATAGCGAAGCCTTAATTCTGAACCAAAGAATACAAAATAAGAGAACATCATATTACAATTTAGATCCTAGTTCATACCACATGATATTCCAACAAGGAAGAAGGTAGTGAGAAAAACAGCTAGTTAGATGAAAAGTACCAACCTTACTCCCTGACGGTGCACTCTTTTTCGGGCGGAATGTTCTTTGATTTCTGTTTCCAGAAAATTTTATCAAGCAAGATTCATCAACTGAAAAAGTGATAAAAAAGTTTTGCAAGCTGCCAACAGTAATCTGAAAAACTACTATACAGAATCTCTATTGCCACAATTATAAATATTTATGTTGGCATATACATATTACATCTACATACATAAGATTGTGTGTGCATCCACACACTTGTGAATGAGAGAGCAAGTGTGTTGCCTGACAAAGTTTTGGCCGCTTACTGATATCAATATCAATCATAGTGACATTCATTTTTGCTGTTATAAATCATAAATGACTACAAAATCTGCCAACAATCCGTCATGCCAGAGTTAAAGAAAACATGTCACCCACATGTCACCCACCATATTGGACTGCATTTGTAAATCTGAGTTCTGCTAAACCTTCGGTTATCATGCATCTATCTCGACATACACACATGACATACATTTGAAAATGAAAAGTTATCCGGCTTGCAAAATAACCAGCCCTTTGGCAACCATTGGATTGCTGTTTCAAGAAAAGAATATAGGGCAATCTAATTGCAAACAAGGGTCCGGCAACTTTACCAACCTAGCACTATGGACTGACTCACAAATGAAATATGTGCAAATAAATCAATTATCCTTTTCACAAGCTATTAGCAAAAAAGATCTCTACCATCTAAATTAGTGCAAAGAGGAAATTAATACAAAGACGCACCTGCATAAACATGCTCACGTTATTGTCTTTTCATCTCCTAATGAATCTTTATAATCCTTCTTAATAAAGAATTCATAACAAACAAATGTAAATATTTATATGGGTATTTTAGAATCACCCATTACAACGATATTCTTTCATTCTCTTAATATATTTCACCCCATCCATAAACTGAATTGAATGCACTTAAAACTTTGACAGAGCCACTTCCTATAACACAAATCAAACAAGTTTACAACATGCAGATTTCTCAGAACACAAAGAACAAGCAATAAATAAGAATAGAACAATAACAATAATTCTAAATTCTAACAGAAACCAAAAGGATCTCTTGACCTTGGTCGCAAAACAATAACAGATCGGATCGTATTTGGTCAAATGCAAAATGGGTATCGATGAAAAAGAGAGAATTTATTGACAGAATTCGTGACTGACCTGCCCAAACCAAAGAGACTCATGGCTGGAGAAAGAGGTTTTACTCCGTGTTATGTTCTGATCTTTCTTTCTTCAGCCTCGAATGAAAAAGCCTCTTTAGTCATTCGCTTTTTATTTCCTTCCGCCTTTTATATTATATTCTTTGCGTAGTCCATCAAATTATTACAAAAATAGACGGCAAATTCTCACTACCACCCTTCACTTCTTATAATTTGGAGCCACATCCTATTTTGTTTGACTTTTTCACTAGATCTTGACTTTGCACCAGGAAAATACAAATAAATAAACAAAAAAATCGAAGCCTGAGTTAGGGGGTTGTTTTTGAGTTTTATCAAAATCCAACTTTGTTTTAATTTCCAATAAAACCCTAAATTTCTTTTAATTATCCAGTCAAGTTAAAATAAAAATGTCAAATTTACTCTTATTTTTTCCAAATGTAAAAATGCAACTCAACAAACTGACATTTCATTTGATAAGCATTTAAAACAAACTGACATTTCATTTGATAAGCATTTAAACATTGTTTGATGACTAGAAAAATGGTTAGTTATTTATTTAGATTTTTAATGATTATCGATAAGTGTTTAATAAAATGTTGAGCTATGAAGTTGGTTTGTTTGATGGGATCGGCTACAATACAATAGTTTTATTAGTCCAGCAAAAATCATGTATGAAACTTGTAAATTAATGTATAAAAATCGTAAATGTACTATAAAAGTTGTAAATTATAATTATATAAAAGTTACAAATTAGTAAATAACAGTTGTTTGTAACTTTTATATTATTCATTTATAATTTTTATACGTCCTTTTATGACTTTGATATAATTTTAAAAAATTGATGTATGGTATATTGGCTATACTGTAGCCAATCCCTTGTTTGATATATTGTTGGAGAACTTGACATTTGATTGAGCATTAACACTAATTGGAATTTTGTTAAAATTTTTTAAACTACTCTAAAGATTTGTCTATTTTTCCATTTTGCCCAGGATATAAGCAGTGGCAGTGTTAAGGATACTGAGTTGAATTTATGGAAATTTAGGGGAAATCAGAGAATTCCGAAATTGGGAACTGCCAGAAATTTCCAAAAAGTTAGGGGTGGTTATAAATTTCCCCACAAATAAATGCTGGAAGGGAATGTTATGTTAGTGCCCGAAACCTACCCCTGAAGTTTCACTAAATTTGTCTCGCTCAATGTTTCGTAAGATTACAATGACCTCCCTTTACAATTTTAATTAAATGGCATTATATAATTGAAATTGGACATTTGCTCTTTTTATCCTTGATGCATGGTAAAAAAAAAAAATCTTATTTTTCCCCTTATATAAAACATTAATATTTCCAATCTTATTCCGAATTGATGGGAATGGTGGAAGTCAACGTCCCAAAGAAATACATTTTAGAATTTTTTAATTTAATCCTCTTTGTTGCATTAAATTAACATATAGTATTAATAGAGCTAGCTATTAATGACTTTTGGGAATATTAGACCTCATTAATGATTTTTGAATAGTCTGTCAGCTTTCTGCTTCAAATGGTACAAAACATGGGAGTACTTTGTGACTGAAGCCATTAAGCCCCCCAATATTTGATTCAAGCAAGAGGTTTTTTTTGTTATTTATGAAATGTTTAGGATCTAATGGTAATATCGGGGGTTGACAAAAAAATTTCCTTATTGTTCGTGACTTGCATCATTATCTTCCTCCAAAGAAAAATAAAAAATAAAATAGCTTTATTCTTAAGAGGAAGAGAACAGATCCACCGCCCCAGGCTCCATTGAAGGCGTCTCTTTCTCCGTCTCTCTCTCTGTCTGTCTGAAATGGGTTTTGCATTTCATGGAACTTCAATCACAAACATTGCTTATTAGAGTAGAAAAATATCAGCTTTGTATCTAAACAATAGGAAGAAGAAGTGAATGAAAATGAACACTTCTGCTTCCTTTTCATCTTCTACTGCTACTGTGGCTCAGCAACCGCCGTTCACGGTGTCGCAGTGGCATGAGCTGGAGCATCAAGCTCTCATCTTCAAGTACCTCAAGGCGGGTCTCCCTGTTCCGCCCGATCTCCTCGTCCCTATTCGCAGGAGTCTTCAGTTGATCTCTTCAAGCTTGTTCCACCAACCGAATGTTTGTATGTTTTTCTCTAAAAAAGATCAATTTTTGTATGTTTTGCTCTGAAAAAAAGCTCAATTTTTGTTTGTTTTTCTCTAGATTTTTGGATGCTTCATGTAAATTTATAGGTTTCAGTGAGATTTCTAGTTGAAGTTTGTGGTAAAATTTTGATATTGCAGCGGGCTATTGTTCCTATTATGGGAAGAAAATAGACCCGGAGCCGGGCCGGTGCCGGAGGACGGATGGCAAGAAGTGGAGGTGCTCCAAGGATGCACATCCGGACTCCAAGTATTGTGAGCGGCACATGAACCGAAGCCGCTACCGTTCAAGAAAGCCTGTGGAATCACCAAATGCCTCTCAGCAGCTCTTGACAGCTGGGAGCAGCAGTAGCAGTGGGACTGGAAGTGGAGGTGGAAGCTTCCAGAACCCACCACGTGTGGACTCGGTCGGGAATCGTGAGAGTGGTCTTTGCTTCCGTAACAATGTGTCACGGTTACAGATGGAGGCTACTCCCTATTGGATTGCTAATAAAGAGTACAGGTACCCATCATTGTTATTTAAATGTTGGTGGATTTGATTGTCAATCTAATACGGAAATTTGATTGTGCAATGCTGTCTCTACATCTGGTTTCTTCTATATTATTTCCTTGTGATGGATGAAAATTGATCATTTTTGCTTGTTCTAAGTTGTTTAGCTAGAGATTGTAGTGTCAACGTTGTTTGTACCGTAATTTGAGTCTTTTGTTTCTTGTGTAATCAAACAGTGTGTAGTTTCAGTTGCTTGTGAATAATCTAGTAGAAATTATACAGGACCCTCTGAATGGTTTGACTTTGTTTTATAAGATCTTTCTGTTGCAATTTTAATCCAAGGAGGTTGGGACAAGAGAGTCTTATCAAATACATCAAGTAGTTTAAGAATGCTTCTGAGTTTAAGTAATTTTAAATTTAATGACCAGAATCTACATCCACTGCATTAGGTCTTTGTATTTCAACCAACCATTTTGACCAAATTATTATTTGTTGGGGGAATTTCTATTATGAGAATTTGGTACCTTTTTTGTTAGTGCCATGAAAATGGGAAAATACATTTAAGATTAAGATGTTGGCATCCATTTTAGGCTTATAAGATCACTTCTGTTAAGAGTTCTCAGCCACCGCTTGAAGTTATAGATCTATTTAAGTTTGATCATGGTTAATGGTTTGGAGATGTTTTCAACATTCAGGAAAGAATATTGGCCTCTATTCTTAAGAGATCTATGGTAAGTGGCTTTTATTTAGCTATTCAAATAGGTAATGGGGGACGCACATGATCTAGTATGCTTCGAAGGCCATGTTGGCTTTCAAAATGAATGTTTGTGCTGAAAATAATTCAGTCCAAGCACGGCTTGTACTCATTGAATCTGTCCCAGACATAATAGATATTGGCTTGCTGTGTCAAAGAAAATTTGTGAACACTTATTACTGTATATGGATGTGAGATTGCAATAAAGTGAGGCTAACTTTGATTTTAAATCCACAACCGATGTGGTAGAAGAATTACGTTGGAGTTTGGCAGTCAATGAAATCCATTGCATTAGCTTCCCAAATCTTAGTAGTAGTAGTAGGCAATGGTTGTAAGAGTTTGTTGGAAGGAGATGGTCCACATTGAGATAAGTTTCTTGCAATAAGGTGACATTTCCTAAAATATTTTTTGGATACCTTATTTATGATAGCTTGGAATGTTATAAGCATATTTGTGAGTGCAAAAGGCATGAGCAAAAATCCATGATGGTCTTGGTGGGTGTAAAAGACTGTCTTTTCTACATTGCTGTGTTGCATTTCTATTTGATAGTAGGCTTCGTGAAGATCTAACTTGGAAACAATCTTTGTGCGAGGTAATTATCCCCAACAATTTATCAAATAGATGAACACAAACTTATCTTTGATTCTAATTTTATCTAATTCCTTCTAATCAATGTACATTTGCAACTATCCACTCTACTTCCAATGTCTGATTTTTGGAAATGTGGTTATCTTTAAGGTCTGATAAAGATTAGTTCCTTTCCTGGCAATGATGGAGTTTTAGGGTTTTGTATGCTTTCAGGTGGAAGCCTATATTATAATCAAATGCTTGTATCTTTATACAAGTGACTTGGCAGGGAATAATTGAACTACGTTCACTTTTGGAGTTCCTAAGGACAATAACTGTGAAAGGATATGATTATTCTTTTCGTTGCATGTTCAATTTGATTGAGGTCCATAACTTTGTTTTCCATAGTATTTTTTACATAGAAGCTCATTTGCAGCATAGGAAGGTTCCACATAATGGATCCTAATGTGCATAGCCATCAGGCCCTTAACTTGAAGTTGATTTGTTTTTGCCTTGTTGTACTTGTAGCGTTATTTGTTCTTAATTCTTTTTGGTTATGTCCTTATGTCTTAGTACAAATAAGTTACTTAATTAGTGATTTCTCTGTGGGTAATTGATTGACACTAAACTAACTTAATGTCATACATGTGGTAACAAAGGTGTGTCCAAGGACTGAAGCCTGTAGTAGACAATGATATCTTACAGATAGCCTCAGAGAGTATGAGGGGTTTTATGATGAACTCTACTGTGGATGGAGCATGGCGTTTTACAACATCTCAAAGTCCTTCAAACTGCTTATCAGATCAGATAAATAGTGCTTTTGGGCAAAACAGCTGCTCTCCAATGCAGATGCTACAAGATTTTGACCCAATCACTACTGATGCTACAATATCAAAACAACAGCAACATTATTTCTTTGGCAGGGAGTTTGGCTCACCAAGTTCTGCGGACCAGGACAATCAGTCTCTTGAGCCTCTTTCGGAGGAGTTGCCTAAAACCATAGATTTTGGTTACTATCTGGATGATCAGAGAGCCAATAAGGACTCGTTATGCACAACTCAGCTATCAATGTCCATCCCAGTGGCTTCCTCTGAATTTTTTTCAAGGAGTGCTCATTCATCAAAGGGTAAGCTTGTTCCCAGGTTCTTCAATCTTGTCAGATAGATTATTTTCTTATACTGACATTTGTTTTGATGCAGATGCCTCAGTGGGAAAATTCTGAGCTAGCGATGTCACGGATTCGTTGCGAGACCTCGGCTGGCTTATTTGTCTTTTTATTGTTAAGGTCGGTTCCAACTTTTGTTGTATTGGCAGTTTGTGTACTTAAAAAAGTGCTTGAAACCTTTTTCTATTTCCTTTTTTCCTAGGAAAACGTAGGAACTTGATATTATGGTTTTATGTTGGGTTTAACTTGCTTCCTGATCCAAACTAAATTTCTTCAAACTTTCCGTGTATGAGTAAGTTCTCTGTCTGGAATAAACGTGCTACTTGGCAGTGCTTGAGAATTCGGTCTAGCCTTTTGATGTTAAGATTTTGATTGTATGTAACAGAGGTGAATACTTGTTTCGGTGCAAAAACGAAAAGCAAGAATCTGGTCATTTTATTAATTTCAGTGTTAGGTAGAGTTTTCAGGATTGGAAGGTGAAATTCACGATATGAGTCCATGTAATAAAAGAAGCAAATGCAATGTTTTATAGCTTTTACCTTGATGTAGATTCCTGAAGGGTTGTTGCTATTTATGCATTACAGGAAATGAGAATGATACGGGCAAATGATAACTATGAATATTGGCGAATGATAACTGTGATATTGGTCTAATATGTTCCATAGCGATTAGGATCAAAAATCCATTATTTAAGTTGCTTCAGGAAAAGAGCCGCTTGCCTCCCTCATGTTGAAGTCTTGTTTTGTGTTATAGCTTCTAAGAGGTCGTTTTATAAATTTATTTATTTGTTTTTCTGGTTTTATGTTTTTCAAATATATTTTCATTTTCAAAATTTAGTAGCACACCCATCTTCTAAATAAAATATCAAAATATTTTATTTCATATCAAAATTAAAAATTTAATTTTCAAAATCTTTTGAGAACAATAAATACAAAACTCATAACGAAACACAAAATGATTCTATTATTTTTTCACATAACTTACTAAAATATATTTTGTTAAAAATAATTTCTATAGTAGGCAATTAATTATTAATTTTTAGAATTATGAGGGTGAGATAGTAATAAATGACCTAATTTTTTTTAAAATTTTAATCATGAAGTATAAAGTGAGTGTAGAGAATATTATTGTAATCGCGCGCGTGTGTATATATATATATATTAATTTTATAATATAAATATGAAGCTCTTCCGAAAAAAAAAAGAAATTATTGTTTTGGACAAATTGAAGAAATATACATCCTAACTCCTTCCGCTCCTCATATAGGGATGTTAAATGGGTTTATAAGTAAAATAGAATAATTTTTAAAAAATTAGATATAATATGAATTAAAAATATATAGTATAAATAAAATATAAAATTATCATTATAATAATACGATAAGCATAAAATATAATTTTATATTTATATTAAGCTTAAAAAAAAAAAAATCCAATGGATGACGTTAAATCATTTGACATCTCTATCTTTGTGTAGCATAACTCTCGCACCTATTGGAAGTATTAGGTATCTTAGTTCGATTACGTTATAAATTGAATCAGCCACACTAGTTGGTTCTAGAAGTTAGAACTGCCTCAGCAACTGATGGGATAACTAACTTCGGAGATTTTCATGGAAAGCCTTTGATCTATGACGTAAAATAATAATCTTCATTCATGTCTTTGTATTCATTTTCATGAACTTTAGTATTTTATCTTCAAACTTCTATTACTTCATCTTGGTATTTTAATGGCGGCAGCACAACACCAACACCAAATCTTACCTGTTTCTGATCGTCCTTCAGCAGCAAAAGTTTATCCTCTCGCCACTGGCGACATCTCCCAGCTCCCTTCTGCGCGACCCCCTGCACCATCTCCGATCAAAAGACTAGGAAAACTCACTGCCCTTCCACTCGCCATCATCTGCTTATCAATCTCTCTCACTGCTCTTGTATGCGTTCTCATGTATTTCACTCTTGGTCCGAAAATCCCCTCTTTCTATCTCAGCTCCTTGAAAGTTTCCAACTTCAGCCCCTCCAACACTACCTTGGTTGCCAACTGGGATGTCAACCTCAAATTCGAGAACTCAGACCGGTTGTGGGATGTCTACTTTGATTATATTGATTGTGTAGTCTTCTATGAAGAAGATTTTGGCCTGGCTGGGAACCATTCATTGGTAACTTTCAAGGTAAATAGGATGAAAAGAATTACACTAAATGTGAAGCTAGAGGTGGGGGATGACTTGTTTTCGACAGAGAAGGTCTTGAATAGGATTCAGAATGAGTGGAGAAAGGGAATGGTAGTGTTTAATCTGTCCGTGATAGCAAGGACAAGGTTTGTAGGTGTTCCATGGCTGTGGTGGACAGAAGGAGGGACTATACTGTACTCTTGTTTGGATTTAAGGGTAGAGTTTAAGGATCCCAGTAGTGGTGTAGGAGTCTTGATAGGTGAGGTCCCCAGAAGCTGCTAGCAAAGTGTTTTCAGTTTCTGTATATTATATTAATAAGCTTTCTTTTTGTTTCATTTTCTTTGCTAATTCTTGCATGCAATGTAATCTGTTATCATTATTTTTGTGTAAGAGAGAATTCACGAGCTCTCTTATGTAAAGAGAGAACTTACAATCTCTTTTTATGTGATTGTCAGTTTTTTGTGTACGTGCTTTCTTTAATTTGTTCTTTTGAAGTAATTAGAAGTATTTTTGTGCATAGACTTTTGTTTTGTTTTCTTGTTTGTCACAGTATTGGGTAATTGCTACCGTATTTTTACGATAATACTTTCAACTGAATCATGAGATTATTGAGATGACATTATGTATTGGAGGATGAGGTTTATCATGATCTATGGTTACAACTAGTTTCGATAGAAGGGTTATCATTTCGTTATATAATTATGTTATCCAGATAGATTAAGTAACCAATTATATAACAATGCTCAACTTTAACATCTTTAACTGGTGCTTTATTACTCTCATCTATAATATCTTTGCCTTTTCAGTCGCAAATTGTCTTTTAAGTATTTTTGGGATATATTTAAGAAAAATATTGGTGCATTTATTCAACTGAAAGGAACATTAAAACACTTTTTTTTAGAAAATTAGCAGGGACAATATTCTTAATAAAAATATTAATTATTTAACATATTTAATGTATATTATAATAAAGTTTTTAGATAGCTATATGCTAAAAAGTCCAAAATAATGATGTTAATTAAAGGGAAAAATAAAAGAGAAGACCTTTCTAAGCTCCTTAAAGAAATAGGACAATGAGGGAGAGACCAGAGGGAGAAACTATTCCATTTAACAAGCTTTTCCTGGAACAAAATGTAACTCTAAGCTTCGATGGTAGACAGAATCAATTTAAATTAATTATAAAGAATTGATTAGCCTAATAGAAGAAAATATTTTTACTCATCTAATATTTTGCAACAATATAGTGTTTGAAATTCCACCAGAATATCTTGATGACCTTCCATTGGAGAATTGAGCTGAGATCTTCCCATGGCTAACCAGAGAAGACAACGAATGTGTAGGCATCAATGTATTTGCAAAATTTAATAAAGTCATAAAAACAAGATCCATAATTTCTCAAAAACAGAGTATTTCATGTACTGTTCTCCCTGTCTCCAATGAAATCTCATGATAAAATTCCAATAAAAGTTGATAGGAATTATTAATCTACAACACAAAAGCCTCCTCTCAAACACCAATGCAGAGGCTTGAATACATCAGCAATAGACCCTGCTCCCTCCTCTTCATACTAAAGCAATCCCCTTTGCCAAAACCATCCACCCAAAGAAAATAGATGCTGATGTTTAGTGTTGAAAGAACTCCTTAAAAACATAATTCAAAATAGTGCAATCTCTGGGGAGGGTGGCTAATAAAGAAATAGGTGGGGACTATGTAGAATCACTATGTCCTGCCATGTACACTAACAGTTCAAAAACATATTTAACAAATCTATTGGTTAATGTTACAAGTCCATCTTCGATGTTAAAAACCGTTCACTGTTAAGGCCATTGCTATAGCATTTTTCTGTCCCTTCAAAGAGAAGAATGAAGCAAGGTTGTTTTTTATTGATGAAGAGAGAATGCTATAGAACAAGTAAGACCAAATAAAAAAAAGGAAAAGTGAGGGCTGAATGAACATGCCTGTGCCTGTTGCTAAGATACATCTCAATGATGTTTAAAAGACATAATTCATCCAATAACATATAATAGCGGTGACTTCTATAGAATATTTTGTATTTCTGTTAGAATTCTAGCAAACCTTTACAGAATGGACGACCGTATAGCAGTTCTCCATGGTATGTATTACTCCTTTGGACCTGTAATGAGGCATAAAAATATTACTGTTTCAGTCCATTTTTCTTATAAGAATCTTTTGATTGCATTATGCAAAAGGAAAATTCTCAGTAAGAACAACTATTACAGTGATGAGTTGGATTATAAATGACACCAAGATCTAGTTTAGGGACCACCAAATCTGAAATTGCTGACTTCATGCGTGAAATGCAGGTTATGCAGGATGTGAAGTAACAATAGTTTCTAGCATTTGGTGTGAATTTAATGCTCTCTACTTCTTAATCTCTCATTTTTTCTTTCTATCCTATCCTACATCAGCAAGGTTTTAAGTTAGACTGATTATCTGAGTACAAATCAGAAAAAAGAGAAGCAAATCTCAGAAAAGCAGTCACAAACCCACAGAAATAAGCTAGTGCACTTGATAAGAAGCCGCTGTATGCTTTGGTGGGTTTAACTAGGTAAGCATGTCAAGTAGATATTAAATCCTTGGATCTTCTAACATGGAGATATAGCAAATCTTTCAACCGCATATGAATATCTGTAGTGTCTCCGTCATGAGCAGTTCATTCCTTTTTTTTTTTTAAATAATATTTTGGTTTTCTATTTCAACTTCTGATAGATCAGATTTGAACTCAAAATTTATCTTAGTTATCAATTTATTGACCTCATCAATGGGCTAATTATTTGATGTTCATACAAAATTATAAGCACATTCAGATGACAGAGTGTTTTCATGCTTTTATCTACCATCTATGGTCATTTACAAGTACACGGACCTCAAACTTTTGGATATTGCTACTTCCGTTCATGCATTGGCTGATAAACTTGAACTCCATATAGAGCATAAAACTAATGAGTTTAGAAAAGTGCAAGCTATTTGAAGCAGGATCTTATAATTTTTATTGTTCACTACCAATGCCACTAAACATGATCACTAACCATGGCTAACCTTACTCAATGAGGTAAAATACAACATCCAATCATTCAAGTAACAAATGATACATCTAAAGGTTTTGATTATACTCTTCACAGTATGTGCACAAATGCAAATTCATGTCGCCCCAATGGCACTACAAAAGTTATTGAATGACATTAAAATTTATACTCCAACAAATTGTTAATGAGACCTAACCCATTCGACACGTGAATTATCACAAAACTAGCACTTTCACAATAAAAACAAAGTTGCATATCTGCTACTGATAGCATACCTTTTTCAGGTCGGAATAAACAGACAACAGATCTTCCCAAACCTTCGCAAAAAGATTTAACTTGGACTGGCATCATGCTGTTAGCATCACCCCAATTAATCCCTTTCCCTTTCTCCAAGAAATGTTTTTGCTTAAAGCTAGAAAACCTTCCAGTGGCCTCCCTTTGCAAACCAGAAATGCGAGGGGCAATACCATTCCATCCATCTCCAGCAACATTTTTCACATTCGAAAAAGCAACCTCCACTGCCCCACCTCTTGTTGCATTAATAGCTGTGCAAAAAAAAAAAAAAAAATGCAATAATCAAATTTAAACACATTGAGCACAAATGGGCAAACAGGAAATTCACCAATAAATAGGGAAAGAAATTTACCTTTATAAGGAATTTGAAAGAGAAAGTTTGCAGGAAGGCCAATGCCAATACCAGCAAAAGTGATGCCAACGCTGAAGCCAACACCACAGCCAGCTCCAACATAACCAATCACTTCGGGGCCAAAGCCTGGACCCCACCCAACACCGCAGCCAATCCCCACACCCATTCCCCAAAATGCTCCCGTGGTTGGATGGACCGGATTCCATCTCTGGTATCTCCGGAATAACCCTTTTATTATCATCACCACGTCCACCTGATTCCAATCAAACCATGGTTTGTAAATGCATGAACAACATTTAAATCTCGTATGAAAAGATTTTAACTGTACGAGTAGTTGATGATCATTGCAATTGTGTTACCATCAATTGCTCTCCACTCTGTTTCTAGTTGCAATCGTCTTCTCTTCTCTTCTTGTCTCGCCTCACTCTCTAACTCACTTCACAGATTTTGCTTATGCAGGCGCCAGGGAGTGTGCCAACCAAGAGCCACAAATCGGATGTGAACGTGGGCCCACCTCGAATCTCAACTATTGGGCCTCACAAAATTTCAAGACCCAGATAATTTTTCTGGGCCAAGGGTTTGGGATTAATTACTCTAAAGTACCTGAGGTAATAAAACTGACATGAATGCACGCTCATTAATTTTAACCTTATTGCGATTTCAACCTCATATAAAATTATTAAAAAAAATGATAACGAAAGAAAAATCTAACAGTACAACATAGTTATTAACGAATTAATATGATCTGACAGAGAAGTTTTGATTTAAATTCTGTTAAGATGTTTCTTGATTCATTTTTCATTATATATTATATCCTTTGCTTGAAGTAACAAAGTCATTAAAAAATAAAAAAATAGTTAAAAAAATCAAATTTTTTATGTAATTACCCAATCATCTCCTTTTTTACATAGGAAAATTCTAATATTTCCTTTTTTTTCTCTATATATTTATATATTTCAATTAGATAGATACTAATGTTTCTGGCGTGATTTTAGAAGTGTCCTTCATTCTATTTCTTTTCCAATCTTTTGTGCGGCATATTCGCTCTGCTTTAATGTCTAAAGTTTAATTTATGATATTCCCAAGTCATCTCTTTTTCAGACGACTAATTTTTGTTTTTGTTGTTGCTGCTGTTTATTTATTTATTTTAATGCCAAAATTGGTAAGCATTTTCATTGCTGACAGTGGCCTGAACTCTTTCATAATTGAGCAGGTATCAAGATTTCACTAAAATCCAGTCGGTTTGTGTTTTGTGAACAAGTTGCTCTTCTTCTAATAAGCCATGGAGCATTAGAGTTCATGCTGATGTGGAAGACAAAGATACACTCTGCTTGGTGGAGCTTCAGGTGATTTTAAACCAATGCTGGTAGATGCTACAAAGATGACGCTTGTGGGATGAATATGTGGAGTATAGACAGAATTGGACCTCAAAAGTTAGTTGTAACGAAACAAATCAACAGAACTGTTGCACTTTGGTTTAAGATTGTGCATGGATTCCACTGCAACTGTTTTGATGACTCCGAGTTGCTGCCCTTCTGGAGATTTTTTTTTTCTGCCTTTTGAAAATTTTTTACTGCTGCCTTCTGAGTTGCTGTTTTCTGCGATTCCAGAGGCGACAGTGTTAAAATGAGCTTTCTCTATTTCGCATAATACGTTTATAAACATTTGAAGGAACTTAAATGCTTTTTTTTTTTGGTCATCTGTGGTCTGACTATCCTATTTGCGGAAACCTCCAAATACCATTTTGTTTCTCAATAATTACATTCCCTACGTAGGCTTTTTTCGTTTCTTGGTACTGACCCAGTTTTTATTAGATTCACAGGACATGCCAATTCAACAGAATCCTCTACTTGATGGAAGGCAGATGGAGCAAAGCTTTTGACATCTGTGTTCAATGTCTTCGTAAAACAATATCAGATTGCCACTTTTGCATGACAAGTAGCCTGGCCACCATCAACTGATGTATATGGGGAAAAATAGAAAGGATCTTATCAGCTTTGGGCAGATATCAAGGTCTTCTAAAATTTCAGTTGGTGTGTGGTGGATAGGGGGCTCTTCACCTATTGAGACATGGAGCTGATGTGAATGTGGAAGAAACTTTGCTTGGTGGAGCTTCAGATAATTGCAGACCATCACTGGTGGATGCAACAGACTCTGCTTTCCCCACAGTTGCTGCATGGTAATTGAAGACCGTCCTGGCTTCCTCAACCTGCTGTTTTCTGCAATTTCTCCAGAGGTGTGGTGTTAAAATGTTGGAATTTCAACCGCTGGAGAGTTGTGAGAATGTTGCCTTCTTGCACTCTTTCCAGGGCTATGATTTGCTAGGCCTATGCCAGGTTTTACAGCATTTTCCAGATAATGAGCTGCTTTTCTTTCTCTTTATTAGGACTAAGTTACCCTTGTGTTTTGTGGCAAAGTTACAGCGAAATTTTCGGAACTGCAAAGGCTGCAGGTTAGTTTGCCTTTCTACATGTCATCAAGCAAGGGTTGTTATTGAATAGGAAATACATTCTGTGGTCTTAGGGTCGTAGTTTATGTTTCCCTTATAAAGCAACATGGGAATGATGTTAATATGCTCTTGACTGCCGAGTTACAAATGATCTTTAGACAATACTGGTCGATGCAATTATATATGACTGTGCTTGAAGGATGAATATATTTAAAGAATTTATCTACAGAATTTACTTCTAAAAAGAAATGTCCGCTTAATTCAAGTTTCTGGCCAACCAAAGTGTTACAAACGTGACCGATTTCTCACCAAGAACAAAAACCTTATTTCTTGCTTTATGTCTGAATCCAGCATATTAAAATAATTATCATGTCCGGAGATGCTGTTAAATTTCAACTAAATGACAAACACATTGAGGACCATGATCAGTGGCTATTGCGACATAAAAATATAAGACAAATTAATGATATTAGAAAGAAAATCCTCAAATTCAAATTACATATTAAAAATATTACAAATTTCTATCATTTTTCAAGCACAACTTGCAGGACAGAAAATACAGTTTGTATGAAAGTGAGCAGCAAAAGTATAATCGCAGCAATGGTTCCCGTACCTCTCCAAATTTTATTGAAATACACACTTTTCAAAGTTGCCTTCCTATGATTCCAGGAATTCTGATAATGTGCTTGCAGGTCATGCACAATGTCGCAATAACAAGAATAACTTAGATTAATTTGCAGGCAAAGTTGGTTAAACATCTTGGCTATTGCATCATTGTCACCCACACAATTGGAAATTATACCAGCTTCAACAAGCAGCTCCACATCTTTCTCAGTGTTGACAAGAAAGTCCATTAGATCGATGTAGTTGCATACATGAGTTTCAAATGGATAGTGGCATTGCTCCAGTGCCATCACGTTTCGAAACAAGCAATCTGTTTCATCATATATTTCAATGTTCGGGATTTGCAGCTCATCTACATTCAAGCCTGGGATTCGCCGCTTAATCTTCTCAAATCTTATGTCAAGCAAGCATTCTGCTTTAATGCACTTAAACTTCACTCCTGACTCATGCAACTTGACTGCACAGGGTAAAACCGTGGCAACTCCTCTCGACATTGCTTTTGGGTAGGACATAACAAGAGCACATCTTCTTATATCAAGGAAATGTTTAACTTCCACCTGATCAGGCTCAGAATATTTATTGACAATGAAGAATTGACACGAAAGAGTAAAGAAATCAGGAAAGCCCTTTCTGGGAAGTTCAGCTAATTCGTAAAATTGCTCCAGAACGAAGTATGGAAGTTGATTTTCGAGTAATTGCAGGTCTAGCCATATACCAGATATTATGCGTGGTTTATCTAGCAGAAAGTCTTTATTCCCTTCGTGGTACTGCAAGAGGAGCTCAATGATAAAAACGGCATCATACAAAATCATTGATACACTCAAAACTTCGAATACTAAATGTCTCTGCATAACAATTACGAATGTGTTGTTCATGATCTTGGATGAAAGTTATAAAATCCTCCCATTTCTCGGTTCCGATTCGTTCACCAAAAATCTTTTTATACCTGAATTTTTGCTTTTCCATACTAGCTAATTCTTGTTTACCATGGTGGAAAGGACCAATTGAGATTGATTGAGGAGTGTAGGCATCTTCCTTGAGTTGGCGAAGATTTTTAGGAACCCTGTAAATGCAACACTCAGGTGCAGGTTCTAGCTTCTCGTCAATGTCGATTTCCAACTCCTGGCGTTTGTGCTCTTCAATCAAGGCGTTTGATAAATTATATGTGCTTTTCTTTTCTTCCTCCATAAGCCCTCAACCACCAATGCCGAATTTCAAATGCAAGAACTCTACCTGTAACTAAGAGAAACCTCAATTATGATGAATAAAATATATCTGTTATTTTAATATATTGTTCGAAATAATAAATAAAGCTTAGAGTTTCAGGTGTGCAAATGGTTTACCAAAATCATAAATAGACCGAAAAATATACACAAAGTAATTAAATTAAACAAGGACACATTAATATTGAAGCAGTTGTATATAATTTCTTTGGTTGATAGCACCAAACTTACTAGTGACTTGGATTTGTTACTCAGTAGTGCTAACTCTCTCCCTTTCTCTCTATCTAATAATGTGTTTTCTTTTCAGCTTCTTGTATACTTCTGAGTTTTATTAAAGAAAGACTTTACGTGGGCAAGTGCTAAATCATGGAGTAGATATTTACCTAGCTACCATGATTCGATATTATCTATACACTGTAAATTACATCAATGTGACAAATTCTTCGAAATTCTATTATCAAAAACTCAAATCCAGACACAAGAATGGAACGACAATAAAAATTATTAGTTAATACAGTGCAAGTCTGAGTAGTATAAATTTGATATATATTAAGCATTTGTCTCATGGCCTAAAAGTTTTTTTTAGCTATTTTATGTGATAAGCATAAAATTAGATTCTCGATGATAAAAATGGAGCACAAATAGACAACAGAAACAAAATCAATTTTCTTGAGGGTAAGAAACGAAAGCTTCAAGAAATGTACGACAAACTAATCAATTTTTAAGAAATGAAAGTGCATCCTTATGCATATGGTTTGCCGTCCGAAGCCAGCTGCCCTGGAAATTGGTGGAACTAATTGTTCTTCACTTTATTTGGCTCACCAAGTGGTTAATTTTGATCCTTCCATATATAATGCTATTTATTATTCTTTCCTTCAACCAGTGATATAACTTTATTTATTATTCTTAGCTTCCACCCATGATATAATTGTGGGTAGAGATGGCAAAAGGTCTGGCCTGGCCTGGCCTGGCCTAGCCTATATTTTAACATGGCCTGTGGGCCAATTTTGTTTTTAATTGAATAAATAATCAATATATACATTTAATCTATTTTTTAATTTTTATTTTTACTATCTTTCTTATCTATGCAAAATAAAAAAATTTATAAATTATCAAAATAAATTATTTATAATTAAAGAATACTAATATATTAGTGAATTGTTTTCAATAATAACAGAATAATGTTTTCTTTATAAATTACAACTAATAAATTTAAATAAATACTAATTAAATTTATTTAAAAATTATTACAATTATATTAAAAATAAAAAATATATATCACATATGGGCTGGCCTATTTGGCCCAAGGCCAACCCCTTTGCAGCTTCGGCCTGGCCTTTTGCTACTCTAATTGAGGGTCGTGATGTATTCTCTTTATTCTCTTCTATGAGGTTGACTTTGAGGCTGTGTTCGTTTTGTGATTTTGTATTTTTATTTTTAATTAGATTTAAGAATATGTAGTTGATTTTAAATTATTTTGAATTTTGAATAGAATATGTAGTTGATATTGAATGTAAAATACCTTAGAAAATGTGCAGCGCAAAAAAAATAGGATTTGGATTAAAAAACGAACACATTCTGAATTTTTTGACTTATTTTTTAACTATGGTCTAAGTCAAAAGTTTAAGTACCTCTGTCACGACATAGATATTTTCCTCATCCAATGGCTATTAATTAAAGCACTAAAAAGAAAGCTTAGTGATAGTATTTATGTGTAAAGAAAAGGATAAAATATACATTCTCAAACTTGTCCATGCGTAAATCACAAAAGAAGCACATTAGTTTATTCCAAACCAGAATGATAGTAAATAAAGTTAAGACAGATATATTACACTAAAAGCATATAAAATTCTTTAGGCGTTGTCTCAAGCAATTGGCAGAAACATAAACTGTGCAATCAAGACGAAATGATTGAGATTACTGTTCAATTTTATTATTCTCAAAAGCTCTCTCAATTGAAACGCCGATCTAATTTTCAGATTTCATATATCCCATGAAATTAGAGTGATTAAATAGCTTAATTGTCAAGAGTATTACTATAAGGAACCAATAGACACAAGATTAATATTTGAAACCTCAATTGATGAGCCTCAATGTGTGTCAAATTATCTCAATTCAGTATTCAAATATGCCATCAATGTTGCTTTTAGTTCAGTGAAAGTGGAAAAAAATGGAAGCAACAAAGTCCCCAACAGTAGGTGTTTGCATGGATAGCGTTTGAATAGTGCATATGAAATTTCTGACCTTGTTTTAGTAATTTTGACAAAAGGTAAATGAGATAAAATACTATCCCAATGTCTCAAAAAAAATCATATTACACTTATAATTTTTTTACACAATTTTATTTATACAAGAAATAAATCACAAATGTTATAATAAATGCCAAATGATAACATCAAATAATAAGATAACAATAAAGTTTTACTATTTTTTAAGTTTTATTAAACATCGATATAGTGTTTTTTTTTTTCCTTTGACAAACATATAAGATGTTATAGATAGCGACACAGGTACTGGGAAACTGTGGTGTAGTCAATTTCTGGATAAGAGAAAAATATCCCCTCTTCTCCCGTGCACGTAGGCTGAAACCTCAGCAGCCGAAGCACATAATTTTCTGTGTTATGATCTGATAATGGTTGGCTTAAATTGATTTCTTTTTTTGATGGTTATTCGCTTTCGTTTCTTCATGGTATCAGAGCAGGAGTTTTGTAGTTTCTCTAAAGCTGCTTAATCATGAAGTCCACGGATCTCTTCGTGTTTCAGGTAATACTCTTGTTTTCAAGTTTGTACTGCATGTACGTTTTATGGCTGAAATGGATCTAAATCCCGGTTGGAAACTTTCATCTATGCTTTTGAATGGAAACAAGAATTTGTTCTTTGGTCAAAGGCTGTTACTTTTATTTCTCGGTCGAAAGAAAAAATTGGGTTTTGTTACTAGAAAAACTGAGTGTCCAGATGCTGAGATTTAGATTATGAAGATTGGGTTTTTGATGGTCAAACAATTAGATCTTGGCTTCTTAATTCTATGGAGCCCCATATTGCTGAAATATTTACTTTTTCTAACTCTGCAAAAGAATTGTGGGGTTCTGTATCTGAGTTATATGGTGATAGTAATAATATTGCACGTATATTTGAATTAAAACATGAGATTGCTACTGCTGAGCATGAAGAGAAAAATTTCAGTGAGCACTTGGGATATCTTAAAAATTATGGGAAGAACTTAACATGTATCGTCCTCATACTACTGATCCTAAGACCTTGCTTCAAAGCGCAGAAGAGGATAAAATTTTCTCTTTGCTTAGTGGTTTGAAATCAGAATATGAGAATTTGAGAAGTAATATACTTATGAATTCTACACTTCCCAGCCTTACAAATTTTTGCACCACAATCCAAGGAGAGGAAACACGTCGAAAGACCATGAATATTGATCTGAAAAACAATCCTGAACGATCTGAATCACATGCTCTTGTGGCTGAAAAAATTGGCAAAATGGAGAAGACTTGGAAGGATAATTTTCAGAGGAAAGGAAAAAGAGATGCTTATCATTGTGACCATTGTGGAAAAAATGGACACACCAAGGATAGGTGTTGGGAGTTGCAGCTGCGTCTTAAGCCGAGCTTTGACAAAAATAGAAAAGAGTATGCTGCCACTGCAGAATCCTCAATCTCAATGAATCAGTGCACTCATATTCTCCAACAAGTTAGTAAGAAACTGGGCCAAGCAGAGTGTTACAAACTTGGCCGATCTCTCACTAAGAGCAAAAACCTTATTTCTTGCTTTAGGTCTGAACTCCAGCTATTTAAAATGCTTATCATGTATAGAGATGCTGTTAAATTTCAACTAAATTACAAACACATCGAGGATCATGATCAGTTGCTATTACGACATAAGAATAAACAACAAAGTAATGCTATTATAAAGAAAAGCCTCAAATTCAAATTACATATTAAAAATATTGCAAACTTCAATCATTTTTTAAGCACAACTTGCAGGATAGAAAATACAGTTTGTATGAATGTGAGCAGCAAAAGTATAATCGCAGCAATGGTTCCCGTACCTCTCCAAATGTTACTGAAATACACACTTTTCAAAGTTGCCTTCCTATGATTCCAGGAATTGTCATAATGTGATTGCAGGTCCTCCACAATATCGTAATAACAAGAATCACTTACTTCAATTTGCAGGCAAAGTTGGTTAAACATCTTGGCTACTGCATCATTGTTACCCACACAATTGGAAATTATACCAGCTTCAACAAGCAGCTCCACATCTTTCTCAGTGTTGACAAGAAAGTCCATTAGATCGATGTAGTTGCATACATGAGTTTCAAATGGATAGTGGCATTGCTCCAGTGCCATCAGGTTTCGAAACAAGCAATCTGTTTCGTCATATATTTTAATGTTCGGGATTTGCAGCTCATGCATTTTTAGGCCTGGGATTCGCCGCTTAATCTTCTCAAATCTTATGTCAAGCAAGCATTCTTCTTCAATGCACTTAAACTTCACTCCCGACTCATGCAACTTGACTACACAGGGTAAATCCATGGCAACTCCTTTCGACATTGCTTCTGGGTAGGACATCACAAGAGCACATCTTCTTAGATCAAGGAAATGTGAAGTGTAAGGTGTGAAGGCATTTTGCCTTTCACACTGCCTTCACACAATCCCACATCGGTGGGAAACAAAGTGTAAGAGGGGGAGGCTAGGCTATATAATAAAGCCTCCTCCTCCCCTTATATGTGTACCAAGCTTATGTATTAAGCTTTTCTCTTCTTCCTCCCTTGTAATCTCCTCTATTCTAATTGTGAGAGAGATTGTAATATTTTTCTTCATAGTGAAATATTTTCGGTCTTGTCCCGTGGAGGTTTCCCTTAAATTGAGGGTTTTACCACGTTAAATATTTGTGTCTTTATTTTCTTTAATTGCCTTTAATTTATTTACTGTGGTAAGGCTGAGCCGTCCAAGTTGTTTATTTTATTTATTGTGGAGGGCAGTGCCACCCAAATTATTATTTCTAACGTAACAATTTGTTTCTTATCTTTTATTTGAGCTGCGGTAGGAGTGTTCAATCTCCTAACAGTGGTATCAGAGCAAGGTTGAGAAGGCAGAGCCAAGGGTTAGGACAGTGAGTGGTTACTTGTATGGTTATATACATGTCTAGGAAAGCTTTGTCAAAAAGACGATAAGAGTCTAAGGAGACTGGATTTTAAGTGGGACCGCTTGTGACCCCTCCAGTGTTTCCTGAAAGCTTTCCTGGTGTATATTAAATCGTACCGGCACTTAC
The DNA here is from genome assembly GCA_013180625.2 of Boswellia sacra. NCBI lineage: Eukaryota > Viridiplantae > Streptophyta > Magnoliopsida > Sapindales > Burseraceae > Boswellia > Boswellia sacra. The sequence goes on along the minus strand of SNVD02012572.1, from coordinate 212,524 downwards.
TACTATTCTTGGTTACTGTTTAGCAGTGGTGTATGTCCACGGATACTATTACTGTTTACGTATACGATACTATTCAAGGATACTGTTCACATATACGGTACTGTTCACTACAAGACAAATAGCAGCCAAATTCAAGATAGAGAAGTTCGATGGAAACAACTTTGGGCTATGGAAAATTAAAATAAAGGCTATCTTGAGAAAAGAAAATTGCCTTGAAGCAATTGATGGAAGACCGGAAAATATGCAAGATGAAAATAAATGGGAGAAGATAGATGGTGATGCGATGGCAAGTCTACATCTAGCAGTTGCAGATGAAGTGCTGTCAAGTATTCAAGAATTAAACTCTGCAAAGGAGATTTGAGATACTTTGACAAGCTTGTATGAAGCCAAATCTCTACACAACAAAATTTTCTTGAAAAGGAAGCTGTACACTCTTCGTATGTCAGAAACCACTCCGGTGACTGAACATATCAACACTTTGAAGACGTTATTCTCTCAACTCTCAACCATGGAGCATAACATAGAAGAGAAGGAACGTGCTGAGCTTCTACTTCAGAGTCTACCTGATTCATATGATAATCTCATCCTCAACTTGGCAAATGGTTCAATGAAGTCATCTCTAGTCTTTAATGATGTTGCGGCTGCTGTCTTAGAAGAAGAAAGCAGACGTAAAAACAAGGAAGACAGAATAATGACTTCTCAACATGCAGAGGCTTTATCCGCCAACAGAGGGAGATCAAGGGAACGTGGTTCCAGTGGGAGTCACAATCAGAACAGGGGAAAGTCTAAAGGAAGGAAGTTTATTAAATGCTACCATTGTGGAAAGCAAGGGCACGTGAAAAACGAGTGTTGGCATCTTAAGAAGAATGGAAAGGGAAATAGCAAAGGAAAAGAATCTGAGTCGTCAGGATCTCAGGGTTGTGTAGCAAGTACTTCAGGGAATGGCGAAATCTTGTGCAGCGAGGCAACAACAGTTGTGGAAGGCAGAAAAAGGTTTGCTGATATATGGTTAATTGATTCAGCAGCAACATGGCATATGACTTCTAGAAGAGATTGGTTCCATCAATATAAACCTATCTCAGAAGGGTCTGTGTACATGGGTGATGATCATGCCTTAAAAATCACTGGCATTGGAACCATCAAAGTAAAAATATTTGATGGTACGATTCGCACTATCCAAGATGTACGACATGTGACTGGCTTGAAGAAAAATTTGTTATCGATGGGACAGTTGGATGACCTCGGATGTGAGTTCCATACGAAAAATGGGATCATGAAGGTTGTCAGAGGCGCACTTGTGGTGATGAAGGCAGAAAAGATTGCTGCTAACCTATACATGCTCCATGGAGAAACGGTTCAGGAGGCAGAAACAGCAGTTGCTAGTTCTGGAGAAGAATTGTCTATGATATGGCATCGAAGACTTGGCCATATGTCCGAAAAGGGTTTGAAGATTCTCTCTGATCGAAAACTGCTTCCTGGAATCAAAACTGTAAGTTTACCATTCTGTGAGCATTGTGTTATTAGCAAGCAGAGTAGACTGAGTTTTAGCAGATCTATTGCTAGGAGTAAAAACATTCTAGACTTGATTCATTCTGATGTTTGGGAATCACCGGTTACGTCCCTAGGAGGAGCAAACTACTTTGTATTGTTTGTGGATGATTATTCTAGGAGATGTTGGGTATATGTCATCAAGAAAAAGTCAGATGTATTTCTTGTATTCCAAGCCTTCAAAGCACAGGTGGAACTTGAATCCGGAAAAAGGATCAAGTGTTTGAGGACAGATAATGGGAGAGAATTCTGCAACAAGGAATTTGACACATTTTGCAGTAAAGAAGGTGTGAAACGGCAGAAGACAGTTGCTTACACACCACAACAAAATGGAGTGGCAGAGCGGACGAATAGAACTCTCGCAGAAAAAATGAGAGCATTACTAAGGACTGCGGGTCTACCCAAGACATTTTGGGCAGAAGCAGCCACTACAGCCTGTTACTTGATAAATAGGTCTCCATCAACAGCAATTGAGATGAAGACACCTATGGAGATGTGGACCGGTAAGCCAACTGATTATTCCTCCCTTCATATTTTCGGATGTCCTGCTTATGTAATGTATCATGACCAAGAAAGAACGAAGCTGGATCCAAAATCTAGGAAATGTATCTTCTTGGGATATGCTGATGGAGTAAAGGGGTATCGCTTATGGGATCCTACTGCCCATAAGATTGTCATCAGCAGGGATGTTGTCTTTCTAGAAGACATGTTTAAATGTGAAGAAAATGATAGCACGAAGAAAAATGTTGAGACTGTATCAATACAGGAAGAAACAGTTTCTTCTGAAGCAATACCAGAACACGATGATCAAGAACCAGTTGAGTCTGAAGCACCTGAAGTCCGTCGATCAACTCGAGAAAGAAGGGAACCTTCTTGGCACTCAGAATATGTGATGGCGAGCAATGTTGCATACTGTCTCCTAACAGAAGATGGGGAGCCTTCAACCTTTCAGGAGGCTATAAAAAGTTCTGATGCATCTCTATGGATGACAGCAATGCATGAAGAGATGGAAGCTTTAGACAAAAACAAGACATGGGATCTTGTGCCACTACCACATGGAAGAAAAGCCATCGGAAACAAATGGGTCTACAAGATCAAACGTGATGGGAATGATCAAGTGGAGCGGTATCGTGCTAGACTGGTGGTCAAAGGATATGCTCAGAAAGAAGGAGTTGATTTCAATGAGATATTCTCTCCTGTGGTAAGACTTACAACAATTCGAGTAGTCTTGGCTATGTGTGCTACTTTTGACTTACACTTAGAGCAGTTAGATGTAAAAACTGCATTTCTTCATGGAGAACTTGAAGAAGAAATTTATATGCTCCAACCGGAAGGTTTTGTTAAAGAAGGAAAAGAGAACTTGGTTTGCAGGTTGACCAAATCTCTGTACGGCTTAAAACAGGCGCCAAGGTGTTGGTACAAGAGATTTGATTCATTCATCATCAGCCTTGGGTACAACAGACTCAGTTCAGATCATTGTACTTATTACAAGAGGTTTGAGGAAGACTTTATCATTTTGCTGTTGTACGTGGACGATATGTTGGTAACAGGCACTAACAAAGATCAGGTCCAAGAATTAAAGGCACAATTGGCTAGGGGATTTGAAATGAAGGATTTAGGACCGGCAAACAAGATTCTAGGGATGCAAATTCACCGAGACAGAAAAAACAGGAAGATTTGGCTATCTCAAAAGAACTACTTGAAGAAAATCTTGCGTCGCTTCAACATGCAAGATTGTAAGCCAATTTCTACCCCATTTCCTGTTAATCATAAATTATCCTCAAGTATGAGTCCTAGCAATGAAGCGGAGAGGATGGAAATGTCTCGAGTACCGTATGCATCAGCAGTAGGGAGCCTAATGTATGCTATGATTTGTACAAGACCAGACATTGCACAAGCAGTGGGAGCGGTCAGTAGATTCATGGCTAATCCGGGAAGAGAGCATTGGAATTCTGTTAAGAGGATCCTTAGATACATCAAAGGAACCTCTGATGCTGCACTATGCTATGGAGGATCAGAGTTCATTGTAGGGGCTATGTTGATTCAGATTTTGCTGGAGATATTGACAAAAGGAAGTCCACTACAGGCTATGTGTTTACACTTGCAGGAGGTGCTGTGAGCTGGGTATCCAAACTTCAAACTGTTGTGGCTTTATCTACAACAGAAGCAGAATATATGGCAGCTACACAAGCTTGCAAGGAAGCTGTCTGGATCAAAAGGTTATTGGAGGAACTCGGGCACAAACAAGAGAAGATTTCTTTGTTTTGTGACAGTCAGAGTGCCTTGCATATCGCAAGGAATCAAGCCTTTCATTCAAGAACGAAGCACATAGGAGTTCAATATCATTATGTACGAGAAGTAGTTGAAGGTGGAATAGTGGATATGCAGAAAATCCACACGAAGGACAACATAGCAGATGCATTGACCAAACCAATCAATGCTGACAAGTTCATTTGGTGTAGAACGTCTTGTGGCCTGTTAGAGACGTGAGCAGCATGTATAGAGACAAGACTGAAAGGAAAAATGCCTTCAAGTGGGAGAATGTGAAGTGTAAGGTGTGAAGGCATTTTGCCTTTCACACTGCCTTCACACAATCCCACATCGGTGGGAAACAAAGTGTAAGAGGGGGAGGCTAGGCTATATAATAAAGCCTCCTCCTCCCCTTATATGTGTACCAAGCTTATGTATTAAGCTTTTCTCTTCTTCCTCCCTTGTAATCTCCTCTATTCTAATTGTGAGAGAGATTGTAATATTTTTCTTCATAGTGAAATATTTTCGGTCTTGTCCCGTGGAGGTTTCCCTCAAATTGAGGGTTTTACCACGTTAAATATTTGTGTCTTTATTTTCTTTAATTGCCTTTAATTTATTTACTGTGGTAAGGCTGAGCCGTCCAAGTTGTTTATTTTATTTATTGTGGAGGGCAGTGCCACCCAAATTGTTATTTCTAACGTAACAATTTGTTTCTTATCTTTTATTTGAGCTGCGGTAGGAGTGTTCAATCTCCTAACAGGAAATGTTTAACTTCCACCTGATCAGGGTCAGGATATTCATTGAACATGTTGTCACTGAAGAATTGACACGAAAGAGAAAAGAAATCAGGATAGACATCTCCGGAAAGTTCAGCTAATTTGTATAATTGCTCCAGAACGAAGTATGGAAGTTGATTTTCGAGCAATTGCAGGTCTAGCCATATACCAGCTCTTATGCGTGGTTTATGTAGCAGAAAGTCTTTATTCCCTTCTTGGTGCTGCAAGAGGAGCTCAATGATAAACACGGCATCATACAAAATCATTGAGATAAACCCAAACCTTTGAATATTAAATGTCTCTGCATAACAATTACGAATGTCTTGTTCACGATCTGCGATGAAAGTTATAAAATCCTCCCATTTCTCGGTTCTGATTCGCTCACCGAAAATCTTTTTATATCTTACTTTTTGCTTTTCCATACTAGCTAATTCTTGTTTACCATGGTGGAAAGGACCAATTGAGATTGACTGAGGAGTGTAGGCATCTTCTTTGAGTTGGCGAAGATTTTTCGGAACCCTGTAAATGCAACACTCAGGTGCAGGTTCTAAGTTCTCATTAATGTCGATTTTCAACTCCTGGCGTTTGTGCTCTTCAATCAAGGCGTTTGATAAATTATATATGTTTTCGTTTTCTTCCTCCATAAGCCCTCAACCACCGATGCCTAATTTCAAATGAAATGACTCTATCTGTAACTAAGAGAAACCTCAATTATTATGAAGAAAATATATTGTTCAAAATAATAAACAAAGCTTAATGTCACACCCTAGTCCGCATGTGACACTTTACATTGTGGGTAGCACTTCTTGTTTCCTATAAACCTTCGAGAGGTGGCCTCCATACGTGAGGCCTAATATCTTGGCCCATTATTGGATATTATTCGTTTTGGATACAGTCCTTCACGGTTTTGGCCCCGGGCTTTGCAACTCAAAATATCTCTAACAGGTTAAAGAGCTCACATGGTTAACCTCTCTTCACATATCCTCTACAAGCGATGTGAGATGTTACATTCAATAGCACCCCAACCCCTCCACCAACACCCACACCCCCCCCTCCTTCTCCAAGATAGGCTCTAATACTGTTTATCACACTCTAACTTGCATGTGGTACTTTACATTGTGTATGACATTTTGTGATCCCTATAAACTTTTGAGAGGTGTCTTCCACATATATTCAAGAGGTGGTCCTTATGCGCAATGCTCAACACCGACTCACTGTCGTATATTGTTTGCCTTGAACACACAGTCTATCACGGTCACAAGCAGTTGGATATCTTGTAAGCTCATTAAGTTGTTGGAGGCAAACAATATCCCTCCACCAACACCACCCACCCCCCTACCCCACCCCAAACACCCCCCACCCTCACCCCTCTCCAAGATAGGCTTTGATACTGTTTATCACACTCCAACCCGCATGTGATACTTTACGTTGTGGATGACACTTCGTGATCCTTATAAACTTTCGAGAGGTGGTTTCCACATAGTTTCAAGAGGTGGTCCTTATGCGCAAGGCCCAACACCAACTCACTGTCGGATATTGTTTGCCTTGAACATACAGTCTATCACGGTCACAAACGGTTGGATATCTTGTAAGTTCCTTAAGCTGTTGGAGGTCTTTTGGGTAGCAAAACACGAAAGCAAAATTGTGATAGATTGTGTATTCAAGACAAACAATATCTGATAATGAGCTGGAGTGTTGGGCCTTGTGCAAAGGGGCCACCTCTTAAAACTGTGAAGTCCATCTCTCAAAGGTTTATGGGAATCACGAAGTGTCATATACAATGCAAAGTACCACACATAGACAGACGTGTGATACTTAAAGTTTCAGATTTTGTAAATGGCTTACCAAGATCATAGACCAGAAAAGAAACATAGTAATTAAATTAAACAAGTACAAGCACATCTGTATTTTGTGGTGTGTAACTCTCTCCCTTTCTTTCTATCAAATAATGTGTTTTCTTTTCAGCTTCTTAAAGAAAGACTTTAGGTGGGAAAGTGCTAAAATATGTTGGTAACTTTACTAGATTTCGGATGGGGAAAAAATACAGACACCCCTAAGGTTTCGGCTAAGTGTTTGGAAAGTGACATCCAGCCTCCACTTTAACATAAACACTTAAGAGTCTTTTTAATGTTGAAATTTCAGTTTCTTAAAGAAAGACTTTAGTTAGTGAAGTTCTAAACCATGTTAGTACGAGTGGAAAGTGATTTTTATCCTCCACTTTAATAGAAACACTTAAGACTAATTTCAGTTTCTTAAAGAAAGACTTTAGGTGGGGAAGTGCTAAAACCATGTTAGTACGTCGAGAAAAAATATAGCACTAACTTAACTCAAACCTACGACTAATTGATTAACATGTTTAATATTAACCACTTAATAAGTAATGGTAGGTAACATATATAAAGCTGCAAAACATTTACTTTAGATTAAAACTAAAATAACTAAACCTTTATTTTAATTTTTAAAATTAAAGTTAAAAATAAACAATATGAATTAACTAATAGTAAAATTGTTAATTTTAAAATTTAAAATTTTGAAATATCAATAAATCTATAAATTTTAAAATAATGATAAAATAAATTATGTTTAATGTTTATAAATATCAATTGTGAAATATATATCAAATATTTATTATATTTTTAATTATAAATTATAAATTTATCTATTTTATCATCATTTAATATATTTTTAACTTTTTAAATTAATAATTTTACTATTATTTAATCTACGTTGTTTAATCTAACTTTAATTTTTAAAAAAATAAAATAAAGATAGTTTTCATTTTATGTTTAATGTTAAATAAATATTTGCAAGTTCATATTATCATTATATTAATTTGGTTAAGTGATTTAGGTTGAGAATGTTAACCACCTAATCCCAGGTTTGAGTCAAGCTAGTATCATATAATTTTGTTAACACATTCAATATTAAAAAGATTCTAATACCCTTTTTCTTTATACACAATCTTTAAAGGACTCTAATACCCTTTCTCTTTGTTAGAGCTGTTAAGTACTTCTGTTAAATTTTGGTTTAGATGTTATTTTCCAAATAAAACTTTGTTAATGTCGTTAAGTAATTCTATTAAATTGGGGGTTATATGTTGCTTTCCAAATAGTGGGGAGATGCTATTACTTAGCCCAAACCTTGGGAATGTGTCAGTGTTTTTCCCCAATTTCGGATGGACATATTTTCTATTATGCGGTGCTTTTTTTTTTTTTTTTTTCAAATCGATAGTAATCACAGTCAATAAGTTATTCTCTTTTCTACTAATACAAGAGACAAGCGGGGATGATGATAAAGCTAAAGTTAATAAAGCTAAAGTTGGAACGACACAAGCGAATGTCCATAAATGATGATGTCACATTTTGTTAAAAAAAATGATGAATGTATGCTATAAATTATTGTGTGGAAGTGGAAAAAAATATTTATTTATTTGTTACGTTTAGATAGATTGGAATTTAAATCATACACATTAATTTACAATGCATCGCATATATTTCCTCCGAAATTTTGAGCAACTTGTTCTTGTTTAGATTTTTGGAAAAGGAGAGTGGTAGTAAGTAATTCAGGAATGAATAATTAATAGCTTCTTTGATCTTATTTAGGAGAATCAATAAATCTATTCTCGTGAGTTCAGGTGTGTACTAATTAGCCTATGCGGTTGCTATGCAAATGGGCTGTCCGATCCTCTTTGTCGCAAGTTTATTAACATACAAATGAAGCTTTCACTTGATTATATTCAACTTTCAAATGCATAGTAATCTGTCCCGAAAAAAGGGAATTACATATAAGCTTTGAAGAACACCATTCAGAGGTTATCTTCCTTTCTTGAAGTTGATTAAGTTTTTGTTTAGATCCACCGGACAACACCAATTCAACCGAATTCTCACTAAAAGAAGAGATGTACCTTGCTTTGAGAATTTACAAGAACGTGTATGTCCGAAGCCAAACAAAGAAAATGAGCATATTGAAATATTCTCTCGCCTCTTCCAGGATTTTTAATTTCTAAGGCATTCGAAACTTTTTGGAGGATCACCAGGGCTGGCTTAAGGCTATTTGGGGTGTCAGGCAACGTTTATTACCGAGGTCTTTATATTTAATTAAAATAAATATAAATTTGATTTTTTTAAAAAGGTATATATTTTTTTTGTCGTCTAAAATTAACTCTTCTTGCTCTTCGAGATGCAAACTAATTTTTCTAATTTTCTTTTTTCTTAACTTTTTTTTATTCCGATTCATATTTTTTGGTAGTCATTTCCAAGACAAATTATAAATTAACAAGTAACAACAAGCGGATACAAAATAAACAATAACTAGAGACAAATAAAAAAAATAACAATAGCCATATAAACAAATATAAATTAATTATTAACATCGATAATAATCTAAAATTATTAAAAATATTAAACATGAAATAATAGAACCTGAATATGACGTTCAGAGAGATTAAAGAATGGCCTACACGGTCAAGATGAAGAAAAAGATGAAGACGAAGGTGTATGCACGTTGGAGATGAAGAAAAAGAAGAAAAAGAAGAAGAGGAAGTCTATGGTAAAGAAGAAAGCGAGAGTTGTGAGGAAAGAGAAAACTTTTTAGACGGAAGAAATATTGACAAAGGGCATAAGAATCCTATGGACCCTCATAACTTTCAAATTAATAATTAAGTTATAATAATTAAATGGTGGGGTTCACTAATAATTAAATAATAAAGACTAATAAAATTATTCTCGATTATTGTTTTATCCTAGTTTTTCAGTTAACATTACTCTTACTTTTTAAGTTTCAATAATTAGAGGGAACCAATTAATAAATTAAATAAAATTTAATTTTTTTCATTAATAGATTGTATGGATCTAATTATGTGATATAATTTTGATTACATGACCTTTTAAATATTTAAATTTTAAAATAAAATAAAATTAATTAAAACTATTTATATGAAGCCTTCCCCAATTTTGGGCCTTAGACGATTGTCTCATCTGTCTGCCTAAGGGTTGAGCCACCACTGAGGAACACCACACCATCTCTCTAGTCCAGAGACTTGTGATTCGTAAAGGTGAATAATTGGGTTATTTCAGTCTCCTATTCATTTTCATTTGTAAATCAATTGTATTTATAATGAATAATTAAAATTCCATATTTGATTAAATATATTTTCAAATAATTATACAGAATTCTTCACTAATATAAAAGATGTTGAAATTGGATTTATCGTTACCATTTGATAAGAAATCACATCATTTATTTTAAACACCATTAATTAATAGGACGCGTTTGTTACAGGGAATTGTGCTGCATAAGACAGCCATAAATTGTGACTTTTTACTAATGAACCCCAAATATTCCAAGTCTGTCCGTTTGCTGCAACTTTTATTGATGATTTACCCTGTTCCTGCAACTTGCAAGGTCAATCAAACGTCACATACAATCCCAAAGTTATTTCAAATGATTGAAGCGGGCTATTGTATGGTAATCATGTAATCGGAAGATTGAAAGAGTGACACACTTTTGTTGGAACTAAATCTGAACTACAAACTCTCATTCAATATTCCAAAGAAATTGCCTACTTTCGACAATTTCTAATTTACTGCCTCCAGCTTCAGTCTTGTCAATAACTGTACTTAATTTTGGCAAAAAATGTTAATGTTAATCAGGATTTCATGTGGTTAATTATGACACAACTACACCATGCATTGATACATTTTGCCTAACTGCTGATGATGTTGGTTTGTCCGAGGGCTCAAACAATGCCCAGAACGGGTTGGCAATTTGGCTGTCTTCGAAGCTTCAAGCCTCCAACCTACCCGTAATGACTACTCGCAAATGACTGGAATCAATCAAGCAGCGTTAGGGCTTTCTGTAGCTTAATTTATTTACTAAATAATAAAACTTTTGATTAAAAAAAATCACTGATTGGTTCAGTTTGATCGGTCCTCTATGGATATATCTATTCGACTAAATTATCCCTTAAGAACAATGATATTACATTTCAATATTATATACATCATTCTTTTAAGCACCAAAAAAATAAAATAATAAGACATCAACGAAAGAAATTAAATTATAGATCAATCAAGAATAGTTCTTCGCTTGATACACTACTTGTAAAATTGAACAAACGGCTTGTACGACCGTAAGTAGAAGTAGGAAAATAGCACCAACAACCGAAATGCTGGCCCATGGAGTATTGAAATAATTTTGCTTCAAATTAGCTCTCCACTTTTTGCATCTGGCATCACAGTAGCCTTTCAACTGATCACAAACACGAGAAAAATAGAAGTTGTTAGGAAACAACGTAGTACCTCTGGAAAGGTTGTTTATGAGAGTTGATACACCTTCTTTATCCGGCAGCCAGTTATCGATTATCCCATTCTGGACAAGTAATTCAACATCTTTGGGAGTATTGACGAGGTGGTGGAGGATAAAAACATAATCATTTATGTAATTATCCAAGTAATGTCGTTGTTCAAAGGCAATGAGATTTCCAAACAAAGATTCAGTTTCGAGCTGCAGCTTCAGCTTTGGAATTTCCAAAGTCCCGTCATTTGTGAAATTTATGTCAAACAACTCATTGCTTTTGCTCAGTTTGAAGTTGACTCCAGCTTGGTGGAGTTCAATCGCACTCGGTGCAGTTATAACATTGGCTTTCCTTTCTTGCGACGGTAGCCGCTCGGATGGTAGATGGCAAATTCTCAAGAAGTCAGTGAAATGTTCTACGTTAGTAGAAGAATTTAAAAATTTATCTAATTTTCCATTTACCACTTCTATACTCTTGAAATATTCGTAAGTAAGAATAATCATGTTTGGATTCTCATCTGGGACAGAATTTCTTACTTTTTCGATGCGAAAAAGATCCTCGAGAATGAAGAATGGAAGCTGATTCTCAAGCAACCACATGTCGTACCATATATCTTGTATCAAATATGGTTTTTTAAATATAAAATCTTGTTCAGTTTGCAGTTCACGGAACTTATACCTCAACAGGACTTCAATGATGAAGGTAGCGTCAACCAGAACCATTTGGACAAATTCATCACGGTCAAGATTGATATCTTCTGCATATATAGCAGCCGCGTAATTTTTCTTCTTTCTCATTTGTAATCATGTTACCAAGCTCCTCCAAGCTCATTCGAGTCCGTTTAAGAAAGTCTTGGAGTTGGAGATACCTCTGTTTATGTTCTTCCATGAACTCCAAGTCTTTTCTCCCATGGTGAAGAGGCCCAATGGAGACTACCTGAGGCATATATGCCTTTTCATTTATTTGACGCAGACGCTCGGGAACTCTGTAGATGCAACAATTGGAGGGCAATTTTGGTAGCTTCTCCAATTTCCCTTTCAGAGATGCCAACCGCGACATGGATTCTTCTTTAACATTTACTGAAACATTGTGCACAAAAGCAGCTTCATTTCAACTCTACATTTACCTTGCTACCATGATTGGACATAATCTATATCCTCTCTATTACATCAATTTGACAAATTCTTCGAAATTCTATTGTCCAAAACCCAAATGCAGACACAAAAATAGATCAAATATATGTAATGGCACAACAATAAAATTATTAGTTAATGTACAGTGCAAGTCTGAGTAGTATAAATTTGATATATTATTAAGCATTTGTCCCATGACCTATTAGTTTTATTTATTTATTTATTTTTTTTGCTATTTTACGTGATAATCATAAAATTAGATTCTCAATGTTGAAAAAATGGAGCAGAAATTTATATACAACAGACACAAAATCAATTTTCTTGAAGGGAAAACGACGAAAGGCTTCAAGAAATGTATGACAAACTAATCAAATTTCAAGAAATGAAAGTGCATACTTACATGCATAGAGTTTGCCGTCGGAAGCCAACTGGCTTGGAAATCGTAGGACAACTAATTTTTCTTCATTTTATTTGGCCTCAGGATTAATTTTGATCCTTCTATATATAATGCTACTTATTATTCTTTCCTTCCACCAGTAATATAACTATGGATAATGATATATCCTCTTTATCCTCTTTATTCTCTTCTATGAGGTTGAACTTTAAATTTTTTAACTATGCTCTAAGTCAAAAGTTTAAGTACCTCTGTCACGACATAGATTTTATCCTCATCCAATAGCTATTAAAGCACTAAAAAGAAGGCTTAATGACAGTATATAGGCATAAAGAAAAAGATAAAACATACCTTCTCAAACTTGTCCATCACATAAAGCACAAAAGAAGCACATTCGTTTATTCCAAACGAGAATGATAGTAAATAAACAGACAGATATATTGCACTGAAAGCATATACAATTCTTTAGGCGTTGTCTTAAGCAATTCGTAGAAACAAGAACTGTGTACTCTAGATGAAATGACTGAGATTACTGTTCAAATATATTCTTAGTCTCAAAATCTCTCTCAATTGGAACGCACATCTAATTTTAAGATTTCGTCGATCCCATGAATTAGATTGATTGAATAGCTTAATTGTCAAGAGTATTATTATTATTATTATAAGAAACCTTTGGACTCAATATTGATATTTGAAACTTTAATAGGTTAGTTTTTATCACATCAACCGAACCTTTACATTTTTGGTGGCATGTATACTCGATGAGCCTCACTGTGTGTCAAATTGTCTCAATTTAGTATTCAAATATGCCATTAATGTTGCTTTTAGTTCAGTGAAAGTGGAAAAAATTGAAGCAACAAAGTCCCCAAGATCTAATGGTGGATGTATTTACATGGACGGCGTTTGAGTAGTACATATGAAATTTATGATCTTGTTTAATAATTTTGACAACAGGTAAAGGAGATGTAATACTTCGATCTAGATGATTCAAAATAAAAATAATATTACACTTTAAAAAAATTTTAATACAAGAAATAAATCACAAATGGTATAATAAATGATTACATAAATAGTAAGGTAACAATTAAGTTTTGTATTATTTTTAATTTTTATTAAAGATCGATTTGGAGTTTTTTTTTTTCATTTGACAAACAAGTCAGATGTTATTAATAGTGACGCAAGTACTGGGCAACTGTGGTGTAGTCAATTTCTGGAAAAAGTTAAGAAGCTTCCACTCCATGGTTTCCGATTTCAAAGTTTGCAAGGCATCTCTCGTAGCAGACATGATAGCAGTGTCTCAATCCCACTTGCTTGGCCTAATTTTGTTCTCCATAATTTCATTGTAAAAAGTAAAACAAAAAATGTTAGGAGATTTTTTAATAATTAAATATTGGTAGCATCACTAGCTAGCTCATTAAAATGCAAAATATATAAATTTAAACCCGTTATTATTTCGTAATATATTTATCCATATTTTTTAATGTTAATTTCTTCGAATATCCTCGTATCTTGTCTTAATCAGAGGTATACAAGTTCTAATAAATCATCTATTTTCTTTTTGACCTTTTCAAAATCCTTGAAGACATCTGTATTATTATCGCCATTAATAAAGACGTCTAAGTCATTTATTATTATTATTTTTATAACTTCATTCTTTTCTACTATTGAATGGTTTGGTAGACTCGGCAGAGATATGTCTTGGTAATTTTTAAACTCACTTTCCGTTTAGCATTAAGAAAAGTTACTCGATGAAATTAACTCTTTTTATTTAATAGAAAGAGGGATTAACTTTTAGCAAAGTTATTTTTTAAAAACACATATTTACTAATATATTTAAATCAATATCAATCACATATCATCTTCAAAATAAAATAAAAAAATTGTTTGTGTAGTTTGAGTTTTTATTTCCAATATTTGAAATTAATATGTGATTAATTTTGAAATATATATTTTTTAATTTTGAAGATGATATGTAACTTATGTTGATTTAAATACATGGATAAATATACGTTTTTTTAAAACAAAATTTCAAAAATGAAAACAAACAACACCTAAAATTTCTTTATTTTTTTTATGGCTCTTTCTATAAGGGCAGAGATTAATTTTTGATTGTAGGACTCAGAAAATCGGTTCAGCAATGCAGGAGAGGCGACAAGACCTATTCATTGCGTATTCATTGCGCCACTCTGATAAAACATTTTAAGGGAATTGCATCTTATTGAAAACTTTTATTTAAAACATTACTAATATGTCTATGAAAAAATCCTGATAGAAATGGTGGAGTTTCTCTTCTTTTGGACCTAACCTACAAATGTATATAAAACACTCTCAAAACCATTTCTTAATTCAGACTATTACTCTATAAGGATTTCTAAAATCACATAGAACTTCTAGTAATTTCAAAAACTATTTTTCTGAAGTAACTTTACATCATGCTTTATTCACAAATTAATACATTTTAATCAGTAAGCTTCAACTAATATGTAATTAAATATATATTTCCTTTAACTAAACAAATAGTATAACAATAAAAATTAGGAATCTGCCCCACCCCAACGGGCAGATGTTTGATGGTTGGCCTCCTGCAAGGGGCAAAATGCCCTAACCTGGATTCCAAAACGGATGATTAAACCCACGAGAATGGTTAAGTCCCCCCTTCTCTAACCCGGTCCATGCATGTAGCCCAACCCACCTATCCTACAAATCTCCCTAAAAGGTCGGTGTGAGAAGGGACTAGAACCCCTGACATCTTGCTTTCTCTTTGAGGACGCCAAACAGCAAGGTTATCCCCTTGGGGATACTACGTTTCTTTTCTAGATTTATGCCTTACACAACATATTAACATACCATAATTTAACATTTCTTATTAAATAATAACATTAATATGATAACAACATGCCGTGTGTATATATATCAAATTCTATCTTAAAAACGTTCCACAACAAAAACTATCAACTCTTATAATTTAGGTCATACATAAAATAAATACTTATAGTTACTAAAAGATCAATTAAACATCTCTAGCTAATGTTTCCTTCCCCTAAAACATCTTTTATCTTTTTGTTTTTCTCAAACATCCAACCTTTCTAACACATAAGAACTCTTTCTATAATATAAACATATAAAACTACAAGTATTTAACTTACTAAAGTACTTCGTTTATTTAACATTCGACTCATCATACTATTATTCTTAAACCAACTAACATATTCAACCAACTTTATAATTCCCATTCTAACAAATCAATGCACTGTTATATATCAAAATTTTTAGTATTCATATTATTATGCTTCTTATCATAATTGTACAAACGTTTTATCTAAATAAATTTGACATACTAATATATAGCTATTTTTTTTTCAAAAGTTTCAAAATTCAATAAATCAACACATAACAATAAATATACAAAAGATAATAAATTAATGTAAAAAAAATACTTGAAAACTTCAAATAACATATTGTCACTAACTAAATTATTGTTGAAACTTAGTCAACTCCCCTTTGTTGTCTCCAATTGAAACTCTACTCCTGCTTTCCTCCTTATAAAATTGTTTCTTATTTATCTTCTTTTTTATCTCTCCCGTCTCTCTCCCTTCTACCAACAGGGCCATGGAAGCCTTAAAAAAAATCGAGCCCCTTTTTTATATTCTTTCTTCAGGAAAAGAATTGCAAGCTTTTAAATTTTTAATGCGTTTGTCTCCCATTTGTTTTGTAAACGATACAAAATATCTCGCACTGGACAAGCAAACCTCACCCTTAACCACAATTTTATTTTTGTTACCAAATTATTATTGTTATTTTTTGGCAATTTCATCCTTAACCCATTTATAATAAGTGGCTAAGCTTGGTTGATGTACTGAACCTAAGCAAACATTTTTCAAATACAAAAGTTCAGCATCCTCCCCCGAATTCGTTGTAGGGTTACCATGGACAGCCCAAAACTCCACATTGGTATGATATTGTCCACTTTGGGTCTAAGCCCTCATGGATTTGCTTTTGGATTCTACCCAAAAGGCCTCATACCAATGGAATACTTGTCCACACTTATATGCCCATGATCTTCCCCATGTCTAGCCAATGTGGGACTTTGGTTGCACACCCAACAATCCCCCCATCAAACAAAGGACCATACTATTTTGTATTTTTTTTTTCCCGAGCCTCCCCACAAATGATCATTCATTTGTATGCTTCATCGAGGCCTTTGTCTACCTCGAGAGCTTGCTCTATCTTTGTCCCCAAATAGAGCTCAACCACGGATCCAGGGGCTCACCACCTTTTGTTTGGGTCTGAGAATTTTCATCACATATTCTCCTGGCTAAGTCTGGGCCTGGGCTCTGATACCACTTGTAGGGTTACCATGGACAGCCCAAAACTCCACATTGGTATGATATTGTCCACTTTGGGCCTAAGCCCTCATGGATTTGCTTTTGGATTCTACCCAAAAGGCCTCATACCAATGGAATACTTGTCCATACTTATATGCCCATGATCTTCCCCATGTCTAGCCAATGTGGGACTTTGGTTGCACACCCAATAATCGTTAATTAGGCAGGAGATTCTTTTGTCAATTTATTACTTAAGTTTAGTTGAAAATTCATGGGCCATTACCAAATGTATCCCTCGTTCCTTTGAGCCCCACTTGTGAACTCAATAGTCAATAGCCCTCATCATCATTTTCTAAGCAAAATAATACCACTTATTTTAAATTTTAATCCAAAATTTGCATATCAAATAATGTTTATCAATAAATGATTGTCAAATGATGTGATGATCTTGAGGAACAATTCTATATATAATCAATTTGTACAATCAAGTCCTAATGCATCTAATCTTATTAGATGGTTGATTATCAAATATTTTATTATCAATTATCCATCCAAAACATTTTATCATGTCAAATTGACTTGATTAATAACATGAATTGGTTGTATATATAATATTACTCTAATATAAATTAATGTTACATCATCTAATATTCATAATTTGGGATATATTGGATTACTTAATACGACATATATTTTTTTCTTATCCAATAGCTACCAAGGCACTATAAAGAAAGCTTACATGCATATAAAGATAAAATATACATCCTCAAACTTGTCCATCACATAAAGCACACAAGAAGCCCATTAGTTTATTCCAAACCAGAATGATAGTAAACAAATTTAGACAGATACATTGCAGTACTAAAAGCATATAAAATCATTTAGGTATTGTCTTAAGCAATTGGTTGAAGCATGAACTGTGAAATCTAGATGAAGTGACTGAGATTACTGTTGAAATAGTATTAGCCTCAGAAGCTCTCTCAATTGAAACGCAGATCTAATTTTAAGATTTCACAGATCCCATGAAATTAGAGTGATTAATAGCTTAATTGTCAAGAGTATTATTACAAGCTAGAAACAAATATTAGATTCAACGTCAATATTTGAAACTTTAATAGGTCATTTTTTAACACATCAACCGAACATTCAACATTTTTAGTGGCATGTATACTTGATGAGCTCAATGTGTGTCAAATTATCTCAATTTGGTATTCAAATATGCCATTAATGTTGCTCTTAGTTAAGTGAAAGTGGGAAAAAGTGAAGCAACAATATCCCCAAGATCTAGTGGCATGTGTGTTACATAGATGGCGTTTGAATAGTGCATAAGAAATTCTGATCTTGTTTAATAATTTTGAAAAAAGATAAAGGTGATGAAATACTTCGATTCAGATGTCTGAAATGAAAATAATATTATACTTCTAAATTTTTTTATACAATTTTATTTATATAAGAAATAAATCACAACTGGTATAATAAATACCAAATGATTACATCAAATAATAAGATAACAATAGAGTTTTATATATTATTTTTAAATTTGATTAACAATCGATATAGCCTTTTTTTTTTTCATTTGACAAGCAGATCAGATATTATAAATAGCGATGCAGGTACTGGGCAACTGTGGTATAGTCATTTTCTGGATAAAGATGAGAAGCTTCCACTCCATCGTTTCCGATTTCGAAATTTGTAAGACATCCCTCGTAGCAAACATGATAGTAATGTGTCAATCCCACTTGCTCAGCGTAATCTTGTTCTTCATAATGTTGTTGTAACAGGTAAAAAAATGTTAGGAAATCTTTTAATAATTAAATTTTAGTAACATCACTGGCTAGCTCATTAAAATGCAAAATATATAAATTGAAACCAGCTATTATTTCGAAAAATAGATTTAAAGTTAATTTCTTTGAGCATCATCTATCTTGTCTTAATTAGACGCATACAAGTTTTAATAAATTTCTATTTTCTTTTTGACCTTTTTAAAATCCTTGAAATACTTGATAAAGATGTCTATGTCATTTATTTTTTATTTTTATTTTTATAGCTTTATTCTTCCCTGCAATTGAATGGTTTGGTAGAATCCGTAGAGATATGTCTTGGTAATTTTAAATTGGATTTCCATTTAATATTAAGAAAAGTTACTCCATGAAATTATTATTATTGTTGTTGTTGTTGTAGAAATTGAGGGCTTACCTTTTAGCAAAGCTAGAAACTCTTCCTTAGAAATCGAGGACTTCTGTAGTTCTTTTCCAATCAATTTCTCCCAAGTTTCAACAACTTCTCTTTGTGATAATATGTTTTTGGGCGGTCTAATATATAAGGTCTTGTTGAGGGTCCGGGGGTCATCTATAGCTTTCAGAGTGTACATAGCTATGTCATCTTCATCCACATATATTGCTGACAAACACATCAGAGAGCAGTGTTAAAGTTAAGATTAGGAAGAATCGAAAACAACGTTGAAACTTACCTCAAATTAAATATATAAATGCTTTACAAGTTCGAATGATATATTGAAAGTATACCTTTTGGGTTGCCATCTCCCAACAACACCACGGAATCCTTTGAAGGAAGAATCCGGCCCGGTTGACACAGACCACCAAGGAAGTAACCAGCAAAGCAATTGGCAGAAACATATGTAGAAGGAATGTTGGCATCCTCAATTGCTCTTCGTACTATCATTTTATCATCAAAAGTCACTCTTCCAGGTTCCATCGCACCCGCCATTCTTGCTGGATCAGTCCCAAATTCGGATGGCAAGAATCTCTGCACAGAATTCTTCAACAGTTAAGATACAGATGGCCGCCCAGGAATAAATAGAAACTAAACTAGAAGAAAGTACGTATAATGCATGCAGTCATCAAGTACACACTTCAATATATTCTTCAACAAAAATATTATACTTACTAACTTTCTCATACAAATTGATGGAATATAATAAAACTGGAAGAATGAATTTAACAGTTAAATGAAACGAAACCAAGAGGAATGTTCTAGTAATGATGCAATAACTTCACATCTGTTTATATGGATGAGTTTGTCTAATTACTTTGTAGACGTAACACTACTTTTCTTCAACAAACCAAGAAAAAAGTCCTAAAATATTTTCGAATAAAATTAGAAAGTGTTAAATATGCAGCTTAGCAATGAGCTATGATTTGTGGAAGTTTATGATATTGACGTTTAACCTAAAGTAGAAAACATAAGCAAAATTAACAAGAACATTAATTTCGACAATTTCTTAAAGTACTAATTATACTTCTAAAGCATATTGAGCATGCAGTTCAAGACTACTCAAGCGAGTACCTTAACATTTCCAGCCTCTTTGATTGCATCAACGAGCTTGAGTTGAAGGAGGATTTGGTGGCTCCTGATATGGACACCAGATATTGCACAAATTACAACGTCAACTAATTTCACGGCATTGCAAGGCTTTGGTGATCATTAAAAGAGCCTGGCACGAGATGGGCTCCTTGCTCCTTGAACGACAAGAGCATTTGCACTTTCTCAATGTCTACACCAATCTCTGGCCTGTGTAATACATATGTTTCGTGACCTTGTGCTAGACTTGCCTTCACCAATCTCTTTCCCAAATATCCTGTGCCTCCTATAATGAGGACTTTGCTCTTTTCCATTTCTCTCTAAATTTCTCTCTCCCTCTCTCTCCCTCTCTCTCTCTCTCTCGCGCGCTCTCTCTACGATATCTCTCTTTCTGATCAGCTGCTAGAATTTATACAAAACTTCCAATGGTTCGGAATTTGTACAAGAAAAAATATAATGTAGTCTTTTTTTTACGTAATTGAGTTATATCAACTTCGATGGTGATTTTTTGGCTTTATTAATTATATGCTTGCTTTTAATTCTAATTAAGTTTTTACGTAGTTTAGCTTCACAGGAAACCTAGAGCTTTTAAAAACATGTGATTTTTTCTTCCGCTATTCTGACTTGCCTGACTTAAAAATTACGATAGTGGATTTATTTTTTGTTGAAAATATGTTTTAGGTGGTTGGACCAACTATATTCTAAACTTGCTTTTCTTTATCATTTTGTTATTAATTGACTACAAGTTACTGAATCCATCAATATATCATTTATTTCATCTTTGCCATTACGGCGAGAAGCGTGTATTTTCTTGCATAATCTTTGAATCGTTAAACAAAAAATCAAATGTCATAGTCGAACGTATATCTAGATCATCGTGATCTTTAGATCATTTTGATTGTTTTAGAGACCAACAAATATATTTTATTTTTTATTTGTTATGGCTCCTTCTATAAGGGCACAAGATCAAACTTGGATTGTAGAATCTGGAAAATTGGTTCAGCAGCTACGGAGGAGAGGTGTGAGGTGACAAAACCAATTCATTACGTTTCCATTGAGCTAGTCTGATAAGAAATTGCATCTTATTGAAAACTTTTATTTAAAACATTACTAATATATGTCTTCAAAAAATGTTGATAGAAATCGGGTAGGTTTTCTCTATCTTTTGGACTTAAATAACTTGCAAATGTATATAAAACGCTCTCAGAATCATTTTCTTAATTCAAACTATACTCTATAATGATTTTGAAATCACATAGAACTTCTACTCATTCCAAAAACTATTTTTCCAAAGTAACTTTATGTCATGCTTAATTCACAAATTAATACATTTTAATGAACAAGATTTAAAATAATAATGTAATTAAATAGATAATTCCTTTAACTAAACAAATAGTATGACAATAAAATTAGATCATGTTTTCAATATTATCTTACTAGCATACTTCATTTCAATATATATATATATATATATATATATATATATCTGTGTGTGTGTGGAAGTGATCTTTTAACATAAAACTAAACACAAATTTCTAACCATTGATCTATAAAATCTAATGGTTGAAATGATTGATAAGTTAGTAGTTAAGTGCAACTGTTTAAAAACTAAACATATATACTGGCAGGTTTTCATTAGACTCAATGCATCCTCATCCTTCAAATTCTAATAATGATTCCTCAATCTAACTGTTTAATCAGGGTATAATTTAGACTATGCACTATCCTGGAACCATAAATATATAATCTAATGAATAAATAACAGCATTAAAAATCTAACTTTCAAACAGAAGAGACTACAAAAATGCAAATTTTCATACAAAATTCTCAGCTACTCTTCCTGGTTTTAAAAAAAAAAATTGCACACCATGTGTCTTCTCCTTATTTCTTATTCTGTCAAGCATGCTTCGATCTCTTTCCACATATCAACATTCCTAGTAAACTTCTCCTTCACTGCCCCAACAAGCTCCTTTGCCTCATCAACCTTGGAGACTATTGCCAACCCTTCCACAAGCATCTTCATGGTCGAGAAATTGGGCACCCAACCCTTCTGCATACTCAACTTACAAACCTCCAATGCCGTCTCATAATCCCCACCTTGACACAAGAAATATACCAAAGCAAATCCGGCTCGATTCCATAACCTTTCGGGAACTCGAGGAATATCCATTTTGCTTGCTTGTAGTCCTTGGCCAAAACGCAGGCGGATAACAGTGCGTTCAGTGACTTAACGGACTGACTAACGCCGTTACTATCCATTTCCTTGAACGCCCGGATCGCATGCTCGATCATGTTAGCCTGACCGTACAGGACGATCCAGTTAGCGATGAAACGCTCGCTTCGTCTCAATCCAGTCGGGTCATCTTCAGCTCTTCGAGGAACTTTGCGGTGCCGTCGAAATGATTGGCCTGTGACAGCTTCGAGATGGCTACTGAGAGCGCGATCCGGTCGAGGTGAGAGCCAGGGGAGAGGGAGGCAGCGTGGCAGATGTCAAGGATGCGTTCGAGGTTGGATTCGGATTTGAGTTAGGAGAGCCGCGCGTGTCTTTTCCTTGCCGATTGACGGCGTCTTATCGCCGTTGTAGAGGATCGATGAGGCAGAGAAGGAGTGGTGATTTAGTGAGGTTAGTTTGAGGTTTGAGTGAAGGCAAGAGAACAAGGCCATCTTTGTTTGATGATCAGAAATGGAAAGCTAGGGTTTTAAGTTTCAGTGGATACTTCGGCTCCGTTCTTTCTTGTTTCCAAATCCTATTTTTTGTGCTGTACATTTTTCAATGCAATTTATATTTAATCTCAATCACATATTCTTTTCAAAATTCAAAATAATTTAAAATCAACCACATATTCCTAAATTCAATTGAAAACAAAAATACTGGATTCATAAAAGGACACACCCTTCATTTCTGTCTCCGGCCGAGTTTCGAAGAAAAATTCAATTTCATATAAAAATTTCAAATTATAACACTTATGCCCTTTCTTCAAAACAAAATTTCACACATAACCAGCCCAAACTTTACAAAATAAATTATTTATATCAAAAGAGTCATTGTAGACCTATATCATATTTAAAATAAAATTTTCTTTCATACGATCTTTATTATCTTTTACTATTTTACTATAAAATATACTCACCTAAATTTCAATTTAACAAATTAAAATTTTTTATTATTCTCATATCTTTCCTTCTAAATTTTAATTTAATATTTAAATTAAAATAAGTGCATACTCTGTTTGCCTTTTAGATTTTATATAGGAGAAAAATTAATTTTTTTTGTCAATCTATTACTTAGTTTAGTTGAAA
Organism: Boswellia sacra; assembly: GCA_013180625.2. Classification (NCBI taxonomy): domain Eukaryota; kingdom Viridiplantae; phylum Streptophyta; class Magnoliopsida; order Sapindales; family Burseraceae; genus Boswellia; species Boswellia sacra. The sequence continues at coordinate 189,182 of SNVD02012572.1, read as the reverse complement.
ATTCACGAGGCATTTCGAGAGGTACCCCTAATTTGGTTAATTTTTCTCTGTCGTTTCTTAATTAATCCTACTTCTTAAAAAATTGGAATCATATGTTTGTTAAATTGAGCTCCACTTGTGAACTCAATAATCAATAGCCCTCATCATCATCTTCTAAGCAGAATAATACTGCTCATCTTAAATTTTAAGCCCAACTTTTGTATGTCAAATAGTGTGTATCAATAAATGATTGTCAAATAATGTGATGATCTTAAAGAATAATTTACATATACAATCAATTTGTACAATCACGTTCTAATGCACTAATATGGACAATTATCAAATATTTTATTATAAATTCTTTTATTTATTATTTTTCTTTTATCGACATTTCATTATGTCAAATTGAATTGATTTAATTATATGAAATGGTTCTATATATAATATTATTCTAATATAAATTAATGTCACATCATCTAACATTATATATAGGATTGCTCCTAAATTATATCCCCACGTCTAATATAAGATATTGTATGGTAAAGTAATTAATCTAGTGGCCCTCCATTAAAGAGTTAAGTTACACAATTAATAAATAGAAAGACATTCATAATAACCATGTCGGGCTCAGGGCCGCCCAATTGGCACAGCTCAATCTGGCCATTTCGTGCATTGCCCAAATGCACTAGGATTAGGCATGAGCAACTTGGCTCTTTAATTTAAAAATAACAAAAAAAATTAAAAACATACATTTAAAAAGTAAAAATATTTACACCTTCGTAAAATCAAGTTATTGATCTTGAAATGAGATTATATTTCCATTCAATAATTATTATATACTACCAGCACCAATTGTATCACCACCAGTCCACTGCCACAGACCACCACCACCAGCCGCATCTCCAATCTTGTATGCAATAATAAGATATATCTTTGCGGAATGGTGTGAGAATCATCACATAGTTTTCGATTTTGTGGAAGGTGTCTTAGGTGGAAGAAGAAGAACCGATGACATTATAGTTTTTTCTGTTAATATAGATTTGACGGAACCGGTTTAGTTGGGCTTGGATGATAAAATCCTAACTTTAAGGGATCGAACCAAAGTTGCTTTCTTGCGATATTGAGTAAATCTTAAGGGTAGTTTATGAGATAATTCCAAATTTGTTTATATAAAATTTATTATATTAAACAATAGTTAACCATATTAACACTCATTTTCGTTTTTCTTTTTTTTTTTTTTGAACTTTTCAAATGATTACGGAAGAAGAGTAGGAAACCTGTAGATGGAGTAGAGTTCTTTTTGAAAAAAGATTTACACAACGTATGGGTAAAAAAATTTTACAGTAATTTTTTTATTAATATTTAATATGTGGCAATTGAATTTCTATAGGTTCGATTCATTTATTTCACAATGAAGATATAATAAAATTTAATAATTCATTTTAGGAAGTCATCAACATTATTCTTAAAAAGTGTTGTTGGAGCTTAAATTAGAGATGTGTAATGTTTCTATGGGAGAATATTACCATATCGTACAGCACCAGTTCAGTCCTTCGATTTAGCTCAGCTATATTTTAACAAGAAAAATAAAATAAAAAGAATATTTTATTACCGAACTTGCTGAAAAAGAACAATCGTTATTGACGTTCGAGGCCAATAATTAATGAATAATTTGAGGCAAAATACTTCTAGAGATAGACTTTCAAGTACTCTTCCATGGTAGTGCATTTTACTTCAGGATAAAGCCTTGAAGCTTCCACATTACCATCTTCCTCATTTATTTCGAAGTTTGTCAAACATCCCTCGTAGAATATATGATAGAAATGTCCCAATCCTGCCTTCCCTGCATAATCCTCCATCCCTGCATGCATGCATGCGCCCAATAAATAATATATATCACCATTTATTTGACTTGACTATAACGATCATCTCTTTGTTTTTGACATATATATATATATATATAAGATTATTTTTATGGAATATCCTTGTATTTTGTCTTAATATTAAATAGAATGTGAGTTTCGAAAAATCATCAATTTTCATTCTAACCTTTTCAAAAGTTTTCAAAAATACCTTTATTAAAAAATTTTATCAATCCATTTGTTAGTACAAAGGCAAAAATAACTTGGGGGAATATGCTACAACGGGTGTCAAGCCATTTATTTTTCAACGTTATATTTCCTTCTAAATAAATTGCTTAATGGAATCTGGTAATTAAGATTATTTGATAATGTTTGAAAATGTCAATAATGACAATACTCAGCGAAATTACCTTTGATCATGGAAAGAATGTCTGCTTCAGAAAAATAGGACTTCTCCAATTCTCTGCCAATAAGCCTCTCCCATTTCTCAACCAACTGTCTTTGAGATAGAATGTTTTGACGTGGTGCGACATACATAGTTTTGTTCAATGTTCGAGGATCATCTATTGTCTTAATTGTGTATGTCGCGATGTCATCTTCGTCATTGAAAATCACTATATATATACAGTAAACAAAGTTATATATTTTAGAAAACAAATAAAAAAATTCACTCTTTCGAAATTTTTTTCTTAAATATATAAATTAATATACCTTTAACATTTCCATCCCCATACAGGGTCACTTTTTCTCTTGGAGGGACGAGGGTGGCGAACTGAGAGAGGTTACCAGCAAAATAACCACCAAAGCAATTGGCGACAACATAAGTGAAGGGAATATTAGCATCCTCAATTGCCCTTCTCACGACCATTTTCTGATCAAAAGTTTCATTTCCTGGTTCAAGTGCGTGCCCCATTCGGGACGGATCCATTCCAAATTCTGAAGGTAAGAAACGCTACAAAACATAAAACCAAGTAAAATCATTATAATTCTAATAAAATATTGAATATCAAATATATATATATATATATATATATATATATATATATAATTTCTTAAAAGTACATACGTTCTTAAAAATTCTAAGGTCCCAATAATCTAACTACTGTTTAGATTGCAGAAGTCCAGAAAAGTATTTTTTAAGTAAAAAATTGGAAGAGCAAGATACATGAATAATTTAAAAATCATCTTTTAATGAGAAGTGCAAATAATCCTTATTTGTAATGCTTAAACGAAATAGATGGGGGCCACGACCATTAACCTTTTGGTTGGAGCCATTCAAATGGTTGGGTAGTCATATATGTATTTAGCCCGAGAATTATCATTTTCAACTTTGTCCGTCCCTAGTTTATTATGATTAAAAAAGATAAACTAATGGGAAAAGGATTCATTAACAAATATGTTACAATTATTTATTTATTGTTGTTGTTATTATTTGTCTTTTGGATGGTAAGATTATGTCTTTTAGACAAGTCGGTTACAATCGATAAATTTGATAATGATTGTATTGTAGAACATATTCGTTTGTTGTAAATGAACGTCTGACCAAATTAGTGTTTGTTTTCATATATATAAAAAAATGTTTTCTGAAACGGACACATTGATCAATGTATACTTTAAATTAAGATCAATTATATATCATTTTCAAAATTTAAAAAAAAATAAAATCAATCAAATAATCTTTCCAAATTATGAAATAAAAACTCAAAGTATACAAATAATTAAACATACCAAGCAATTGGACTTGTCAAATTTGAGTATAATTAGGTTTCCCATTGTACTTCTCTAATATTAAATTAATGGACTCCCTGCCAACCTTTGATGACAAAACTATAAGGGTTTTAAAAATAATTGCCAAAACTTGTTTCTACCTAACAATTTTGTAACGATAGTACGTTTATGCACTTGCCCAGAATATAAAATATATAAAAACTGAGCAAGTAGCTATCTACCTGTATCGTAAAACAATACTAATGAAGCCTAACTTTAAGTAAAAGTGCAATTAAATTAATTGAACATGGCATGGTACAGTCAGAAATGAACTTTTGGTTTATTTAAAAATAAATAAATAAATACTAAATCTATATTATTACTTAGGATTTAAAAACTTATCTGATATCGATCGGTTTTCTTTTGTGTAAAATTTTCTATATTGAATGCGAAACAGGAATATCGATCATTTTTAAAAAATGGCGTATATAGGTACCTCAAATTTTCTCAACATGCAACTAATGAAAGAAGAAGAATTATACGATAATTGAAATTAAGAAAAAAGTCAAAAAAATTTAATATGAACCCAGATCGTTATAAATAACTATGAAGTCGAAAAGATTATTATATTACGAAGAAAGTAAAAGATCAGATGGAGCAATACTTTTACTTCCAAAATTCCAACAGTTACCAGTTAACCAAAAGAATTTTGACGTGGAACACAACACATGGCTGTTGCAAATAATAATAATAATTGATACCTTAACATTTCCTGCTTCTTTGATGGCCTCCACAAGCTTCAACTGCAACAGGATGTTGTGGCTCCGGAAATGAACACCGGACATGGTGCAAATGACAACATCAACTTTTTTCACAGCCTCCACCAGGCTTCTATGATCAGAAAACGAACCCTGGATGAGATGAGCCCCTTGTTTCTTAAGTGACAATAGCATTTGAAGCTTTTCAATGTCAAGTCCGATCTCATTGTCCGGACGTTGAAGCACATACGTTGTGTGCCCTGCATCTAAACTTGCCTTCACAATTCTCTTCCCTATGTAACCAGTCCCCCCCACAACAAGAACCTTGCTCTTTGCCATTTTTGATCTCTCTTTATTGTTTAGTTTCAAGTGCTCTCATTGAAGCAAATTAGGTCCTTATATATATAGGGCAGATTTGTTCAGGGATTTTGCTTTAAAATCCGTGGAAGTATTGCTGGCCAGCCATGACGTTCAGGGTTGGTTCAACTATGATAGAAACAATAATAAATGAACGATTTCTTTCTGTGATTTATCGTCAAAGGAAAAACAAACTCTTAGATATTATAAAAATATATTAACATTACATCCAGTTACGTACGTTAGATTATTGCAATCCATTATAATATTTAGATTGAAGTCAACTTTTGTAGATAAAAAGTATGAGGTAAACGAAAATGTCTTAATTCTTTGAGCTTTCATTTCATCAATTAACGGCATTTTTCTTCATAAAAATGTATACAAACATTTTACAATTTTTTATTTTTACCCTTTAAATTCAGTTGTTATATTTTCAAGAGTGAAATAGAAATATTAGCCTTTGAGAAAAGGGTTACTGTAAATTGATTTAAAAGAAAAAAAGAATGTCGTTTTTAAGGGTGAAATTGTTATTTTGTGAGAGTTTAAGGAACGTAAATGATATTTTTATATGGTTTAATGACCCTACTATTCAATTTTCACTTCAATGAATAAAGCTGACTTCAAGCATCATCAAGCCTTCTCTTCGACGTTATCATCTCAAGCTCATTGTTTCAGATTTGGACTAGCAATCAATAAATGAGACATTGCAACAGAAAAAAAGAAAATAAATTTGCAACGTAAAAATGTTCTATATATAAATTAATTTTGGGTGGTTTTCGACAACTTCCCCAAGATTCTTTCACAAAATTAATGAGCCCAAAATTGATATTACTAAAAACAAATTAGATTAGTAATATTATAAGGAAGATTCTATAATTCTGCGAGACTTTTGGGGCTCATTATTCTTTCATACTTAGGTGAAGATGGTGGAATTGCCTTTAATTTATGTTCGGCAAAAATACAAAGTCAAAGGAACCATTTGCGAAGATAATACGCGATCATGATGAAAATATGACATCATTATACTATTACCTTATAAATTAGTAGGTGATGAACTGGATAAAAATAGTCAACAAATGATGCATTCAATTGTTTCATTAAAATTAGATGAGGCATTGACGAGAATTATTCAAATAAGTAGATTTAAGACTAGGTCCTTAATTACAATTTATCAAACCTTGGAAGCTTGTTGAATTTGCAAAACGATATAGATGGACGTTGTTACAAGTTGCTCATAAAGAAAACATACTGAAATTTTTTTTCTTTTTTGGCGACAATCGGCATTGCAAAATTTAAATGTATCTGTCTGGCGTTTAGTTGATTAAGTAATAAATTAAGAAGTTGGTAGGAGGAGTCAAACACTGGCTAAGCAATCTAAAGTTGATGAATTTGGATTTGGTGGGTCGATCATGCTGTTAACCAACCACTATCCCTTTGAATAAATTGCCAATGCAACCAAAAGAAAAAATACAATCACAAGCTTGTGCATAGAATGCTTATACAACTGCAAAGCTTTCTCATTTCCACATTTGGACGGCAAGCTACCAACCCTTTCTTTCTTTTCTTTTTTCTTTTTTTTAGTAGTATTAACATTTACCATAAAGAAAGAATATTGCTTTTCTGTATAAGCAATCGTCGGGTAACATTTTCACTTTTTTTTTCTCCTGATTACTTTTCGATCGTGTAAACTTTAATGACACCCCTGAGATTCTGAAAAGTTTGGCAAAATGCGACTCTGTAGATTTCACCGACTAAATCCTTGCGTTATTAAACTTCATTGATAACTATGTATTGGTAATAGGATGACCACTTTTTTTTTTTTTATAACAGAAGTTTGTAAAACCAATTTTACACCTGTTATCAAAATAGAATAATGAAATAAAATGGTCATATTTCACTAAAATACCTTTATAACAAATCAGAAGTTACGTCTTAATTGAAAATTAGAGAAAATAAACAAATGGCTAAAAGGTAAATGGGATATCAAATGCGATCAGAGATATATTAAGTGCAAAAAAAAAAAAAAAAATTGTGAAGCTATATAAGATTAATCATCTTGCCGCTATCTTTGAACTTTGATAGTTAATTTTAGGTTTGTTGTTAGATTCCCAAAATTGTATGAGTTGTCTATATTTGACTCAAACCTTTGAGGGTTGCATTAATTTTCTCTAATTATTATTGAATAATTGTTGATGCAAGTTTTAACAAATCTGACCAAATTAAATCCAAGACAGCTTCAAACCTTCAACTTCAAAAACTTAGCCCAAGTGAGATGAGCCGAATTTGCGGGCCATAATTTTTGTAGGGGGTCCAATAAATTTAGAATGTCTATTTGGGTTTAACCCGTGTACTGGAACCTAATTATGTCAAGACTTTATAGGTCCAAAATCAAATGAAGTGTTTTTCTTCGAGAGTTGTTCTATTTAACCTCTATTTTTTAACTCTTCATATCCCACTTTTAAATATACCCTGTTAAAAATGTTAAATCTCTATCTTTTTTCTCATTAAACCCCATTTGATTTCCAAATTACCCTTTTATTGCATAATTGAGTTTTTTTACAACACTTTAATTACTTGTATTAGAATATAAAATGAAGACGATGACAACCAATCACTCAATTCTCAAAACCATTGACAATTGGCACTACTTCACTTTCGCATGTATACTTTGGTTATCCATTCAATTGTACCCTTCTCATTGCAAACGAGTTGCTCTACATCTCTTATTTACAAGGATTGTTGCACATCATTCATAGTAATATAGGGCAGTTCTAGTCAAGGGGCGGGGTAAGCCAAGTTGGATGGCTTAGCAATTGGCGGCCCTTCCTTACCCCTGTTCCACCCAATTCTTAAGAGAAAGGCTTTTCCGAAGGTCATCTGAAATTATGTTGGTTCCATCATGGTAGATAAGCCAATCAACAAAAAATGACTGTGTAGTTATGATTCATCCCGCATCAATTGGCGGTCAATACAAGTAAGGCGATATATAGTTACACAAGTGTTTCTCAAAGCACCATGAAATTTCTGCATAAGAGATGCTTGATTGTGCAGTTCATAAACTTGCTGAGATTCAAATCATGCATCTCCATAATTCTGTGATCGATAAATTTCTTCCATAACGTATTTATATCAAAACTTTATGCAACTCTCTCGAACCGATCAATGTTTGGCTTGCAAGGCCCAAGAATCAATACTCTTCCAATCTGTCAATGAGATAGCTTAGTTTTCAAACCAACATATCTCAAAATAACTTTTTTGACCATGAAACTTTATACAAGATGGAAGATGGAAAATAGAAGATAACTCCTTAAGATAGATTATGAATAATTATCATCATCAAGTAGCGAAAAATTTCTGAGTATGCAAACTAGTTAAAATTTATTTGGCCCATTTAGTAATTTTGTTTAAGGGTCAAATAGTAAAAGAATATAAAAATATAAGTGGGGGACGAAGAGTTAGAAAATGAAGGCTAATAGAACTACTCTTTCTTCAAACCCAAATATGGGTCCATTCCAGTTTTGGTCTTGATTGATTTCCCTCCACATTTTCTCTCGGTCTTCATTATTTTAATCATCAATGTTCATGAATTGATATTTAATCATTAATGCAAAACTTCAAGTTTATTCACGTTCATCATCCAAATTAATTATGTTCTTTGTTTTCTAATATTCACCTATAGTGAAAGGCTTGTTTTATTGTGATAGGAAACTTGTGTTTTTAATTTCTTAATAAGTTGTTTATGATCTATATTAGTGCAACCAGTTAGTCAAATCTTCTTATCCATTTTTGTTAGGACAATTTTTTCCGATAATAGTAATTTACTTCACAATTAATTTAATAATATAAATTTTTTACTGAAAATAAGTCTAACTACAATGTATCATATGCTTCAATGCAAACACAAAAAAGTAGGGATTTCAGTCATAAAAGTGGGAAACTTTCCCCATAAAAATTAAATTAAGCTATACTAAACCAAAGTCCAAAATAAATGTGAGAGTTTTCATTTTTAAGAATTAACTTCGTAAATGTTTAAACTTGCAGGGCCTATATTGATTTTATTGTCCTTCTAAAGTTTTTTCTGACGGCTCCTGTTTAGCTCCGTCTATGTGTTGTGTCGCTATGGATTGGATTGTCCACTAACATAGCACGTTTTGTGGTGTTCTAAAGAATTCTGAGCACTTGATGTTGATAGCTTGTGCTTTTGCCGAATCTCACATCGTGACATAGGACCGCAGCTACGAAATTCTTTCGGGAGTTTGAACCAAATAACTGAAGTTTTCAAGTGCAACTTTTGTCTTCTGCGTATGGGAATGCAGATATTTTGCAATATTATGATTGATAGTGTATCGAAAAATTAATAGCTAGACCTTGACATTTAACGAGAGAATGTACTTATCGAATACATCAATGATCATCTAATTGCAATTTTAGCATATAAGAGCTGCTGAAGAATCTCTTGCAGGTGACGTGGGAGAAGTTAAGAAAGGCTTGGGTGGGATTTGCAGAGAACAGAGGCTTCCTCCCAACATTTCCACAACTTACTCATTGTCGGCCTGCTCCACGGATTAGCTGTATACACCACAAACTCACTATTATCATTTTTCTTGCCCATTCTTTATCATCTTTGCTTGAAATGCTTTGCAGTCCAAGGTCTTTATCCAGTTGCAAATAAGGTATGTAACTTATTTGCATTTCAATTTGGATGTAGATTGCAAAGTTCATTGATTTTGTACTTTTGGTTATAGAATGCTTTATCTTTGCTTATATCATTGTTTATTGATTTTTATACAATTTGGATATAGATTGCTTTATTTTGTTGTGTTGTATTTAGGAAAAAATGTTGAAAAAAAAGGATTTAGGTGTGTATGGACTAAAGTTGAAGAAGAAGCACTATTGAGCATATTGGAGAATATTGTTGCGGAGGGTAGTCGTTGTGAGGGTGGAAATTTCAAAGCTTGAAACAAGTTGAAAATATGTTGCGTTCTCAGTTACCTGATTCTGGATTGAAAGCTTTTCCATATTTTGATTCTAAGCATAGAAAGTGGAAAGCTCAATATGGCATAGTTCATAATATGTTGAACACAAGTAGCTTTGGATGGAATGACACATTGAAATGTGTTGAGGCTGATAGGAATGAGGTTTGGCAGTGATATGCACAGGTTAGTGTAATTTGAATTCTTTTTAAAAAAAGTAAATGTTTTATTTGAAATTATTGATTTATTTATGATTTTATTATGTAGGCTCATGAAGAAGCAAAAGGCTAGAGAGATAAGTCATTTCCATTGCATGATAGACTTGTCAAAATCTATGGAGATGACCGTGCAACAGGACAAGCAGCAGGAACTCCAACTAAAATGGTCGATGAGATTAATGAAGAAGAGATTCATGCTATAAAAATATAGAGACTAAAGAGCCTGGTTCCCTTTTGTTAGTGCAACAACCCTCAGGTTCTCATACTAGAAGCCATTTTGACTCATCAAGTAGGAAAAAGAAAAGATTCCAAAGCATCTTAGCTACTGAGTTTAAAGAGATCTCAGCAACAATTGAAAATGTATTTACAGAGTCTTTTAAAAACATGGAGAGGTTAACTGAACGTTTCTTCAAGGATATAGAGGATCATTCTGACATTGCTAATGAACTTGTAGTTATGGGACTTAGTCAAGATGAAGGACTTGAAGCATTAACTCTTATGTTGGAGAAACCTTCAAATATCTTAGCTTTTAAGTCATTGAAGGGTACTTGGAGACAAGCACTTGCGGAGAAACTTCGAGAGAGAGAGCTCCTGATTGAATTTATGGGATTTGATTTTTGTCATTGTATTGCTCCAATTGTGGAGTATGTTGCAGCTTTGGAGTATGAGATACTTCTCTTTGCGCTTGCTTGTTTTTGTTGTGTGGAAATGGAGGATCTTATTGGTTGTGCAAAAAGTTTAGTTATGTTTTGGACATTGAGGATTTTATTGGTTGTGCAAACAGTTTAGTTATGTTTTGTTTTCTCATGGATTTACTTGTGTAATGAAATATACCCAAAATACTAAAATGAATTATGGGATATTTTTGTTGCTTTACATGTGTAATCTTTTGTTTTTGTTGCTTGATGTTGTTGTGATCATAGTCAAAAGATATGTTTTTGTTGCTTGATATTGAATGGATTTCTTTTATTTATATTTTTGTTGTGTAAACTATATTATAAAAGTTTATACAACTTTAACTATAGCTCTTTTTAAGGTTTTTTGTATGATTTTTATTTTATTTTTGTGAAATTTATATAAATTAAATATAATGAAGATTATAGATTTTTATAATTATAGGTTATAATTATTTTATTTAGTATGTAATTTATTTAATTTGGTATAAAAATAATATTTAATTTATTTAATAATATGTTGTTAATTTTTGAAATGAAAAATAATATAATACAATTTAAAAATACTCCAAATATAAATATAGTATAGTATAGTATACAGTGCAATGTTTCACCAAACATACACTATATTATGCATAACATTAATTAATATAATACAATACAGTATAATGTAATTATTAAAAATAATACTATACAATGTAGCGCACCAAACATGTCCTTATTATCTACATTAGTGCAATGAATTAGTCAAATCTTCTTATCCTTTTTTCTTCAGATAATTTTTTCCCATAATAGTAATTTACTTCATAATTAATTTAATGATATAAATCTTTTACTTAAAATAAGTCCAATTACAATGCCTCAAATGCTTCAATGCACCAGGAGTTCGGCTACAGTACATCGGATGTACCGGTCCAACAAATTTTTGGTATAAAAATCATAAACTGATAAATAAAAATTGTAAATAACTATTAAAAGTTGTAAATTATAATTATATAAAAGTTGTAAATCAGTAAATATAAAAATTGTATTACAAATTTTTTTATTTACTGATTTACAATTTTTATATATCTACTTATAATTTTTATATAAATTGATGTATGGTACATCGGATGTACCACAGTCATTCCCGTAAGAAAATACTGATTTCAATCATAAAAGTAGATAAACAAAAAAAAAATACCAATTAAATACAGGCATATTTTTCAATAAAAAGTACCAATAAATAAAATATGGGATGTTAAATATTTAAAAAAAAATACTTGTGTAGGACAGGGTCTTAATTTCATTTAGTTGATTAGGTATGCTTATCTACTCAGTTAAAGACACATATAGCCGCATGTCAAAAAATTAAAATAACATTTCTCTTTCCAATCCATCACTTCCATGATAAAAAATTGTAAAGCAAAATACATGTTCTCTCTAAATACTCTCTTAACTTTTTATATATTATGTTTGTTCTCTATCTTATCTGATATGGTAATCTTGGTCTTCATCACCGGTCATTGGTAATTCGCCTGCCAATCTAAGTATTTATCTTTATTGTTAAATCTGGGGGCGGAGGACTTTGTGGACTAGGTCAGCCCGACCAACTTTTTTGGAAGAAAAAAAAATTGAAAAGTTTTATTATAGCCCTTAATTTTGTCATCATTTACCAAATAGTAATAACTTTTTGCCCTTTCCTCATCTTTAATTACAAGATTGCTATCATTTTTATTTTTATTTTTATTTTTATTTTAGAAAAAAGGCCATCCTCTTTACTTACGGGCTACTTTACTTTTGGTCATTAACTTCTCAGCTTTTTTCTCTTGACTTTCAACGTCATTTCATACTTCCACGTATACCTTCGTCACTCAATCCGAGATTCAAAGTTAAAATTCAAAGGTTTTTTTTTATGGTTTTCTTTCAAAGGACTGTAAACCTTGGATTTCAAGGTATTGCTCTAAAGTTTAAGTAATTATTTGAATATTAGAATTTTATATATATTTTGATGGGTTTGATTTTTGTTTTATTTTTAAATTCTTTCAATTTGTATTCTTACATTGTTTAACGTGTATGTGGTTGAAAAAGAATATTTTGAGTTGTAATCCTTCGTAACAAGATTTTTGTTTGACCATTATATTATTGCACAAATTATCTTTACTGAAGTGATTCACTATATTTAATTGCTATAATGGTAAAACCACAATTATATGTACATCATTTAGAATTTATAACCATTTACTAAATTTATACATTTGTCTGTACCTTAGATGTTTTCAACTTTGACCACTATCTCATCATTTTAAATTACTTCATTTATTAATCCATAGATTTCTATTTTATGGATTTTCTTACTTTACATTCCAAAATACTAAGAAATTTTGGATAATAATAGTATTGTTCTAACTTTAAATAATTATATAAAAATTAATTTTTTAATATTTTGATGGGTGATTTTTTGTTTATTTCTTTATTCTTCTAAAATTTAAATTGTTTAAATTTGTTCTATCTATTTATAATATGTTGATGTTACTCAGTATCCTATTTCTTAAATAATTTTTATGTTTTTGAGAGACAAATCTAGATTGATAATTGATTTAAAAACTTAGTTTTTGTTATAATTTACATATTTCATTATCCATGAAATTTTGAAACTTGTCAAGGTCAAAGAATTGTTGTGTGTATGCCTGCGTTTTATTTTTTAAAACCTCTCATTTATTTCAAATGTAAAATGATATACATTATTTTATATTGAATTTTATTGACAAAAAATTAGTTCTATAGCGACAAATAACTTTAATAATTTAGTATTTGTGACATCAATTTAAAATATTGTTGAAGAATTATAGATTGAATTGAGTTTTGTTACTCTACATATATATATATATATATATATGTATGTATGTTTGTCAATAAAATAATCTCTTATCATTAACGAAATTATTACAGCTCGGCCAGGATAAATTTCCTAGCTACACCCCTGGTTAAATCCCAGAAAATTTAGAAAATATCTTTCTAGATTGCAGTTCATTCTATGGACCTGAAACACCAGAAACGTGATAACGGAAAGCTTTGAACATCGCTGTTCTTAATGACAATCGAAACCTATTAATCGTAGTTTTCTAGTGGCCGGTATCAAAATTCTACGGGTGAACAAATTTGCTGCCAAGAGAGACAGGGAGAGAGAAAAGTAAAAGCGATAATGATGTTTAACTGATTGGTAAAAAAGTAGCAAAAATAATAATAATAATAATAATAATAATAATAATAAAATTACGTGTATCAATTGCATGACAAAATTTAATTAAATTGGCGTAACAAAATTGCATAGTTAAGTCCATCCTATTTAAATATTTCTCTTATCACTATCTTAATTAATATCATTTATTATTAGTATTTATTTATTTAATTATATCATATCATATTAGTTTGTATAAGTAAGTTTATAGAAAAGTTTTGTAAGAATAGTATTACTCTTATTTTATGTCTCCTTGAAAACATAGAATAGAGAACATCTAATATTAGAATAAGAGTAATGCTAAACTTACAAGATTTATCTAATCTAAACTCTAGAATATGGTGTGACAGCCTACATGACGAAAATTTACTAGAAAAGAAAAAAAAAACAAAAATGGATTAGAGAAATAACATCTCTAATATGATTTTACTACTTAGACTGTCACGTCATATTGTAGAGTTTATTTTATATGAATATGGTAAGTTTAACATTATTGTTAGAATAAATTAAACGTGTTATTCAAGTGTGAATTATTTTAAGTAGGTTTATCACTTCTTCATTTCATAAAATTTGATTACTAAAATTCGAAAAATACTTACATACGACATGTATACTATCTCACAATACTGAAATAATATATTGTACCATTTGCTAGAGGTGGTTAATTTTTCAGTTTTTTTCTTTTTTTACTTCTTTCAACCACCTACTGTTTGTCACTATTTCATTAGATGAGATTTCTAAATTATTTTTTCTTTCTTAATTTTCTTAATCATCTATACATATTTATTATCTCATAACTAGATCGCTAACCAAATCATTGATTTGGTAAGCCTTTCCCACGTAAGTCTTTCTCCGAAAATTCAAGTCATTGAATACATGTAAAAAATAAAGGTTAGTCAAGTTGGTCAGCTTTCTTAATCTGATCCCATATCGAATACATGTAAAAAATAAAGGTCAGTCAACTTGGACAGCGTTCGTAATCTGATCCCATATCGTGGTATTTCCTTAAATTTGAGCTGTCTAAGATCCGCAACTGATATGGGCAGTCCTCTCTACTCAAAAACCTGTCACAGATAGATCATCTCAAGCTCTCTCTCTTTCTGTTTCTGTTTCTTCTTCACAAATTCAACATCACCAATATGAATCAAAACCTCATGTTTGCGTTCATATTTCGGTTTTCTCCCTTGCCAAGCTTCTGTTTCTTCATCCTTTTTCTTCTACCAATAATAGCATTGGCCAATGTAATTGACCCTTTCTATCAGGCTTGCAGTGAGTCCAAAACATGCGGTGATGGCCAAATCATAAAGTACCCTTTCTATATCCAAGGCCAGCAACAACCTTTCTGTGGCTATCCTGGATTCCAAGTCGCATGCAATAACAAAGGAAATCCAGTTCTCAACTTAAATGGTAGCGACTACAATATCCACGAAATCTTCTACAAAAACCAAACTCTTAGTTTATCTAACGCTGCAGTTTCTGAAACCAATATTTGTCAGGGTATTCCTCTAATCCGGAACCTATCCCTGAATGACGAGCAACTTGAGCTCGTTTCTAACAAAACAGAGGTCTTTTTGCTACACAATTGTAGCTCATCATTGCCCGAAAATCTTTCACGGTACAAAGCTGGTAACTGTGAAAATGAAAGCAATACAGTTTTGGCACTGTACAAGAGTGATCCTAATCTGGATTATGCGCCGAAGGTATGTAGGAGTACGGTGCTGGCGCCTGTGGATGTAGATGAAGATGATTTTAGTGAGTTTGGGATTGAAGAGATACTAAAAAGAGGGTTTGCACTGAAATATATAGTAAGTGACTGCAGCGTTTGCGAGAGCAGCGGTGGCAAGTGTGGGTTTAATGCTTCTACGTATCACTTCAAGTGTTTCTGCCCTGACAGGCCCCATGCTGCTCAATGTCCTCCAGTTCCAGGTATGTTTCCTTCTCTTTTAAAGCCTATCATGAAGCTTTAATTTCACAGTTTTCTTCTCTATCTGGAACCTATGAGTTGCTAAAAAGAATTCTGATACATATAGTTTAAATCTCGAATGAAACTCAAGATTTTAGAGTTTGCAGTTCTCCGTGATTAACTGGTCGTTGCCTTAGAGTTTTATTTCTCATCCTGTGCATTCAGTTAAAACGACTCATTTATGAGACTATCTCAATACATAAATAAATAGGGTAATTTCTCAAATATTTTACTTAAGTTTTCAAAGCCCACGAATGTTAATTACACGCACCATATGTCACTACACAATCTAAAAAAAAGGGTCTCTCTCTCGTAGTCTTTTTTTGTTTTTTTCCTGGCAATTGCTGGCTACTGACCACATGGTCGCCATGCGCTGTTGATAGAAATAATGAAAATTTGAAGGGAAATATTTAAATAACAGAATTGATTTAATTGGAAATATTGATGGTCAATGTTTATTATTAAGCAATAATTACTATATGGTATGGGTGAAGGTTTGGATCTTGGAAGCGTACCCCGGGATTAGGAACAGTTGATTTAGAGTTCTATTTTCTTTTCTCCATGAAATTAACTTTAGATGTTATGGGCTGTATTGCAGGAAAAGTTAAAGGCGTTAGCAAAAAAGTTACAGCAGGTAATAAAGTCATCAAGTCCCTTCTCCTAAAAGTTGTAGTTTTCTTGTGCTTTGCTCCGTATTCTTTGTGGCAATTGATGACCCTTCCGATAATTTATTTGTCTCTTCTACCATTTGCGAGCTTAAAGGTCTGATTAGCCCTTTCCTTGGTTGCAGCTATTACAGTCACTGGGCTTGGTGTGTTGATACTTCTAGCTTTTTGCATTAGGAAAAAAATATCATGGAATAAATCTGCAGTGTTCTGGAAGAAGAAAACTAAGAATCATCATAACATTGAGGTCTTTTTAAGGAATTATGGATCCCTAGCTCCTAAAAGATATAGTTATTTAGATATTAAGAAAATGACCAATTCATTCAAACGTAAATTAGGGCAAGGAGGCTATGGAGGTGTTTACAAAGGTAAGCTACTTGATGGTCGTATTGTAGCAGTGAAGGTGTTACATGAAGCAAAAGGTAATGGTGAAGAATTTATTAACGAGGTAGCTAGCATTAGTAGGACTTCCCATGTTAACATAGTCACACTTTTAGGCTTCTGTTTTGAGGGTCCCAAGCGAGCTCTTATCTATGAGTTTGTTTGCAATGGATCTCTTGAGAAGTTCATATATGATAAAAATACGTTGGACAATGATCATAGGCTAAGGTGGGAAACCTTATACCAAATTGCAGTAGGCATAGCTAGAGGGTTAGAGTACTTGCACCGTGGCTGCAACACGCGAATTTTGCACTTCGACATAAAGCCTCATAATATTCTCTTAGATGAAGATTTTTGTCCCAAGATCTCTGATTTCGGTCTTGCAAAAATTTGTCCCCAAAAAGAGAGTGTCATATCAATGACGGGTGCACGAGGAACTGTTGGCTATATTGCACCAGAAGTTTTTTGTCGAAACTTTGGAGAAGTCTCTCACAAGTCAGATGTTTATAGCTATGGAATGATGGTTTTAGAAATGGTTGGAGGCAGAAAGAATGTAAAGGTTGAAGTTGATCACTCTAGTGAAATATATTTTCCACATTGTATTTACAACCGACTTGAACTCGATGAAGACCTTGGACTGCAAGGCATTTCAAGCGAAGAAGAGAAAGATTGGGCAAGAAAAATGATAATAGTGAGTTTGTGGTGCATACAGACTAATCCGTCGAACCGGCCGACAATAAGTAGAGTAGTGGAAATGTTGGAAGGAAGCCTTTGTTCTCTGCAAATCCCACCCAAGCCTTTCTTAACTTCTCCCACAACTCCTGCAAGAGACTCTTCAGCTGCTGTAATATGCAATTAGATGATGATTGATGTATCGACAGGATAAGTATATTCTCTCGTTAAATGTCAAGGTCTAGCTATTAATTTTACAACACACTATCAATCACAATAATGCAAAATATCTACATTCCCATATACAAAAGACAAGTTGCTGTTCTATATAATTAGGAGATTGTAAACTTCAGTTATGTGATTCCAACTCCCGACAGAATTTCACAGCTTCAATTCTATCTCACGATGTGAGATTCCGCAAAAGCACAAGCTATCAACATCGAGTGCTCAGAATTCTTTGATACATCACAAAACTTCCTATATATGTTAGTTGAGAATCCAATCCATAGCGACACTAACACATACGGAGCTACACGGGAGCCATCCAGAAAAATTTTATGAGTACAATGAATATACCCCCTGCAATTTTAAATAGTTATAGAAGGAAGAGATATAATTTTAACACAAATTTTTGACATAATTTGTTAATGCATATTTATGCTTCTTGATCTCAACATATTTAATAATTGAGATTAAAAATAAAAAATTGTATTTAATGCTGTCAACTTATCATTCATCTCAACCTTTAAATTTTGTAAATTGATAATTAAAAATTTATATCTAACTTTGTACCTAAAAAACTTGTGTCAAACGATTCATTCCATTTATGAAATTAGTTTGTAAAAATGATAACTCTCAACATTTTTTTCCAACTTTGGTTTAGTATAGTTTAATCTAATTTTGTTTATCCATATCTATTTAAAGAGAAATATTTAGATGGGCAGGGATGCCACCACACTAGGCAAATTTGGTATGCCAATTCAATTAAAGTTTTCCGCTTGATTGACACATGTGATTGATTAGTATTATTTTTTTACCCCTCTTTTACGAAGCAGTTAAACATCATTATCCCTTTTACTTTTCTCTTTCCCTATCTCTCTTGGTAGCAAATCTGTTCACCCATAGAGTTTTGATACCGGCCTTTAGAAAACTACGGTTAATGGCTGGTTAATGGCTTTCGATTGTCATTAGAAATAGCAGTGTTCAAAGCTCTCCGTTATCGTTGGAAACACGTCTCTGGTGTTTCAAATCCATATAAAGTATTCCAATCCAGAAAGATGTTTTCTAAATTTTATGGGATTTAACAGGGGCGTAGCTAGGAAATTTTTCCTGGCCTGGCTGTACTAATTTCGTTAACGATAAGAGACTATTTTATTAACTTACATATAGCACCACAACTCAATTCAATCTATAAATTCTTCAATAATATTTTAAATTGATGTTACAAATACTAATTATTAAAGTTATTTGACTATATAGACCAAATATTTTATCAATAAAATTCAATATAAAATAGTTTATATTATTTGGCATTTGAAATAAGGGAGAGGTTAAAAAAAACACACACACAACAATTCCTTTGATTTTGACAAGTTTCAAAGTTTTGTGGATGATAAAATATGTTCTAATAATCCCATAAAATTATAACAAAAAAATGAAGTTGTTAAATCTACCGTCAATCTAGATTTATCTCTCGAAAACATAAAATTATTTAAGAAATAGGATACCAAGTAACATCAATATATTATAAATAAATGTAACAAATTTAAACAATTGAAATTTTGGAAGAATAAAGAAATAAACAACAAAGTATTAAAAAAATTAATTTTCATTAAATTATTTTAACTTAGAAGAATACCATTAATCCAAATTTTTTTAGTATTGGGATCAATAAGTGAAGCAATTTAAATGATGAGATAGTGGCCAAGGTTGAAAACATATATGGTATAAACAAATGTATAAATTTAGTAAGTGGTTATAAATTATAAATGATATACATATGATTGTTATTTTACCATTATAACAATTAAATATAGTGATTCAAGTAAGTAAAGATAAATAGTGGAATATATAATATAAAGGTCAAACAAAAATCCTGTTAATTACCAAAGGTCACAACTCAACTTATTCTTTTCAAACAATACACACTAAACAACGTAAGAATACAAATTGAAAGAATGTAAAAATAAAACAAAAATCAAACCCATCAAAATATATACAAAACCTTGATATTCAAATAATTATTCAAAATTTAGAGGAATATCTTGATAATCCAATTTGCATAGTCTTTTGAAGTAAAAAAAAATAAGAAAACCAACCAAAAAGAAACTTAGAATTTGGACCTTGAATTATGGATTGAGCGAAAAAAGTAGAAGTGAAAGTATAAAAGGGGGTTGAAAGTGAAGAGAAATAGCTGAGAAGTTGAATGCCCAAGAGCAAAGCAACACGTGAATGAAAGGAATGGCTTTTTTTTTTAAATTTCCTTTCAAAAAAAGTTGGCCGGGCAGCCCACAAAGTCCTCCATCCCTAGATTTAACAGTAGATATAAATACTTAGATTGGTTGCTGAATTACCAAAGACTAGTAATGAACACCAATATTGCCATATCAGATAAGAGAGAGAATAAA
Organism: Boswellia sacra; assembly: GCA_013180625.2. Lineage (NCBI taxonomy): Eukaryota > Viridiplantae > Streptophyta > Magnoliopsida > Sapindales > Burseraceae > Boswellia > Boswellia sacra. Next base: position 169,126 of record SNVD02012572.1, on the reverse strand, counting down.
TATAATGTATAAAAAGTTGGAGAGTACGTAAGAGAATATGCATTTTATTTTACAGTTTTTTATCGGAGAAGTGATGGATTGGAAAGAGAACTACTGTTTTGATTTTTTTGACAGATGGCTATATTTGTGTTTATCTGATTGGATAGACATACGGAATCAACTAAATGAGATGACAAACTTGTCTTAGGCAAATATTTCTCCATGCGATATTAAGACTCGCTCTTTTATGAATTCAAATCCTATTTTTTGTATTACATATTTTTTAATATAATTTACACTCGATCTCAATCACAAATCCTTTTTAAAATTAAAAATAATTAAAAATCAATCATATATTTTTAAATTTAATTAAAAATAAAAATATTAAATTCATAAAAAAATATACCTTAATTTATATAAATAAATTTATATAAATAATCGGTAAAACTAATATCACACAAAAATAATAAGTAATATAAAATCTAATCAATCAAATCATTCTTAAGGTCTTGTATTCAAAGCATAATCAGTTAAGCAAAAAATTGATAAAATTTCGGAACTCGAAAATGAAGCCAAGTCAGCAAATCAATTCTTTAGTCAAACAAAGGTCAACGATTCAATATGTATGTACTTTCGTGAAAACTATGATTATATGACTCTCATAATAATGGGTATGGACAAGCAAAAAAGTTTATTATACAAAGAAAACAAGAAAAAAAAAGGCAACTACAAGCTTGTGCTAAAAAGTTTATCGATGCAAAACTCATTAAATTATAATTAAAAATAAAATTAGAGATTTTAATTTTGATTTTTAAGGATTTTACCTTCCTAAATCGAGAGTAACACTAATTTGAGTTATATTCCTAATAATTAATTTACTATTTTGTTTAGGAGTTTCTTTTGGCATTTTTTAGTTTTGTTGGTATTAGATTCTATTTTCTAATATATTCTATTTTCTTATCAAATTATGTTCGTTGGCACTATAAATACGTGTCAATGATTATTTTATTTTGCAGATTGTTAAATATGGATTTTTTATCTTTTAGTACAAATATTGTTTTCTCCTTCAATTTCATTCTACTTCTCTCTCAATTTTTTTTTATTATTTCTCTCATTTCCTCTGTCCACATCTCCCTCTCTTTCTTTTAATTTGAGAAACCTTGTTCTTTTTCAATTGATATCAGAATGTGGTTTTGATCCCCTTTTAAATTAGTTATCTTTTTTTTTTTTTCAACTCATAAACCCTAAATTTTCCACCACCATCACTTAACTTTAACCCATCTATATACTCATCTCCCATCACCCATCAATTCCTCAAAAGAAAAAAAAATTGCTATTCACACCCGAGTATTGCTCATCTCCAAATTGACTATTCATTGCCGAGTAAAATCACTATTTATACTGGAGTTACTGTTCACTACCACCACCATGAGAATCTCCTTGTCATGATCTATAATTTGTCATTCAACACCAACTTCAAATACTCCCAATGATGCAAGCCTTAGAAAATAGAATGAACCTTAGGATGCTTTGAAACATAGAATGGATGCCTTGGAAGAAAGGATGAATGATAGGTTAGATGCCTTGAATACAGAATTACTACAAGCCGTAAAAGCCTTACAAGCTTCCTTTGCTAGGTTAGATGCCGTGAAGACAGAATTACTACAAGAGATAAAAGCCTTATAAGCTTCCTTTCTCACAAAACAAGACCCTCAGATTAAGTCGTCCACCCAATATAGAAATCAAAAAGATAAAGAGATTTTGAATGCAACTCCTAAGAACCATGAGGATGAATGTAATGATTATAGTGGAGATGCTGAAGCGAGTAAGACTAATCTTAAAGATGGGTATGAATCTAAAAGTTATATTAAACTCGAGGGCAATATGAATTCTAATGATGATGTGGAGCTTACATGTGAAGAATCCCATTAGATCATTCAGGAAATTGATTTCATAGGTTGTGATTCATATTTGGGTTCACCTAATTTTATTATTAGGTCAACATCCTTGGTGAATTCTTTCGTGGTGAATATCGTTGCTTACTCGTCAAAGGATATTAACTCATCATCCAAATTTCAGTCGTGTATACCTATGTCATTCAATTACCAAGAGAATATTTGGATTGATGACTTTTGAATGCTCGTGCAAGACAAGACGTGGCATTTCCTTATGTATTGGCGATTGCCTCTGTGACAACTCGCCAGGAGTCGAATTCTTTCAAACGAGGGAGAATTGATGTAGGATATATTATATTATAATTAGAAATGAAATTAGGGGTTTTAATTTTATTTTGGGGTTTTTAATAAATTACGGATTTTGACTATTATTAGGGATTTTGACTTCCTAAATTAAGAGTAACTCTAATTTGAGTTATTTGCCTAATAATTGTTTACTATTTTGTTTATGAGTTATTATGGTATTTTTCAGTTTAGTTGGGATTAGATTCTATTTCCTAATAGATTCTATTTCCTAGTCAACGTATATTTGTTGGCATTATAAATACTTGTCAATAGTTATTTTATTTCATAAATTATAGAATATAAATTTTTGATCTTTTAGTAAAATGATTGTTTTTCTCTGTCAATTTTACTCTACTTCTCCCCAGTTTCTTATATTTCTATCATTTCCTCTTTATATCGCTTTACAAAGCTTGGCCATTTCCAAAATTTGGACGACAAGTTGCCGAAACCCTTTTTTTGGGTAGTATTAACATTTGCTACGAGGAAAGATGATTGCCTTCCTATATAAGCAATCATTATAATTTTTTTAGTTATTAACTTTTTATGGTGTAAATTCTCAACAACACACCTCAGGTTATAAAAAGTTTGATAAAAGGCGACGTTTTAGATTTTATCAATTAGATGCTTGAAGCTACTAAAAATTCATCCATAACTATCCATTGGAAATATGATCAGGCAACTTTTTTTTTTTTTTGGAAAAGAGAAGTCTGTAAAATCAATTTTACACCTATTATATGTATAGAATAATGAAATAAATGGATATTGACTACAATACCTTCAGAACAAATGACAACTCGCATCTTTATTGAAAATTAGAAAAAAGAAATGAATCAAGGACTAAAAGGCATAAGGGATGTCGAACACCCCAACAGAAATATGAAGGCAAAAAAAAAATGTGAAGCTATATAAGATTATCATAATCGCTTTATTTTCTATTTTCCTATGTTTAGTGCACCGCATTAAATTGTATTAATTACTTAGGATTGAATTGTATTTAAGGAAATGGGACAAGATTGGATAATAAGTAATACAATACTTTGTTATAATAATGATAAACTTAAATAATGTCATTGCATTAATTTAATCAATTAAATAATTGATTAAATAATATAAATTTTAATAAATGTTTAATTTTATTTTTTTATAATTTAAAAATGAAGATGTATAATTTTTAATTAACTATTATAATCATATACATAAATATTTAATATGTTATTTTAATAATTTTTATTGTTTAATTATTTGAATTAAATATTTTCTCCAATTTAAATAATTTATTTCAGTTTTTCTGAGGGAGCCGTCAGCTTCTGTGCCTCTTATGCAGCCTTGTAACACGGTTGGTGGTGAGTTAATATTTCCTCGAATTGTTCTGCTTTTTTCCCCCCCTTACACAATACTCTGCAGTCAAGAGTTGAACCTAAACATGAGATAAACCTCTAACAGTATCATATCCAATGCTATACCACCTAACAAATTCGCCATTAAAGTTTAGGTTTGTTGTTAGTATCCCATAATTTTATGAGTTTACTATTTTGACTCGAACCTTTGAGGGTTGCATTAATTTTCTCTAATTATTATTGAAAAATTGTTGATGCACGTTTTTACAAATCTAACCTATGGGTGGCTAATTGAATTCAAGACAGCTTCAGAACTTTAAAACTTCAGAGACAGAGACAAAGAGAGGTTAGTCCAATTGAGACTATATTGGCCGAATCTACAAGCCACGATTCGTGAGAAGTCTAACAAATATAAAATGCCCATTTCGGTCCAACCCATTTAGTGGAACCCAATGATGTGAGGCTTTATAGGTCCAAAATCAAACAAAGTGTTTTTCTTCAAACCGAAATTTGGGTCCATTTCAGTTTTGATCTTGATTGATTTCCCTCCACATTTTCTCTCGTTCTTAATTATTTTAACAATAATATTAAACTTATATTTTACATACAACATAAATTTTATAATCTGATATGATAATTTATATAGGACAAACTCTATAACCTAGTATAACTTCTCTCATTCTTTTTTATTTTTTCTTCTTCAATTAAAATTTGTGTCATATAAATTGCCACATCAAATGACAGAGTTTGAGTTGTATATAAATTATAAGTATAGTATTACTGTTATTTTAATCATAGTATTCATGAAATGATATTTAATCATAATGTTCATGAATTTAACTCAACTTTATTATGCAAAACTTCAAATTTATTCACGCGCATCACCTAACTTAATTATGTTTGTTGTTAACTAATATTACCCAAGTCAAAAAGGCTTCTTTTTTATTGTGGTTTACACACCTATATTTGTGTGCTTAATTTCTTAATAAGATGCTTATGATCTTTATTACTGCAACAAATTAGTCAAATCTCCTTATCCATTTTTCTTAGAACCCCTTTTTTTTTCTACAATACTAATTTACTTCATAATTAATTTAATTATATAAATAGTTTACTGAAAATAAATCTAACTACAATGCATCAGATGCTTCAATGCACCTGCAAGAAAGTGAGGATTTCAATCATGGAAGTGAAAAAAAAAATTCCCATAAAAATTGATAATGTTACAATACTGAGAATATTTTGTAACTATGGTAACTAAAGAAGTGTCTAAAGATGTTTTATTAGATTTATAGTTAAGAAATTTATATATCTATCTAATAATAATTAAAAAAAGAGTAACACATAAATGTAAATATCTTATGATTTGATGTAAGGATATCTTATGACTCGACAAAATGATAAATATCTATATCCATTGTATGAAAATTTTGCAATTTTATTTGGCTTAGTGCATGGAACAGGAAGACATGATGGGACAACATAGGATAGTAGTAGTGATGATTAATCCTAATTAATGAATTGTTAAGGTTATGACAAACAAATTAAGGTTAAATTAAATTAAATTAAAAGATTAAAACAACATCAGGACACCAAAAACAAATGCATAGATTCAATGCATAGCTACCGCAAGCTGCGAGTCACGGGGACCCTTCTTCACCCCTCATCGAATATTCTTCAACCACCGCTTTCCGCGGAAATCTCGAAACGTGTCCTTAGTTCCGACACTACGCGGGGCCCTCCACGTGACAACCTCAATATTCAACTATTTCGTCCGCCGAATAATTTTCCACGTAAGCATCTGCATGGCATCCTTTTTTACTCCCACCGTTAGATGATCCTACCATTTGACCGTGGAAAAATCGGACGGTAATAAAAGAAGAAAAAAATATGAATGGAAGCAGCTGAGAGAGTTCTCTGCGTGTCACCCTCCATGTTGCTTCAGATTCGTCGCCGAGCTTTGCTCTACTTGTTGCATTCCATTATTTAAAATCAAAATCAAAGTCCCTTTCAAGAGTCTTTTCGTAGCTTCAGTGCCATCACTATCTTTGAAAGATTCATTCATTTGTTGGAAGAATTTGTGCTAGCTACTTATGTATAAATAAAGCTGCAGGCTGGTTAGTTGCTGATGTTGTGAAAGCAAATTAAAGGGTAGGCTGGAGATAGAGAGAATTGGAATTTGGAAAAGAATGGAGGGAGGTTTTGGGAATTTTGCGTATGAGAACGGAGTGATTATGACGAGAGACCCCAAGCCGAGGCTTAGATGGACTGCTGATCTTCATGATCGTTTCGTCGATGCTGTCACCAAACTTGGAGGCCCTGACAGTGAGTACTTTTTTATCTTCAATAAATTATTTTAAATTTTGTTTTCAATGAAAGAAAGAATTGTGAATTACAAATATTGATTTTAATTTTTTGAGTCCGAGCAAAGTTTTCCTTATTTGACGGTGTTTAATCTGAAGTGGGTTTATATTTTTAGAGGCAACTCCCAAGTCTGTGCTGAGGCTGATGGGCTTAAAGGGCTTAACGTTGTATCATTTAAAGAGCCATTTGCAGGTAAATTTGTAATTGGTATAATCATGCTCTAGTGAATGCTCCTTTTTTTTTTTCGAGTGGCCAAGTAAGTTGTTTGTAATTTGGTGGACAGAAGTATAGACTCGGACAGCAGGCTCGAAGACAAAGCACTACAGAACAACAAAACGAAAACAATGGTAGGATATTGCCTTAGAGCAAAAAGGAGCTGGAAATGCTATAATTGCACGATTACCCATCAATATTGTCTAGTATTTGTATCTGCCTACACTTTGAATGAAGCACACTTGATTTACAGTCCTAAATGGTCTCTTACTATAGTGTTTCTAAGAAAGTATTATGTTAGAATATCAGAAAATTAGTTTCAAGTATTTTTTTTTCTTTCTGGGGTAAATTTCAATTTTATACACACTTAGGCTTTGATTTTTCTGAATTCTAGGAGGTTCATATGTACATTTCAATAATAATCCTTTGGGCACTAGTATGACTTCATCAAGAGTTGCTAACCAACAAGGGTATGTCTAAGTTTGTAACCATTTCTCAGCTCTTTTATTTTTTTTTTTAATTTATTTGTAGCTGTAACAATTGTCATTCTACTCTTGAATTGACCCGTTTCAAAACGAATAAATGTGTAAATCTAAACAGAGATATCTCAATGGCAGACGCATTCAAGTGTCAGGCTCAAGTACAAACGAGATTACAAGAGCAGCTTGAGGTATCATATTCCTTTCTTTCTTATGATTATTTCATATTTGATAGGGGATTAATACTAAGTAGCTTCTATGTAAGTTAAAGATCTCTTCGGTCGCTTTTGGAAAGATTAGAAAGAAAATTGATTATTTTTTTAAACTCGTTCTTTTGTGTGATATTGCTTATACTAATAGTTCTTTACTGTTAACAATTGTTTTCGGATAAAAATTATGGTCTCAGACACATACAAAATATTGTTTGAATAGGTGCAAAAGAGATTGCAGATAAGAATAGAGGCGCAAGGCAAGTACTTGCAGGCAATGATAGAGAAAGCTCAAAAATGCCTGTCACTCCCAGCCGATGTAAACTGCAGTGGTAATGATAATGCAGAAGCAACAAGAGCACAATTAGCGAGCTTCAATCTGGCATTATCCAATCTCATGGTCATCAAGAACAGAAACGAAACAGATACTAAAGAAAACAGCAACGTGATTGGGGTAAATGACATCTTAAAGAAGGCCAATAGAGATTTGGTTTTCCCAGTGCGAGGCGAATGCAAGAGAGAGGATAGTGAAGATGTTAAACCCAAGGTTGGCTGTGGAGGGTCAATAAATTTTGACTTGAATGCAAGAGGATGCTATGATTTTATTGCAGCCAAAGGAATTGAATTGGAACCCACCACACTTTCGTATAAGAGATGAAATTGGATATATATATATCTGAGTTTGTTTTAGCTTTTTTAATATTTGATTTTAGTTGTACAAGCATGTATGCATTCTTAACACTCAATTTCCTATTGATCTTATATTTACTAAATTCTATTCCGATTCAGTAGTTCAGCAAATACACATCTTGTAAATTATTAGGGACCCCCTAACATATTGGCGAAAATTCCGTTAATTTCTTCCTCTCTTCCCTTTGGTTTGGATTTGTTAAAAGCATCAGATTTCAGATAAATGCGATTACATCATCTCATTGAAGATCAAGAAATAATTTTAAACGGCTTGAAGTTTCATCCATCTGGTATCTGATTATTATAGATACGCTTGAGCAACTACAATAGCAATATATATATATATATATATATATATATATTATTCAAATCACATCTTACCGCATCATTTTTTGGTAACAAAAATATTAGAAATGAATTAGGAGAGACAAGAAAAAAAATGCTACGGGAGCACTCGAAAATTATAAAGCCACAACCAAATTTTATTTAAGGATAGACTGTGCCGCTTATAGAAACAAAGACAAATCACAGTAACCGCCGGACGTACATAACATAAGAAACTGCTATCAAACTCGAAAACACTTGAATCCACACAATCCACAGCTCACTCGGTTATATCATCATTCATACTTAAAAAGACATTTCACATAATCCCATTTTATTTTATCATACTCTATTATATAAAAGCCGCCTTTCAAAAGAGCCCACCACTTCCTCATCCCACAACTTTCCTGTCATAAGTTCTTCCAGCTTGTAGCTGTTGAGTAGGTCTCAGAAACATGTCTCCAGACTCTGCAGCGTTCCATTGTACTCCAGTCTTCATAGCCGGTGGCTTAAGTTGCCCAACTGACTGCCTGCGAGAGCCAAATGTCATGTTTCCCAACTTCTCAGCTGCATCTGAGACTCCACGAGTGATTCGACTTCTGTTGATGGACGCTGAGATGAAAATTACAAAGTTTTCGAATTGTGATTAGAAAATGTTTGGTTGCAACAATAAAAATCTCTACTACACTATAAGAAAACAAGAAAACAATTGGTTCAAAACTTACTTGGACTCTTCCTTCCTGCTGAACGATATTTTGGTTGTCTGGGAATATTGTTCATGAATTTATCATTCTTATTAGCAACCTTCATAAAGGAGGGAAAAAAATGTCAGCTGAAGAAACAAAGAAATTAGAAAAAAAGAGAGTCAGAAGTATGAGCAGCCTTCCTACAAGAGGGGGAACGTTTCTACTACTCATGCCAAACACTTTATACCATCAATCAGACTGAATCTCATTCGAGACTAACAGCTAAAATCAATATTTACCGCTTCCAGAAAGAAAATATACATTAACAATCGAAGATTTTCTAGTCTACTCTAAGTCTTTAACATTTTATGAAAAATTAAATCATGCAAAGATTTTGGGAGTGAGAGCGCAAGCGCACACACATGTAGAGAATATAAACATGTAAATGCGACAACTTTTACGGAAAAGAAACCTAAACCAGAAAAGATTGGTCACAGTATCTAACCTGATTCTGATAAAACATATCCAGTTTGCGTTGCACACCTGCAAGAAATTTTGGCAAAGTATAAAAATATAATCTACATAAATTAAGAAACGTTAATTAATTTCTATGTTAGTATCAACGTCAAGGAATCTTAATTTCAGTGTCCCCCTCAAATCCATTTGCAAGCGCTAGCTACTCTTCACCATATCCATGCAATCTTAGACATTATAATTCCTATGCAAGCTAGTCCTCAAAGCTTAATATCCCTTGGTAGACTAATTAGGGGCTCAAATTATTTTCAAGAATAAGAAACATAAATTTGACTGATCTTGTATCCCAGCAATTTGAACAAGTTTTAGTAACAAAAAATGTGAATCTGTATGCTCAGTATCTCAGAGAACACAACTAGGGACCCAATTTAAGCTAACAAAACATGCAAAATCTCATAAACATAAACAAATAGAAAGCTCACTATATGCAGGCAACCTCACCTGTAGCCACGGGAGCATTTAACTTTGGAGAAGAAAAATTGTTAACAAGCTTTGGATTAGACATAGCCCCAGAATACCTTCTAGCACCTTGCTGCTCTAATGCTCCCCTTGTCCCAGCTGTACACCAATGCACAAAAATTAGAATCAAATAGTTACCTGTTTCAGGAGTAAAGTTATCAAATGAGACAAACCAGATGGGGGTGTTCTGATAGCAGTTCTGGGACGAAGAGATGGTGGAACATAATAGCAACTCTGCAACAAAATTAGGTAAGTAAATTTAGATTTTTTTTTATGGACTAACCAAAATACCTATTATTATAACATTGCAATTCTAACAAAAGCTCAGAAAATATATGGCAAATCTCAAGTTTCCCCTATAACATGGTCAAAAAGGATTTTCAGGTCTCAAAACCCCAAAAAGGATCCATCTTGTAAACCAAATTGTACAAAACATCAATCAAATTTCCCCCAAAAAAAAAAAGTCCAGGAATGTACCTGGAAGAAAGGATGTTGCAACGCCTCTGCAGCTGTTGGCCTCTTACAGGGATCCCAGGAACAAAGTAACTAAATATTTCAATCACAGAGAAAAAAAATACAAAAAAGACCTTGTAAGACCCCATTTGAGAGAAGCACTTCAGAAAATACATATTCCTCTTAAATGAATCTAACAGTATAATGACCCTCAAGATTGATGAATACAAAATAATACTTACCCTAATCAGACTGAGAGCATCCTCACTAGCTGATGGTATTAACGCAGTGAGAGACGCACCAGCCAACTGCAATAACAGATTACAAGAAAAACCATGCTTAATATTTTTTTATTTCTATTTCTAATTTCATTATGCAAGAGTTTTTGAAGATTAGGCTAAAACTGACTTGTGGGAATTGATAATTAATAGCCCTTGCAAGGACAAGTCCATCAGCCCAAGTGTCCTTAGTTGGACTGCCTATTACACTGCATATTTTGTAGATTTCGTCCGCTTCACTGCATGCACAAAATCATAAGTGATTAATACTACCACTAGCATTTACAGATCGATCACCAAATTGTAACACTGTAATTATCAACATCCAAAAGAATTGAAGACATACGAATATACATCACCAGCATACGAATATTCCAAATGAAATCATGAGCAAACGATTTTGGGAAATAAAACGTGTGTGCATGCTTATTGATGAGTGCAAAAGAAGACGTGAATTCCCATTGACACTTGTAGCTTCACACATATGAAATCCAGTCACCACACAGTTACAAACACTTACTCATTCTAACAAAATAAATCCCAGAAAAAATATATTAAATCACCATCCAATACCATATCCTAGTTTCATAATCAAGCAAAAGAGAAAAAGCAATATTCCCAACATTAAAACAGTCAAAAAATTGCAAATCTGACCATTTTCTCTTCCTGAGTACTTGAATCACAAAAGAAAAACAAATAAAAGATGTTCACCATTGATTAAATCTATTGTTATTTAAAAGAAAAAACAAAAAGAGAAACAGAGGCCTAAAAATGAAAAGCAATGTACCTAGTGCCCGGAAAGAGAGGACGGAGTGTGATCAATTCAGCCATTATAGCACCCATCGCCCACATATCTGAAATTAAATTACAAAAGAGTGAGAATAATTAAACATACTGATTGAGTTGTTACAATCAGATGCCAATGCCGAACCATTTCCAACACTAACCAACTTTCGAGCTGTATAGGTATGACTGGAGCAGCACTTCTGGAGCTCGATACCTGACGTGTCCAGAGAAAAAGTCAAAAGACCACATACAGGAAAATGGACTACATGAGAAGAAAAAGGTGACCAAAGAAACCTACCACCGTGTTGAGACATACTCCGTATATGGTGGACGTGAATTGATTTCCCGTGCGAGACCAAAATCCGCAATTTTGATTATGTCTTTTGAAACAAGCAAGTTCTCTGTAGCACAAACAATAACCTTAATAACCAAATATAGGCTTAAAAGTTCTAGGAAAATACAAAGAAAAAACAAATTCTCAAAGAACATGATCTTATAGGAGATTAAAGATACCAGCACAATACATGATTAAGTGAAATATAGTTTAAGAATATACTAGAATAAACTGACAGATTGGTCCAGTCAAAAAGACCTATCTAGACAGCATGAAGTGCTGAAGCCTAAAAGTATATAATCAAACAGAAATTCCTCAAGATATTATCCCCTAAAGTAATATGTACAAGAGCGACAAATTGTAACAATTACCAGGCTTAAGGTCACGATGAAAATATCCCCGCTGGTGCATGTACGCCAGACCTTGAAAAACTTGGAAAAACCAATTTCTAACTTCAGTTTCAGAAAAAAGTTTCTCTCTGTCTTTCATAAGTTGGTAAAGGTTGCATTCCTGGTAAAAGGAGTTAATAAACAAATGAATAACCGGGACTCACGTTATACAATAAACTTTTATGTTACATTGAAAATCAATGACCCATTTACCATGTATTCGAACACAAAATACAAGATGTCATTTTCCCTGATGACTTCCTTAAGCTTCACAATGTTTGGATGATTCATTTTTCGCAGTGACTGCCATAAGAAGAACTATTATGCATACGCCACAATGAAGTTATCGCAAATTCGAATAGCAGAAAAACTCATTTTACCTTCACTTCTCTCAGATTTATGCACTCCTCCCATGAATAATATTTCTTCTTCATTTTCTTAATCGCAACCTACCAAATTTGAGCTAAGATTAGATTTGAAAACAAACAAAAAAAAAAAAAAAGGCGGGGAGCAAACATGAGACAGAAGCTATAAGCAAACTTACAACTTCACCAGACTGCTTACTAATAGCTCGCCACACACTACCAAACGTTCCATCACCAACTTCCTTAATTAAATTGTACCTACATTAGAAAATTAAATAACCACATTAAGAATGAACAAACCTTTCAAACAAAAACCAACCAAGTACAGAAGGAAAGAAGTCCACACACCTGTCCATGGTCCTTCCAGAACACAACACGGCTCTTTCTTTATTCAAGAGAAGTATAAGAACCCAGAAACATATATGACATTTATTGTCACAGGATGATCGCTAGTAAAAACTATAAATTGTAAACAAAAAGCCTTGCTGGTCCAGCTGAATTCACCATTAAATTTCGGTAGCGAAATCGAAGAAAACGAAACCAGATTTTCCCTGATGAACAAGCTTTGCAGCCTTATTTTTTTCTAGATTCACAGCTTCACAACGATACCAAGGGACAGATTGAAGGAAAGGAAGAATTCCACAAAACATATTGACAGCAATCAACGAACGAAAATAGAACAACTGTTCCAGCCAACAGATATACGCAAAACACAGTCAACCGAGGGCGAAAAACTAAAGAACAGGTAGATCAACTGTACTAAATCAAAAGTTGCAGAATCTTCTGTAAACTGATATCTCGTCCTTCTAGTAGACACCCATCAGGAGCAACAACAGAACAATATCTAGAGAACTAAGGTCTGCAGAGTTTAAAAGGAATTGCTTGTCTAATGCTACAAAAGCAACTTTATCACGGACTTGCAGACGTCAACCCTATAGCACAAAGAACAAGAAGATAAAAAAGTATATATATATATATATATATATATCAAATGTTAGACCAACCTTCCAAATAGATATTGAAGAAACACAAGGAAAAAAAAGATTTGTTAAAAATATTCGTACCCCAGAAGAAGTTTTCTCAAAATTATGGGCTGGATGTTGTATCAGCAACGCACTATCATAGAAAAATTAGTTAGAACAAACTAAAAACAAGATTTTGGTTAAAAAAACGACAATGATAAGATTCTTACTTATAAAGGTGCACTAAAGATCCAACACCTATCTCAGAAAGTGTTTGCATTACGCCTCCTATACTGATCATGAAAAAGAATTGGACCACTAAGTGCAATTGACAAAGGACACCAAAAGAAAACCTCCGAGTACAAGAAACCGCCAGTCCAGCACTTCCTGGAATGAAAAAACTCGATACTGGTAGCAATTTAACCAGAAGCGCACTTGCTCCATGTCTTGGAAAAAAAAGCCTGTTTAGATCCAAGTCCGGCACAACCTGACATCAACATAATGCGAAGGATATCAACAACAATCATGAGAAACGTTATAACCAGAGAGCATAAAACTATAAAGATCTTAATGCCTCTAATGACAGAACAAAACATTATCCTATAAATGTGATCCACAAAACTTCCATGTAGTAATAATATGCCAACATTGATTTAGCAATTAATAATTATTAATATTAATAATAAACAAAGAAAAAACTGATTGAAAAAATAACAAAATACCATAAAAAATTTAATGACGGGTGGCAAACAAGTTAATATTAGGTTAATCTACAATAGCCATTCAATAACAGCAATTCAAGCTCTCCAAACGTAATAAGATGGCAAGATAGAACGATTTGAACCACTAATTCTAACGGCGATATAATTTACGACGAAAATCTCACCTCACAATCATAAATCTCAATATCAAAAATAAAATTACAAATCTACCCTAACAATTCGAAAATCTTACATAAATTAATCCATCAATCAACTCCTCGCAATATAATCACGATATGAACTCCTATTATTAATAAATAATAAACAAATAAATAAATCAGACAAAACCAAACCCTAATTCTAACATATAATTCAAGGAATAAAAAAATAAACAATCGAATAAATCAAAGCAAAGCAAATTATAGAGAACAACAACAAGAAGAAGAAGCAAATATCAGATCAGATCCGATCGCGAGCGGTCGAGTCAAGTCCGATCGTTTAAGACAAAATCGAATCGAATCGAATCGAAAGAGAAAGAAAGAAATTGTAAAAGAGGAAGAGGAAGGAATCAAACCTAACCTGAGAGCCAACCGGCAAAGGAACCGTCGCGTAGGACGGGAAAAGGTGGAATCCAGAGCTCCTCTCTCTATTTGTAATCAAAACAAAACCAATACCACCACCACTCACAACTCTCTCTCTCTATACCTAATAAATATATCCTCCTCTATTTATGCCTTGCCTTCCCCAACCGAACCAACTTTCTTTTCCTATTTTTTTAATTCTTTTAATTTTAAATATTTATTATAATTATAATTATAATAGTCAAATATGAATTTAACTCACTCGTTTTTATTTATTTATTTATTCCCTCAGTCGACGCCACCCCATCCCTCTAATCTCCCGTTAATCACTACTTTCCTATCTGCACCAATCCCTGTCTGTCAAGTGTCAACACATCAATATCAATTTTTACTATTTTTGTTTTTATGTAAAATATCCTCACATCCCTTCCATGGTTTAGAAATTGGGTAACCTTACGTGTACAATTACGTTATATAATATAATTTATATAATTTAACTTGATATAAATTTATTAGATAAATAAAAATAAATTAAATAAATTTTATTAAATTAAGTGAAATTTATATGTTTAATAATTTGTGTGAAATCATATTATATATATAGAGTTATATAATTTAACTGTATGCTTGTTATTATTGTTATAAGTTTTATAATCATCTCCCCTCTCTATCCCCCGTTAATTAAAGGCTGAAAAGTTTTACGGTCAATTAACAGAAATTAGCCAATTAGGGGATATTGTTTAATTTTTCAAATTGTTGGGGCTTTTTAGAATTTATATATGTCCTGTGTTTTCAATTATCTTTAGCAAAAATATCCATAAAATCACCATTTGAGCCTTATAGTTAGGTGCAAGTACAATATTAAGAACACGTTTATTTTTTGTTTCTCTATTAACTAGTAGAATTTTTTTAATCCTAAAAATCATTTAAAATTTTGTAGATTGTTTAGTTATCACTTAAGAAGAGTTTATAAATAATTAAAAAATTTATTTTTTAAGAAGAAACTTAAAATTAAGACTTTCAAATAAAGTACTCGTAAAATATCAAATATATTATTCTTATATTCTAAAATATTTATCTTATTTTTTATAAAAAAATTTATATTTGGAATTTAATATTAATAAATACATGTATATATATTCAATCAAACAATCAAACTCTTTTTTATAAAAGTTCTATTTTTTCAAACCATGTTCTAACGATATTTATTTTAATAAAGTCTACTTAAATAAATCGAAATAAATGTACTCGATAATATCATGAATTTTTTGATTCCGTATCACCCAAGCCAAGCATTGTTGTACGTTACAATGACATAGAAATGACACTATATATAGCTGGAACAAATACATAATTCATATGAAACATGAAAATCTCGTATTACATTAAAAAATATTAAATGGATTGGGAACAAATTGTATTATATATATATATAGAGTGAGAGTTCGGTGGTGGGGTGGAGACCGAATCTTATCTGTTATTTGATTTGTTGGGTTTTCTTGAGAAACAAAAAATGAATATTCGGTGAGCGGTGAGGTGTCAAGATTTGGCATCGAGGTGGCGCCACGAATTCAACCGTAGCTGCTAGGTGTATAACGTACCAAACATCTCACAGCAACAGCCTCTGCCTCTGCCTCTGCCTCTGCCTTGTCTCAATCTCATCTCATCTCTTGTTTTATATTGCTTGCTTTTGATGAAGCCAACGAAATTTCCATTTGATTTACGATAAAATCTAGAGTATGTATGCTCGACATCGATAATGTCCAAAAACGTAATTGACCTAATATTATTAAGTGAAATTAATCTACTGAATTTAAATGATATAAATATATAGATCTCTAATGATATAAATATAAAATTATATTTTTAAATAAAATTATGCCGAAAATTAAGAATAGTATATAATTATCGTATCAACTACGTTTAATTACAGTATCTTTAAGGAATTATCTACCAACGCCGAAAGGCATGGAATCGATGACTTTCTTGCAAGGTTTTGAAAGAGGGAGGGAGAGACACGTGTTAAAGTAAAAATGTGAACAATTAAAAAAATGATTTCCTGATAAAATTCTTAACTTACTAAAGAAACTACACAAAATCTATAAAAAGTTAAAGCTTATTGATGACCTTTTTCTGGTTTTAAATTTTTACAAATCCATCCTAAAAGGGTTAAAGTTATGCTTTTCTTTTTTAATATTCTTAATGAGTTTCGCCAAGCCAATTGCCCTTTTTTATAATCTTTGACCCTTTTTTTATTTGTTTATTTTTATCTTAGGTTCATCGTCCATTGACTGTCACTGTATTGATTGAATTGAAGGCTTGGGCCTCACTTGACTCGGAAATCAAATTGTTCATTCTACTACGATTTACGAGTCCAATAAGATTGAATTGGACTCAAGCCCAAGACTTTTTAATGGACCATGTGTATTCAAAATATTGTAAGTTTCACTAAAATCATATTAAAACTTTATTTATTACTATGCATATAAAGCATTATGTGGCCCTGCATAAATATGTATCAAAGTAATGGATTCAATTAACAAAATCTCAAACTAAAAGGATTTTAGAAAATATTTTATCACCCTAATTATGATTAGAGGTAACAAGGATATGCAAATTATCCAAACCCAAACATCAAACAAAAATATATGGGTTGGTTTAATTTGAAGTTTAATTCAGATTAGTCAGTTCGATAATGATTATCCAAATTTTTTATGACTTAGATGGTCTTGGTTGAACTAGGTTTAGATAAATCATCTATTTTATTAATTAAAATAATACTATTAATGATTGTTAAGTGGATAATGAGATGATAGAATGAATGATGTAATAGTTTTAAATTAAGGTTATATAACTTAATATGGATGATTTTGAATATAATTTTGAGATGTATAGCATTGTTCTATTATTTAAAGAGTAACACTACATTTACAAAGCTTGTATACAAAGTTGATGTGGGCAGGAGTGGCAAAAACCCGGGGCCGGGCCGGGGACCTCAATCCCCTGTCCCGGCCCTGGCCTCGGGAGGAATTTTTATCCTCGTCCCCAGAAAATTCTCCGGAAATTCCGGGGTCGGGGAATTTAATCCCGGGGCCGGAGAATTGAATTCCCCGGATATGTACCCGGTTTCCTTTTTTTGTAATTTTCTGTATGTAATTAGAGTATTTTATTTGATTTCCAAGTTGTACATAATATTCATGTGTAACCTAGTGGTATATCTGTAAGTTGTCTCCTTTGAGCACTTGGGTTCAAACCCCTTCGACTACGTTTGCTTGGTTTCATGTTTTTTAAAATAATAAATTAAACAGTAATTGATAAATAAATTAGGTTGGGCTCATTTTTTAAATGTTAGGCTTAGCCCGATGGTGTGTTGGCGTGCTGCCTTCTTCAAGTATCCAGGTTCAAGTCATCTGATTCGCGCTTTCCAAATTTTTTAGTAAATAATGATTGAATTGGGTTGGGCTTAGTTTGCATTCCTTGGTATTAGACTAGTTATGAAATTAGTGAATTGGATTGGATATAGTTTATAGTTGTTGGGCTTAGTAGTTGTGATATTAGTGGATATGGGCGTAAATTATATATAAATTGAATATAAATTATAAATAATTATTTATTTAATTAATTCCGGGTTGGGGAGCATGATATCCAGCCCTTCCTGGAAAATTCATCACCATCCCCGGCTTGAATCCTCGGAATTCCGGATAATTTCTCGGACATTTTCGGGCTGGGGAGCTGGGTACCTGTACCTGGCCGGGTACAATTGTCATCCCTATATGTGGCACCAATTATTCAATGACATGTAAATCATTGACATTTATCATATTGAATTTTTATATTCATCATTTCATTTATTTGATGTCATATCAATTTTGTAAATAAACGATGCTTTTAAGTGTAATATTATTATATTTGGTCAAACAGTGGTTTAAGTGTAATATTATTATATTTGGTCAAACAGTGGTCGAATTCCTTTTTTCTTTTTTTGTGGTGATAATATTGGCAAAACAAAATAGTTTTTTTTTTTTCCAGACATGACCATTAGTGATGTGAGAAAACAAAATCAATACAACGACAAAAAAAAATTCTTATAATATTCTTTTGATATGCGATCGATATACTCATTCTTTTGTGGACAAAAAGGGAGGACAAGAACACAGCTAGCTATAAATATAGCAGTTAGAAGCAGTGAGAAAATGCACTTAAATCACACTATGGAAAAGGCAAGGTCTGATCAGGTTGTTCTCATCATGGAGCAGCAAAACCCTAAAAATCCAACCATTGAAACCGAGCTCAAGGATCAGAATCAGATTGGCGCTGGAGAGCAGAAGTCTCAGAATGTCCCAACAAGGGCGACTCTACGCCGTCTCAGCTTCTCGAAACCAAAAGCTCGAATGGTAGAGTACAACTATCCAGGAAATGTGCAGAAAGCAATATCCGAAACCGACGAAATCGAGCCTTTCTTGGACAAGAACTCTTCAACAGACGATGACGACGACGACGACGAGTGGGACAATGAACTTGAGGAAGCTGATGAAGGAATGGGATGGAAAAAGCACTACAGGAAGAAGAAGAAGAAAATAAACTGGAGGCTCTTGGTGGAATGTGTATTGTTCTCCATCATAATGACTTGCTTGATATGCTCTCTCACTATAAAATCAATCAAGAATCGGCGTACGTGGGGGATTGAGATCTGGAAATGGTGCTTGATGGTAATGGTGACGTTCTGTGGCCGGTTGGTTTCCGCTTGGATGATGGGATTTGCTGTGTTCTTGATCGAGCGCAACTTCATGCTTAGAGAAAAGGTGTTGTACTTCGTTTATGGACTTCGAAAGAGCATCCAGAACTGCGTCTGGTTAGGGCTTGTCCTTCTTGCATGGACGTGCATGTTCAATACAAAAGTTCACAAGAGAAAAAAGAACATACTTGTTGAGAAAATATTCCAGGCTTTGGTAGCAATATTGCTTGGTGCAACAATTTGGCTTATCAAAATTATTTTAGTGAAATTGTTGGCTTCGTCCTTCCATGTTACAACGTACTTTGATCGGATGAAAGAGAGTGTTTTCCAACACTACATTTTGGAGACACTCTCAGGACCTCCAATGGACGAAATGGTGCGTGAAGATGCACACGTCAATGGACTGACGGGATCGAAGTCTATGCCAGCGAGTTGGAAGGAAGGGAGGTGGAAGGAAGCGAAAAAACTTAACAAATCGAAGAGGTTTGGATCGAGGAAAATTGACATGGAGAAGCTGAGAAAGCTGAGCATGGAGAGGACAGCGTCTGCTTGGACTGTGAAGAGGCTGGTGAGCTACATCAAGTCTTCAGGTTTGTCTACGATTTCCAAGACTGTTGATGCGTTTGGTAAAGCAGAATCGGATCAGATTAATAGTGAATGGGAGGCTAGAAACTCTGCGAAAAGGATCTTCAAGAACGTAGCTAAACCGGGATCCAAGTAATCTCTCCACTTCTCTCTTCAATCTTGATTATTAATTTAAATGATAACTAGCTATCTTAAAATAATGGAATAATTGAGTACTTTTAGCTTCCTAATTCTAACTTCACTTCTTCTCCTTCTCTAGAATATACTTTAAGTGAGTCAGATTTATCGAGTATTTTACTGATGTGATATGTCTAACTATTTATATTATAATAATGATATGTATATAACCAAATTCTATAACTCAATATATAAAATCTGACTAGGTACAAAGTTATTGGATAGGTGGGTCACATTTTATTCAATAAAATAAAATAAATTTATTTTTTTTTATTTACCTAGTGAATTCGTACTATATCAAATAATATAAATTAGGTTGTACAACTTGATTATTCACCTAACATCACCCATCCCATATAAGTCTTTAAACTGTGTAGTAATACTCTTAAGTTTTTCTTTTTTAATCATTCATTATTTGAAAGTTCATTTTTCTATTCTTTCTCTAGAAAAGGTCTAAAAAATGTCATTAGAATATATATATATGTATATATTAATATGTTAATTTGATATCTAATTCTTGAAAAAAATGTCCCACAATGATTATACATGCCGCCGTCTAATTGCAAATCACATTTGTCTATGATTATATGTTGAATGTCTTTTTGGGCGTTTAATTGCACACATAACATGTGTATGTTGTCTTTTATGTGCCACCTTTGTTTTTCCTTATATAATTCTAACGTGCAATCATTGGTGAAAAAATAAATAAATTGCTCAAATATTGCATATCACAGCTTTCTTCTAATGTAATTTATTTATACTTGAAATATTATTCCGTTGCCCACACTTATTTCTAGACCCGTTAAAAATTGTGGCCACACTTGAGTAGCAATGAACCAAAAAGGATGATCAAAGTGGCCGAGCATGGCCAATTGAGCATTATCCATTTTTCTTATTCTACATGTAGAGCCAGGCAGCACAAATGCATACAAATTTTCTGCTACAAAACATAGCCAGCTCATAAGTCATGAAAGAAACATACACTCATGATAAGTGTGCGAGTGCGCGCAATAGTGCTGCTGCTGCAGCCGTCAACGACTCTTGTGGCCTTGTGGGTTCTGTGATCACTATTCATGGCTTAGCCAGCACGTGCATTAATAGTGGATGAAAATTTTCTTTTCAACCTTAAGGGACAAGCGATATGGTCCTAGCAGACATCAGAATTCATCATTCGAATAGTGTTGCTGTTGCAGTTGGTGGTCTCCACGTACTCATAGAGTAAAAAGTCTGCAGGCCTTCAGCAGTCACTTATGGCTAAATATTCTCCACTGAGATGGTGGATTATCAGAATAGCGACGCCCACTTTCTGGTGGGGAATCATATAGTCTTCAGGCGTTCAAGTAATTAATCACATGGGATAAATTAGAGGGTCTCACTTGATAGATCGATATGAGGCTTGTGAGAGGAGAGCTCTTCAATTATTTATTTAGAATATATATATCACTCATGGTACTTGACACAGCTCCAAATAAATGTATAAGTTGGACCAGTTGAAAAACACAAGATAGATAATTTTACTAGTACGCATACACTTCTATGTTGTCTAAAGCCAATAGTCAAATAGTTGGAAAGGGAAGTATCTTTTGGGTTTAACCACAAGGTTTCGTCATTCCTCAATAATAGATTAACCTTTTGAATTAAATATCTGGCTCATATAAATCTAGCATCAAAGTTGAGTCCACAATATTATAAATAGTTAAACATTACTCGTCCAAAAAAGGAATAGTTGTAGAGAAGCTCTTACATTTATGAGGAGGATTGATCTCTCCGCCTAGTTAGTTAACCTTTTTTAATTGGATATATGATTCGGTTAACATATACAAGAACTAGGTATATATAAAAATCAATCTCCTTGACTAGTTTTGATTCACTAAAAGTACTTCATATATTTTTGAAGCTTTTGTCTATGTTTAGGTTCAGTAATTTAACGCCAAATAATATTCTATAAATCTTTTCGGTGTGTAGATAATCAATTAATTAATATACTTCCTCATGGGGTACTAACTATAAACTAAAGGCACTTATCTCTGACTGTAATCAATATATATATGTTACATTATATTCTATTTTTCATTGCAAAATGAACATATAACAAATTACACGACTAGATATAACATGTTGTGGATGTTCAAAAATATTATTTTAAATTGATTTTCGTAATCATAATACGTTGGAAAACATATTAAGTTCCTTTTTTTTTTTTTCCAAAGGTACATTGAAGAGGAAGATTTAATGAGATTTCTGAAGAGGGTTGAGGTTCACACAATATTTCCACTCTTTGAAGGAGCCATTGAGACTGGAAGGATTACAAGGTCTTCATTCAGAAATTGGGTGGTATGTACCTTTTAAATTTCTGCTTAATTATTGTGATATTTATTTAGTTAATTACTATGCATTAAGTCAAGTCACCTAAAATAAAATCCTCAAAAAAAAAAAAATTACAAAAACTTTGAGAGATTGCGGCAAAATAATTATTTTATGGTTGCCTGCACTGCAGGTTCAAGCTTATTTTGAACGAAAAGCTCTGGCACATTCGTTGAACGACACAAAAACAGCAGTGCAACAGCTTCATAAGCTTGCGAGTGCAGTAGTGATTGTGATAATCATTGTGGTGTCCTTGTTAGTGATGGAGGTGGCGACATCCAAGGTAATATTTTTCGTCTTGACCCAGCTAGTCCTAGTGGGCTTCATGTTCCAGAATACTTGCAAGATGATCTTCGAATCCATTATTTTCATCTTTGTCATGCACCCTTTTGACATTGGAGATCGTTGCGTCGTTGATGGTGTTCAGGTTAGTCAATTAATTAATTTCTTGTAATTTCTTGCTTAACTTTCAGCATACTTATTGAGTTATATTACACTTGCTTGTTTCGCTTGCAAAAAGATTGTGACACATTCAATGCTTTATAGATGATTGTGGAAGAAATGAATATATTGACAACCGTGTTTCTTCGGTACGATATGGAGAAAATATATTATCCGAATGCAGTCTTGCTCACAAAGCCCATCAGCAATTTCTATAGAAGTCCGGAAATGGGTGATGCTATAAATTTCATCATTGATATTTCAACCCCGATGGAGACTATAGTAGCGCTTAAAAAGGCCATACAAGTGTAAGTCTGTTTACCCTCCTCAATTTCTTGGTTTTGTATTGGCTCCTTTTGATTACATTTTTTATTTTTAATTAGATTTCAGAATATGTGTTTGATATTAAATTTTGAAAAGAATATTTGGTTGATATTGAATAAAAGCTGTATTACAAAATATGCAGCGCAAAAAACAAAGTACCAAATGGATTTAAGAATAGTCACTACCTCTATGTTTTGCTCTAACATGAGATGAAAAGTGAGTTTCAAAGAGAAATTATCGATGTCTTCATAAATGCAGGTACATTGAAAGCAAACCCAACTACTGGAACCCCAAGCACAGTGTGGTAGTGAAAGACATAGAGGAACAAAACAAACTGAAAATGTGCTTATGTGTTCAACATACCATGAACCACCAAAACTATGGAGAGAGGAGTAATCGAATTACAGAGCTTATTCTGGAGCTGAAAAAGATATTTGAAAACCTGAACATCAAGTATCATCTTCTTCCTCAAGAGATACATCTCACCCGGGTCAATCTTGACAATTGGAGCGTGCCGTTGTAGACTTATGCATGAGATGTAATCCATTATAAGGGTATTATATGCATGAGATTAGAATAAGCTACTTCTCTTCGTTGATTGTGTTGCTTTTATTTTAGAACCGAAATGTTATTGCATGGAGGAGATGGATGTTTCATGATTTCTCATATTTGATTGTTTATCTTACTTGCATTTTCAGTTAATAAACTATATACATATCTTTGAATTTGATGCATTTTGTAATAAACTCTGTCTTGACAAACTGACAATTAAACAACAATCAAATTTCAAATGTCTAGGCTATATAGTGCTTCTGCAAGACTATGAAGGTTGTCTTTGTTTTTATTTTTTTAATTTTTATTTTCAAAATTTTGAAAGAACGTGTAATTAGTTTTAAATTCTTTTAAATTTTAAAAATGATATGTGGTTAATATTGATTTAAATATATTGAAAAATATGCGTTTTGAGAAAACAAAATTTAAAAAATGTAAACAAACAAAGCCGAAGAATTTCATTTTCTTTTTCTTGATTTGATTATATGTTAAACGATAGACAGTATATTTGCAACAAATGAAACAAGAATTCTGTAAGTAGAAATTTCATTTGACAACTCACAATTTGCCTGAGAAATTTAAATTCCTCATAAACCCTCACATCTTGGGGTTATCGCAGTTTGACAACATATAAGTGGTAAAAGAAAAAGATACTGTACCAAGACCATGTTGATACCTTACAAAGAATATATTTATACTAAATGCCCTATCATTCAACAAAAATCATATTATTAGCTTGCTACAATTGACAAATTTGAATATAATTTGACGCCTATGGAACAAACTAACCTGTGTGTGTGGTTTCGAAACCGGTTTCCTTTGCTTCTACCACTTGCTTACAAATTATAGACGGCCCTTCCACCACTTGCATTATCACCTTGGATTTCATGTTTCATTAGCTTGAATTTTGGCTAGAGTACCAGAGTTTTTTCTGGCAAACCAATAGCTTCTCCTTCTCAACACCGTATTCTGTTTCTTCCTTACGGCAACCCCACCTCATGCCTTTAGCAATGGCAGCAACAGCATCCACAAAATAGCTGGATTCCCGTATAATTGCATATCCATTGGGACGCAGTATACGATCCATCTCCAAAAGCACATACTTAATTTCACATCTGCGTAAAGTAGTAGTGATTGTTAGAAACATTTTTTAGCACTTGGAACTATTTTATAGATTAGGCATGCATCTTGAATACATCATTCTGCAGCCAGAAATAATGTTTCACCAGTGAAAGCACATATTTCCAGTTTATTGCTGTTTGAGACACCTGAAATGAAGTAGCAATCTGCACCTAGACGGTAAATCTAATAAAACAGGGAACCAACTAATATTTCCTCATTACTGTCCAGTTTCTACAACTTGAGACTATTCTAAATCGTCTGCTGATATCTTGTTGAGTACTGCATCAAATAAGTCTATATCCTAGAGCAAATGTAAATCCACACAAGGTGTCAATTTCAATCTCTCACCTAGCAAGAAATGTCAAATTTACAATTTGCAAAATGTGATTTCAAAGCAGCAATCAAGAAAGTTGAGGCAAATGGCTTACCTGTGGCTTTCTGCAGTAAAGAAGCCATCAAGGTGAAGCAAATCATATGTTCGAGGATATGTTGAGAAAGCTTCACACCTACCACACAGCAAAGACAAAAATAACATCAGCACGATTTGCAAGCCAATATCACATAAATGATGAATTGCAGGGAAGGCTCATCATAGTCATGCCATCAACATGTACTCAAGGCTTCAAAAGTGCAATAGATGGGTATAGATTTACCAATCATGGTAAGTTCCAACGAGGCCTCGATCATAGACCACAGCAAGTGTATTATCAGCATAGGATGAGACCACATTCATAACCCACAAGGGATCTTCAATTAAAGCTGCGGCCAATCCTCCATAAACCGTATTCATGTCCATAACATTTCTTATCTTTTCAGTCCCCAATGCAGGGAGTAACTTTTTGTAGTGTTTAGCTCTGATCTTCCACTTAGTGTCATCATGCTTGAAAGTACCTTCACTCCCACCATGAATATCCGAAATGCGTTCAGGTGTAACATGCAACCTCTCTGGCCATTTAGGAATAGATTCCAAAACTGCTTTCTTTAGATTTGGTCTTGGAACAACAACACATGGACGGAGTGGCGTATACCATGCTGCATCTGGTTCTAGGCTGTCATCGCACTTGGGAGGGTATACATCTGATGTAGAAAGTTTATCATAGCAACCATTATCTGAAGGCTTCTGCCACACAGCAATGTCATCCTTTTTGTTATACAATTTGAAACACATTGAAGTCAGCAGTTTCTTCAATTTCTCATAATCTGATTTCTGCTCTTCCACAGTAGTGTTCCATCCTCGCCATCGGTTTTCATAGTTGACTGGTGGACCAGACAGGACCCAAAAACCACCAGGACGGAGTATGCGGTGAATTTCTAGGAGATAAACTCCACCTGAGAGCATGATAGTTTCATAATTGAGAAAAACAGCAAGCTGTAACAGTCAACAAAATATGAGCCAATATCTCATGTTAAAGGATAAACTATCATAAAACCTTGTTATAGACTCATAGTTTATGTTCAGAAAATAAGAAAGTCACATTTTTTGTCAGGAAAATATCAAATTAAATTCCCATCAAGCCTCCTAAATACCTCACAATTAATCAAAAAGAGATTCTATCAAAGAAAAAATAATTCACACTTTGTGATAAACGAAGATATCTTAAAATTCCTTGAATACGAGAAAAGGAATGAAAGTAGCCAGTATATTTCTTACTCTCTAACTAAGCATAACTCCGAACAATATTAGGATATTGGCTTTGTGAAAAAGAAATTTAATTGAATCATCAATAAGTTCCTGCTTATAACAAACAAGGTATAAACACATTAAAATTTCATACATGCTTTAAACTGACCATTCATTCATGTAAATTTGTCCTGATTTCATCCAATCTGTCTAAAAACATTTTCTTATCAAATTTGAGATAATTACTCACCAAATTCCGTCCACGGGATAAGACATCTTGAGCAATGAGCCATATCAAAAGAATTGGAGGGGAAAGGCAGACGCTGGGTCGAAATGATGCCAAGCATTGCAGGAATTCCACGTTCCAAAGCAAACTGAACTTGAGCTTCATGATTATCTCTTGGTGCAAGAGAAACCGTTAAAATTCCACGATCTAATAAATCACCTCCCCAGCTTGCAACCTACAAATAGGTTAGTCATCAATTAGGCCACTTGAGTTTCTGCTAATAGATACAATATGCACCATTTTAATAAACAAATTAGTGCAGAGAGAGAGAGAGAGAGAAATGGAGAACTAAAATAAAACTCACCCCGCATCCAGTATCAATGGCAGTTCGAATGGTCCCATCTTTCATTTCTGGAATCAGATCTTGCATCAAATTAACATATTCACCAACTCCTCTAGGAAACATGGTACCCCCACCAGGAAAGAGAAACTTCTCCCCTTGTTTCCTCAGCCAATTCTGATTCGATTTCTGCTTGTTAATCCAATCATATGGTACATTCCTGAATCCAGAACCACATGGCAAAAATAAGAATCTTAAACTAGCATATTAAAGCAAGTAAAACCCCTCAAAACACAATAGCAAACAGAATAGACCATATTACCTGTACCAACATTCATCTCTGCTTTTTGGCCATTTAATTGGTAGCTTATATCCATCAGGAGGTGGTATTAAGCATTCTTTCCTTTCAAAAACTGGAGGGCAGTGGCGTTCCATGAAAGTAAGGCGATAATTACCATACTTCCTCCACCTCTGTTGCAATAAACATTTACCATCAACAAGGAAATTTGATACCGTATAGCTCCATGGTATAACCTAGACAGGCACTCCTACCACAGAATAAATATTTAAGCAATACCTTTGGATCTGTGCATGGTGTGTAGTCTTGATATTCAGGGCTGCATTCAGGAAAGGCAATAGATTTGATCTGAAGAGGAGAAACAGCTACTTCCTTCGGAGATGGGACTGCCTTTGTAACATCACTAATCTCAATTCTGTTTTTCTCAGAACAAAAGATTCCGCCAAGATAAAACGAAAACCCACATAGCACAATAAACATTATTGTCAAAGGGACAATCCTGGAACTTTTATCAGGCTGAGCATTTGGTTTCCCATCCTTATACTTCATTATGTCAGAAAATAATTAATTACCTACGAAAAAAAAAAAAAAAACTAAATTAGTCACAGCAGACTGGGATCAAATTACTCATAATGCCATTGTTATTTGTTTAATCCCCAGATTGAAAAGAATCAACAACATATAACCAAAGGTACTGAGGATAACAATACTATAACTTATGATTACTTCGACACCAACAAGTCGCAGGAGACGAGTTAAAAAAAAAAAAGAAACTCGCACAGAAATTACTACATTTCAAGCTCTAGCTTCTTTCCCAATGTCGTCTAATACCTCAAACATAGATCATAAACAAAAAGGAAGAAAAGAGTACAATGTGCAGAAATTCAATGTCACAACTGATTCAGCTAAAATTACAATGAAATTCTTAATTACAATATAGTTAAACAGTACAATATTTTCAAAAGAGTAATCCCACAAAAACACTAGATAGCAATTGAGAAAGACGAAATCCTGACAATGCACAAAAGAATAGATGCTTTTACCATACAGATGAGGCAATGCAACAAGAAAACTCTTTCAAAACCCAGATCTGAATTTGAGTACAAAAAATGAATTCATCAAATTACATAATCTTTAAGAAAGAGAAGCTTAAGCTAAACGAAGCCTGAAAGAACGCTTAAAGAAACGAAATGTATTAACAAAGATTTTAATAAATGTCTCCATGAAGACCATTGAAAACCAGCTTGTAAAAACAGCGGAAGTGTGAAGATCTGATAGCTACAACCGACACGTTATACATTTCTCACATGATATTGGGACCCAACAACCTTTATCAAACACAGCCGTCCTAGAATGGTCCCATCTCTCCCTATTGTTATTTGTATCTCCCCACAAAGTCAACAAAAGCAGAAACAAGCCACGGATCTTGCAATAAATTAAGGCGAAAGCAGAAAGGAAAATAAAAGTGAAAAAAAGAAAAGCAAAAGCAAAATGCAATGTTATCTAATCATTTCCTTCGAATACAAGAAAAGTTTTCTCATGATTTCAATTGTTTCAATGTTGGCTAATCAGATTCAAAGAAAACTACTGCAACTAACCACTATTCATCATTCTTCTCATGCGAAGATAAGACCTTGTATTTCCACAAAACAAAAACAAAAAATATAAATACAAATACCAATCAATCAAGAAAAAGTGAAAAAGCAGAACAAAAAGTACCATCATCATCAACCCCACCTAATAAAGAGAGTAATGTACAGTATGAAATCCACCCAATTTCTTCAGGAATCAAATCAACCCGAGGGGAAGAAACCCATATTAGTAACTTGAGAAAATCAGGAGAAAAGACAGGAGAAAACAATCTGAAACATAAAAATTTTGTTTTTTCTATTAATAAAAGAAGAACATTACAGTTACTATAAATACTAGTTGAAAATTTTATTTTTCATTTTTACAAAAAACAGAAAACAAGCAATTAAAACGCGGGAGTGTATGCCTCGAAAAAGCCGTACATGGAATTACGCACGATTAGTAATCTAAAAATAGAGAACCACAAAAAAAAGGTTACCAAGAAAAATTAATTAATTAATAAATTAAAAATAAAACGAAAATAAAATAAGCGTCCATCAGCTGTAGATCTATAGAGCAACCAAAACAGAAAAAAAGAAAATCCCTCTCTGAGAAGGCCACGTTTCGTTAACAGAAGAAAAAATAGCAAATGACAGAGGTCGGAGATGGAAGATAAAGAGAGAGTGTTGTATCGTACCTTTCTAAATGAGGTTATTTTTGTCAAAAAAAAAAAAAAGGATCTCAAAGCTTAGCTTTGGAAAGATGAAGAAGAGAGAGAAAATAGATGAAACTATAACAAATGGATTCTACACATTAACTCTCTCCTCTCTCTCGCTTCTCCTCTCTCTCGACCTTTAAATAACTTTCTTCATCTGCTTCTCTTCCGAGAAGTAATAGTGTGATGCTACTACTACTACTACTACGTTCTCGCCTTCTGTTCTGCCGCGCTGTCCCACTTCTCTCTCTCACACACTTTCTTTATTCTTTCTTGGCTTCGCTTTCTTTTGGTAACTTGTTCGTTTGTAATTTTCTGTCCTTGGGAGGCCGAGTTTTTCCATTTAAGAAAAAATCCCATGGGCCCCGGTAGATAGTAAAATTCAAAACACCGCCCCTAAAAAATTGTAATGATTTTATAAAACCTTGTTACGTATTTGAAATTTTTATAGTAACGTGAAATTAATGATAATTATTGAGTAAACAATAAGGTGGTATAATTTATGATGCGGATACTTTAAATTAACTCCAAATTGTTGAAGAATTAATAACGTAGATGATTTGAGACATGATTAATTATTTAATTACTTTAAATTAACAACATAGTACTCGGGAGATGTGCTATAGTTTTAAATTATTTATAAATTTTTATTATTTGAGAGAAAATTTGGATTAAGTCGAAAATAATTATAAAAAAATATTCTTTTGAGTTTGAATAACTAAATGTTTTATTTTATTATTTAACCGAATTTCTATTAGAATAAAGATATGTTACATGTAATTTATGAAGAACGTCTAAATATGTTATACTGTATGAATCTTACGTTACACTGTATGAATTAGCATAAGCCTAAATACTGTATGCTAATTTCTATTAATATAATCACAATCTAATTTTCAAGGAATTATTATTATTTTCAAAACCTTTGGAATTACTTTTTTTCCTTGTTTCAAAAGTTAATTACGTTTTCTAATTTTTGTAGGATTTAAAATTAAAATAAAATAAAAATAAACATAGAGATGCCACCTAAGTCTTTAATCACGAGACAAATAATCGGAGGAGACTGGAATGATTCGTGGCACGCAGAAACGACGAGGTTTCATTTTCATTTGCTAGACTCAGGTCGATCCGGCTATCAATGTATCACCAACTGCTTCGAAAAGTTCTAGTTGATAATGACCCTTTTATCATAACATGCCCCCATTTTGCTTTTTCCTTAATTATTAGATAAATGAATTTAGAAAAACTTACACCTTTTTTATTTTTCATTTATTTTTTGGATATATTTAGGATTATAATTAAAAAAATTAAAATTTTGATACGAAATACTGATATTTGCATGAATTCTGGTTTTTGCCTGTGTTTTTCATGTAATACGACATAAGCAACCAGTCTATAACATAAGTCATACAATATAAGATCACACAAAAATATTAGATAAGTCAAAATAAAAAAAATAAAAAAGAAAAAAATGTATGGTAGCCTATAATTTAGTACACCTTATTTATATGAATTATATTATATAAAATGGACTAATATACGAAAAAATACGATAATTATATTAAGTATCTTCGAATTTCGATAAAATTTTAATCAGGGAACGATTATATATTTTTTTAATTATATTTTTGAAATTGTTCATTTTTTATCAATTATATATTTAAAAATAATAATTTAAAAGTATAAAAGATAATATTTATACAAGTTAAGAAATATAATTAATTAAAAAAATATAATTATTATTAAATTAAAATTAAATAAAAATTTGAGAGTATTTATTCCTTTTACCATAAAATCAAAAAAATGTCACCAACTAGAGCGGCTACTAAAAGACTGAATCATGAGCAAGTGCAATGATACAATGTCTCAGTCAATTTCTATCCGATAGCGGATAGCTGTGATATTTATCGGCATTAAATCCCATCATAAAATATGCATGTAAACCATTAATTAAAAATAATTTGAGGTAGATATTAATGAGAATATGAGCTATGTTATTATTTTGGCAGTAAAACCACGACATGACATGCAGGCCGGCACCCATACAGCAACCTTAAATTCACGGCAGGAAGGGGCGACGGTGCTGGTTAATTTAATACAAGTGGCGGAAAGACAAACACTTTATTTAATTTTTAATATTATTATTACATTAGAAGAAAAGCTATGATAAATGCACCTCAAATCTAATGTAATAATGTGGAGCGAAGCGCAACAAAAGTTGAATCACAAATAGTGTTATTGACTTTGGTCCCCGCTGCTTCTTGTGACTTTCGTCCTTTGTCAATATCAAACACCGCCACGTCTTATTTTATTTATTTTCTTCGGCCAAATCCCACCGACCTCCCCTATGGTTTGTAAGATTTCAAATGGACCCCAAAAATTCGTCAAAATTACAATGCCTTTACCTCAATTTAATTAGTTCTAATTAATTTAATAAAGTGTAATCTTAAAATACTAGAGCGTAACTTAAAACCTCGAGGATTAATATCATGTAATTTTATTATAAAACAATAATAACCCCACTTGGTTATGCCTTTTCCTTACTTTTTTTTTTTCGCTCTCGCACAAAAATATCGTAGAATGTATAATATATGTATTTAGGTATTTTCATTGGATTATTCTCTCTAAAAACAAAAGTAACTTTTTCTCATTTTTGAATTACTTTCTACTTACGTAAATCTGTCATTTATTTTTTTATTTTAAAATAATTTGATTATTTAATATAACTTATATTAATAATGAAATATTAGTTTTAATTATTTTATAATATTTGAAATAAAAAATATTTTAAAGTTTTTAATTATAATTCATTTGAAATAAAAATACAAGAAATAAAACATATTTTCATACAAAAATCAAATTTTCGTAAAATATATTAATATATCTTCCGTTTTTATAATAAACTAAAAATTTTGAAAATAAAAACACATCATTCGTAAAAAAACGACTCTATAATTTTAATTAAAATGCTAAAAAGTTAATTTCTTGGGTCACATCGTACTAGAATTCATAATAAAGCAGCCCATGGCCATTTAGTACGCGCCTTCTACTTCAAGTATGCTAATTGCGAGCTTTGCTTATACGTAGAAATGGAAATATAATAATTGGTGATTTGGTTGATTAATCATTTAATCTTTCACATTACACTGAAATCACGCCAATAATATAACTTCCAAAATACTTCTTTCACTTTGTCGGTAGGTTGACTATTTTTATTTAATTTCTGTAATTAAGTAATACCCACGTTAATAGTATAATTATATTTAGCTTCGGTCAATGTCCTGAAATCTCTGATATTAACAATAATATTGTTTTAGTAAGTCAAAATTATTGTCAATTCTATCAAATATTAAATCCGCGAAAAACGATTTGTTGTTTTATAAAATAAAACAAAATCCATCATCCGCACTTTTTTAAAAGTTTGTCAACATCTTAATCACCACTTGCTATTTTAAATATCTTATAATTTTATCTTTTCTTCAATCAACTTTATTAAAGCAAAAAATAAAATATCAATTAATATGATAACGAAATACATCAAAAAATTTTGAATAACGGTGGGCTAAAGACAATATTTAATTTAGACGAAAAGAGAAATACAAAGGCATTATACATGTCTGAAAAGATTTATATAATTTATATATAATCTAAACTCTATAACTAATATTATAGTCTACGTGACAAAATACTATTAAAAATATAACTTTTCTCGTTTGTTTTTTTTCCTCCGATAAATTTTAATCGTATAGGCTATTATATTAAGTTGTAGAGTTTGATTGTATGAAGTTTGAAGGATACCTACGGTACAATTGACGTATCAACTGTTACATCAACTTTATCGACATTTATACCAAATTTATATCAACTCATTTACACCTTTTGAACTTCATTTATATTTTTTTATTGAAAAAAGTCATTGTAAAAATAAAACCGTTGTATTGTAACAAGATTCGTTAAGGTTATAAGTTTAATACTACTGTTTCTCGTATAATTACTTATTGATTAAGCAACCCATAAGATTATTTTTCTCAATAACAACGTAACATGGGTACATAATTGATTAATCTAAAATCAATACTATAATTGAGTTTTGTAATCATCAAATCAAATTGTAGAAGTCAATTTATAGTGAGCCACATGTTTGTGACTTGTAAGAGCACCCTTATCTTAAACTTGTACATCTTTAACGGATTCTTTTGGGCACATAAGAAAGAAAGAGAAAGGAGATAAGCAAGCAAAGCAATAGGATGGAATTGTAGCAAAGCAACGAATAAAGTTTGGTAATGGTTTGGTGTCATGTCGGTGATTCAGATTTGATTTATATAATAAAATTTGATTGAGTTGTTTCAAAGTTGTAACAAGAAACAGAAGGAGAGAAACGACGGGCCTGCCTGTGTTTTCGCTTTCACATTGGCGTTTATTGTCTTGAAAATGAAAATGTTTTGTCATTCTTGTTTTCCATCCGCGTCTTGTAATTAATTCTCACACGGACGTATTTCTATAAAGTTGGGGACCTTTGGGAGATTTTGTTTTTTATTATTATTTACTTCATTTGATTTGATAGTGAAAGTTTGAAGCAAAAAAAACAAATTTCCCAACTCAACATTTGAGTGTCCGAAATTGAGTAATCTAACAATATCTTACATTATTTTTTTTTTTGGTTTCTCAAACAATTTAGTAGTGTAGTTAGAAATTTATTTTGGGTTGGGCAAGAAAATATAGAAAAGAAAAAAAGTTTATTTTAGACAACAGAGGTTAAATGTTTATAATAAGTATATTATAGAAATCTATACGCTGCGTTCATTTTGTAATTCAAAATTCTGTTTTCTTTACTCCAATTTTTCTATGAATTTTTTACGTCCAATACCAATCATATATCCTTTCAAAATTCAAGATAATTCAAAATCAATAATATATTCTTAAATTTCATTAAAAAAAATCATAAAAGGAGCACATCGACCTTAGATAATTCATGTTTGTGAATATTTGAAATATTTTTAATAATACACCGTCTAATTATGCGGTGTATTGTAAAGAGAGAAATAATAAATAGATGGAAAGATAGAAGATAGCATTGAATTTGATCAAGATTTTATGTGGATTCTAAGAATAATTTGAATAATGATGGAATATTTTAATATTTTTGGTTCTATGGGAATATCAAAATAGGAATAATGTAAATTCTGCTTCCACTTGTTAGATTCTATTGGGCACTTGAATGTTAATATTTTAATAGTTAAATTCAGACCATTCACAATAAAAATAAAATAATATTGAAATAAAAAACCCAACAAAAATTACTTAAAACAAGTCATTATAGACTTACAACATT
The DNA here is from genome assembly GCA_013180625.2 of Boswellia sacra. Classification (NCBI taxonomy): domain Eukaryota; kingdom Viridiplantae; phylum Streptophyta; class Magnoliopsida; order Sapindales; family Burseraceae; genus Boswellia; species Boswellia sacra. The sequence continues at coordinate 134,362 of SNVD02012572.1, read as the reverse complement.
TATATAATCTAAACTCTACAATCTGATATGACAGTCTACTTAGCGAAAATTCACTAGAGGAGGAAAAAACAAAAAAGAATAAGAAAAGTTTCATCTCAAATAGAATTTTATCACTTAAACTGTCACATTATATTGTAAAATTTAGGTTGTATAAATGTTATAAGTATAGCATTATTGAAAAAAAAAATCAAACTAAACAATCTATATATGTCTATTGACATTTATTTATGGTGATGAGTTTATACAAAACAAAAAGATAAATATAATCTCGAAATATGATAATAGCAAAATAATTTAAAATTGAAACATAAATAAGATACAATAAGTTTATAAATAACAGAGACGAGGATGATCCACCTATTTGCAATTTGTTTGTTTGCATATGATTATGTCTAAAATTATGATTAAACTCATGCGGATAAATTAAGCCACTAGTGAAAAGATGATGAGGATTAGCATTAATCAATAAATAGTGCTCTTAAGAGGATATTGTAATCTTGTTATGCTCTCACTCTCACTCACTTAATAGAAAAAACAAAAGTGGAATTTGCTTTTGATAAAGTCAGCACTTGATATGTTCCAATCAAATTATCCAAATTTACTTTTGAATGGCCAGAAATCTAGACTATTTTTTTCTTAAATAATTTTAAACGCACGAAAAAAAAAATCTTCCCAAAATCCTCGGATTTTGATTGGTTAAAATTTCGCATACTTTTTAAATTTGTCAAAATCTTACATGACTATATGTAGTCTTAAAATTCTTACAAATGTCAATAATCGTCACTATATTTCGTAAATCTTTTGAAAACTTCGTAACTAAAATTTGTATTTATATTAATTTTTCTTGTAATAGTCAAAGAAGTAGAAGAAGTAAACAAAAATGTTAGGTATATCAAAACTCAAGATCTACATGGTTAGTCAATAACAATAACTAAGTTTAGAAAACGAAAAAAAAAAATTTGTAGTCAAAGTGACTCCATATTATAGCGATGTCGTGGATTCACATGGTCTTGTATTTGGAAAGCAATTCAATAGGCGATAGAACGCGTTTTGGGAATCTTAAGAATTGATGTTGAAGATGAGGATGCAGAAGAAAACAGAGAGACGCGTTATTAATTGATATCATGAAATATTGTAACTGGAGTTGAAGAAATTTAAGTTAATTTAATTTAGAAGCGAATGAGACATTGAATTATAGATGATCATGGGACTCCACATGGCATGTGCTCTCCATGTGGTTGTCTCTCTCTAATCATTAATCGTTCTGGGTGTAAATTGCAAACTTTATGCTCATCACGTCTTCTCTTGTATAATATCGTGCATTCACTCATTAATGTTCGGAGAGAACATGTCTACGTATAACTTTTAAGCACGTATTCCAAATTAATATAAATTATACCGACACTCAAAAAGTTTTCCAATGAGTGATAAAATTGACATTTGATATATGTATATATTTTCAAAATATTAATATTGATTTTGTATTTAAGTCAGGATGATAATTTTGTCCCATTTTAATAATATTTTTCAATTAATTTTTAATACGAATGAGAGACTTATCGATAATATATATGAAACCTCTTTGTGTTATTTTAAAAATATTATTGTTTAATTCATTTATAAGATACGTTGAGATATATGATGTTCGATCGGGTTCACGTTACAAGTGTATAGACTCTTTAAACTTTTAGAAAAATAATAAATATGAGCTTCAGTCAAAATAGATAATATTTCACATAATGTAAAGATGTAAAATTCATGTATCAATAATTAATTAAAATTATTATTTTTATTAAAATATGGAAACCAAAATTTAGTTTAAAAATCTTAATATAATAGCTCGAGATTCGAATATTAAAAGGGTGATTATAAATTATATATAAGGGAACAATTTACCATTTTTTTCTCAAAAAAATAATTGATTAAAACTTCGAAGTTTGAATTGTTCTGCAGTTTGACATTGGTATTTTAATATTCTAGATGCTTTTTTCGTCCTTTCCATTGTGAGAATATCCAAGCTGTCAGAATTAAAAAAAAGAAACATCCATGACTCTACTTGACCGACAACGAGAAGAAGAGCAGTACTATTATATTGTATATTTCTCAATTATTTTATTATTAGTCTGAATTCATGTTAATTTTAATTTATTATACCACAAATTGAATTTAAATAATTACTTAAAATAGACAAACCATAGTTTATTGCAATAAACTCTAGATTATGGGCTTCCTCTTTCAATGTCTTCCTTCTTGTTTTGGGCTTTATTGGGCTTTGTTCGTTTTTAATTGTTTCAACACCCTTTCTCATAGGCGTCCAATTGGCTTCTTCTTCATGGATTAACATTTATTCATAATAGAGAATATACATAAATTCATAAATATGGAACTTATGATACAAATCTTAGTTTTAATTTCTTAAAAAAAAAAACTATACTTTAAGTCACAAGTTGTATAGATATTGCGATACATATAGAAAATAAAATTCAATAAGTATATTATCAGTAGCCCATAAAAATAAAAGCTGCAGAGAAGATATTTTATCTTTAATATTAAAAGGGATTTTTTTTTTAAATTTATAATACCTTTAAGATTACAAATTTCAAGTGCACCAAAGTGTGTTTTAATGAAAATGGAGTTAAAGAGCAGTAGCATTTGAAGCCCCATCTTTTTAATGCCCCATTTTAAAATAAAAAAATATATATATATTTTATCTCTAATCGCATTATTTTAAATTTCACAAATAGTCTTCTTTTTTATATTTATTCATACATATCCAAGAAGTTATCAACAAAACAAGTAATGATTTTTAAAATAATAAAAAGGATAATGGGAACGGAAAAATATTCTACCAACCATATCAATTAATATACATGAATGGTAACTATTTAATCATAACATATGATTTTAGGAAGTATTTATTGGTCATAAATAAATTTGAGTCCCAGGTAAGATCATATGATTCATATTAAGGTGCAATTATATAAAAACCAAAATTAAAGGGGTTGTTTCTCACATAATAATGTTTTTAAAAAACTTAGATGTCATGATAATATTTGTCCAATTAATTTTTTTTCTTTTTTTAATCGATCTCTAATGCTTAATAACTTGACAATTTTTTTCTTGAACTTTTGGTTTCAATTTTTAATGTCTGACAGCAAAAAGCTTCTTGATCTCTACCTGTTTGTCGAATTGTTATTACCATATCTAAATTTTTAATCGTTTCATTATTTGTCAAATATCCCTATTAATTTTTTTAATTATTTCTCATATTAAGTTAAAAATAATATTACATATGCAATCAAATATTATAGTCTGAGTTGACAAAATTCTATTGGATATATAACTTTTTTATTTTTTAATTTTTTTCTAAATATATATATATACCAATTCAGATTATAAGTAATTGATTGTACCATTTTGTTATAAGTGTAACATTATCATTAAGTTAATAATATTATATAGATACACATGATAATCATAAGAGTGGTTCACATTATTTACTATTATTTAGAATTTGTTACTGCACAATAATACTATTTATTTTGAATCTATTTTCATCTCATTACATGAATTGGTTAAGTTACTTAAGTGTACAATATTACTCATATTAAATAATTATAAATAATATTAGATAATTTTTACAATCAAGGATTAATAGATAGATTAGATAGGCGTTGAAGAAATAATGATGTGGATGAGGTTGATTTGATCGTGTAGGACAAGGACAACCGTCCGATAAGACAATCAAAACAAACACAACGGACGCACGTCAAGCATTTTGTCTGGTCTGGTCTGGTGGTCTGTCACCACACGAACATCACAACAGTCTCTCGAGAGTTCCGTCCGTGGTCACCACACGCTTGGCGTCAGAGATTTTCCCTCTGAAGGAGGAGCAGCACAAAATTCTAAGGTAAAATTTTCAATCTTCAATTCCCGCGATGTCATTTATTGTTTCGGTACCGAAAAAACTGATAAAAAGATTGTATTGATTGGCATAATATTTTGGTTGAATGGATTGTTTCGAAGCATAATCATCTGGGGTCAAATGGGGTTTATGATAATTGTTTGACGGGAGCCTGTGGCGTTGTTTTGTGTTCTTAAGTGCTTCATTTTATCGTTGATTTTGAACGCTGACAGTGGTTTTCAAAACCTACAAGCAATAGCTAATTTGGGATCCTGGAAAAACCCTTTTTTTATTTTTTGTTTAAATTTATTTTTACGATTCTGTTGTAGGATAGGAGGTTGAAGTGAGTGGAGAGCATAGAATCCTTTTACTTTTTTTGTAGTTTCAGGAGACGTGTGAGAGTGGAAGAAGTGGCGTATATTACCAGAATGATGGAGATTCTGGGGATTTAGTTACTTTTGGAAGAAACTTATATTAGAATTTTATTGCTTGTTCTTGTTAGATTGATTTTTATTGAATCATTATTGTTTGAGTTTCATTTCAGTTTCATGTTAGGATTATTATACTACTACTCTCTTCCCTTTTTATTTTATGTCTTTGTTTTGCTATTTGTAATTTTATATTCCTGTATCCATTAGCAGTTATTTTCTAGTTTTATTTCCCTATTTGTGAATTGAAATAGGATTTTTATCTTTGGTTGGTTCTATATATATAATATTTGCCCTATTTCATTAGTACTTTTCTAGTTGGTTCTCTTTTCATGTTGGGATTGATAACAAAGAAATGCTCATATGTTAAAATAATGATAATGTGAGCTTAGCACATTGCGTTTCTTTTTGTTTTCTTTTATGCTTACATTGATAACAGAAACTAGTATGATAATGTTTGAGCTTGAATTTTTAAGGATTGATATTGATTGTAATAATGAAGTCACTGCGAGTATCATGAGCACAAAGAACAACTGGACAACACTCTTCCTTAATAATTTCTTGTGTCACCATTGTAAATTATTTTTTTAAAAGTCTGCCTTCTTTGTAGGTGAATTTCTTTGAGAGAAGCAATGGATTTCCTTTTTAAGGGAATGAATGACACATCTGAATGCTCCTTTGATGAAGAAGACTTTCAGAAATGTCCATTTTTAAGGAATATCAACAAACCCTCAAACTTTTTGTTCTCGTCATTGAATTTTCCCATTCCCGTAAGTTGTCCCTGTTATCTGTTTTTGGTTATCTTTTGCCTTGATGATCTATATAGTTGAGTGTTGATGGATTTGGTTACCTGAATTTGAGCTGCTGCTTTTCTTAAGGTACGGGGAGCCAAAGGTCCAATTTTTGAAGATGGTCCAAATTTTGGCATGGCATTTAAGCTCTTTCATGGGAAGAATGGGGTTATTCCACTTTCAGGAAGGTCTTATGTTCATAATGATGATGAACCTGAGCTTACCTCCCACTTCAACCCCTTAGCAGGAAAAGCTGCCACCATCAGCCTGTCGGCTTTTGGTGCCGGGGGTCCCTTTAGCTTTGGTCCCTTCAATGACAAATGGAAGAAGCAGCAAAAGAAATCTGAGGCACCCAACAAGAGGGATCAATGTTCTCAGGTAGATGTGTTCTCTTGGCAAATATGATATTACAGTCAAAAGGTATTGATTTACATAAAACATGGAATACAAAGGAAAATTCAGTTTAACAGGGTATCATTTTTAACCAAGGCAATGTGGGAAATATATTAAGAGTATTTCATTCATTTCTAGTGAGAAATTTGCAGTCTGATACCATGCTATGCTTCATCCTTTGTATGATAAATTGTAGTCACATGAAGGGGATACTTTAGCCAGCAACGGCTTATATAAACAAATCATTGATAAGAAGTCCAAATCGACGCATAACCAAATGTATTAAATGTAATTGCTTTGGTTAGTCTCCAAAATTGGTTCTAAAACAATACTTCATTTTCTAACATTTCCTTTTGTTTACTAATCTTTCAGAATCAGAGTTCATCAAAACATGAAGCACTGGGTAACGAATGGTTGGAAACAGGAAATTGCCCAATTGCAAAGTCTTACAGAGCTGTTAGTCGGGTCCTCCCAATAATGGCGACAGCTTTTCAGCCACCACGTGGAATAAAGCTTAAATGTCCTCCAGCTGTAGTTGCTGCTAGGGCTGCCTTAGCTCGAACTGCACTTGTTAAGACCTTACGCCCTCAGCCACTGCCCGCAAAAATGCTTGTCATTGCTCTCCTGGGCATGGCAGTTAATGTGCCCTTGGGTGTATGGAAGGAGCATACTGAAAAGTTTTCACTCTCATGGTTTGCGGCAGTGCATGCAGCCGTGCCCTTCATAGCCATGCTTAGGAAGTCCGTTGTCATGCCGAAAACAGCTATGGCGCTAACCATTGGGGCATCTATTGTGGGCCAGGTTATTGGCTCAAGAGCTGAACGGCAACGGCTGAAAGCAGTGGCTGAGAGGGAGAAGGTGGCAGCAGAGACAGCCATTGCTGCTGCTGTAGCAGCGTATGGTCCAAACCAGGTTAATGGAATTCCGGGAAGTCATTGCGGTTCAGAGGGAGTTATGTGGGACCCACTTTCTGTCAAGTCTAGTAGCTGCAGGTCCACATCTTCACCAGCCAATGTGTGTTACTGACATACCAAGTTGCATCTAGTAGAATTAAATTTTAAGTATGATAATCACTTGAGACTTGGGGAAGCTGAATTTTAGTTATATATACGTGAATAATATCTATTGAAAGAATTGTTGGATAAAAAAAAAGAAATGAAGAAACTTATCTTGTATTTTGAGATATTAATCGATAAGTAATAATTCTATCAACTGATTTTTTGTTACACGCAAGCAGATAGAAGTAGTTAACTCATTGCAGAAGCATTTATGAGTAATGAATGCTGGGGCAATTATCATGATACATAAAAGGAATTTAGGCTTCAGTTCATAAAAGAAAAATTCATTAAGCATTTCAAACAAGAATGAAATTTATCAAAAGACTTAAGGCATCTGAAAGCAAGAAAGAATAAATATTTAAATTGCTTATAACCAGTTAAACTCGTACTTCAAATGTTAAAACAAAGAGCGATCAAAACCCTTCGGCATCCGAAAGCAGATAGATAGAAGTCTAATATTGTTTGCAATATAATAACATAAACCCTTCAACGAAACCCAAAGGACATGTTAAGCAGTAGGTGAAGAGTGACGCAAGGTAAAGACATTTCCAATAATTTTACTTTAATTAACTTGTAATAATAAAAAGAAATTGAAAAACCAAACATAAGCAACATGCAGTGAAATTTGGGAACAAAAATGTCTTAATACACTCCACAAAATGTGAATTTCAATCGACTCGAGGAAACATAAGATAATAAGGACCTAAAATTCAGAACATTTTGCCACTTATGGGCTCGCAACAGTGCTATACACAAGAACCCGGTGATTCAAAAGAGTAATCAAATCACTGTGGCAATCAAAATAACATGATATTTAACATACAGGTATCATTTTGTACAAAATTAATCTAGTCTCTTCAGAAGCCACCAACCTGTTGCCTTGGAGCACTTCCATATCTCCCAGAAGCAATACCAAAGCCACTGCCTCCATAAGCAGGAGCAGCATCTAATCCAGGACAATCTTTTGCCCAATGTCCCGTTTTGTGGCACTTATAGCATTCACCAGAAGAACCAACGACGCTGCTTCCATAAGCTGGAGCAGCATCTACTCCTGGACAATCTTTTGCCCAATGTCCCGTTTTGTGGCACTTATAGCATTCACCAGAAGAACCAGTGCCCCTGCTTCCATAAGCTGGAGCAGCATCTAATCCAGGACAATCTTTTGCCCAATGTCCCGTTTTGTGGCACTTATAGCATTCACCAGAAGAACCAACGCTGCTGCTTCCATAAGCTGGAGCAGCATCTAAAGGACAATCTTTTGCCCAATGTCCCGTTTTGTGGCACTTATAACATTCACCAGAAGAAACGATGCCTGCTCCAGGAGATACCCTATTGGCATAACCCCCTGCCATGGACTGTCCAGGCCCACTCATGATACTAGGACAATTCATAGAACTATGACCAGTAGCCCCACAACTGCTACAGCACTGCTGCACACCAAGATTCCCTGTTGCAGTAAGCCTTGAACCATTGTACTGGTTTCCATACTGACCCATTTGATTGGCCAGTAACCCGAATTTCCTACCTCCATTGCTATTACTCTCCACATAGTTTGCAACCACTGATGCAGGTTGTCTGCTCCCAGTACTAACAATTCCTCTATTATTCATTCCAGGATTAGAAATTATACTTTCTACCTTTGAGGCATGAGAAATAGGATCTCCTGATTTAAGTTTATCCATCGAATCCAAAAGAAACCTGGTATCAGATATATAATTATACCTTTCCACCTTGACTACTGTTGACTTTACACGTTGTTCATCACTGAATGTTTCCTCCTTTACTTTCAACTTGAATATATACTTTGTAAACGTAATGTTACGAATTATTTCTGCAAATTTATCATCATCTTGATTAACATATTTCAAGTAGTACAAATCTTTAGCAGATATACCCAAGATCTCCTCGCCAACTTCCTGAAATGCAGTTACCCATGTCAAGCCAGTGTGATCCTGTATCTGGAACTGGAGTATATACCTATAGTCACACTCAGCAATAGACTGATCACATCTATCACAGTGCCACCTCCCATCTCCATTATTTGTAACTTTTTTGTTGCATGGTCGATCACCAATCATGATAGGACAAGCTGTATAGCAGAAATTGTCAGTTTTTATGTATACAACAGTTGCACTGACTGTCACCCAATCTGGCTTCTCCTTTGTCCCTAGGCCCTCATCTTTGATTTGAGCTACAGTCTTTCGAATATCTGACCTACCCACGGTCAATGTTTCCCTAGAGATAGAGATTGACTGCATGTTCTTGCCTTCCTTATCAAACCATTCCCTTAACTTGTGAGCCTCAGGAAAATCTGGTTCTATAAACAACTGACTTGATGAAATAGTCCCCACTGCCTTCCCATTAAAATCACTGACCCGGCCTGATTTCACAGCAAGTACTGGAAAGACCCCAGAATCACACATTTGTTGCAGTTTTTGCCCATCATTATTACAAAAGTTTCCCCACAGAGTCAATTCAACACTTCGGCCAGACATGTCTTTCAGATGCAGGGTTCTCTTCTGCGTTTCAGTACCATTTTTTCTCATTATTGAAGCAGCTGGAGTAATAAATGATACCACGCCAATTACATCGACAACGGAGTTGTTTTCCATGCCTTCAATATCATTTATGGAACAGAAGTGGAATTGCTGCTGAGGAATTGAATTATCATCCTCGGGGCACAGCTGTATCATTGATGTGGTATCGAGAAAAATTTCATGATCGTTATGAAGGTGGTTGAAGGTCTTCTGAGCAGGTTTTAGAGTTCCCCTGGAAATCAAATAAACCTTACCTGCTTCAACCTGCTGGTAGAATTGGTCAGCCACTGAATTAAAGCAGGTTACTCTGATTTCTCCACCATCAGAGTCAAGAAGATCAAAATGGAAAACTTTCCCATCGCCACGTTGGTTGTTGTAGTGCCTAAGTTCTCCCTTGGATGTCACCCTGGCCTTGATTGTCCACTTGCCTTGGTAGGGATTTAGAGCACTAATTGGAATTATCCTAGGAAGAGTTTCACTTCTAGCCACAGGTCCTCTGTTAGTATACATCCCGGGTGGCTGCCGATAGGCTGGTTGAATTGTGGAACCATAATTGCTTTGATAAGGCCCAGAAAGTTCAGGTCTAGAATTGCGAAAACTCATATTCTGTTCGCTACCTGACCCTGACCGAGCAGGAAATCCAGCACCAGGGTCTGGTCTAGAGTAACTCTGAGGTGCATTTATTCCAATACCTCTTGCCGAATCAGAATTGGTGGAATAAGAAGCAGCAGGTAATTGGTTCATTCTCATGTTAGAGTGTTCTACAGATGCCACACTAACATTCGGCTTATCACCCGGCCCACCAGCAAGAGAACTTCCTCGCAAAGATTGCGAAGTCCCAGCAACTGTCCCTGGTTGATCATTGGAGCCTTGCACAGGTGCAGAAGATCTTTGCGCTGGTACAGGCTTTCCAATTGTCTCACATTTCTCCATTATCACATCCAAATCCATAACAATAACAATCCTACACACAGTAAACAAAATCACAACACAAATAAATCTTTAAAAAAAGAAAAAAACTCTCTAGTAAATTCGCGCCCATAACCTAACCTAACCCAATTCATAATCAAAATCAAACATTTATATAAGTTTCTTGGAAATATTATCCAAAAGGAAGCATACATACATGCGGTTCTGGATGACATTACAGGTGAACTTGGTTAACCTAACAATGGAACCAATCTGCAACTGCCCAGATGTTACCAACTCATTTCTCTGTGTAGCGAGCATGCCTTGCTGCGTCAGCGACCCATCCGATAACACCATCCTGAATCTCTGCTGCTGCTGCTGCTGTTGCTGCTTTGAAACTACAAGCTTTAACTCCGTGACTTGAAGCACAGGCATCAAGTGGTTGTCCGTCGTCACATCCCCTTTGCATATCAACGATATCGCACCTTCCGTCAAATTTACCGCCATCCCAGTAACGGATTATCGGAGAAAGATAGAATTTTTTAGAAAATGAAGGGAAAGTTGAGACCGAAAACCTATGAGGGAAACTGAAAAACCAGTTGAACTTTTGAGAGGGAAACCAGAAGGGCTAGGCTTTTGGACTTTTTTTTTGGTTTACTAATGAGGAATTTAGGAATGGGGATTTCATTATCACCCCTTATTTTTCATAAAGTACAGTTGTGGATAGACTTTGTATTTATTGTATTAAGGCCCCCATGTTGTCACAAATTTATCATTTCACTTCTTATTGGGCAAATACTTACTGTTAGGTTTTTGCTTGTCTGACAAAATGAATTCACTAATTTATTTTTATTTTGATAAATAAAATATTTTCTTAATAACAAAGGAATGCATGATTACAAAAATAATGATCGACCATTATTATTGAGATTGGTGGATTCAATTAAATGGGTTGGTAATATTATATACATTATTTAACTCAAAATATCTCAGATATATGATGGTTATACATGAAAATGAATCTCTCATGAAATTTCATATTTAACTCTCCATTCTTCATGCATAGCATTTACTATGCGAATTTACAAGGGTAGTGATTGATATGTTTTAGAAAATGTAGGGATATTGATGATAAAAGATGCAAAATATCGACTGGAAAAAATTTTTGGTAACTCATGGTTTATCCATCTAGAAATATCTCACTACAAGGATGCCAACTTGATCACCCAAGACACCCCCAATGTTTACGCTATTTCAATCAAACCCCACACATTTCAAAATAAAAAGACCATTAATAAAACTAAAAGGATAAATTGACGACCTAATAAACTCTCAGGTAGTGACATATAATTTACCGCATGGTTTATACCAGGGAGTCTTCCGTGTTATCTACTGCTGCACAGAAGCAGCAAAATATACTTCACTCTAGAAAGCACAGCTGGCTAACAATGGACTTGCTCTCACTCTCTTCGCCATCGACCTCTCACTTCCCTTCTCTTCACAAACCATCTTTCTCTCGATCCAATTTCTCTCCAGTTTCTTTCAAACCCATTTCTTCTTCTCTTAAAACCCCTAAATTATCCACCAAAACCCTAGCTCTTGACCCACAACAACAGCAGCAACACCATGTCTACTTAGCTTCAGCGCCTCAGACCCCATCCACCGCCATGCGCGGCGCCGAATCCGACGCCATGGGCCTTCTGCTGAAAGAACGGATTGTGTTTCTGGGTAACAGTATCGACGATTTCGTGGCGGACGCCATTATCAGTCAGCTCCTGTTGCTTGACGCGCAGGACCCCACCAAAGATATCAGACTCTTCATCAACTCTCCTGGTGGCTCCCTTAGGTATTCTTATCAATTTCCCATTTCTCATAATTGGGTTTATTTATTTATTTTTTAAAAGAAAATGTTTTTGTGGGTTGTGGCAGTGCAACAATGGCTATATACGACGTCGTGCAGCTGGTGAGAGCTGATGTGTCAACAGTTGCGCTTGGGATTGCAGCATCAACAGCTTCCATAATTCTCGGCGGTGGCACCAAAGGCAAGCGGCTGGCAATGCCCAACACGCGTATTATGATTCATCAGCCCCTCGGAGGAGCTAGCGGGCAAGCAATTGATGTGGAAATTCAAGCTAAAGAGATCATGCATAACAAGAACAATATTACTAGGATTGTTTCAGGCTTTACTGGTCGTCCCTTTGAACAAGTTCTGAAAGAGATTGATAGGGACCGTTACATGTCTCCGATTGAAGCAGTTGAGTATGGAATCATCGATGCGGTTATTGATCAAGATAGCATCATTACTCTGGTTCCTGTGACAGAGAGGGTGAAACCAAGATATAGTTATGAGGAAATCAGTAAAGATCCCAGGAAATTCTTGACACCAGATATCCCTGATGATGAGATTTACTAGCGTGGCAAGGTTTTGATGGTATGCTAATCTTTTTGCCTTATATCTTTTTTGTGTATTCGAATTATACTTGTTGTGTAATTGGTGATTGCTTTTGTTTTCTGTGTGATTATTGGAATGAGCTTTAAGTCGGTTATGCTTAGAGAAAGAGAGTGTATCTGTGCTAGACTTCCTATTTATACCAGTGAGTTGCGTTCATTGTTCCTTTAGAGTAAGCCACTTTCAGTATTTGTTCTTTTTTACTTTGGTTAACGTGTCAAGGACCCCCCTGAACTGTCTTGATTTTTTGCTTTTGGCGTAGGTATGCATAAGAATCTTCTTCAACAAGTCAGAAACATAAAAGCTTTAGTTTATAATGTCTGAGTTGTTAAAACTTCATCTCCTTTGTGATCATAACCTCAATTCAAAAAACTAAAGCTCAGGGTTAAATTAAATTCAAGTCAGGGTTAACAATAGATATCAGAAGGTGGATAGAAAATCAATCTTCCATTCTAAGCAACTATTACTTCTTTTTCATGTATTTTGATTCTCTCTACTCATATTGTAAAAATTTTGTTTTTCCCTTGCAACAGACATAGTTTCAGCCTATATATAAGTTCATTGTTGACTCTGTCATTTATTTCTTTAGAAGAAGAAGTTATGGATGCTCTGTTATTGGAACTCGAAAAGTACTGAATAAACCCCACTGCACCTGTTAGTTTATTATTATTTTTTAAAATTAAATGAGTGGCAACTGAACTGACCTGACTTATTTAAAATGGTCGTTCACTGGCTTTAGTTTGATATTCGGTCATTCAGGAATGTAACTTTCAGAAATTAATTTAAACTTGTTTGAAGCTTAAATGATATATACGTAGTTTATATCTTTCCTTGATGGAAACTATTCACCTATTATGTCAAGGAGATTGTTTAGAGTGACAAATTTTTGACAGGGTTGTCATTTTTTTTTTTCACTTCTGAATGTGGCTTTGAGAAGGCTCCAATTTTGTTGGTTCAATTCTCTTTTGAAATGCCTCCTTTGTTACTGAAATTCTTTTTCGAAGATTGTGCATCTATCATGCAGCCATGGGGAACTAGTCATCTGCTTTGCCTCCCTAGTGCCTGGGATTTGTTGCGTATCTATATTCATTTGTCCTGCTAGTAGTGCTGAAATGCTGGACGAGACTATCAATAGTTAATCTTTATAATAGGCTAAAAGTTGCAACTCTTATTCACAACTTCTTCAAAAGATTCAGAAAGAAACAGCCATGATTTCATAGGGTTTTATTCTTTTTCTTAAAAGCCATTTGAGTTTGCAAATTCTTGGTATCCTATTATTCCTGTCTACTCTCAGTCCCAGAAGCCACAGATTCCAAATTGTGGCCACCTTCCTCTGTCAAATCATGCTGCTTTGTTCATTGGATGTGGATGTTAGAGCCATAATCATGATTTCCATTCTAGAATCTATGGCTCAATGAGCTGGAAAAGACTATAAAAATTGCAAAGACATTATCAGCATTTTCGTTCTTCCCGACCCCCAAATGTTCTATTCAGCGGTTGTATTTGGAGAAAAAATTATGGTTGGAGCCTATGATTTTGGTTTTGACATAGTCTTACAATTCTGATTTTTAAAATATAGGAGTCCTATGTCTGAAAATAAAAAAAGACAAGGAACATCTCTCTGAATCAAATGTTATGTAAATAATTGGCAAGTCAAAGTTACAGTTGGAAGAGAACGGAAGAAATATGATGTTTCGGTTAGTTTTCAGTGTTTTTAAAAATGATATCACTTCAGTGCCCTCAAAAAGATTGATTTTGTTGTTTGCCCTTTTTATGTTTTGTTTTTCCTTCATTGTAATTATGTCAATATTGTAGTTCCAAGCCTGCGGTATCTTGTGCAAAATTTTGGAAAATGTGTATTATTATTGTGATAGTTGCTTTGGAAAATATGTATTATTAATGTGATAGTTGCTGTTGCTATTGTTAGTTGTGGTGCTGTTTTTGCTGCAGTTTATTGATGTTGTTGCCATTAGTTTGAATTTCTTGAAAATGTCTGTGATGTTCTTTTTTTTCTATTCTTTCTACTAAGTTTTTGTCTTGGTGGATTCTTCAGGCACCATCTCATGGATTCCTTGCAAATTCGGGTGAATGGTAATTGCCTTTCTTATATATTGACTGGGGCGACCTACTGTAGAACATGGAAGCAATTTTAAGTTAGGGTGATCCATAGCCATTCTGTTTCCTTTCAATGAAGTACATTGTTTGAGAAAAGCTTTGAAATTTCATGCCTTTGCTCTCTGTCCCTCTTTCCCTTTATATCACATAATATAGAGCATTCATTCAAATGTTTTTCCCTTGCTTGGCGAGATTTTTTTTTGCTCATGAAATTGCATGAGTATTATTTTGGTGCCCTATCTGTTTGCATAGTTTGGGAACTATACGGGAGTTCTTTTACAAACAATTAAACGACATATTATTAAAAGTGTTATGCTGTTGTTAAGAAAAGTTATATATAAAATTTCCTTGAATATTATCATAATAATGCACCTTAGAAATAAAGGAATAGAATGTATGGCATGACTGACGACATTTTTATTAAACCTATGTACAGTTGCAGTTGCTATTGCGTAAGGAAGAATATTACAAAACAATAATGTTAGACATGCAACTAATTAATAAAATCATTAACATATAACTTGATATATAATGTAAAATCATTGGATGTTACAACTTACGACATTAATTATTACAATGTCTTTTGAGTATGCCAAAGTTGGGAAGGTAGAAGGATGGAGGACACTTCGAATGGATAAATAGTACAAATTTATTACTCAACGACTAATTGCAAACGAACTTATACTGTCAAACCATTTATTTCATTATTTCCCGTATGTATGAACTTACGCAAATATATGATGCCTGTCATATGTATTGTTTCATGTATGCATCCATCCGAGTATATTTCACCTCTGGATAAAGCTTTGAAGCTTCTTCTTCACCATCCCCTATTTCAAAGTTCGTTAAACAACCTTCATAGAACATGTGATAGAAATGTCCCACTCCCACTTGTTGTGCATAGTCCAAATCTGCGGCATTCAAAACCCACATATTAATCTACTATAAATGCTAATAAAATTAATTATGATACGACAGATCACTTTAGAATACCCTTAAGTATCACATAACTACGACTACTTCAAACCAATAAAGAACATCAAGTGTATTATGTCTAATAGTATTATACTTACAAACTCACTCTATACGTAAAGTTTATATATAAAATTGATATAGTATAAGTGAATAGAAAGATTAATATTAATTATTAATATAATAAATGTATATCAATGAGTCATGTGATATTGAACGAGTGATATTATATTAATATTGTATACATATTTTGTAAGTGTAACGTTGCTCGTATCTTACTTGGTACTTCAGAGATATTCTAGACTATCTAATCAATTGATAATTATTACTTTTAACTACTATATAATCATACCTTTCATTGAGGCTAGGAATTGCTCTGCAGAGATAGTAATTTTCTCTGGTTTCTTCCCGCTCAGCTTTTCCCATATTTCAACTAATTCTCTTTGAGAAAGAATGTTCTCCGGGGGCCTCAAGTACACTGTTTTGTTTAACGTTCGAGGATCATCTACTGCTTTGATCGTGTATGTTCCAATATCATCTTCGTCCATGAACACAGCTGCAAAGTAATTAAACACTAATTAATTAATAAGCTGTATGCATTTTCTAAGCTTTCAATATACACAACAGGAGGGTTCAAATATTCGACCTTTCAGTGACTTTCGTTAATTGAGAAACTATTTTACCTGAAAAATTAAACGGAAAATGATTTTGATGGTGTTACCTTTAACGTTACCATCACCGTATATATAAACTTTGTCTTTTGGCGGAACGAGTGTGGCCATCTGACAAAGGTTTCCAGCGAAGTAACCAGCGAAACAGTTAGCAGAGACATAAGTGAAGGGGATTTTAGCTTCCTCAATTGCCTTTCTCACTGCCATTTTCTCATCAAATGTTACTCTTCCAGGTTCAATTGCATTTTCCATCCGTTCTGGATTCATACCAAATTCCGAAGGCAAGAAACGCTGCATAGAAAAAATTTCAAAGTTTTTTCATCTGCGCTTTACATCACAAAGAGAAAAGTTGAAATTTTTAGTCTGATTTTAGACAATCTCAGGACATGTCCTCTTCATCCTGCTGTCACATGCAAATGAGCAAATCGGCTGGACAGATTTTTTTTTTTGTCATCTCCAAACCCCTACGTTGTGAAACAATTCATGGTACCCCAACATTTGAAAAAATCACTACAAACCCCTTACGACTCTTTGAATCCGTTCAAACTGCTAATGTTAGGTGGAGGATTTGACGTTGGTTTTCGAATTAGGGAGAATATAATGGGAAATTCTTTCACTGAAAGAAGAGTCAAGAGCGTGAAATGATTGATTCCAAAGCACAAAATTTGTGATCAGGGTTGTTGACCTTATTAATTAATTAATCTATCTATCTCATTATTAATGTGTCATTTTACTTCCACATTGTTCAATTGGCAAATCTTCAACATGTTTAATTAATTAAGCTACATTATATATATTTTTGTACCTACCGTAGCTCTTAGAAATCTTATGAAAAAAATCATGTCGGACCAGGAAAGGCTAGCAGTGAGATATCCTTTCTTCACAATATTTATAAAGTGTATCGAAAAAATCCTTTAATTAAATAAAAATTAAATGTTTATATGTTTTATTTTAATCTTAAATATTTAACAATTTAATCAATGTCCTAATATTGTTCAAAAATAACAATAATAATTGAAACCTAACTTTAGTAGAAACGTAAATTTTTAGGATTTTTCTTGTAAATTTACAATTATTAAAAAATCATTTTGCTGTCGTAAATATTACTTAAAACCTAAAAAAATTATATTAAAAAAACCCTAATGGAAGGAGTGCTTGTAATAGAATAATCTAAGATAAAAATCTCCTCTAAAAATAATGATATATAATAATGGAACCTTTTAATAGTTTAATAGTTGTAAATATCTTAAGAATGTATTTAATAATGTTCATATTATCTACCATCTAGAAGAGAAAAATTAGAATACATATAAGTTTTGGAACACATTTTTATGGATTTCAAGCTAATTAATTATATGACTTTTCTAGGTAGGTTTGGTCTAAATTAATTAATTTAAAGACAATAACGTCAATGAGAATATAAGATCATCAAGATTTCTGCATAAACAACCTCAAGCATGCACAGTTTGAAAAAAATTCTTGTCGACGGCTGTAACCGGCTGATGTGTGCTTACGGTGTTTTTGTTTTCTATTTTTCAATTATAGGTAGCGTAAAACGAAGGGAGGATAGTGACTGCTCGTTTGTTTATTTCTGTTTTCATAAAACAAATTAATATATTGAAGAAGTAAATTAAGATAAAATCTACAATAAATCTTTTATGTTTAGCTCTATTTGAACAACTTTAATATAACCCATCCAAACCTTTAGTTTGTGAAAAAGTTTAATGGTTCCCTTTTGCAAACCATCACCGAACCTTCTATCATATGTTTTATAAGCCAGTAAAACAAATCGTTCTAAGGGTTTTATGATGATTTTCTAAAAATATTTAAAGGTAAATAAAGTGTTACAATCTAACTGCAGATTTCACTGACAGTGAAGGGTTGGTTGATGGTTTTAGAAATAGAGTAGTGCTAGACTTATAAACTTCATATAACTCAAATTCTATAAGCTGATCTGAAAGTTTTATATGACAAAAATTTACTTGAGAAGAAAAAAAGATAGAAGTTATATCTCTAATATGATTTTGTTATCTGGACTATTATATCATACTACAGAGTTTGAGTTATATAAAGATTGTAAGTCTAACATTATTGTTAGAAATATTGGGGGGCCTCAAATTTGATGAGTGTAAGTCATAGCAAATACGCGTAAGCAGCTATGATAATTCTGATCAATACAATAAAAAATAAAAAAGTCACCATAATATATAATTGTTTCGAAGAAGAAGAAATCGATTAAAAATTTTTGCTTGTAAAAGTTAAAAACTATTTGTTGGTTGGTAGAAGTGGACGATGAGATAATTTGAAAAGCACAAGAAAGCCATTTTCAGGCCTTCATGAACAATTATTTGTGTTCAAATTACATTATCTTCATTTCTTAAAATAATTTTACGAAGTTCAATTGATAAGATCTGTATCTAAAGAATAGGAAATCTGAATGCTTTGGAAGAATTTGTATATTTTGGAAAAGAAAATTTTGATTAATGAAAAAAGACATTCTCAACTTAAACTGGTACAATCCTGCACATTTAATGCATATATAACAAAGAAAATCACGTCAAAAAACGGGGTGGATAATTTGTTAGAGGAACGAGTAACAGTATTACTTTTTATTGTACAAGTGATTGGATTTGTCAGTAACAGTGGACACCAAAGCGTACAATAATTGAAGATACATAAGAAACAAATTAAAGGTTTTTATTTGTACGTTCGTTAAGAGTGGGCACCAAGGATACGATAATTGAAGGTACGTGAGAAACAAATTAAAGGTAGAAAATTAGACAAGTAATAATGTCCTAAACAAAAATTACTAGTAGCTAGCATGCAACAAAATTTCCAAAAGGAGAGAGCTGGATAAAAGTAATTAATTAATTAATTAAGCTTAGCTATTTTTATACATGAAATTTTCTGAGTCTAATGGGTTCATAAAATTGCATAAACAACTCATTGATGATTTGCATGTTGGTTTTTAACTTGTAACAACATATATAATAGTTGCGTACGTACCTTAATGTTTCCGGCTTCTTTGATGGCATCAACGAGCTTGAGCTGCAACAAGATGTTGTGGCTCCGAAAATGAACCCCAGACATGGTGCAAATGACAACGTCAACTTGTTTAACAGCTTCAACGAGGCTACGATGATCAGAAAACGAGGCCTCGATCAAGCGAGCGCCTTGTTTCTTAAATGACAAGAGCATTTGTAGTTTGTCGATGTCAAGGCCAATTTCTGGCCTTTGAAGCACGTAGGTTATGTGACCCTCGGCCAAGCTTGCCTTCACAATCCTCCTCCCGATGTAGCCCGTTCCACCAACTACAAGAATCTTGCTCTTCGCCATTGTTGGTAATTTCTTGGTTTGGTTTTCTTCACAAGAGTTGAAGAAGCCACAACTTAGATGTTGTATTTATAGAAGCCTGAGAGACGTAAAAAGGATTTTTACACCAACACCCTCAAGGTTTGGATTAACTACCGTAAAATCTAAATGTTTCTAAAACTAAGACTTTGATGGTTATATTTTAGCTGAAACTAGCATTACTAATTGTAAAACTAACTTACGTAGTGTGACATTAAATTTATAAATTTGTTACGCAAGTAATGTATATTAATTAGTCTCTTTTAGTTATAATTTTTTTTAATTATGTTATGTCATATCTATTTATATAAATGAATTTATGAAAGAATTTGTAAATACAGTAATATTCTAACTATAGGGATTAGAGTTTAGTTTAAAATTTTGTTATCTTAACGTGATTATACAAAATCTTATGGGTATGCAAGACCTTTTTTTTCGTGGATGCAGTACAAGTTACTCTTAAGTTAGTCCTCAAAATAAAATAACAAGAAAAAGGTGACAAAAACAATTACTGATTAGGAAGAAGAGAGGTTGGTGGGCGACAGGCTACCTTTCTTTTCTGATTTCTGATTTTCTCATTTGACCACCATGCTCGAAGCTCATTCCAAATTTGATATACAAAGTAATATCATATTACTTATTTATTCAATATCAGTCTTATTGAACAAATGTTGACTTTTACATAATTATTTTCTCAATTATCTTATTTTATATCATTTTATATATAAAAGTTTGTGACTTTGTGTATAGCGTTTTCTACGCGCGCGCGCACACACACGTATATGTATATGAATATTATATTTTTATTTTTAAGAGAAAACAGAATTATAAGTTTGGACATATCACTAAAAATTTTGATTTTTTCTTTTAAATGATATATGTCTTGATTTAAATTTTGAAAGATGATCTTTGTCACTTTTTTATTCTCATTTTCTATTTTTTTGGGTGTCCATACCTATTCTTTAATTTTAATTATTGGTAATTGATTTAATGAACTATTATAATTTTGGATAGTCTTAAGAAGTTAAGATCTGAAAAAATATGTATTTCAATTAGAATAATTATTAAATTATTTTAAAAATTATCTTAAATTAAATATTTCATTAAATTCAATGAGTTTCGTAATTAAAAAAATAATTTTAAGATAATTTAATGATTATTATAATAGAAATACATAATTTTTAGAACAAACGCTTAAGACTATCTTAGCACTTTAAAATGTAGTCTTATTTTAAAAAATAAATTAAAAATTAAAAATACAAATTTTTTAAATTTTAATATTTTTAATTTTAATATGCACCCTTAGATACACTTTAAAGACATCGAAAAGTGCAAATTATTACCATTAAAGTCATTAACTTACCTTAAAAAAGTTTGCATTATATTAATTATTTTACTATATTTAAAAGATTTTACACCAAAAATGTAATTTTCAACATAAATTAATCACTATAAGAGTTTACAATATTATTTTGGTATCTTAATATGTGCAAATATTAAGACCACATATGAGCCTCATTAATGTGCGACTTCACTCTGGAGAAGGACATTTAGTACGACTAGGAGTTAGGACTTACTCTTTATTTGAAAATTTAATGTATTGTCTCTACTTTGGACCTATTCTCCACCTAAACTTTTAATCGTAACTCTAATCTTCGTAGGTGGACCTACACTTGGACCAGAGGGCGTCCGAGCTCCACTGAAAATTTAAAATTTGTTACACCCCCTTAAATTTTAACTATCACAAATATACCCTTACATAAAATTACTTCATTTTAACAAATATACTTTCTTATAAAAATTACTTAATTTTAACAATTATTTCTCATGCTATTAGATTAATATTTAAATTTAAGTGTTGTTTTTACTAAATTCTCTTAGAGTTACATAATTGGGTGGGTTCAGTCATGTGTCTCTATTTTATGTTATTGCATGATTGAAATATCATGATATATATATTCATATAATTAATTTAGAAGGTATTTAAAATATAAATAATCATAATGGATTTGAAAGATTATTTGCAATATATATGTATACTACATCATCAATCTAAATTTTTATAATTTTCTTTGAATTCAATTTATTATTAATATATTAATTTACATATAATCTTAAATTTAGATAATCAAATAGTACAAAAAATAAATGCTTTAGTTATAGATGATCAAAATTCAAATATTAAATATAAAGTCTTAAAACAATGTTATTCAAACATATTAATTTAATTATAATAAAAAGACTTTAAAACACACACACACACACACACACACACACACACACATATATGTTAAAAACTTTTTCAAATTATAATATATTACTTTAGTCTTACACACATATACACACATATATAAGATCAAAAATAAAAAAAAAATTATCTAATTTTTTATTTGTCTAAAAATTATTTTAAATATAATTAAATATTAATAATTATATTTAGTTACGTATTTATTTTAATTCTAAACTACATGGTACCCCCTCTAAATAAAATTTTTGGGTCCGCCACTGCTAATCTTCAACTTCATGCTTTGTTTAGAGACTATTTCTAGGATAATATGGGTACAAACTAAATCAACGTTTGAATTGAAATTAAGATATTGATATGATATGATATATATATATATTCGGTTCTGGAGATTGGAAATTATAGTACTGTTTCTGGTGAAGGTATTGTTATTTTCACTTCTAAGTTGAAATTTGAATTTCTTGAAAATGTCTGTGTATGTGTTGTTCTTTTCCTTTCTTTAAATTTTCTTAACCAAGTTTTGAGTTAATCGGTGCATTTTGCAGGTACTGTATGAATCATAATAATTGCACCTTAGAAAGAAAGCAACAATAACATTACTCATAGTTATATTTAACATTCCCAGACTTCTTATTAACTAAAATGCCAAAAGCTAAACTCTTTATATTGACCATAAGCATAGTAAATCTATACGAAATGGGATTACAAAACAATAATTCTCGATATAAAACTAACTTATATAACTACACTTTCATATCTTTAATATATATGATATGATATAATATGATATTATTAAATATCATGTATTATTATTACAATCTCTTTAAAATCAAAACTATTCTCACAATATTTAAAATAAGTACATATTATATGTTGTTGGATTTCACATAAATTATTCTAATAATATGCCGAAGCTGGAAATCTATAGATATACAAATTAATTTATAACCCATCAGACTTGCAAACGAAAACCTACACCTACGGTTGCAAACTGTTTATTACATTATTTCCCGTTGTGAGTACTTTTGCAGATGTATGATCGTCATATGTATTGTTTCATGTATGCATCCATCCGAGTATAATTCACCTCTGGATAAAGCTTTGAGGCTTCTTCTTCCCCGTCTCCTATTTCAAAGTTCGATAAACAACCTTCATAGAACATGTGATAGTAATGTCCCACTCCCACTTGGCTTGCATAGTCCAAATCTGCGGCATTCAAAACCCAGAAATTAGTCTACTATATATAAATATCAATAAAATTAAGCTCTTAACGTAGTCAGATATGATCTAGAGAGTCCAGAATATTATTGGGTGTCAGTGTCACATCATTACGATGATTTGGCATCTCAAATTAATAAAAGTTTATCACGTTGATACTTCAGTGATATTCTAGACTTTCTCATTAATTGATTATTACTCTTAATTAGTACATAATTATACCTTTCATTGAGGCTAGGAAGTCCTCCGCAGAAATAGTGATTTTCTGTAGTTGCTTCCCACTGAGCTTTTCCCATATTTCAACTAATTGTCTTTGTGATAGAATGTTTTCTGGGGGCCTCAAGTACACTGTTTTGTTTAACGTTCGAGGATCATCTACTGCTTTGATCGTGTATGTTCCAATATCATCTTCGTCCATGAATACCGCTGCACAGCAATTACAAACTAATTAATCATTAAGCTGCAGGCATTTTCTGCGGTTTCAACTGACATATCAGGAGGATTGAAAGCTTAAATGAAAAATGATTTTGATGGTATATACGTACCTTTAACGTTACCATCACCGTATAAATAAACTTTGTCTTTCGGTGGAACAACTGTCCCCATCTGACAAAGGTTTCCGACGAAGTAACCAGCGAAGCAGTTAGCAGAAACATAAGTGAATGGGATTTTAGCTTCCTCTATTGCTTTTCTCACTTTCATTTTCTCGTCAAATGACACTCTTCCAGGTTCAATTGCATTTCCCATCCGTGCTGGATCCATACCAAATTCTGAAGGCAAGAAACGCTGCATAGAAAATTTGAACAAATTTTTTCTTTAGTTATTTCATCTGTGCATCACATCACATAAATATAACAAATTTTCTCCATAGAGTTTATATTCGGTACATCAACAAAAAAAAAATTATATACATAAAATAACTGGTAGATCATATATATTTCATAATAAACAAATCGTAAAAGCTCTATAATTAATTAAAATTGTTTCTAGAAAATGAGTTGCGATCTTTTCAACAGGTTTAAATGCGTACAATATTATAGATATGATGACGTTGAAGTCGGACACATAATTATATATGCTCTTGAAAGTTAACTTCAATCTGGCCTCAAGGCGGCCTCAAGCTTTGACTCTCCTTTTAACTTCCCAAAATCCCAACTACTTTGATTTCTTATCTTCAAAAAACTTTAACTACAAGATGACAAGAGAGTACGTAAAGTTCACCAACTTATATTGAATTATAGACTTTGAAATACACATTTTAATATATCCTGATAAAATTCGGCAGGGGTTTTGAATCAACATGGATAAAGTTGACATTTAACAAGTCCTCTGGATCCTGTTTTCACATGCAATTAATTCGGGTAGTCGGATTTTTTTTTCCTCTAATTCTCCAAACCCTAAATTATGAGAAACTATATACTATCCCAATATTTCAACAAATCACAAAAAACCCCCGCTGACTGCTTGAGAGTTGAATCCGTTAAACCCTCTAAAAATGATATTTGATTTTCGAAATAGTGAGAATAAGTGATGTTTTCCATAGCGAGGGAGTTGGATATAATTACCTTTTATTATAAAATGAGAAATTCTTTCCTTTTCAAGAATGGGGACAGGTTTCTCTAAACACTCGATTTGCATAAGAATATTGGAAAGAAGCAAGGGGCCAATAATAATCAATTAATATTTCAAACTTGTATAATGGAAGAAGATCGCTCTCTTTTCAACGAAAGATTTGGTGATATATGCATAATATTAACATCCGCCAATGATGATCATTTACAAGAATTATCAACTTAAGCACTATCTATATATGGAATAAAATATACAAAGAAAAGTATGATGGTTAATTGATTGCAAAGCACTAAACATCTGATCAGGATCATTGGCCATGTTAATTAATAATCTACCTCAGTAATAATGTGTCATTTTACTTATAAATTTTTTAATTAGAAAATCTTGAAAAATATATAATTAATTACATTATACATATTTTTTATAGCTACACATTTTAATAGGTGTAAATATATATCTGTAAAAGATA
The DNA here is from genome assembly GCA_013180625.2 of Boswellia sacra. Lineage (NCBI taxonomy): Eukaryota > Viridiplantae > Streptophyta > Magnoliopsida > Sapindales > Burseraceae > Boswellia > Boswellia sacra. The sequence continues at coordinate 109,280 of SNVD02012572.1, read as the reverse complement.
TTTAATTATTATCTTGATCTCTATTATCTAGAAGAGAAATATTATAGCATATAAGTTTTGGCCCAAATTTTATGGATTTCAAGCTAAGACTTTGCTAGCCAGGTGGAAGACAATAAAGTTGATAATATATAAGAAGGTAAGATGATCAAGACTTCTGCAATAACAAATTTCAAGCATGCATAGGTGAAAAAAAATCTTATCGATCGACTGCTCAGTTGGCTGATGTGTTTATGATGTTTTGGTTTTTTTCAATTATAGGTAGCGTAAAACGAAGGGAGAAGTGACAGTTTGTTTGTTTGTTTCTGTTTTCATACAATGAATACATTGAAGAAATAGAAAGTGAATAAAAATAAGTCTTGTGTTTAACTTTAATTAAACAAAATTTAATTGCATCCAATATCCTTTAGTTATGTCGAAACATCAATAATTGTGGGTTCGAATATTTATCCTTTTCAATTTGATGAGCTTAAGTCACGTGGAAATACGTGTAAGAAATATGGTAGTTCTGATTATAATAAAAAACTGAGAGTCGACAAAACGTATAATTAATTGTTCTGAAGAGGAAGAAATCAATTAAAATTTTTTCTTGTAAAAGTTATACTACAGTTGGTTGTAAAGCTGTCGTCAGGCTTCAAAAACAAAGTTTTATTTTTACATTACATTATATTTATTTTTTAAAATAATTTTTTATTAATGCTAGTGATAAGATCCATCTCTTAAGAATTGAAAGTCTTATGCTTGGGAAGAAATTTCCATAGTTTGAAAAAGTATTTTAATTAGTAAAGACAATAATCTCTTCAACCGGTATACTTTTAAATGTTAAGTTTGACACTCTTTATAAACGTAAACTTAATATCAAATATTTAATTCTTTAAAGATTTTAATATTATATTAATTAAATTTATTACTTTTTTAAAAGCTTAAGTTTACAGATGTAAGATTAATATCAAGTATTTAATTATTAAATAACACATCATGTATCACCTAGAAATCATATTAAGAATGGTAGCTAGAGCAACAAGTAGGTTGGTATACTCTTCACTGTATTAATGAGTACTGGTGATTGCAGGTCTAGAATTGGGCAAGTAATAATTAATGTCGTATACACAATTATTAGTAGCTTATTGCTTCAAACTGTTCCCCAAGCAGAGCTGGATTAGCAATAATTAATTATTAAGCTAGCTATCTGTATAAATGGAACATTGTGAAACCAAGTATTAATTGTAATATATATTTCATTAGCCAAGAATAATGAGTTCATCAAAGTAAAAATACGAGCGTACCTTTATGTTTCCAGCTTCTTTGATGGCATCAACGAGCTTGAGCTGCAACAAGAGGTTGTGACTTCGAAAATGAACCCCAGACATGGTGCAGATGACAACATCAACTTGTTTAACAGCTTCAACGAGGCTACGATAATCAGAAAACGAGGCCTCGATCAAGCGAGCTCCTTTTTTCTTGAATGATAAGAGCGTCTGTAGTTTGTCGATGTCAAGGCCAATTTCTGGCCTTTGAAGAACGTAGGTTATGTGGCCCTCGGCCAAGCTTGCCTTCACAATCCTTCTTCCGATGTAGCCCGTTCCACCAACTACAAGAATCTTGCTCTTCGCCATTGTTGTTTCTTGGTTTGGTTTTTCTCCACAAGAGTTGAAGAAGCCGCAACTTAAATGTCGTATTTATAGGCGCCTGATAGACTGATGGTTGATAAAAATCTGTGAATTTAAAATTATTAGAAGCAAAAAGGGATTTTTCACACCAACACCCCTAAGGTTTGGGTCAAAGTTCTAAATGTTTCCAAACTAAAACTTTGATGGTTATATTTCAGCTGAAACTAACATTAATTACTTGTAAAACTGACTTACTTAGAGTGACGTTAGATTTATAAACTTGTTATGCAAATCATTAATCATCTATACGAAATAATGATAGAATATTATCTTTCATCGTGTTAAATATGTTGTATCCTATTCTCCCCAACGATGAGAAATTGCTCTTCGCCGTTGTTGTTTTCTTCATGAATTGAAGAAGTGCCAGAACTTCCATATTGTACAGGGACGCAACAAAAAACTTTTTTTTTTAAGGTGGACTGAAATAATTTTTAAAGATCTTTTATAAAACATAAAGGTATGAGCAAATCTTATTAATTGAATATATATATTCAAAGGAACATTATGTGTCTTACTTTTCAAGAATATAAATTATCAATTAAAAAATAAAAGTTATAAATATATATTATAATAAAACAAAAAATAAGATAAATTTTTATCAAAATTTTATTCTATTAAAAGAGTAAAAATCATCTATTAACTGTAAAAAAAGAAACTTTTATATGATACATCTATTATCTGTAAAAAGAGAAATTTCTACATAAGATATAAGAAAATAAGAGAGAGTCCAAAATTTGGGAGGTATATATGTGGGGAGTTTTAGAGATTATGATATAAAACATTACCAATTCTACAATTTTTTTTCATTAATTAAACACAAAACCAAAAATTTAGAAAAGAAAAATCAAATCCCCATAAACACTCTTCATCAATTACTTAGTAGTGATGGTTGCAGTTGGACTTTAGATGTTAATTAATTAGGTGATGTGTGTTGGATAAAGGATAGTAAAAAATTATTCGATGGCTTTTATAAAAGTTAAGTGTTTATTGTAATTTTTCAAATGGGATGGATAGATTTAATCAATGTTATATTGATTTATCAGGGGTGTTAAGAGAAAATTCCATTTCTACTATATTATTTTCTCTAAAAATTTTTGGGCCGGCTGCAGGCCCCCGTTCTACGCCCCTGATATTTTACATATTTTATCTGACTGGTTCGCAGTCTCTTTGCATGGTGGTACTCCATCTGGCAATCCCAGGGGCCACCTCAGTCTTGTATGTTAGCGTCCACAACTGTTTGCAAATGAAAAGAAGCCAGCAACCATGGCTACGTGCAAGCATTCTTTGAATGGTGGTATTCCACCTGGTACAGAACAATATCATATTTATTTATTTATTTATTTTTAGCTTAATGTGACTTGACTTCTATAGTCCGCTCGAAGTTAGGCCAACCTCTTTTTGCCATATTTGATGTGCTGTCGCCACTTTGGACACGTACTTCACTTGAAATTCTAATTCTGGATTTCAATTTCATGCTTAGTTTGGATTTTTTTTCTATCAAAATATGGAGTGGAAATTAAACAAATATTAACTACAAGAAAATGGACCTTTTACCGCGGGCCGAAACCGCGGTAAAAGGTCTTCTACGGCGGGCCTACGGCGGTTTAAGCCCGCCGTATAAAATAGCGCCGTAAAAAATTAATTTACTTTTTACTGCGGTTTCGGCCCGCGGTAAAACTAATTTTACCGCAAAAAATATGCTTATTTACCGCGGGCCTCCTGCCCGCCGTAAAAAGAACCCAAAAGCTTTTTACTTCGGGCCTCCTGCCCGCCGTAAAAAAGCAACCTACTTCCAGTTGTAATTTTATATCCAGGCCTATACCCATATTTTCACCTGTAACCATATTTTCAATCTATTTTTTTCTAATTAATTTAATAAATTCATCATATAAATACATGAACCAATAAAATAATATTCCAATAAAAGATAAGTATACATCATCAAAGTATATTTACAAACACATAAATTTAAGTTATACATTCACGTACAACATAAGAGTACCAAGTTTATTTGCAATCTCAACAATAGTAGAAGTCTAGAAGTATAAAATATGTCTAAAAGTCTTATTCCCATTGAAGTTGTCATGTGAAAAAAAACTGCACAAATAAAATAATTAGATGTCTTATTATTACTAAGTTTATTAGAGAAGTTTAAATAAATGTTATATGCCAAAATTTATTTTAGTACTAACATCATTACATCACTTTTTTGATGAATGAAAGCTGCCGAAACCCATCATAGCTGCAATGTCAGGATCAATTTCGATTTCCTCTTCTGCTGCCTTCTCTTTCTGAAATACAGTAACAATAAAACCTCCATTCAATTTTATATTCATTTTTTTCCCTTAATGTTTCCTTCTATGTCTTACCTTGCTCTGTGATATCAATCAATTTAGACAAATTTACATTAACACAAAGTTGAGGGATTGAATTAGTTAGCAGAGTCCTTTACTACACATTCACAAACAGAACAGTAATATCTAGCCTGCAAAAGAACTGATAAAGATAAATAGAGAGAAATATTAATAATAGCACGTTAATGATTCTTCTTTCAGTATAAAACAGCAATTGTAAGAAAATTTAAACTAACATCTCAGCCTAGGGAACACTGCCATAAAAACCAGAGATCATAGTGGGCAAGATTTGTCTAGCAAAGTGGTGTAGATGACAAAGCTAATCCAAGCAATTATAGACCACCACCATAAAATCATTTAGCAAAAACAACATTAAGCTCCTCTCAAGTTTCAGTTAACACCATATAGACTCACTTAATTTGAAATTTTGATACAAACCTTCCCTCCTATTTGAAACATCACATATACCCATATTTTGAACCTTGATTTTAGTGTTTAGGCTTGAAACAAACATCTTATCACCTATAAATCCCTTCACTATGGATTTCACGTTTATCTAAAGAAAAAAGTGATTAAATATTTAAAAGGTAATTTAGTCAACCCAACTAAACTAGTTATTTTTTATTTTTGTTTAAAAAACAAATCTCATATACAAATCATTTGCTAAGAGTTCACATGGTATTCTAATAATAGTAAACCTCACATTCTCTCTACAAAGTGTTAAAGGATGCTTCCCTTTCCACATCAATAAAAATTTGACATGATAGTCAAAGCAATATCTACAGTTACCCATCTAATTAGGTTTCAAGAGATATTTCAAATAGATGTTAAACAATAGACAAATAAGAAGTACAACAAGAGTATTGGTAAAAGGATACCTGTTGACTTAAAGGAGCTATTGGAGAAACAACCTGCGAAAAGCACATTAAAAAAAAAAGTATAAGAAACCATAAGAAATTAGGAAAGGCTCGTAACTCATTTTTTTTCCTTCTATTTATTTATTTATGTTTATCCAAAGAAGCTTATTAGAAAGGATAAGGCATGTATTTAGTGCCAAGAACCATAACAGAAAAGACAATTAACAAACATGAGCTGAAGATGCAAACGTATATCCTATGAAATGGAGGAATATCCTAATTTATTCAATAGATATGACACCAACCCTAATAGTGACAGCGATCCCCCCACCTCCTAAGGCACGCGACACAACCCTCAATCCAAAACCTTAACTCTTCCCACAAAACCTATTCAAAGATAGCAGTCACTGACCCAAAACTTAACTTATACCACAGCGCCATCAAATTCGTTTGAACACTTTAATATCCTCCTCTCTACAATTCTTCTCAGTGATCACTCATTGGCATTTCTTCGTTCCTCATTCACTCATACCATATTCTAAACAGGTGATGCCATCATATCAGTGGCTTTCAGTCATTACAACTTCCATCATTTGATTAAAAAAAACTACGAAATCCACATTCACTCATACCATATTCGAGCCCTGTCAAATGGTCCTAACAAAATCCACATTGAAAAGTTGAGAAGAAAGGAATGCAATGAAGGAAAAACCCACCAACTGCTTTGTTTGCCAAGAAAATAAGACCTGCACAGGTACCCCACACATGCTTTCCAATTTTAACAAACTCGCGCAATGCAGAAAACTGCCCATAAATGAAAAATAAAATAGATGTTATAATCTAAGTTTGGCTTCTTAGATGACATAGTAAAAGAAAATTTAGAATTAGTAAGTCTTGGTCTTTCTACAGGATTGCAGCAACAAGCTTGTTCTCTCAAGCACGCCTAAGATATAATATGACTGCTCTAACTCCATATAAGTTATTCATCGGTTTCACAATCAAATAGTATATATACAAACTCATGTAATGATTATAATACGCTTATAATAGTTTCCTGTGACATGAATTACAAGAATACTTTAAACAGAATCCATTTGCTCTGACCAATTCGAAGCCAATATCAAATTATTAATTTTCCAAAATCATAGAGGCTCATTGCTTTCGAATCATTTATATTACTTATATGTAATTCTATGCATACAAGAAACCTCAACACATAATAATAAGCAGAGACTAAAAAGAGATTGACCAGGTTGTGGTACTCGGCGAGCTTGGCCATGGTGGTGCTTTCACCACCAGGAATGATAAGAGAGCTCACATTCTGAAGCTGCTCTGGTTTCCTAATCTCCACGCCCTTGACTCCAAGCTTCCTAAGAGCTGCGTAATCACTCAACAAGATATGTCGCTCATTTCTGTTACGAAGCGTTACACGGAATCCATGTAGAAACGTAAAAATTTGAGATAAAACATTGAAGATATGAAAGAGAGAATGCCTGCGATGTGTTCGTTGAAAGATCCCTGTAAAGCGAGAACACCGACGACATTGCTGGCTGACTGGCTGGCTGGCTGGCTGGCTGGCGTCCTCTATTAGTGCGCGTGTTAGTATGTGCACCAATTAAATTTATAAAACAAGAGAAAAAGCGAGAGAGAGAGAGAGAGACAGAGAGAGAGAGAGAGAGTCTTTGACTCGCAAGGTGGTGAAACACTTAATTTTTTTAAATAAAAATTTCTTTATCCCAGGGGATGTGAAACTCTTCATTTCACATTATGTTGTGATGAATTTTATAAATGATTTCTTGGCTACTCTTGGTGGTGAATTGAAGAAAATTAACTCTATTACAATTTGTACAAAGTAATTCCAGTATTTGTAATAGCCTACCTGAATAGCCGCCAAATTCCAATTGAATGAGATTTCGTTCTACATTGACTGGAGGCGAAGGCCAAATGCAGTGAGCTGATGATTACGCTTCCTATCCAACAAACGTTCCAAATGCGGTGAGCTGATGATTTCGATTTCCACTGTTGATGCCACAAGTAACAAGAATGCAAATTAGCTACGGATTCGATGGGAAAACGTGAAAGGGATTTGATGGGAAAGAAGGAACATCAAGGAAATTCGCTACGGATTTGATGGGTGAGACGGATTTGATAGGAGAGAAGGAAATTAGCCAGGGATTTCGGGTGAAGGGAGAGAACGAAATTAGGGATTAGGAAATTAGGGGAGAAAGAAATCAGACGCGCGAGAGAGAAAGGAGGGCAGGGGTTATTTCACGAAATTCTACTGCGGTTCATTAAAAACCGCCGCAGATGTCTTATTCTTTTACTGCGGGCGTGGTCGCCCGCCGCAGAGATTATTTTTTACTGCACTTTCAAATGCCCGCCGTAGATGGTTGCAGTAAAAGCCAACTTCTTTAGTTTTGAATTGAAATTAAGAAATTGACGTAAATAATAGATAACATATTCATGTATTTTTAATTGTAAATAAAAAATAAACCTACAAAATCATTATTTTATGTCCTTTTTTATACTCTTGGAAAATAATTTTGTTTTAATTTATAAATTTATTAATAAATACAATAAAATACTTATTGTTCATGGAATTGGCACAATTATTTGGATATAGAAGCAGCAAAAAAAGAAAAAGAAAAGAAAAGAAAAGAAAAGAGAGATTGAAAGTCCTTTATACCAAACATTATAATTTACTTAGTTGAAGAGTCAGAAACTTAAGTTATAAACAAAACATGATATTAAAATAATTTCAAATTTTATTGAAAATAAAAGGACAATCAAATCATAATATTTTGTTTTAATGACTTATTTCACAATATTAGTAAAACCCTTATTTGTATTTTACGATTATTTGAAATTAGTTATTGATTTCAAATGATTTTCATTATTTATTTATTGGGTTTCCTTATGCAAAAATTGATTGAAAGAGCTAACGTGAATTCAACTATTAAAAGCTTGTGTTTATTTGTTTCTTAATTTTTAAATTTAATACTGATTATTGTTTTCCACTAATTTAATAAGTTAAAGGTGTTAAGTTTAATTTCATTGCATGTAAAATAAGTTCTAATCATGAGGGACATTGACTGATTCATTTTTTTTCTCTTAACTAATCCCTGATTTTATGAACAATACTTTAAATGATTTTTATAAAATCAATGAGTATATATTATTGTTACCATTTGTTCTTTAATTAATTAAAGTACAAATGATTGACATGATCTCAAGATTTATAAAAGGACATCCTCTCTAAACTATTTAAAATTCTATTAACATATCTAAAAATTTTCCAAATCCCATATTAAGTTGTTCAAAGTCGTTATCATTATTCTTCAAAAGACAAATAAGTAGTTCCCGCCAATGCCAACCGTTGAAGCTCTGAGTATTACAGGAAAGAAAAAGACAAACAAATACATAGTTTTCGGAAATCTTAATTTAGTAATTGTTTATAAATGATTATGCTATCAATACGAAAGAAGAGGGTTGTAATCTGGCATAAACATTGTAAAGCTTAACGGGTAGCCCAATTGGTCGAGGGATCTAGGACTTGATTTCAGTTATATCAAGGTCTAATGTTTGTGTCATTACAGTGGAAACTTAAAAATTTTCAACTTTCCTTGCCTTTCAAGTCATAGGGTTAGGGTGCTCGACTAATCCCCTAATTGGGGCTTAGCTGACGCACACATAGATAATGCAGGAGTCTAGCTTATTAAAAAAAAAAAAATTCCTAGGAGGAGAGGGGTTGTGGTAATATCAAAACTGTTAGGAAATTAATTTCTCATTTTGTTGTTTAATGGCCGGCGCTCCTATGCACCTTTTCCCTGTGCGATCGACTTCTTAGATGGCTTAATGGAGATTGATGAAAAAGCCCTTTTCGAGGTGTTTAAACATGTTGATGCCAAGACTTTAGCAACCGCCGCCTGCGTCAACAAGCAGTGGCACAACACCTCTCAAGACGATCGCCTTTGGGAGGCTATCTTCATGCGTCACTTTCCGAAACTCGGCTGCCCTAACCATAAACAGAGATGCGTGGTCCTCGCCCTTGGTGGCTTCCGTCGGTTAAACGTTAAGAAGATCATTGAAGCTGCCACCACCGGACTAGCGTGAGAGAAAGGGCTCTCTCAAGGTCCGTAAAAATAAGAATTCGACCTTTACTGGCGTGATCCTAATGCTCAATGATATATATTATACTATGTTTGGCAAAACATATATAAATTCCAGGCTCCATGATGAAGGGAATCCAAGCAGTAAGCATAATGTTATTTTGAATTTGATAAATGTGAAGGAAGTGTTCCTGTATATCCTCTATATCATCCTGTTGTTTATTGGAAATTGGGAACTTAGAATTGAAAGAAACGACATAGATCAGCTTAACTACTATATTGCTTTCATGTGGCAACTGCATTGAGTATTCTCCTCGACATCGAGATGCTTGTCAATGAATCAGATTTTAGTGTTCGAGACATGTTAGTCTGTCGGATTTACTGCTTGACAATAATTAAAAAAAAAAAAAAAGAGTGTCAAGATTGTGATCGTGGTGTATCAATCTTTAGTGTCTGATCCGGTTTTCAAACAGTTGCACAATTGTTTCATAAAATATAAACATATTGCATTATTTTACTATATTGAAGTACTGTATTCCCTTATTAGTTTTTTTTTTTTTTTTTTTTAAAGATGTATGCACAAGGAAATATATATATATATATATATATATGTTAAGCAATAAATTAAGTTCTATATGTTTAGATCTATTTAGTAAACTAAGTTCTAAAGTGTAAAAATCTATTTAGTACTATCTATTAATGTTAAGTGATGAAATGAACCCTCTCTAAGACTTACGGTTACATCAATCAGTTGCATTCTTTAGGAATGTTAATTTTGTCAACTTACCTAAAAGTTTAAGCTAGGAGGTGTGGTTTAACAATAGTTTTATCTTTTGATAAGGAAGATGTGATGAACTGCTTAGTCGTGTATTAATATTTTACTTTGAGCAGAGATGCACATATATAACACTCTTATGCAACAATTTGGAAACATGAAGGTTTGAATTTCGGCTCAATATAGCTAAAAATAACCTCACTTTGATATATGGTCAACTTCTGTAAAAGAAAGTAATTTTTGGGTCTTTAATTTGAATTTGGACTGTGAACACTAAACATTAGATGGTTAATGCAAAACTAAGGTGCCATTAACAGCAATTATCTTTACTCTTTTGTCTGTCTATAGACTTTTTGCTCAACAGGTTTCAGCCGGTAATCAAATTTCTTCTGGAGTGAAAGTACCTCCAGCACTATATTTTGGTTTGTTATGACTCATTCATTATCAAAGTAAAGCCTAAATGTGATTTTCACTTCCTCTGATTTACAGTACTAGAGCACTTGCATAGAAAACTTGTGATGACAACGCTCCTGGAATATGCAATATGCAATTTCCAGGACACCAGAATTATGTAGATTTTTTCCATTAATGAATTACAACTCAAATGATTCTTGAAATATTTGACTCTTTGACTTGAAGGTAAGACAACTTATAAGACTTATCGATAAATTATTAAGACGACAGAAGTAACAAGAAATGTCAAATGATATGGAACCTCTAAGACTCATTGATAAATATCAATAATAGACAATGAAAGTAACAAGAATTTAGATGAAACATTTAAAATTCCATGCATCTTCATTATTAGACTTTGTATTTTGGACTTGCTGTGAAGAATTGGTCGTAATTACTTCCTTCAGCCAAATGCAACATCATCAAATGCATTAGAAAACTGAAGGAAATGCTTTCCATTTATATGTGGCTAACTTACTGATTCATCCATACTAAAAACATTTTTTTTTTAATTTCAAAAACGTCCTTGAAACAAGTTGTTCTGCACATTAGTTTAGTGTAAAAATTTGAAGCCCACTAGATTTTTACATTCAAATATGGACTGAAACACTATTCCTTTTGGATTTTAATTTCCACATAAATATGTTCAGTAGATAATTAGAAGCGCAAACGCATCATCAGCCCCACACCATTTCTCCTTTAATTTGTAAAACGCTTTATTTACTAGAGCTATTGGGAGCCGGATCATGAATGGAAGAACAACATCTGAAATGGTACATGTCCAACGTTCCAATTTTCAAACTCTCTGTGATTCTTGTGTATGAAAATCAAAATATTTCTGAGTCAGGTGTGAAAAACCTTGGTAAGTTAACTGCTGGTGACAAAATTGGTACTACACTGTACATCTGTTACTTACGTTACACATACTGAAATGTGCAGAAGATTTTGGACTTGCTTTCACATCTCTGAGATTTTTTCTTGTTGAGAGAATGTTAAGGGTATCTCACATTGGAATTGATAGCATAGCATCCTAGAACAATATATCGTTTGTTTTTGTGCTTGTGGAAGTATTCTGTGTGTATAACTGTATATATAACTTCTTTAAAAGAAAAATGATTATGGGATATGTAAAATCATGAAAGAAAGACTTCTGCGGCAAATCAAATATCTTAAAATAAAAGAAAGATTAAGCAGAAAGTGCAGGCAAAACTATACTTCAACTTTCGGAGTTATTATATGTGGTATCTTCTAATAATTTTTCCCCAGTTGAAGCTCTAGCATTAAAAAAAAAAAAAAAAAAAAGAACCAATCTAAATCAGAAAGCACCTGAAGCCATATTGCGTAATTTTCCTGAGAAACTGCTCGTTGTTGCTGCTTGAAAACACATTCGTTGACCTCTTGGGTAGCAACTGTTGGCGTAGATACAGAGATCATAAAAAACTTAAGTGGAACCGGTCTAGCTACCATCATACCATGTCATTTCCTCGGTGAATAATTCTAATCTGTTGTCATTTTCTCATGAATCAAAATAACTATAATCATGATTGGTTGATTTCAAAACCGGTATGTGTAATATGATATTAAAAGATACGAATGATGTATTACATGCACTTGTTCCATTTAAGACTTTCTCTATATATAAATTTTGAAATAACATTATTAACCAACATAGTTATTTATGTTTATGAGTGCGTGCAAGGGTCAATTTTCACATTAATAAATCACATTCAATTGTCCATTAATTTTTTTTTAATTAGTTTATTTTTTCAGTGGAGAACTGGATACGATCACGATCATGATCTAGACCAGCCGAACAACCAGTCAACGAAACTGTTCATCAAACCGGCCGCAAACTATCTCATTTAATCGAGCTGGTGAAGTGATGAACCGAAGCACTCTTTTATAAATGGTCATTCAGCTCTTTGTGGACACAAATTATTTGCCAAACCAGCTAGTTCTAGCTAGTTTGATAAAGAAGAACTAGTACTATCGTTTTGGCTCTTTGATATAAATATTTAATTTTATGTAAAGTTGAAGTAAATAGAGGATCTATGGCTTCAAATAGTACGGCTTTGTTTATTTTGGCTTTGTAACTAGAATTTATAAGGCTAGGTTTTCAAGCAGGTTTGTAAAAATATAAACTTTTATAAAAAAAAAAGGGGGTGATTATTGCTGATTTATCAAAATATAGAAATAATTTTAAATAATAAGTTATCAAAGTTTTTTTTGTTATATATAAAGAATAAATATAATAATTTTGGTGTTTTTGATATTTCAAAATTAAAAAAAATATATAAGAAGATGCCCAACTTTTGAGTTTTCTCCAAATGGACATAAAAAATTTTTCTATTACCCACAAACTTTTCTTAATTTGTTATCAAACTAATAAAAAAAAATATTAGGAAGATTTCTTGACTTTAAAAACAGGCCTAGCAAACGTGTATTAAATAAATTATATTGGTCATCACATTTTTTACACAATTTTTAAACCATTCAAAAACATCACAGTTGAGATTAAATTTAACTTTCACATTATTATACTTTAATAATGATAAATGGAAGTTAGAATTCAAACGAGCACCAATAATATACTAAGAATGCTTATTAGAAACCAATAATTTACTACATATACATTCAAATTATACAATTTAACTTAGATAATATTACCTAATACAAAACTAATAGATGAATAATTAATTATCATATTCACTTAATAAAAATCTGTAATTTACTTTTATTTTTTTATTCAACGAATTTGTGCTATATATTAAACTATATTTTAATCATTCTTTTTTTCACATTTAAAATTTTGTTAAATTACAATAATAGCAAATAGATGATTAACTCCATTATCAACGATAGGGAATGAATAATAGAGTATCTAACATAGCTAGCATTTACTAGCAATTTTCTTATATTACAATGGATTAACATAATATTAGATATGTCATTGTCTAGTATATGTAAGCACTTGACCAAATTCAAGGGAAATTAAATATTGCCGGCCCACAATGTTCGATAATCAGATTTGGGTAGCGATTCCATGGAATTATACCACAATTACGTAACCCGTTGCATCATCAAAACGCAGAAATGTTAATTAGTATCAAGCATACTTAATTTAGTGATTGCTTTGGAACATTCTATTCTATAACGGTTAGTCAAAGCCTCTAAAGTAAATCAGAAAATTATTGTTAACTCACCCTTGTAAATTGTAATTGACCTTGCGATGAACCCCATCTTCAACTTCGAAAAATTGGAATACTTTGGTCGAGACAGCATTCATCTTTTCTTGTTATTTTGACAACTCGAGTTAGAAAAAAAGTTGGTTGTAATTGAATTGTAGGTGTAACATTATTCTTAATATATTTGTAGTATTTTCATTCTTGAATTGTTAAAAATGAAAGGAAAATTTATCGAAATTCAGGTCTTGTAACGTATTCTCATTTATTTAACAATTATATATTGGCGTTTTTCCATAATTTTTTACCATCCCTTTTGTAATAAATATATATATTTTCTCTCTTCAATAATGTTTGTCAAATTGATAAGCACTTAAAATAAAACTGAAACTCTATAATATTATTTGCTTTTAAGGTAAGACCTCATCTTAGCGTCACTAAAAAGGTGTATATATAATATTGAATACCATACTTGTATCATATAATATCATAAAATAGATATATTTATAAATTTAATGTTAATTTACAATGTAATACAAGTATAAACTTTTATCATTCTATTGCAATGAAGACCTTCGATTAAATCTTGATCAATTAAGGTTGGTGGATCTAAGGGTTTTCTTTGCAAGTATGTGGTCAAGTGTCCACTTATATTTCAAGAGACCCATGATGACACTCGCACACAATATATTCCCATGAAAACGGCATATCAACGACTACATATTTAAAAAATTTTCTGAATCCCAAGTTGCTCAAAGTCCTTTTCATTATTTTTACAAAATTTTCAAATCAATCATTCCACACGTTAGATAAATTAATTACATAAATTTTATTAATTACTATGATATTGTGCACCCACGTTAAAATTATTAACAAATTCTATGAATTCATTGATCACGGATAAAAGTAAAATAATTCGACTGATTATTAACGAATTCCGTCAAATCATTCTGACATCTTCGTTAACTAATTTGACAAAATCTATTATTACTTTTTTTTTTAATGCAGTATAATAGATAGTTATGGCCAGTAATTGTCCCGCCAATGCCAACAGTTGAAGTTCTGAGAATTACAGATGGAAAAAGACAAATATATATTTCATGGAATCTGAAATTTCATAGATTCCAAAAGCTTTAATAATTGTTTAATAATGATGATGCTATGAGTACAAGAGGGGTTGTGAGATTATTTTCAGATACTAACAAATTATGAAAATACGTATAAATTATTTTTGTGCCGTATAATCTTGGTACATAGGACCTTCTATATCATTTTCGGAGTAGTGGTAAGGGTCAACTGATGAATGCCAAATCTTGGTTCAAATATTGGTCAATGAAACCTGAAAGTACTTAGCAGGATTCTGTTATTTTTTTTGTTTTTGTTTTTGTTTTTGCTTTGTTGGTTGATCATTTGAGTGGAGATGGTTCAGAGGAGCGAGGGAGAGAAGGGGTTAATGGAGGCGGAGGAAAGAGGGTTTTCAGCTGATCACTTGTATCGGAACACGAGTGAGGAAATGTTTCTCAAGTCATTGATGGAGAGCTCCATCGGAGTGCCTGTTCCCACCATGGAAATGTTGGGTTTCAAAAACCTTTCTCAGAGTTTTCGTACTGATAGTGAGGAGCTCTTCAAAAGCTGGCTGACAAACGGAGAGGCAAGCTGTTCTTTCATTCTTTTTAACAGTTTATTTTGTCAAATGATCAACTTTTCTAATTTGTTCATGTTGACTCTAAACATGAAACCATGATTTTATTAAGAATATTTGTTGTTTGAAAGTTATCTTGAATTTTTGTGGTGTACTTTGATTTTGGTATGATTTTTTTTCTTTTCTGATTCCCTTTTGTCTTTCCAATTGATGCACCTCCATTTGCAGAATCATGGTTACGGTTCATCTAGTATAGCACATCGTACAAGACAAGCATCGCGAAGGTAAGTTGATTAATTAGCTTATTTGCTTAAGAATACCATGTATAGTCATGTATTTCATGTGGACATCATCATTTTATATCCTTTAGAATTTTCCTGTGGACTTCTGGTGCTAGATTTTCTTGATTACAGGAAGAAAAAAGGGTTTATATAAAGAATTTGAAAACATTTTAATAATAAAAGAGAAATACCCAGTTAAATTGCTTTATTCACAATCATGAATAACAGTTCCAGGACCAGTGAAAAAGACATTAAGTAGAGGACCGGTAATAGAATGCTGAGGTTATGATCAGCCATAAATGGATGGAGGCAGGAGATTTGAGGGACGTTTCCAGGGTCTGATCAACAAGATCACTGGTGTTATTTTATGCATTATCCGAGAAGAGTCCAATTCTTTGAAGAGTGGAGAAGTTAGGCCAGCTTGCCTCATTTCAAGCCTGTATAAAAACAAAGTGGAAGTGTGGCCGTAAAGTATCAGAAGGAGACAGGTCCAAGTATAAGTTGATTTTGAGAAGGCTTATAATAATGTAGATTGAGATCTCCTCGACTTAATCCTAGAAGTTAACAGGAGTAGATGAAGAAAGTGGATTCAAGGGTGGGAAAAGGCTTGGCAGTTTCCAATGGAGAGAAACTCATTATGGCAGATCATTTTTAAGGCTTAAGATCAAATATGATCTGAAGAATAATATTCGAAATCGGAGCTATCTTTTATAGCTCTAATCAAAGCCCTTAGAAAACCATCTCCCAAGGATGTCCTCAATTCGGTTTTGAGATCCCAAGGCTTTACAGGTTGACATGCAAGCATAATCAATGTTTCCATCAAATCCAGGATGGTCTTCATTTTCTTCCCCTTGGCTTGGATTTGGAACTTGAACTTTTTGAGAAACATTAATTGGAGGAAGTTCTGAAACATTTGGCTTTTCTTTCTTTGCTGGAGGGCACTTCTCTTAATCAGTTGAGAGAGGAGATGAGAGTTGGGAAACTTAACTCTTTTGGTAGTTCGTCTAGCAATTTTTGCTACACATGGCTGACTGATGATCCCCCGGAGGATGTCAATCTTTTGTCAATTATAATTTTGACTCCTAATATCTCCACTGTCCTAGATTAAACTATGTTGATTTGTGTTTCTCTTAATATACAGAGCTGCTCTAATTCTCGTCGAAAATTTCATGAAGCCCTTTCATATGGTCTAACACATGTTTACTCAAAAAAAAATTTCAGGATATCCACAGAGCTAAACAATTTCTCTAGCCAACAAAACGGAGGTATGCTACAGAAGAAGAAAAGCAGTGATATGTTATTTTCACAGAACAATTCCATGCCTGATGAAATCTCTGGCGACCTCAATCAACACTCAATCAGGTATTCACTCCACGCTTCCTTTACAACTTTTTTCCCCAACTTTCTGTTGATATGGCATAGTCCAGGGTAATATTTTAACACACATCTTAATTTTGACTCCATTTTCACCAGGAATGCTGTTGAGAGAGGGCTACAGGCTAGTAATTTGTATTTAGCCAAGGTTTGTAACGTTTGCTCATATTGAGTTATCAGGAAAAATTATCAGTTTTAGAAAGCTTCAAGATCTTCTGATGACATCTCAACTTTTGTGCAGGCCTGGTTTCATAGTTCTCAACCTATGACAAGAAGTCGATCCTCTGAATTGCGGTATCAATGTTTTTTTACAAATACTAATACAATTCATTTCCATTGAAGTTCCAATTAAGGATATGCTGCTGTTATATCTGAAATTTTTCTTTCTTATTAGATTCTGTTTTCTACTTCATTTTCTCACATTGCTTTGGTTTGATATGTTTTGTTACTCTTTTGCAGGAGGAGGTATGCTGCCATGCAAACTACTCAAACAACAGCTGGAATGGAATCTATGCACAATACTTTCCGGCACGGTGCCAACAAATTGAAAGAAGAATTTGTAAATCCAAATAGTTTCGGTGACCTTCCTATGTGTGAGATTCCAAACCAAATGGGAACTTTTATGTCTCCATCCAATTTATCCTCTTCTACATTTAACACTCCACAAACAGGTAGTGTAGATAAAGTATCCTCAGTTGTAAGCATGCTAAAGGGTACATTAGAACGCAAGAGAATGAGTAACCAAATTGAGAAAGAGGCTGTTGAAGAATGCTCTAATGGTATTTATCAACCTCAAGAAGTTATAGTGAATACTAGTTTCAGCCGAGGACATGGAAATGTAATTCATCAAATGCCAATGACTTTTCAAGAATTATCTGCTGGTCAAGTAAAGAATCCTGGAGTTCTACAAACAATTCAAGGATCTCCGGATTTTGACTTGGAAGATTTTGTAAACCATACAAATACAATTCAGATAAGCACAATCTCTCGGGAACCTTCCCAGAGTGAATCTTCTGCTGCTGCACCAGTAGTCTCATCTGGTTTTGAAGCATGTGATGGCCCCAGCAACTCGAGTCAAACGCTAAGCATCTGTGAGAGCTCAAGGAGACAAGTTGGAAATGCTAGAAGCTCAGAAAATGGTTCTAGGGCCAAAGGTACATAGTTTTCACAACAATGGAGATGCTTGCTTTTACTTATGCACATTCCTCCTTTCTTCTCATGTAGCATGACCATGGTCCAACTCAATTCTTGTTCTATGAAAATTTCTTAAAAGCCTGAAGTTCCTTTCTCATTACAATAACTATATTTAGAATCTAAAATAAGAGCACAAGTCATGCAAGCCAAACTGTGGAATCTAAGCAGGTATTCTTCATTCTTTTGCAATATTTCCACCATTTTGTGCATAAAACATGAATGATTAGGCCACATTTTTAAGTCACATAATTGTAAATCATTTTGATTTTGGCTCCTTTCTACTGTTGCAAGCAACTACACATTAAGCTATCATACTGTTGATAGTAGTCTGATGCTAGTATATTCTTTCTGAACTACAGATTTCAGAGAGCGGATAATTGACAATTTGAAGGATGAACGAAAGGTATTTTCCAGTCTCGTGTAGTGATCAAACTCTTTCTGCAAACCTATGGTTTCAACCTTGGAATGTGTTGCTGATTTCCAGTTGACTTTGTTTGCTTGGGAATGTTTAATAGAGAGGAAGCCTAGTCCGATGTGGATCTGTGACATCTGCTGGTTCAGGTAACAAGTTATGCTTAAAACTTCGCTGTTATGAACATTTGGATATTCCTCTTTTATTAGGCACTTTTCTAGAACATTGACATCTTACTATTGCATTAGCATTAAATTTATATCTTTAACCAAGTGAAGCTATGCACCAGATAAAGGAGACCCCACAAAGAAGCGCAGGGTGGAGAGGTCAAGAAAGTAAGTGAAACATCAGATAACTCAGAAGAGATTATCCTCTTCGCTGTTATTTTGTTCTTTAATAATCCAATCTTTAATACATTTATTTCTCTCATGTGTTCACTTTTAGCTCTAAGAGCTTATTAATCAAAATGAAAAGTATTTGCAAGTGCAACTGGGTGGTCGTAGAAGAACTTTTTACTTATTTTTTGTTGCTTGATGGTGTAGGATGGCAGAGGCAAAGGAAAGGAATTTGACACCAGCAATTCCATCTGATATGCAATCAGTCATGAAGCGATGTGAGAACCTTGAGAAGGAAGTGCGATCCCTCAAGCTCAATTTGTCTTTCATGAACAGGTGATGAGAAAGAAGCTACCTTGATTTTCTTGCTTCGAAAGTTTTATGATAGTAGTGGTCTACGGAGCTTGTGAATATGCATCCATTATTCTTTTCCTTACATTAAAAACAAAAGCATTTTGGTTTTCACCATCTTTTGTACTTAAAAACTTCAGGAAGGATTCTGAACAGACCAAGCAGATAGAAGATCTTCAGCAGCAGAACGAGGAATTGATGGATGAAAAAGGGCGTCTCTTGGAAGAGATTGAACGGATCATCTCAGAGACAGGAAAAATGTAGAACTGATTTATGTTACTGCCATTTCCAACTCACATGCTACAAACATAGTGTAAGAAGCAAAGCATTGGCAACAACCGCAGAAGGTTCCAAAGATGTTCAGGTACCAATTTCAGGACCAACCTGGGTGGTATGAATAAGTAAAACTATGTTAGGCCTACCCTTGATTTACCTGTGTAGGCAGGGTGGCCTGCTTGAAAAATATATATTTATATGTGCTACAATTCTGATGTCTGCAGTAAAAACACAACTGGAAAAACCTCCACATTATGTGGCAATCTTATTTCTAACTTTGGTACAGTGGATTTGGGAAGATCAAACCACATTATTGGTTTTAAACTGGTAAAGGAAGCTCAAGTTCAATCTTCAATTTGTTGGATTATCAGGCGATTGTAATCGCAGGCTCTCTAAAGACAACATTAAATCATTTCGCATTCTTTTGTCGATGAAAGTGCTATGAAAAATTTTGGGTTAAGCATCTTGGTGATGCTCATTGCAGTCTGTTGGCTCGTAAGAATCCAGGGAAACTTTTTCCCTCGCCGTTAGTGTTTAAATTCTATCGCATCTACAAATGTCGTATTCGCACTCCAAATATAGTGTTTGTTATTTTCATTTTGTTTAAAGAATGACATGGAACTAGTTTAAGCTCCCTCAACTACGGAGATTCATTTTGGGTTAATGACCCTCACATGATACTCAAAAGCAAATCTACGAGTTAAGAAGAATGTGTTGGCTTCCTAGTGCAACAAGAAATAAAATGGAAAATGAACGACAAAAAATTTGTAACAGTCAACAGGCACCGTTAAAATCAAGACTTCAACTCTAGCCTAAAATCATGAGTTTAAGCTTTTATTGGAAACAGAAACATAACCAAAATTATTTACTTTTCCTATTGAGAAAAAAATGTCTGAAAATCCTCATCAAATCTAGAAAACAAACATCAAAAAATGTATGTATCCAGAATTCAAGTAATTAAAAAAATATATAAATAAAACCACCACTAAGATATACTCTGTTGCAAAAGCCAAATCCTGATTCTCAGAGAAGTCTCGTGTTTCTCCGGCCGATCAAACTGGCAAGAAAACATTCAATCCACATTATCAAATATAAGCTTTTGATTCCAATGAATTTTTTAGTTTGTTGTTAGATAGGGAAAACAATGATCAATCCAAGTAGTGCAGGATCTGGTATAACCTTTGGGAAAATATTAAATAACAGAGTCCAGCCTGCCTCCTGAAGAAAGGACGGCAAGAAACCAGGGAAAGAAAAGATTTGAGGAAATATCTTGCATTCTCAGAATCAACTCTAAACTTTTCAAATACAACGTATCATATGTTACACAGGCTGTCTTATAACACAAATCACCTATACATCAATAATTTCTTCCACCTCAACTACATACATTCTTAATTCCGTTCTTGGTAGGTATTTGATGATGCGGGTGGCATATGGAAGTTTACATGTACTGCAATTTTGAAATTGCCGTACCTAGTCTTCGCAGGAGAAAGAAGTAAAAAGCATTAGCAAAAAGACTGCTTCCTAGTAATACTATTAACTGTGAAAAATCTACATGACACCAAGCAATTTCGCATACCGGATGGTTAACCAACCCATGACAGAAACGTATACCACAAGAAAGAAAGCCCGCTTGAAATAAATTGAATTGAAGAACCCAGTTGGCATCCGAGATTTCATTTGTTGTAAAATTGTAACAAAGCTGATGACAATCATTGAAGTCAAGAAACCAGAAACTACACCTGCTATTGTTTCCCACCTCCAGTACTTGACTTTTCTATTGCTAGCATACCAAGATTGTAAGATCTTTGTGGACCTGATCATAAAGAACCATAACAAAATAGTATTAGAGAAACACATCATTCGTAAAGCAAAAAAGCACACAGACAGATGTATCTCACTTGCTCATGAAATCAAAGTCAAACAACTTTTCCTGCTGAGGGTGGAAAATTAATCAAAATAAGATAAAAATAACTGAGAAAACAAAAATCAAAGCGATTGAACATACAAGAGTTGAGCAACATGGCTACAAGAAAATATGCTAGAAGCTGTCAATGAAAATCCGAAAAAATACATTTCAAGTTCTATTTCCTCTCCACCCTCAATAGTGATATTTTCTTTCTACAGAAATTAGAAAAGACATTTGTTAGTAATTGAGAAAAAAATGAATACAAGAGTGGACCAGCTATCTGCTACTAGATTGAGTCCTCCCCAAAGAGAAAGGATAAAAGTATACAGATTTTTATAAAAGTATACAGAAAACTACAAAAATCTGTATAGAATTTGTGCAATGAGAGGAAAATTTGTCAGACTACTACAACAAAAGCACCCAAAGCTCAAAAAACAACAAATCCTAGCACCTTTACCAATTAAGAAGAATAAAGAAAAAGGATGTCTCTTAAAAGTCTTTAAATTGAAAGCCCACAGAGATTTTTAAATAATAAAAAAAAAAAGAGTCCCACAAAATTCTAACATCTCCTCCTCTTCTGTCATTAAATTTCTATGTACTTCTTCCTTGTCAAATTAACCACAAGTGAGTTAAGAGTCACAAACTTCCATACAGTCTCGGCTATCTCTCCAAGCAAAACTATTCTCATGAGTAAAGATGAGCAAAATTATTGAGTACTTATTATAAATTAGCTTCTTTGAATAGTCCAGCAGACAAAAATTATTCCAAAAGCAGCAAAAGAAAAGTGATGCAGTCTCTTCGGCTTTTATACACATCATACACCAACAAGGGGAGAAGTTCATGTTCAGCTGCTTTATTTGGATGACATTTGCATCATTGATTTGGCCTTAAGTGAAAGCCAAGCAAAGACTTTATGAATGAAAAAAAAATATTTGCCAAGCAAAGAAAGATGATGCAGTCTCTTCATTTTGTATTGTCAGTCTTCACTGGACTAGTTTCGCATAACTTTTCAAAATACATTTACTGGAGTAGTGGCTCAAACATCAGGCTTCAAAATACTTCTATCCTAACTCGTCTCATTAAAGTTCACATTGTCAATTACATGCATAAGTTATGAAATTAGAAACCAAAGAGTATGTATTTGCTAAGAAAAAAAAAAAAAAGAATTACAGTTGATCTGTGCATCTAAGAGGCAGGGCAAGGAGAGAGAAGAGAGACAGAGAGAGAGTATGACAGGTGATCATAGATGGAAACCGCATTCTTGACTTGAAAGTTTGGAAAATAATAAATCTTTCTCACATAAAGCAAATGCAATATAAGTGAAGAAACTAATATAAAACTTTGATACAAGCCCACAATGCACCATGTGCACTTATAAAGCTAAGAGTAGCAAGTCAAAACAAATCAGTAGTACTAGTAATAACAGTAACAAAAATATTAATTTTGATAGTTAAGCACATAATTCACTCACAGGATAGAGTATCGTCTAAACATCTCAACAGCAGACGGATCTTTGGCCTGGCAACTGAAAAGATCATTACGATATAAGCTCACCTTGGAAAGGCCAGAAGTATACCAGCAGTCATAAGTTTCATTTACCTAAAAACATGAAAGAGTAAGAAAATCTTATATAAACATTCATTTTCTTTAGCCAAAAAAACAGAAATCAGAAAATACCATATCTATCTCTAACATCTAATCAAATTAGAAATTAAGTTATGAACTTCAACTAAAACGGATAAGGACTATAAGCTTCCATAATTCCCACCTTGAACTTATCTTTGGTCAACCATGCAGCACCAAAGTTAGGCCTGCAATCAAGTGGAAGGGCCTCATTTGGAGCCTCTGCCAATGCAAGTCGCGTTTGGCCCAGATAATGATCAATGTATTCCACCTGAAATTGTTAAAACTGAAACATTGCTGACTCCAGTTCAGGGATCCATCAATTATGCAATTGTTAATGTACATGTATACGTGTGCATACACATATACAAATATACATGTTCACAAATCCAAGCTAAGCTTGCTAATATACCATAAGTAGCATGTTTCGTAGCAATGAACAACACTCCTGAAATGCACACACTGAGGTGAGCCAGAAGGCCCAGAACTTCAATAGATAACTTCCCACATCTTTAACTTACATATAATCTTATGATCCTCCAAATAAAACCCCAACAAAATTTACCTTGAAAACAGAGGCCCAATAGTAGTCATACCGACACCGAAATTTACTTCTCTCAAAAGGGTAAAACACACGCTTCGCCTTATAATTCAACACTCCAAGTTCACAAACCTTCGATGACCTTATATCAACACCTGAAATTTTTTCCAAAAACGATTAAAAAAATAAAATTTACTCGGACCCAAATGACAAAAAACCTCTAGCAAACAAATAAGCTTACTGCTGGACACAATCTTGCACTGGGAACGAACAGAAATGGAGGTGGAAACTGGAAATTCTCCGAAGAGAATTGCAACGAGGCCGATGGAGAATGACAAGAAGAAGAAAGCGAAGATGGGGAAAACGAGGACCAAGATGAATCGAAAGAAGACATAGTTAAAACCCTTCTTCGTCGGGGTCTCAGAGTGAGGGATTTGCTCAGAATCCATTTGGGTATTAGCGTAAATTTGATGGGGTTTCGAGGATTTTTTGTTTCACTGGGACCATTTATTATGATGGAGATTTTTTTGGGTTTACGATTACATTGACATTGAAATTGAAGGTGACAAAGGAAGAGAAGGTATTTTGAGAGCGAAAAGAAGAAGAAGAAGAAGAAGACGTAAGCAGCGGTGGAATGTGCAAGGCCCACTTCCGCTTTCCGTATCATCTTTCCTCCTCTACTTCTCTTGCTATCATTCTAAACTCCATTATTAAATAATTGAATTCTTATATTAGCTTTTAATTATCAGATTATTCGCATTTAAAAATTATTTTTTATATTTTTATATTTCATTTTTTTAAATATTTAAATCCATTTTTTTAGTTGAAGTTTTTAAATTAAATGATCCCGACACATACTTAAATATTATCTAACAAATAATCGTAAACGCCACTGATTTTGAGTATTATTGGTATTGGTATTACTACTGCTTATTAGAATCATTATCATTCTCTATATTAATATGTGATCAATATATTAATGGAAATGAATATTTTGATATAAAATTTTGACATATAAATTTTTAGTTATTAATTTATAAAATAATAAATTATGTCAAAATTTTTTATTAAAATATACGATATACATTAGCATTAATATCTCTTTTCTATAAATGATATCATGGATGTATTGATATAATTGTTAATTTGTCACAATAATGTAAATAATAATATGAAATCAGTTATTATTTAATTTTGAAGAAAAAAATTCATTGGAAATAGTAAAATTGATCGTTAATTGTTAAATTACAAACTAATTAACTCATGAACAGTGTTAATCTTACAAATCTTTTGTATAAATTTATGTATACAAATTGATATGGTATTTATATAAATAGATTATAATCACCTTATAATATATTAGTTTATATGTAAGAGTTTATACAAAAAGGTTTATAAGACGAACCTTCCTCTTTTTAACTCATACTCACACTTGCTGAAGTACATATCACACAAAAATACAAATTACCTATTTCACTTTTTCTCTTCTTCAATGTATCAACACCCCACCACAACTGTTGACTAGCAGAGATCACAAGGTACTCTTATGCCAACAATCTCTTGAATAATGGCCTTTCTTACCACAATTATAACATTTGGTATTCGGAGGCTTCACCAAAATTCTATCCATTTGTTTAACTACAGTCTCTTGATTCTAATAAATTTTCCAACTCCAGTAGAGATGGTTGAACCCACTATTTTGAACCACAGTAATAAATGTACTGTACTCTGGCAAGAAACCATGAATAATGATTCTCTTTATTTGTTCCTCACCAAATTTAGACCTAAGCTATAACTCAGAGATCTCTCGACACAAATTTTTATTTTTGAAAAATATTGATGAAGAGACACACCTCCCTGCTTGCTATTAAATAATTCATTTTCTAAAACTTGGAGTCCAACAACACTCTTTTTGGAAAATAGAGTTGCAAAGCATCCCATGCTGCTTTTGGTGTTTCAGCATCTAAAATGTAATCCAACATTTCGTCCTCAAAAGTTGTCCTCAAAAGATACATTGCCTTACCGGCTTTAATCTTCCATTTCCTCAAGGCATCGGCGTTTTCGGTAGGGGGTGTAGCTTCACTACAAACTATCTTCCACAAGTCTTGCACTTCATGGTACGATTTTATGAGACTGCACCAAACCTTGTAATTGTGCGCGTTGAATTCAACTGGGTTACAAACTAACAATCCTTGACTAATAATAGCTCAGCCCAAAGTTCCGTTTTTATACTTGAAGAGCTCTATAGAATGTCGGTTTCATCCCAGAAATTTTATCAGCTTTTTGAAGCTACATGAAGCAGCAAATTGGTGTCGCAGTCAGAGAGGGTTAATAACAAAAGAGAAAAACTGAAAAATTGTTGTTATGTTTGCTGCTGATTTGCAAGGATGGTGTTGTATTTAGTACAAACTTTCTCTCCAAAGCTATTTGTTTTAATTAAATTTAGAGTTCAATCTGTCAAAAGCTTTAGAAGGCAGCATAAAGAGTTTGAAGATATTTAATATCCCCATTCTTATTAGCTGAACTCTGTTACTCCATAATTTGGTATTTCCTAATATGGTAAAAATTATCTGTTAAATAATTTTATAATTGGGTACCTAGCATATCTGTTAAATGATTAAAATAGAGATTGAGTTAATTTTATTTGTTAAAAAATAAAATAACTAAGTGGGTTATGATGAATTTTTGAATGGAGATTTTAAGGATGTCAAACAAAACTTGCAAGCCAATGATATAAGTCATTTCTTGTTTTCAATAAAAATTCGGCATAGGACAAAAATTGGAGAATGAGTTTTTAAAATTTTGCTGATAGCCGTTTTTAAAAACATTGGCTGTGTGGATACCAATAGTCCCATCCAAATGTATTTTCTGCAAATAGCCTTTGAAATAAATGTAATTATGGATTATTTCATGTTCATTTTTAAAGAAAACACATCATACAATTTTAACCTTATTGAAGTCATTCATTAAACAAAT
This sequence comes from Boswellia sacra, assembly GCA_013180625.2. Taxonomy (NCBI): domain Eukaryota; kingdom Viridiplantae; phylum Streptophyta; class Magnoliopsida; order Sapindales; family Burseraceae; genus Boswellia; species Boswellia sacra. Next base: position 82,969 of record SNVD02012572.1, on the reverse strand, counting down.
TTGTTTTAGTATAAATCAAAATTATAAAACAAAAAAATCATTTAAACATTTTGAAGATAACCCCAAACAGATAATTAATAATAATAACAAACAATATACTATTAACAAGTAATTAATTAGATCTTATTTGTAGGTTAGTTTATAGAAGAAAATTCTGAGGTTCAAAACCGCATGACAGTCATTTACATTTTGTACTAAAGAACAATTTGATATCATAACACATGCTACAAAAAGGCATTTTAAGACTATCAATCAATTTAAGTATTAAACTTTGTCCTGCATCTCACTTATTCAACAGTGACCATTAGCCGGAACTTCAATGATACCCAAGTGGAGCTGGAGATTCCCTCAATTCACGCCCTTGATAATGTATATCCTGAAACAAATTAACACCATAAATCAGATAAAAAACAACATAGAGAAAAAAATTCAATAACTCAAAAAAAAATCTGCATAATTTATCAATATATATATATATAAAGATAAGATTCAGATTGATAAAGTACCGATGCAAAGTGATTGACATCACGGTGATGAGCCTCATCAGCTCTCACAACCATCACCACATCCCGGAGAGTTGAGTTGGGAGGCAAGCGCCAGTAATCAATTGCAATTGCTGGAGCTGGAACATTCTCAATGTTCCCTTTATCCAATTCCTTCAGGAACTCAGTGTAGGAGTGTATTGCTTCCTCCTCAAGGTACCCAACCATGCGATGTGCAAATTTGGGGGACATCAGATAGCCCAGAAAGTAAGCATTGAAGAAAACACCCTGGACTGCAAACACCAAAGCACGCTCGTACCATCTTGGCTTGGCCACTTCCATGAAAGTCATCAGATGCATACGTTCGTTCTCAGCTTCTTCCAGAAGTGCCTTTATCCAGCCTCCACTGTGCTGGAATTTCCTCAGTGACTTGCAGTGCAATAGCATGCCTCCTACCATGCCGGGCACGGCTGCAACTGTTTCAAGCATCATTGCGCGGCAGCCATACCTTCTCTGTAGAGTGTGTTATTAAACAAATGATTAAAATTACATGAAAAAAAATGAATTAAAAATACTTTTTGACCTTGACCAATTAATGAATGAATTCTCATGAAAACAACAAAAACGTTTCAGAATGTAAATAAAACAATAAAACAGAACAAAAACGTTTACCTAACCAACCTTTTTTTTTGTGATTGTTATTTTAGTAGGTCTATTTCTATGAATTAAAAAAAGAAATTAAGAATTTTAAGTTATTGATATATACCTGAAAGAACAAATCTGTTGGCCATCTGAGTGCTTTGACGGTCCAAAAAGCCATCTTGTCCATAAATGTTTCCGGAGCATGATGTTTCTTCAGATCAATCGACAAATCTGCTTGGTAAGTCTCCCATGGCTGTAAAACACCACCCCAATTAATTTGGAAAAAATCTTGTAACCTTATTATAATAAAATCCAATAAATATCTCGATCTCATACATACATACATATATATATATATATATAACCCGATCTCATGTACATATACAACTCAATATGACAATCTACATAGCAAATTCTTAATAAAAATATAACTTTTATTATTCTTTTTCCAGTAAATTTTTATTATATCGACTACTAAATCAAGTTAAATTATATAAAAATTATAAATTTAATATTACTCATATATATATATATATTAAAAATCTGATGAACCTCTCAATAATAATAATAAAATCATAAGAAGTCTAAGAGATTTCTGTCATAATAATAAGGAAAATAAAGATGAAGATGCATACCCTAAAGCAGCTCCACCTCCATTCACTTCCATCCTCTTTCGTGACCTTGGGAGGCTCCAAGCCCCAGTAACTCACAATCCTTTTCTCCTCCCCATTGTTATTACTATTAGCGTTCCCGGTCCCTGTGCCGGTCGACACTTCATTCTGCTGATCCTTTTCCTTCTCATCCAAAGCCAACGTGCTTCTATACCTCACACCGACAAGCCCCAGCCTACCCGTCAGGAGCCCCGTTGCCGCTTCGCTTGATGCTACTGTACCATTGGTTACAGCGGAGGAGAACAAGCGAGGAGCCATCACAGCCAGCATGGAGTTGCCTAACCTGCTTCCACCACGGATCATCATCTTCAATACCAAACTAGTTTTTTGATCTCTGATGTGAAATCAAAAAGAGCGTTTTGTAATTCTTTTATGACGGTTTCTTTGGGGTAGAATTGTGGAGGGTTTAAGAAAGGTTTATTACATATAAGGTTCTGATTTTTCGATTTTTATATGGTTACGGTTTGGTCACGTATGGGATATGAATGGCTATTTAGTTTTGTGTTTCTCGTAATGTTATGACGTGTAAAAATATGAAGAATTTTCTGGACGGCGTGGATATTTTTAAAAATAAATCTTAATTAATAAAAGTAAAAGTTCTGAGCAATTGGGTAAAGCTGCCAAAATTGATGGGTCAACCCCTCGAATAATTTAATTTAATAAAAGAAATATTAGTTTATAATATTTATATAATATATATTTTATAATACGATAAGATCGTTTAAATAATCAAAATTTATTAGAAGATAAAAAAGTAAAAATGGATAAAAATTTATATATTTAATAAAATTTTGTTATTTAGAATATTAAATAATGTTATAAAATTTATATTATATAGATATTATAACCTTAATATTATTGATTTAATAAATTAATTATAAGAAAAAATTAGCGAGTTTAATTAAAAAATTAATTATTTAATGAATAAGGTGAGTAATTAATAATAAACACTCCCGTGCACGTGAAATTTTACCAAATAATGGGTGGCAAACGCGAAAAGGCGTTCATTAAGTTGCCAACCTGGACAAATGAATGAAAGGTTTACGGAAGGAAAGTTCTGGACGCAAAGACAGATACTCATTTGATGATGGAGAGGCGGTGCTTTGCACATTTCTTGGACAACAAGTATACTTAATATTTCTTGGGGACCAAGCTACAGCCTACAAAAACCGAACGTAATCAGTCGACAAATTTATAATAATTATCTTTTAAGTGGGAAATTTAGAATTTTTAATTAGAGAAACGTGTGCTGGCCTCGCTTCTTCCCCTGTGCGAGTTGTAACTGCGGTCCAAGTCGTTTGTGATTGAGTCAATTGACCATATTAAAATTCTGGTCAAAAGGGACAACAGTGAAGCCACTGCCGGTTTTATTTACTTTTTATTTTTGACAAAGTATTTCTGATTTTGAATGTTCTATTTATTTTCATATTTATCTTGTTTAATTTTTGAAACGGGGTTCTGTGTAATTTTGCTTGCTAATTATATCAGAATATGACTAGGTTGAATGGTTGTTCTCGTCTTTGAGGCTTTATAAAAATATATTATTAACATCAATAATCAAGCAACAATCAAGCAATTTTTAATTGTTTTTGGTTTTTGATTAATTACTAGACACACATAGAAGGTGATTGATCTATAGGTTACATTGATAAAAGTGACTTTCTGCACTATTTTAATAACTGGGATTTCTTAGTTTCAATCAGACATGATAAAATATAAGGTTGAGATGAGTTAGTCCAAAGCTTGTTAGATAATCCTCACTTATAATTTGGAATTTAGATGAATTTGGATTGTTGGTGGGTTCATTGTAGGACGTAGACAAAATTTTTTCCTTATTTTCCTCCTAAAAGCTTCCACCTTTTTCCTTATCCCTCTCTGCCCTCTTTCAAAATTCCTTTTTTTTTTTTTAAGATTTAATAATATCACACTTACAAAATCTATCTATGAAATTTATATAAGATCAAATAAATAGAGTATGGAGGTATAAAAGTCAATATATGAGTAACTGTAGCATTACATTTTGGAAGTCCTCTCCTCTCTCCTGCTACAGCTGAAAAGTCATTTGGTGAAGCTTCCTTGCTCTATAGTCTATTGCTCTGCTGGCTTCCCCTTTTCGCTTTTCTTTGGGCTTTCTTCATTCTTTGTTGGCCATGGTCACTCGGTTGGGGTCAGCCTTTGCTTGCGAAGTCTCTCTTCTGGCCCAATCGTACTAGGCGTGTGTAGCTGCCCATGAGCAGGTGAAGTTTGTCATTACATGCTTTGGAATTATATTTAGAAATTAGAAGAAATAACCAAATTTTAGTGGGTTTTTTGAAAAATAATAATTTTCATGTTCTATTTGATTACATAATTAAGTTTAACAATGGACTAAAATACTCTTATAAAAAAAATTAAGTGTATCAATCTATTAAACTGTAATGGATTAATGTATTAAATATGTTAACGGGTTATGGATTGATAAATTGAACATGTTAATATGCTACAGGTTAACATATGATTAGATGCTAAAAAATAAAAAATAAAAAAATCAATTATGGTTATTTTTTATAATACCCCCTAAGACTTGGCTTTTTTTTTCACATCGCCGAATTATATTTGGCAAGGAGAAGGTTTTTGAATTAATTGTTTTTCCTATCAAAATTGAAATCTTGGAAATCAAGGGATTGATTTGGTAACTTATAATGAAAATCAAGAGATTATTTTAAATTATAAGACCGAGTTGAAATCAAAAGATTTTATTACTTAATTGAGATTATTAATTTATAGAATATTCGTTTATAGAGATTTTAATGTATATCATTTATAAATTTTTATTTTGGTTCTTTGAGATGTTTTACTAAGAACAGACAATTAATTAATTTTGATGATAAAAATAATCATTTCTTGATTGGGGTGGCGCTAGCCCTGTTGATTGTTGTCGACAGGAAGCGAGGGCCGTTTTGACATGCCAACGACCTCGATAGTACTACTTTTGCTGCAATCTGATGTCTCATTGGACAAGGGAACAATGAAGGAAAAATTAATTTAATTGGACAATGGATATGTAAGTTTTGTAAAGAGATTTCAATTTATATTGGACAAACCGGGAAAGGAAGGAGGAAAGAAGGGCAATGGGTGACTTAAAAGTCCTTGATGGATACGTTCCACTGTTTCTGGTTGACTTCGACATTTGTTTTTTCAACATTAATCACAACTGCCTGGAGCCCACCTGGAGAAGTTTTGGTCCAATAATTTTTATTGTTAATCATATTAACATTCATACAATGTGAGAGATTGATTGATTTTTGGTCTAAAGTCTAAATTTAATTTATTTTTATTTTTTATGTAATTTTTTATTTAAGATTTAATCTAAAATATTTTTCTCTGATTAGGAAAAGCTAAAAATTTTAATTTTTATCTAAACACATATGTATAAATCATTTATTACCTTTTTAATTCTCTTAAATGTCCTCGTATAAATTTATTTATGATCAATTTGTATATAGCATAATATTTTAATTTTAAGACATTATTATTTACTTTTAATTTTATATCATGATTCTATATATTTTAAAGTTATTTTATTGTTATTTAACTTATTTATATATCAAATTATTTGTTAAAAATAATTTATTTCTCATGTGTACACATTTAAATGAATTAAATTTATAAAAATTTTTGATATGCAAATACTTTTTACTATGTAAAATAAAATCACAAGTGAAAATAATATATACAAATAGGTCAAATCACAAGTGAAAATAATATATACAAATAGGCAATGGCAGACCCAGGATTTTATCTTAGAGGGGACACCTCTATATTATAAAGTTTACTAATATCACGCTATTTGATACATACAAATTATAAAGAGAAAGACATTGTTCAAATATTATATATAATATAGCTATAAAAATATAAGTTTGATAGGCTATTGATTTAAAAATAAAATAGAGAAAAAGAGAAAGGCAATCAAAAAATTAGTTTTAATTTTTTTAAGAAGGGTGTAATTGTAAATGATTAGAAGTAAGAGAGTAAAAAATAATTTTAAATTTTCAGAAGGGGCCCGGGCCCCCCTATCCCTTCTTAGGTCCGCCACTGCAAATAGGGATATACGTAAAAAAATCATTAGTTTTTTATACATTTTAATTCAGATGTTAAAATAAAAAAAACAAACATATCATTCAGATTTTTATATTCAGATTTTATCTTAATTATGATCTATTTAGATTTCAGACAAAAAAATAATCACATGTTTACACTTACAAAATCTATATATAAAGTTCATATACAAAATTGATATAATATCATCAATTAAACATAGTAAGATCTATCATCATTTATTTTATATTTTTATTCATTTGATGTTTGTAAATAAATTTTATAGATGGACATTGTAACCGTAAAATTATTAACATATAATAATGCCGATATGGTATTGATACCACTGAAGACCTCGATATAGTAACAATTCAAAAAAAAATCTTGATGACTAAAAATTATCAATTATTGTAATACACTATGAAAAGTAAATCTATGTAATAAAATTAGAAAATTTTGATATAAATCAAAATATAATTTAAATAGTAGTCGGTTTGTTCCATTCTTACCATATCGCTGATGCAGTGCAATCGATAGAGAGAAAAAATGTGAAGGACAAAAATTAAAAATTTATTATTTATAGTTTTTTCTCCTCTTATTAGCTGGTTACATCGCGTCAACGTTGCAGCTGGGGTAGGACAACTTCACTCTTCAAATAGTCAGTAGCACGTTGGCCTTTTCCAGGTTAGAAATTAAAGAGTAACATCGTATATTATTTTGAGTTTTGTTCTCTAAGGTCAATGGTCAACCGTTGTTGGCGCTATAAAATGGGAACCCAAATTATAATCACGAGGAAGAGAGAGAAGCAGGAAAGTTCCTTTGTGGGTAAATCTCACCAACCACCCTCAAGGTTTTGAAAATTAATACAAGCACTTTTTCCATGGATCCCCTAACCTGTTATTTGTTAACTAATAACGAAATCTGTTAGTTGTCCCCTAGTTACTTTTCAGCCGTGGTTACAATAATAGTTGTCTTCAAAACATACATTGCCTTACCAGCTTTAATCTTCCATTTTCCCAAGGCATTGGTGTTTTCAGTAGGTGTTGTAGCTTCACTACCGCGAACTATCTCCCACAAGTCTTGCTCTTCAATGTAGGATTTTATGAGACTGCTCCAAACCTTGTAATTATGATATTTGAGTCTTGTGAGGCCTTACTGTGTTCGCAAAATTTGCCATTGTGCACGGTAAGTTCAACTGGGTAACAATCCTTGACTAACAATCACAGCTCAAAGTTCCATTTTTACACCTGAAGAGCTCTCTAGAATGTCGGTTCATCCCAGAAATTCTGTCAGCTTTTTGAAGCTACATGAAGCAGCAAATTGGTGTTGCAGTCTGCAGAGATAGTTTTGAAGTAGAATCCAGAGAGGGTTAATGAGAAAAGAGAAAAACTGACAGTTTCTTATTATGTTCGTTGTAGATTTGCAAGGATGGTGTTTTTTTTTTCAATACAAACTTTTTTCTCAAAAGCTATTTGTTTTAATTAAATTTAAAGTTCAATCTGTCAAAAGCTTTAGAAGGCAGCATAAAAGTTTGAAGATATTTAAATATTCCCGCTCTTATTAACTGAATTCTGTTGCACTATAATTTGGTATTTCCCAATATGGCTATTTCTATTTGTTAAATAATTTTATAATTGGGCCCCTTAACATATCTGTTAAATAATTAAAATAGAGATTGAGTTAATTTTACTTGTAAATAAAATAAAATAAAATAATTAATTGGGTTTATGAAGCATTTTTAAATAAAGATTTAAAGGATGTCAAACAAAACTGGCAGGCCAATGATGTAAGTCATTTCTTGTTTTTAATAAAAATTCGGCTTAAAATGGGATAAAAATTGGATAAAATCAAGTTTTTAAAATTTTGCTGATGGCTGTAACTAAGATACTAGGTGTGTAGATACAAATTGTCCCATCCAAATGTATTTTATGGAAATAGCCTTTGAAACTTAATTAAATGTAATTATGGGTTATTTCACATTCATTTTTAAAGGAAACACATCACATAATATTAACACTTCTGAATTCATAAATTACAAAAAGAAAAAAAATCATTTAAGCATTTGGAAGATAACCCTAACCAGAAAAATAATAACAAAGAAAATACTATTAACAAGTAATTAATTAGACCTTATTTGTAGGTTATTTTATAGAAGAAAATTCTGAGGTTCAAAACCACATGACAATCATTTACATTTTGTACAGAAGAACAATTTGATATCATAAAACACACTACAAAAAGGCATTTTAAGACTATCAATCAATTTAAGTATTAAACTGTGTCCTGCATCTCACTTATTCATTAGAGACCATTAGCCGGAACTTCAATGATACCCAAGTGGAGCTGGAGATTCCCTCAATTCACGCCCTTGATAATGTATATCCTGAAACAAATTAACACCAATAAATCAGATAAAAAACAACATAGAGAAAAAAATTCAATAAATCATAAAAAATGTGCATAATTTATCAATATAAAAAAAAAATTAGATAAGATTCAGATTGATACAGTACCGATGCAAAGTGATTGACATCACGGTGATGAGCCTCATCAGCTCTCACAACCATCACCACATCCCGGAGAGTTGAGTTGGGAGGCAAGCGCCAGTAATCAATTGCAATTGCTGGAGCTGGAACATTCTCAATGTTGCCTTTATCCAATTCCTTCAGGAACTCAGTGTAGGAGTATATTGCTTCCTCCTCAATGTACCCAACAAAGCGATGTGCAAATTTGGGAGATATCAGATAGCCCAGGAAGTAAGCATTGAAGAAAACGCCCTGGACTGCAAATACCAGTGCACGCTCGTACCATCTTGGCTTGGCCACTTCCATGAAAGTCATCAGATGCATACGTTCGTTCTCAGCTTCTTCCAGAAGTGCTTTTATCCAGCCTCCACTGTGCTGGAATTTCCTCAGTGACTTCAAATGCAATAGCATGCCTCCTGCCATGCCGGGCACGGCTGCAATCGTTTCAAGCATCATTGCACGGCAGCCATACCTTTTCTGTAGAGTGTTTTTAAACAAATGATTAAAATTACACGTAAAAAAATGAATTAAAAATAATTTTGACCGCGACCAATTTATGAATGAATTCTGAAAACAACAAAAACGTTTTAGAACGTAAATAAAACAAGAAGACAGAACAAGAACGTTTACCTAACCAACCTTTTTTTTTGGTGATATTTATTTTAGTGGGTCTATTTATATCAATTTAGAAAAGAAATTAAGACTTTAAAGTTATTGATAAATACCTGAAAGAACAAATCTGTAGGCCATCTGAGAGCCTTGACGGTCCAAAAAGCCATCTTGTCCATAAATGTTTCCGGAGCATGATGTTTCTTCAGGTCAATTGACAAATCTGCTTGGTAAGTATCCCATGGCTGTAAAACACAACCCCCAATTAATTTAGACGAAATCTTATGATCCTTAATAAAATGAAAATCTCGATCTCATATATATATATATATATATATATATGTATGTATGTATAAGTAAATTCCTGTTAGATATATATAACATTATATATATATATATTAAAAATCTCACAAATCTCTCCGTAATAATAATAAAAACATAAGAAGTTTAAGAGATTTTCGATATAATAGTAAGGAAAATAAAGATGAAGATGCATACCCTAAAGCAGCTCCACCTCCATTCAGTTCCATCCTCTTTCGTGACCTTGGAAGGCTCCAAGCCCCAGTAACTCACAATCCTTTTCTCCTCCCCATTATTATTACTGTTAGCGTTCCCGGTCCCCGTGCGGGTCGACACTTCATTCTGCTGATCCTTTTCCTTCTCATTCAAAGTCAACGTGCTTCTATACCTAACACCCACAAGCCCCAGCCTACCCGTCAGGAGCCCCATGGCCGCTTCGCTTGATGCTACTGTACCATTGGTTACAGCGGAGGAGAACAAGCGAGGAGCCATCACAGCCAGCATGGAGTTGCCTAACCTGCTTCCACCACGGATCATCATCTTCAGTACCAAAGATGTGAAATCAAAAGAGCGTTTTGTAATTCTTTTATGACAGTTTCTTTGGAGTACGACCGTGAAGGGTTTAGGAAAGGTTTATTTATATAAGAGGTTCTGATTTTTTAATTTTTATATGGTTACTGTTTGGTCACCTATGGGATGTGGATGGCTATTAATTTTTTGTTTTTGTGATGCTATGACGTGTATGAATACGAAGAATTTTCTGGACAGCGTGGATATTTATTCAAATAAATATTAATTAATAAAAGCAGAAGTTCTGAACATTTGGGTAAAACGGCCAAGATTGATGGGTCAAGTCAACCCCTCCAATAATTTAATAAATAAGATGATTAAGAAGAGCTTAGCGAGTTTGATAAAAAATTAATTATTTAATAAATAAGATGGCCAATTAATAATAAACAGTACCGTGCAAGTGAAATTTTACCAAATAATGGGTGGCAAACACGAAAAGGCGTAAGTTGCCAACCTGTACAAAATATGACAATGAACGAAGGCTTTGGCTACCGTATACTATATTGTATCATACAATTATTTTTAAATTTTTTATAAATTTAATATAAAAATTATAAATCTTCATATAAAAATTATTTACGATTTTTATATAAGAATTTATAATTTTTATACTAATTTTATAAAAAATTTAAAATTAATTATTTAATATAATCGATGTAGTGACCCGTATGAATTAAAGGTTTCCGGAAGGAAAGTTCTCAACGCCGAGACAGATGTTCAGTTGACAATGGAGAGGCGGTGCTTTGCACATTTGTTGGACAATAAGTATATTTAATATTTCTTGGGGACCAAGCTACAGCCGACAAAAACCGAAGGCAATCGGTCGATTAATTTATAATAATTATCCTGGGAAATTTAGAATTTTTAATTAGAGAATCGTGTGCTGGCCTGGCTTCTTCCCTAGAATTTATAAAAATTATTATTAACATCAATAATCAAACACTATATTTTTTAATTATTTTCGGTTTTTGATTAATTACTAGACACATATAGAAGGTGATTGATCCATAGGTTACATTGATATAAGTAACTTTCTGCACTATTTTGATAACTGGGATTCCTTAGTTTCAATTAGACATGATGAAATATAAGGTTGAGACGAGTTAGTCCAAAGCTTATTAGATAATCCTCGCTTATAATTTGGAATTTAGATGAATTTGGATTGTTGGTGGGTTCATTGTGGGATGGAGACAATTTTTTTTCCTTATTTTCCTCCTACAAGCTATCACATTTTTCCTTATCCCTTTTAAATTTTTTTTTTAATAATATTATACTTACAAAATCTATCTATAAAATTGATATAGGATCAAATAAATAGAGGAGGGAGATATGAAAGTCAATATATGAGTTACTTTAGCATTACATTTTGGAAGTCCTCTCCTCTCTCCTTGTGCAGCTCAAAAGTCATTTCGTGAAGCTTTTTTAGCTTTTCTTTGGGCTTTCTTCATTCTTCATCGGCCATGGGCACTTGGCTATGGTCAGCCTTTGCTTGCTTACTCTCTTTTCTGGCCCAATCGTACTACGCGTGTGTACTTGTCCATGGACAGTTGAAGACTTGAAGTTTGTCATTATATGTTTTGGAATTATATTTAGAAATGAGAAGAAATAACCAAAATTTAGTGGATGTTTGAAAAAGAATAATTTTAATGTCTTATTTGATTACATAGTTAAGTTTAATAGTGGACTAAAATACTCTTACAAATAAAAAAAAAAACCTTAAGTGTATCGATTTATTAACCCATAATGGATTTACGGATTAAATATGTTAACGAGTCATGGATTGATGGGTTGAATACGTCATTTACCCATGCCTCAAAATTTCCTTGCCAAGCTACATGAAACAGATTTCCGCAAGTCCACAGAAAAATTATTGCTAATTGTTCGAAGTGAGAAGTAAAAATATTCTAATAAAGACGTTCCTCAGTAATATCATCATGACTCTCGAAGTCATGTGCGGTAGCAATACCAAACCAAATATGACGAGTAGTGGGGTCTTGAGCTAAGCCTTAGCTAAACCTTGGAAATCTTAATGCCATAATGCCTTTCAAATCCTCCTAACCATTATCCTACTACAATAATTCTTGCTAAGAAGAACGCCATATTATGGCAACGTATTACAGGTTAACATGTGGTTAGATATTAAAAAAAAAAATTAATTGTAGTTATTTTTCAAAACATTCCCTAAGACTTGTCTATTTTAGCACATCGCCCAATTATATTTGGTAAAAAAAAAGTTTTTCAATTAATTGTTTTTCCTATCAAAATTGGAATCTTGGAAATCAAGGGATTGATTTGGTAACTTATAATGAAAATCAAGGGACTGTTTTAAGTTATAGTCTCGAGCTGCGATTGAAAAAATTTGTTATTTAATTGATATTATTAATTTATTGAGGTTTTATTATATATCAGTTATAAATTTATTTTGGTTTTTTTGGGATGTTATATTAATATCTGAAAAATAATATTTATTTTTTTAAATGGACGATAAAAATAATCCATTTATTGATTGATTGATTTTAATTTTGAAAAACATCGTGGTGACCAAAACATAAACATCGGGTTGGGGTTGTGTTAGCCCTGTTGATTGCTGTTGAGAGGGGCGTTTTAACATGCAAACGACCTCGATAGTAATACCTTTGCTGCAATCTGATGACTCATTGGAAAAGCGAAAAATGAAGGAAATAATTCATTTAATTGTAGAATATGGATATCAAAGTTTTCTAAATAGATTTCAATTTTATTGGACAAACCGGGGAAGGAAGATGGAAAGAACGGCAATGGGTGACTTGAGAGTCCTTGATGGATACGTTCCACTGTTCCTGGCTGACTTTGACCTTTGTTTATTCAACATTAATCACAACTGCCTGGAGCCCACTTGGAGAAGTTTTGATCCAATAATTTTAATGTTAATCATATTAACATTCATGTAATGATAGGGATTGATTGTTTTTTTAGTCTAAAGACTAAATTTAATTTATTTTCGACCTTAGATCTTTTTATGATACTTATTTTTTATTTAAGACTTAATAAAAATATTTTCATCTGAACGAAAAAAATTAAAAATTTTTAGTTTTTATCATTTATCTAATTCATTTATTACTTTTTTAATTCTCTTAAATATCTTTATATAAATTTATTTATGAACAATTTGTATATAGCCTAATATTTTAATTTTATGACGTTATTATTTACTTTTAATTTTATATCATGATTCTGTATATTTATAAAATTATTTTATTATCATTTAGCTTATTTATATATCAAATTATTCTAAAAAATAATTTATATCTCAATTGTACACATTTAAATTAATTAAATTCAAAAAAAATTTTGATATGCAAATACTTTTTACTGTATAAAATAAAATCACAAGTAAAAATAATATATAAAAATAAGGATATATGTGAAAAATTATTAGTTTTTAAATATTTTAATTCAGATGTTAAAATAAAAAAATAAACATATTATTTAGATTTTTATATTCATATTTCAGTTTAATTATGACTTATTTAGATTTCAGACAAAAAAATCACCCTTTTACACTTATCTATGTATAAAATTTACCTACAAAATTGATATAACATCATCCATTAAACATCACATGATCTATCATCATTTATTTTATACTTTTATTCATTTGATGTTTGTAAATAAACTTTATAGATGGACATCGTAACTGTAAAATTATTAACATGTAATAACATGGATATGGTATCGATACCACTGAAGACCTTGATACAGTAACAATTCATAAAAAAATCTTGATGATTAAAATTTTCCAATTATTGTAACACACTATGGAAAATAAATCTATATAATAAAATTAGAATCTTTCGATATAAATCAAAATATGATTAAAATGGGAGTGGGTCTATCCTATCCCAATTATATTGATAATGTTGTATTATCGATCAATAAGAGATAAAGAAAGTGAGAGGTAAAAACTGAAAATTTACTGCTTACATTTTTTTTCCCTCCTCTCTCGTTGGGTGGTGCACCCGGCGTTGGACAGCTTCACTCTTCGAGTAGCCAGTAGCATGTTTGCCTTTTCCAGGTTAGAAATTAAAGACTAACACCATAGATTATTTTGAGTTTTGTTCTCCAAGGTCATGGTCAATCGTGGTTGGCGCTATAAAATGGGAAATCAAATTAGAGATTGCAAAATGACCATTCGGATTTGAGGTCTCAATGTGATCCGTGCTTTAGGGGTGAGTATTGACCCGTTTATTTTGAATTTAGTAGTGAGTTTGGGTCTCTAAATGTGTTGATCCGCCCTGCCTCGCATAGTATTAGAATGTAAATGAAAAAATAAAGTATTTAAACTTACAAGCAATTTTTAGGGGTGATTATGATAAATTATAATATTTTACAATATCATATAATTTTACTTGGCTATATAAACAAAATTACATCTCTTAAGCCATATAATTCCCGATTCTCATCTCTAAGTCTCTTAGAGTCTTACTCTTTCCTGTTGAAATCTGTAAAAATCGAAACACCTCCGCAGCTCCCTCCAATAATCAACAAACAATACTTGATTACCGACACAAGAATCAACTACTAAAAAATCATCATTCCATTAAAATCTAAAATTTTCAAGTAAACAATAATTCAACAAACAATACCAAGTCACCAACAAACAAAATCAACAAGTACATGGCGACAACAATAATAAACATATCAAAGTAAACAACTCACGGCAATAAAAATATACCAATCTAAGGATGTCAAAATTATCCGTGCTATACAAGGCCGTTACAATTAAATATAATGCACAAAGACAAAAAAATAAAGCTAAAACAAGCAACCTGCCAAAACGCTCAACAAAACTTGACTGGCGAGTCGTGTCGAGATTCACAACTGACACTCGATATTAGTCTATTTTTGAAGACCTCGAGTGTAGAATGATACATCTGACACTCGACACTTACATGTCGAGTCGTGTCGAGATTCACAACCGACACTTGATATCAGTTTATTTTCGATGACATGCATCTGACACTCAACACTTACATATCGAGTTGTGTCGAGATTCACAACCGACACTCGATATCAGTCCATTTTTTAAGACATCGAGTGTCAGATGATGCATCTGACACTTGACACTTGCATGTCGAGTCGTGTCGAGATTGACAATCGACACTCGATATCAGTCTATTTTCGAAGACATGCATCCGACACTCGACACTTAGATGTCGAGTCGTGTCGAGATTCACAATTGACACTCGATATCAGTCTATTTTCAAAGACATCGAGTGTCGGATGCATCATTCGACACTCGACACTTACATGTCGAGTCGTGTCGAGCTTTACAACCAACACTCGATATCAGTCTATTTTCGAAGACATCGAGTGTTAGATGCATCACTCGACACTCAACACTTATATGTCGAGTCGTGTCGAGCTCTATCGAACGCGTCGAATATTTTGACAGGTTGCTTGTTTTAGCTTTATTTTTTTGTTTTTTTGTTTTTTTGTACCATATTTAACTATAACGACATTGTATTTATAGATTGAAGATATATTATCTTTAAATTTGTTAAAAAATAGATATAATTATATATTTATTAATAAATTAGAGTGGTTATAAAATTTTATAGGGGTGAGGTGGGGTGCGCACTAACTCAAATTATCAATAACGAGGAAGAGAGAGAAGCAGGAAAGTTCCTTTCTAGGCAAATCTCACAAACCACCCTCAAGGCTTTGAAAATTAATACAAGCACTTTTTCCCTGGATCCCCTAACCTGCTATTTGTTAAGTAACGAATTCTGTTAGTTGTCCCTTAGTTACTTTTCAGTTGTGGTTACAATAATTAAAATTTTTAATCATAGAGATAAATTGAAAGTATATTAAACAATAAATAAATTTCAGAAAATGTTTTTGAAAAATCATATATTTAAAATATGTAATATATGAAAGTGTATATTAAAGTATACCCATCATTAAATTTTACATAATTAGCTTATTGTATTCTTTTATAGACCATATTGTACATAAAACATGTAACACTCAATAAAATCATAGTATTGCTTCTTATATTATATTAAATAAAATTATACTTATTACATTATGTTGTTGAAGCATATTTTTTGGTTTTCTTTATTAATATCTTATTATTAAATTTTGTCAAAACTTTTATAAACTCTTTCCACTATTTTGATAATTGTGATTCCTTAGTTTCGACAAAATATAAGGCTCAGATGAGTCAGTCCATGTTCCAATCTAGTTTATTATCCTCACTAATCATTTGGAATTTAAAATGAATTTGGTTTGTTGGTGGGTTCTTGTGGTGTGTAGACATAATTTTTTTCCTTGTTTTCCTCCTGCAAGCTTTCACCTTTTTCCTTATCCCTCCTTGCTCTCTTCCAAAATTCTTTCTTTTCGAATTCAATAATGTTATACTTATAAAATTTAGTTACAAGATTCATGTAGCGTCCAATAAATAAAGGATTAATATAAGAAAGTTAATACATGAGTAACAGTAACATTACTCTTTGGAAGTCCTCTCCTCGCATTCTGCAGCTAAAAAGTCCTTTCGTTTAAGCTTCCTTGCTCTATTGCTCTGCTGGTTCCCTTACTTCAGCTTTTATTTGCGCTTTCTTTATTCTTCATCGGCCATGGGCACTCGGTTGTGGTCAGCCTTTTCTTGCTAACCCTCTCTTCTGGCCCAATCATACTCGGCGTACGTGTGTGCCTGCCCATGGGGGTTTGAAAGTTCGTCATTTATATGTTTTGGAATAATATTCAGAAACGAGGAGAAATAATCACATTTCAAAGGATGTTTTGAAAAATAATAAGTTTAATATTTTATTTGATTGCATAATTACGTTTAAAAATAGATTAAAATACTCTTATAAAAGAACACTTAAGTGCGTCTATCCATTAACTTGTTATAGACCGACATATTGAACACATTGCCGCGTTATTGATTAAAAGATGGTTTGGTCCACATTTCTTAATTATATTCGGTAAGGAAAAGGCTGCTGAATTAATTGTTTTTACTATCAAAATTGAAATCCTGGAAAACAAGGGATCGATTTGGTAACTTGGTACATTGCGAAAATTTGTGAACACCTTGGATCCAAATCAAATATTTACTATTAGGACAAATCTCAAGGAGTTTAATTGTAGTTAAACTGAAATTAATTTAAAATTGAAATATTTTAAAGTTGTAAAGAATGGTCGATCGAGTTGTTAATTATGAATATTAGTTTTAAATTTTAAATTTTAGTTGAGTTAATTACAAAAATTAATACTTACAAATAAATTTTTTTAGAAGTACAATATACAATCACAAACAAAGACATTATTTATCTTATAAATGCAAACTACTTATTGAACCATATATAATACGGAATCTAATGATATCCAATTGGTGCAGGTGCGTCCTTCAGCTCGTTTCCTTGAAATTGAATGTCCTGAAAACATCAAAAACAATGAGATCACATGAGAAAAAGTTAGAAAACAATAACACCAACACGCACAACATCAAATCAAGAGTCAATTATTTACCGATGCATAGTGGTTAAGATCCCGGTGATGAGCCTCATCAGCTCTAATGACAATGACAACATCTCGGAGAGTTGAATCAGGAGGTAAACGCCAATAATCAATGGCGATTGCTGGGGCTGGCACGTTCTCAACCTTACCATTATCCAAGTCCTTGAGGAACTCAGTGTAGGATATGACAGCTTCCTCTTCCAGGTAGCCCACTATGCGATGAGCAAGCTTGGGAGAGGCCAAATATGCTAAAAAGTATGCATTGAAGAAGACACCTTGGACTGCAAACACTAGGGCACGCTCGTACCACTTAGGCTTTGCTATGTCTATGAATGTCATTAGATGCATGCGCTCATTTTCGGCTTCTTCAAGTAAAGCTTTTATCCAACCACCGCTATGCTCGAATCGTCTAAGTGACTTGCAATGCAAGAGCATCCCTCCAACCATTCCGGGAACTGCTGCCACCGTCTCTAGCAACATGGCGTGACACATATGCCTTCTCTGTATGTACAAGTTTATACATATAAATAATTTAACCAGATGAGACGTTGAATTAATTTATACATATACATAATTTAACCAGATGAGATGTTGAATTAATCTGCAATATTATTAGGAATACATATAAATAAATAAATAGAAGAAAATTACCTGAAAGAATAAATGGACCGGCAATTTGAGAGACTGGACAGTCCAATAAGCAAATTTATCCATGTAGTTAACTGGCTTGTGGTGCTTAGTCACATCAATGGAGGTGTCTGCTGTGTAGGTCTCCCAGGGCTGTCAATTTTCAAGCATATTTATAATTTGATGAATACTAATGTATTAACTCGTAAAATAAGATCACAAATGAGAATATATAACCTAAACAACGTAGAAGTATACGAGAAAATACATACCCTAAAGCAATTCCATTTCCAGGCTGAACCGTCCTCTTTGGTCAGCTTAGCTGGTGCTACGCCCCAGTAGCTAACAATACCATTCTCCTTAAAGGTCTTATCGTCCTGAACATCAGACTTCACTGACTCATCATGCTTCTCATGATCCTTCGGTGCCGAATCACTCCAGTACCGTACCCCGTGGGCAGGAGTACTGCCAGCAGGCCCCAAAGTGCCCCAGGCTTTGGTTGTGTTAGGCCTGTTGACTGCGGTTGAGAGGAAGCGAGGGGCGATTTGCCATGCAAACGACCTGGATAGTACTGCTTTTGCTGCAATCTGATGACTCATTGGAAAAGGGAACAATGAAAAAAATAATTATTTGAATAGTAGAATATGGATATGGAAGGTTTCAAAAGAGCTTGCAATTTATATTGGACAAACCGGGAAAGGAACACGAAGAAGGAAAGAAAGGCGATGGACGACTTGGAAGTCCTTGGTGGGCACGTTCCACTGCTTTGGTTGACTTGACATTTCTTTGTTTAATATTAATCACGTGGTACCTGCTTACTTGGAGGAGTTCATTGATTCAATAATTTTGTCTGTTGATTATATAAACATCCAGTGTAGGATTGGTTGAATAGTAAGTTTTTTATATAATTTTGTGATGTATTCTAATGATTTTTATTAAAATAACCCTCTGCAGTTATATTGAATAATTAGGAGAAAAAAAAATGTCTTCTATGATTACAAATTTAAATTATTGTCCTATTATTGTAAATTTGTAACGCTCCAGAATATAAAACCCATACAACAGAATTAGAATCTTTTGATAAAAATCAAGATATAATACAAGTAGTCAGTACAATGTTCAATGTTGGCCTTTTCTATTTCGATTTCTCTTCCAATTGGGTTCCCAAGTTAGACATTAAAGAGGAACATCGTTGATTATTTTGAGTTTTGTTCTCTAAGGTCAATGGTCAATCGTGGTTGGCGCTATAGAATGGGAACCCAACAACGAGGAATAGAAAGCAGCAGGAAAGTTCCTTTATTTTTCAGAAGTAGGGAATTATCACATACCACCCTCAAGGTTTTAAAAATTACTACGAGATGACTACTATGCACTTTCTCCATAGATTCCCCAACCTTTTGGAAAATAGGGACCCATGAAAGCCCTGTTAACTAACGAGTTCTGTTAGTTGTCCCTTACTTTTCAGGTGTGGTTACAATAATTGAAAATTTTAATCATATTGTAATGTAAATATGAAAGAGTATAATGAAGTATACCTATCATTAAAATTTAAATAATTAGCTTAATATTGTAATCTTTTATAGACCATATTTTATATAAAACAAGTAAAACTTAATAGAATCATAGTATATGATATTGCTTCTTATATTATATTAAATAAAATTATACTTATTACGTTATGTTGTTGAAGCATATTTTTTTGGCTCTCCGTTAATAATCTATTATTATTAAATTTTGTCAGTTAAATTTATAAATTGATTGACTGGACTGTGGTGTAGTTGAACAATATAAAAAGGAATTTACTCTTCATTTCATTGAGATTAATTTTATCATTTACTAAATTTTAGCCCCATAAAAAAAAAATGGCGATTCTTTGTATAATTTCTAGCTGAATGGTTGACTTGGGAATCATAGAAGTCAAAATAATACGCCAAATTTGCCAACTTGCTTCAATAATCAAACAATCCAAACGCCAATGTTAGGCTTGCTCGATGTTTAGCTGTCAAATCGAACAATAAAAATGAAATCAAACCTCATCAATCCTGACAAAAGTCCAACCATAAACTACGTTACACAATTATTCAGATTCCGGTCTTGCCAAAGAGATACTTCACACTTCGTAGTTCATGCTTGGCATGAGTTAGATCTTATAATATTAAAAAAGCTGTTTCTTGTTAGAACAAGAAACCGGCCTCTCTATTTCCGTAACAATATATGCTTAGTTTTGCAACTCAAAGAAGTGCACTTGTGAAGAAAGAAAGATGGGTTCACAGTGTCCACCGTTTGGTTTCTCGGGAAAGTATTACTTTGTAGAAGATGGAAGCAAGTGTGTGAGGCAGACCAGCTTCTTCCAAGGCAAAGAAGTGTTGAATCAGGGCGTTGGCTACTCTGTTATTCTTGGTTTTGGTGCTTTCTTTGCCGTTTTCACTTCTTTCCTGGTTTGTTTCTGGCTTTCTTATCCTTGAACTGAATTATCAGTCCTTTCTCAAAGTCTATGCGCTTGTTGTTTTTCAGAAAATCTGATTTTTTTCCTCATTGAACAAGGATAAAATGACTCTATTTCTTTCATCACTTTAAATTGGTTATATGATGGTTTGCGTCGATATTTGTGATACCCCTTAATTTCATTCTTTGTAATATCTAGTATAAATTTTATATACCTCCTGTAAGGTTTGTCGAAATACTGTATATACTTGTGATTTTAAGTTAATTTTAGAGTTGAGATTTTAGTTGAAACAATTTAAATATTAATTTACACATTTTTATGCTTGTGGGGGTATTTTTGAATGTGTTTTAATGGTATAAATGAACCAGGTTTGGTTGGAGAAGCGATATGTTGGGTCTCGCCACACATCAGAATGGTTTAACACTGCAGGCAGGAATGTCAAAACAGGGCTCATTGCTAGCGTCATTGTTTCCCAGGTAATATTTTTCACGTTGCCATTTCTTGCCTTCTGTATCAGTCCCTGTATTGTTTCATATGTTAATGAATGGTGAAATTTGTGCAGTGGACATGGGCTGCTACAATATTGCAAAGTTCCAATGTTGCTTGGGAGTATGGAATCAGTGGGCCTTTCTGGTATGCTAGTGGAGCTACCATCCAGGCATGTCTAGCAAATCTTTCCTCTTGTTTATTTGTTGGGTTAGTTTTCCTGTAGTTAAAGAGTTCAATGATCATCACAAGCCACAGTTTTGTTTTGAAAACTTTTCGTCCTTTATTTTCATTGAAGAGTAATTTCAATTTGGGAATGAACAGGTACTTCTGTTTGGTGTCATGGCCATAGAGATTAAAAGAAAGGCCCCCCATGCTCATACTGTTTGTGAAATTGTTAAAGCTCGGTATGTTCAGTTCATATTTTGATAAATAGATACAGATCTGTGCAAGCCCTTACAATTCTGATGCAATGGAAATATTCTTCCTCTTAAATCAGCTGGGGGACAGCTGCGCATCTTGTGTTTCTTGCTTTCTGCTTTTTGACAAATATCATAGTGACGGCCATGCTGCTCCTCGGTGGTTCTGCTGTTGTAAATGCTCTTACTGGAGTAAACATTTATGCTGCTAGCTTTCTGATACCACTTGGAGTCATTGTTTACACGCTAGCAGGTGGACTGAAAGCCACATTCTTGGCAAGCTATATACACTCTGTGATAGGTATTCTTGATTAATCTCTCGTAAACTCTCCCTAGATTTCCTCAAATATTTGCTATCTACAATCTTGGTTTGTATAATGCTGCAACCGAGGAAGCAAGTCTGAAAAGTTATTTTTGTCACAAATTTGGTTTCAGTGCATGTGGTTTTGGTCATCTTTGTGTACCTAGTTTACACAGCCAGCAGTGAGCTCGGTAGTCCGAGTGTTGTGTACAACCGTCTAGTGGAGGTAGCCAGCAAGTCAAGAATATGTCAGGAGCCACTTTCCCATGGGGGGCAATCCTGTGGCCCTGTTAGTGGAAATTACAAAGGTTCTTACTTGACAATGTTGAGTTCTGGAGGGCTAGTCTTTGGAATCATAAACATCGTTGGCAACTTTGGCACTGTTTTTGTTGATAACGTAAGCTATCACTATAGATTTGGTATATAGAAACAAAATTGTTAATTCCATGCTAATATCAATCCCAATTGGAAACCTTTAGGGATATTGGGTGAGTGCTATTGCTGCAAGACCTTCATCAACTCACAAGGGCTACTTGTTGGGTGGGCTGGTGTGGTTTGCGGTTCCATTCTCTTTGGCAACTTCACTTGGTCTGGGAGCACTTGCCCTGGATTTACCATTAACAGCAAGTGAGGCTGGTCATGGACTTGTTCCTCCTGCTACTGCTATTGCTTTGATGGGAAAAGGTGGATCTGTTCTCCTTCTTACAATGCTTTTCATGTAAGTTGAACCTGACATATACTAGAGCTAGCTTGATCAATCTTTCCATGCAGAGATACATTTTGGCTCTCAAATTTTTGGATAATACAGTCAGTCTATGCATATATACACTTGCAGGGCAGTGACATCTGCTGGCTCCTCTGAGCTAATTGCGGTTTCTTCATTATGCACATATGATATCTACCGTACTTATATAAATCCAGATGCAAGTGGGGAGAAGATTCTCAAAGTGTCAAGGGCAATCGTCTTAGGCTTTGGTTGTTTCATGGGAATGTTAGCAGTGATACTGAACAAGGCTGGAGTGTCACTGGGTTGGATGTATCTTGCCATGGGAGTGTTCATTGGTTCAGCAGTTCTCCCGATTGCTTTTATGCTTCTATGGAGAAAGGCAAATGCAGTTGGAGCCATTGCTGGAACAATCTCTGGTTGTATTCTTGGCATTGTAACTTGGTTGTCAGTCACAGCAGTTGAGTATGGCCGTGTAAATCTTGACACCACTGGGAGAAATGCCCCAATGCTTGCTGGAAACCTTGTCTCCATACTAACTGGAGGAGCTGTTCATGCTGTGTGTAGTCTTTTGTGGCCTCAAAACTATGAGTGGGATACCACTAAGCAGATCACAATGGTTGAAAAAGAAAAAAGTGAGCTGCCAGCAGAAGAGTTTAATGAGGAGAAGCTAATTAAAGCAAAATCATGGATTGTGAAATGGGGTGTTGGTTTCACCATTGTGATTGTAATATTGTGGCCTATTCTCACACTTCCTGCAGGTAAATTCCACTATATTAGCATGAAAAGATTGCGAAACAACTGTGCCTTTAGATTAGATTATATCTTAGGTTGCAGCCAATATTTTTACCAATATATAAATCTACAAAGATAGTTATTAAGTTGTTAGCACCGCATAAAACAAAGAAACTTTGTTATAGTCATTTCTGTACATTCAATGTGCAACTCTTCTGAAACTTGGGCGCTGATTACTTTGCAGGGGATTTCAGTTTGGGGTATTTCACCTTCTGGGCTGTGGTTGCAATAGCATGGGGTACAATTGGATCAGCAGTAATTATAGCTTTACCTTTAATTGAAAGCTGGGGCACTATTCAAAGTGTCTGCCTTGGCTTGTTTACAAATGACAGGCTCATGGAGAAAGTTGAGGAAATGAATCTCATGCTGCATACCATCATTCTAGCAGTTCCTGAAGCAGAGCAACTTTACTTGCTTGAAAAAGAGAAGGTTAAGAACAAGGAAGCAACACAGAAACAAGCTTGATGCAACTATAAGTCCTACTTGCATCATTAAACCAAATGGTGTGTCGTAGTGCATACACAAAAATAATATATTCTTCGAATTATGATCCTCTATTCTAATATCTTCGATACGAGGAGAAAATCCTAATCCAGATTCTTCCATAAAAATGGAATGCTCTCTTTTGTAAATAAGTACTATCAAGCTTAAAGACTTGCAACTATTAATATGGTTAATGAATATTTTTCAATTCTTTTTTTTTTTTGGTTTTTTCTTCTATGATTAGCTAATATTATGCACTTTACATTATTTTTTTTATTCTTATTACCGAATTGATTGTATTGAAATTTTTTTTTATATATGTGTAATTATTTTTATTGCAAATTCATTTTTAGTGAAAATTTTGACTAAAAAGTTTTAATGCTATAATTTATAACTTTCTCTTGAGCTCCAAAAGTCTCGATCTTGTCTTGGTTTCACAAATATTATCCTTTTTATAAAATTTTGCCATAGATTTGGATCTTAATTTACATATTTTAATTTTGATTGTCTAGCGAAATTTTATCAAATATATCTTATTTTAATTAAGTAATATAATTAAAAAAATTAATAGATGTAATAAGTGGTCAATTTCACAAACTTCTTTGAGGTTTGTTGGAATTCTACGTGACCACTTTTGATTATAAAAACCTCACATATCTTCTCTCTCCGTTAAAAACCGTTAAAAATTTCGTTAAAAAAATAAATTTCTCAACTTATCTATAGTTGACTATTTAAAGTATTCAAAATTTTAAAATAAAAAATTAAAATTAGAAAAATAAAGAAATTACTTTGAAAGACTTTAACTTTATAAGACAGTTTTTTACATGCAAATGTGATAAATTTTTTATTATTTTAATTTTTTAATAAATGATTTTAATGTAGAATTTTTTTATTAAAAAGATTTTTTTGTACGTTTATGTATAATTCATTGTGGTAGTAATATTTTTTTAAAGATTTTTGGGTAGTGATTAATAAAAGACTATTAGCTAGTAAGCTTCAAATTATTTTTATTTTTATTTTAAAATTTTGTATTTTTTAATAGCCTAATTATAAAAAATTTGATAAATTTATATTTTTTAAACAGTACTTAACTAAAAGAGAAGATATCTAGTATTTTCAAAACCAGAAGCACGTGAGATTTCGACAAACAACAGGAGAGGTTTTTGAAATTAGTCCTATAATAAAAAATTAAAACTTCAATACTATTATAAAAGCTATAATATATTTTAGGAAATATAAGTAGTATTAATTTATATACAGTAGTCTTTATTAATGGGGTTTAAAAAATCTTGTTGAAATCCAAAAAAAATGGAAACCGAATCAAACTGAAATGTGAAGAAGGCCCTAGTAGAAGTTAGTAGCAGCAGTCTTCATCGAAAAATATCCCCATCATCATGGCGCGTGCCGCCCCGGCAAAAGACCGAAGTAGTCTTATGTTTCGTTTGTTTAGTTTTAGTTTAGTTTAGTTTTAGTTTGAGTTTGACCAAAACCGAACATTAACATTAACAACACAACATTTCACTTCCTGTCCCACTGGAACAACTACTCACAGACGCCACCAACTCAACTGACTCACCCTTCACTCGCTTACCCAAAACTCCCTCCTTCTCAATTAACTCCAGCAATGTCAAGTAGCAGAGACGACCCATTAGCTTTCACATCCTCTTCCCCCATCACGGTATCCGACCAGCTCGACAGCTTCCACGCTGACCCATCAAATCCTTCTTCTCTCATCGGGAGCGCTTCCAACAGCTTCCAAAACGACACCTTTTTGAGCGAGGGAAGCGCCGGGGGCAGCGCCGGTGTTCTAAGTAGCAGCAGTGTTGATGCTGAGTATGGGTTCTCCAGACCCGAGTTCCGGCTGAGTCAACTCGCGGGGACGGTCGATTTTTATGAGCGCCATGTGTTCTTGTGTTATAAGAATCCGTCTGTTTGGCCGCAGAGGATCGAGGCTGCGGAGTTCGATCGCTTGCCGAGGTTGTTGTCTGCTGCTGTGATGACTAGAAAGCCCGATATGAAGAAAGAGGTCTGTGATTTTTGTGTTTTTGTTTTTTCGGTGATTTGGGTTTGTTTTGTTTTGGGTGAATTGATGTGGGTTCTTGCTGGTTTGTGTTCCGAGTGTGATCTGAGGTGCTTGATTAGGAGCTTCAAGCTTTGATTTTGATGTGATTTTATGTTTATTTTCACTGAAATGATTCGGGCATTTGATAACTTTTGCGCTCATTTTGTTTGGAGGAGTGATTCAGCTTCAATGTTGCGGTTGATTCTTTTAGATTTCGTAAATTTAAGTGGTATTATGCATTCTTCGGAAAATGGATCTAATATTGGCGGTTTTTTGGCGGGTTGATTTTGTTTTGGGTAAATTGAAAATGGATTGGTTTTGATTTTGGTGAAATGAGGAGGTTTGTGGTTCATTTATAGGTTTTGCTTGGAATGGTTAGCAGTCTTTTGGCATTTGCTTTTGAGTTGATTCTAGGTTTTCTGAATTAAAGTTGAATTTGGCAGTTTATTTGCTTTTTGTATTTGTGATTTCAAAGTGGTTTATTGAGTGCTATTTGAGACTGGATTAGTTTCAGTAAATTAATTTGCGTGTGTTCCTTGGTTTAAGAATAGATCTGTTGTTTATTAGTTTGATTTCTAGTTTTGGTGATTCAAATTAATCTTTGGTAATTTTTATTTGAAGTTTGAGCGGTGATTTCAGTTAATTGGTCTGAATCCCAATGTGCAGTGATTTAGAATTTCAGTTAAAGTGGTGTTTAGTGTTACAGGATGATCTTTAGGTGTGTGATTTAAAAATGAGCTGGTTTGGTCTTTATACAAGGGTTTGATTTCTTTTTTCTGTGATTTGAAGTGAACTTTTAGTATTTAGTAATTATGGATTTCAGCAGCTGATTCAGAGATAATGATAGCGGGAATTTTGTGAAGTTAGTTAATGGGTTTTGTAGTAGAGGTTAAGGTTTGGTAGATATGTCGGGATGCTTGATGGAAACTTTTGCTGGTACAATGTGATGAGCTTTTTGTATGATTTAGCTTTTGTTCATGATCAATTCTGTTCAAATAGTCTAATGGGCTTGAAAACTTGGAAAATGTGCTGGACTGTACTCATTGGAACTACGAGCAGATTCTTTCTTTGATTTATCTTCCTAATGTGGAGTTATGTGCTCAATGTATCTTGAACAGTAGCAAATGTTACCCTATAGTCCAGGAGAAAAGAAACCATTATTTATTTCTTTCAATTTAATTTTGTGTGGTGGGGATGACTGTCTTTTGATATATTATTAGCTAGTTTGTTGTTTTGATGATTTTAAATTGATATTATGGGGTCAGCCAATTATTTGATTGCTTGATTACATGGTTGATTGGCATGCAGCTTTTTGTGCAGATTCCATCCACTAATGAATTAATTTGGCTAAATGGAATTATATAAGAATTTTTTTTGAGTGTTTTCTTTGCTTGGTTTCTTCTTTCCTTGTTCTGAAGTTTATGTACTTCTTTGTACCTCATCACTTTTCCCGCTTTTGCCTGTAGACCCGCTTAACAATATGTGAGGGGCATGATGGAACTGAGACTTCAAATGGAGATGTATTAATTTTTCCAGACATGATCAGATACAGGTCAATCACATGCTTCTTTTTGTTTTGTTTTGTTTTTTTTTTAAAGATTTTCTAATATTGTTTTTTCCTTGAAGTTTCTTGTATCCACTTTATTGATGATTTTGATCTGGCAAATGATGCAGGAGATTGACTCATTTTGACGTCGACACCTTTGTTGAAGAAGTGCTTGTGAAAAATGGTGAATGGCAGCCTGGTAGTCCTGAAAAGCTAAA
This sequence comes from Boswellia sacra, assembly GCA_013180625.2. Lineage (NCBI taxonomy): Eukaryota > Viridiplantae > Streptophyta > Magnoliopsida > Sapindales > Burseraceae > Boswellia > Boswellia sacra. Next base: position 55,483 of record SNVD02012572.1, on the reverse strand, counting down.
GGGTTGGTATGTATTTGTATGTTCTCATGGATCCCGAGATCGTCGTTGTGGAGTTTGTGGACCTCCACTAGTTAGTAGATTCAAAGAAGAGATAGAAACTCATGGTCTTCACGGTAAAGTGTCTGTTAGCCCATGCTCACACATTGGGGGGCATAAGTATGCAGGAAATGTCATAATTTTTGGATCAAATATGAATGGAGAAGTCACCGGGCATTGGTAAGGGTAAAACCCCAATCTGTTTATTGATTGCTTTAACCCCACTCTCAATTTTTCCTTAACTTGCTAGCATAATCCTTTAAATGTTTGAGGCATTTTCTATTTCTTGTTTTGGCAGGTATGGTTATGTAAGTCCAGACGATGTTCCTCTATTGCTCGAGCAGCATATAGGGAAAGGAGAAATTTTGGACCGGCTGTGGAGGTAAACTTTTCTGTTTCTTTCCTGTGAGAGTTTCCAAGTTGACTAGCTTTTGTGGCAGTTGTCCAGTCTATGCATTAATCAGTTATTGTAATCTAGGGCAGACCAGAGCAGAGTTGACTGTACAGTGTACTTTTGGTTATATGTTTTAGCTGTAAATAGGATCTCATAGTGTAATTTTTATTAGTTTTATTTATCTGAATGATGCGCCTTATCAATAGCAAAGTTTCTGTCTGCTGAACTAGGACTGCTCAAATCTGGATTAGTGGCAGAACTCTTTTTAACCTAAACTTTGGTGCGATCCTTGTTTACTGTTGCCTACACCATTGATGCAGACAGGAATCTGGCTCACTATCTATGCTTGACCAACTGAAGATGTTAAGAAAATGGCTTCTCCATTATCTTTGTCACCCTTGCTTGTCTGTTTGCTTAATTATTCACCCTTATGTGCTTTCGGTTGCTTGCTTGACTTATGACAGATGAAATAGTCTCTGCTGCGTGATTCATCTTTGAAATCCATCAAATACAGTATGTTATTCAAGAGAAGGAAAGTGGGTTATATAAAAGTATCACCCTGGATGTTTAACTGTTGCATAGTATAAATAAGTGAGCCATGTTTGTATTAGTAATGTATGAAAGTACGAAGAAAAGAGGAGATTGGAAGGAGGAAGAAAGAGAAAAGAGAGAGAATTATCCGAAAGGGGGGAATATCATTTTCTTTATTTCATCAATCAGTAGATTAAAAATTATAACATATTGCATTGTTTAGTGGCCAAATCCTAATTCACAGAAGGAAAGTTAGAAATCTATTTCAAATAACTGAAGCTGGACTCCAATATCTAAATTTGAAAGATAAAACATTGCTTAGATACTGTATCTTGCATAAATAGATAGCACTAATTTCGTTTAAGTTTTAATATAGCACTACTTTCGTTTAAGTTTTAATTGTAACGTTTTAGTGCTGATTTCAGGGGTCAGATGGGTTTATTAGTGGAAGAACAAAAGAAATCTCAAGAACAAAGGATTCAACTAAACGGAGAAACCAATATAGAAAGCACTAAAGAGGTGACGCAGATAAAATTAAATGAAGAGAACATTGCAGCCTGTAGAACTCCAGTTGAGTTTATAGGCTGTTGCCAGGAAAATGGAGGCTCGACTTGTTGTCAAAACCCTGTCTTGCCAGAAAAAATAGATAGTCCTGATGCCAATAAGAGAGCAATGAAGGTGACAACCGAAAAGAAAAAAAGCAGCAAGAAACTACTTTCAAGGAATAGTAGTCTTAAAGGATCTTCTACGCGGAAGGTCTGTGCTATGCCATCATGGTTTGAGAGCTGGGAACGTGAAGATACATATGCAGCTCTTGCTGTTGCTTGTGCTGCTGTTTCTGTTTATGTTGCTTATAGGTGCTACAAACAATTGGGGTAAGACTTCAAAACGAATATCTGTTCTGGTTTAGTGATTTGATGGCTTCAAGCGCAGTTTCCTTCCTGGCCCCGAATGTCAGTGGTATTGTGTGATATGTAGTGGATCTGGGAAGATACTTTAGAATATTAAAGGGTGAAGGGCTTGACAAAAATCAGCAGTCCTGTTTGTAAATTGGAAAGGTTCTATGAATTATTCCTTTGTTCTTTTATGTTTCTTAAGCAAGTTTTAGTGAACTTTTGAGTTTGCAGCTGTACATATATGTTGGCAACAACCTTATGCTTTTGTTGGAAGCTTTTGGTTTGTAAATGTTATTGATTTGAAAGAGTATTGAGAAGCACTGCCTGTTTCCAGTCCAATATATGCCGGCACCCGTGCAAGCATTTCTTCAGGCTTCTATTTCTGTAACTTATTATTATTATTTTTTTAATCTATGGTTATGGCAATATATTTTGGGTGAAACCACCACATGATTTTTAAATTTGCAGTAAATTTTTATCTAAATTTCCTTTCATTATCCACTAATTGTAGTTATTAACAAATCAGGTTGAAGTCAATCGTTTACTGTCACATACTTGAATGGTTCTCAATTCGTAGACAGTAAATCTTTCGTACCTCAAATAATCGTTTCTTTCTTGCTTAACGCATCTCAAGAACAGGCACTTTAGTACTCTTTTTCATTCTTTCTTTTCTCTTAAGCAAATATGTGAAGGCAAAAGCTTGCTCTTAATACTTTTGGGACAAATCATTTTCACTTGGCCGAAAAGAAAAGCAAAATAGAGATAATTTCATTCTCGTATTGATAACAGTTGGCCCCCAGAAGAGGCTCCGTCACTTCGTGGGGGCAGGTTTGGATTTCGCCAACCCTGCTAGGGGTGAAGCATAAGCTCATGGAAGAACTTTTATGTTGGGAATTGATTTCTTTGTATGACAATTGACATTCCATTCTTCATGTAGCCTCTCACTCCCATAGAGATCCTGGCGGTCTGTTATTCTATACATTGTATTTGATTCATGAAATATTGTTTGTAACAAGCAAAGCATTTTTATAAATCAGAAGAGCTCACACTTACTATCATTAAAACATGATAATCCACCACAGGGTGATGAGTGTTAAGCTACGCCGGATTAGTTATTGCATCCTCTTGCAACAAGATGGTGCAAGCAGAGGCTATTTAATTGCTCGAGTACAAAACCTCTCCTCACTCAACAGCATCAATTATGATTTACTGATAGGCAGGCCATCAAGTGTTGGGTTCTTAAGTCATATTGGCTACAATATAATTGTGCAGTTAGTATCCTCTCAAGTTCTGGTTACCCATCAACTTTGAGGCCGTTTAATTGGCCAGTGAGACCATTCTTATCACCAAGCCGAAGAAACTCAGATTCTATAGTCTTTGCGATCTTGGTATCTCCAGGATCTGGCTGAGGAAAATCTACATGGAATGAACCCTGTTTCATTGGTCCATGAGACTCCACAAGCATAGCTTGCTGCTTGATGTAACTGTACAGCCGTTGGTGGAAGGCATGGTCCAAAGAGAAACAATTTTCGGTGGTTCCATTCCCATTACTTCGAGACGATCCGGAACCTTCTTTCCTACAAAAATGTGGAAGGGAAGCATAATCCATTACCTGCATATAAGAATGCAAATCAACAAGGTTGAAGCTGATTAGTCAGGCACAATTCAAGAAAAGTCTTTTTTTTTTTTTTTTAATTAAAAAAAAATAAAAAGACAACCTCTTGAACCATTTCAACTACAGTATCTTGAAGGTAAAAGTAACTAACGGAGAGAATCAGGAAACAATAACCATCTGAATAGAAGATATGGAGGAAGGAGAGACTGATTGATTAAATTGTCTTACCTTCAACAGTTCGTCTCTCCCATTACCTTGCAGCACCTGAATTTTCCTCTTTGTCCGTTCTTGCAGAAGAGGCTTTACAACCTACCAACACATTGACTATTAGATTTTAATCAAATCTAGGGAGCAAAGAAAAAGGAAGATGAGAGGGGAGATGATCAATACAAACCTTCCAACAAGCTGAAAATATATATGGAGCATTAACAATATAATATGTCTCAGTCTTCTCCGGATAATTTAAGTCATCAATTGTAGAGATAGCAGTCAATAGCTGCATTAAAAATCCATACGTGAGAAAAATATGTGCTTCCAGAAAAAGAATTGGAAAGGGCTGGGGCATTGAGAGCAACACGAGTTTATTTTGTTGAAGGCAGTGATCTAAATACTTTTGTTTCGATTGCTAATTCTTTGATTTGTTCCACTTCTTTACATCTCATTTTTTTCTACAATGATGTTACGAAATTTCAGCAACACGACAGAATATAATGTTTTCTGTGCAAAACTATACCTTTATTTGGTTCAAGGCTGACAGCTTTAATCCAGTCATATCCAAAACCTTCAGACAGGTGCCAATATGCCGTCCATACTTCTTTGATGCAGCAGGCTAATGTGAAAGTCAAGTCATAATCAGCAGAATATTACAGAGTAGGACGTCGAACAAAAGATTTCACAGGAACATACTTACCAATACTACACGATCCCTATATTCATTCAGTTGAATATGTGATTGTACATAATAATGCACCTGGAACAAAAATAAAACAAATTTAAATGCCTGAAATCATAAAAAGCTTTCATTTGTAACTGTTAAAAAAAAAAGCACCTAACATAGCAAGAAATTACAACAGAAGGTAATGAACAAATTTCCATAGACTCAAACATAATATCCTTACAGATGCTTTGTCATATGTGCTTAGCCCAACGCCGATAGCAACTACAGGAAGACCCTGAAATTTGATTCAAAAGAAAAGTGAAGAAATATGATAAGTAATCACTATGAAAGGTTATACATGTACAATAGTTTCCTCAGGGAGAAAAAGAACCAAAGAAGTGGTATTATTAAAAAAGGCAGTTATTTAAAAAAAAAAAAATTAAGTTAGCAAGCTAACGATGACAGAATGACAATGGATTGAAGGCCAAATTAAGTTCCTTCTAAACATGGGAATACCTCTTTTGAGTAACCTGATAGACCCACAAGCTGAGAATCTCGTACTGCTCTATACAAATCAGCAGGTACAATTGGTTTCTGCAAATTTAGAAGAAATAAGAAACAGCAATAATAGAAGAGATCATCAATGTCAGCAATAAGAACAGGGTTTTTCCACCTCATTACATTGAACTATCTTAAATTTCTGAAAATAGATCAAGAATCATTAGTCACAAAATGCATTTCGAAGCAGAGAAAGTTTTGGGTACAATTTGTAGGCAAAAGCCAACAACATAGATGGCTGTTTCTGTACCGCAACTTCTCTATTTTCACCTTTATGCATGTTATACCAAAATGATGAAAGTCATGAACAATCAAGCCAGTGGTCACTTCCTTCAAGACAAGGTGTCACTCTAAACATGTCTAACAAACAATACCCTTTCTTTTTCTTGAGTGTTGTATATACATCGAAATCATGCATTAGGAGAAAAGGGCAATGCAAAGAGGAAACAACTAAATTCAGAACTAAATGCAAGTCTACGGGCAATCAATAAGAATCATCTGTGATTCCAACTTCCAAATTGAGCAAAACATCACCAAAAGTTAATGTGTATTAACTAAAATGAACATGCAATTAAAAAACTCACCGTCAGTATATTGTCAATGTCATTTTGTATCCTCCAATTCAAACAGTCAATCAACTGCAACAACGAAACAACATTAGGAAAGATGAGTACAATGATAAATTTTTTTCCACGATAATACATAACTAATAAAGAACAGCAAATCATAATTGAATTGAATGAAACTAACCATTTTATGCGCTTTGGAGACATTCCAGTCCCTTGCCTTTAGAAACTGCACTAAAGTTTCAGTTGGATTACCTTGATGCATATTCTGGAGATCACAAAACAAAACATCAAGTTATATTTAATTTCTCATGAATCTTGCAAGCATGCAGGGTATAACATACTTTAGCCACTAGCTATACAAAATCTGAGAGAAATTTTGTACCCTGAACTTTCACTAAACCAAGACATCCTCTTTTTCAGTGACAATGGTCAAGTATTTTTATTCAAATCAACCTTGAAGATCAACTCAAGGATTTCAGTTTCTTTACTTCATGGCAGAGTATGTAAATTTCCCCACCACCAAAATAAATAAATAAATAAAAATACAAACAACACTAGCGGTCAAAATCCCTGTTCATATCTGAGAACTTACAGTGATTTGAGTTCAAATAATTCAGAACTGTAACTCAAGGCCAGAAAAACAATCATACTTGAAAGAACACAAAATAGAGAACCAAATTTCAAAGTAAACAAGGTAATCCTCGCTGAAACAAAATTTCACCATTGATTAATCAGACAACAAATGTATCAGAACTAAGAATGATAATCCCACTACACTACAAACCCAGATCAAATCCATAACAAAACTGAGCTTTCATCACTCTAATGTCTTCAGATAAGAAAAAAACAAAACAAAGCTTAATGATTGAATCAGTCTAATTTGAGTCAAAGCTCCGATTTTTAAGTCTCCAAAAGGTAAAGACCAAAACTTCGAGTCAAATTTCCTGCCATTCTACTACTGTTTTCTCAGCATCCAATCAAAAAATAGATCCAACGAACTTGTAGGAAAGAAAAGGAAACTAACCTTGAATGTCTCCTTCAGTGACTCATCATTCACTGTAAAAATCAGAACCCAAAATGAAAAATCTTATCTTTTACAGATCAAACAAAATGTGAAGTGAATAATTCAATCTTGAAAGCTCACCCTCTTCCATCAAAGTCTGAAACTGCTTGATTGCTTCTTGATGAGCCATACCCTTTCGTTCTTTTGCTAAGAAAAAAAAAAATCACTTAAAAGACTATAAAATCTAGATGAAACGCAACTGGTTTCGTTTCAAAATTCCTGATTTCCTAATCTCTTTCTCCCTCTCCAGAGCTCCGAATGGGAAAAGGAAAAAAAAAATTAAAACAATTCAGACATTGCCTACGAGAAACAGAGAAGAAGCATTTATAATAGAGAGAGAAAAGGCAGATTCTTCCCTGTAAATTTGTAATGTAGATTTGGAAACAATGAATGATTTTTAAAAGGGACGAAATTTGATTTTCAATTTTTAATTCAAAATCAATTTGGCATCTTTTCTTCTCATTAACTCCGTTTAGACAATGTTAGATCGTGTGATGACAAATTAATTAATACAAAATCAAATAATCAAACCACTTTTGGGTAAAAAGAAAATATTGGATATTAGTTGACCTCACATAATTTGGAAAATTATTTAAGAACTCCTTCAAATAAAGTATTTTTAATGTTTTAATTTATTTTATAAATTTATCAATATAATAATACCAATTGATATTATTTATTTTATAATTTTTAAATAATTTATCAAATTTATTAAATCTGAAGGGTAGGAAAATTATTTAATATTACATTTGATGTTATTTAATAGATATGGTTAACGGCTATAAATATAGGGCGGTCACTGTAAATTGAATTTATTTTAGTTTGACCAAACCTTAGGGCCCTTAAGAAAAATCACATATTTTCATATAAAATGATGGGACTTAAAAATGATAAATATATTAAAATTATAATAAATCAAAATATAATTATATGAAAATTACATAAAATGTCACATCATTGTACGAAAGAACATGTATAAATAAATTGTAAATAAACCTATCCTTTGAGTATAAAGCTATTTGTTCCTCTAAAAAGAAACATTTTATTTTTTTATTATGATATTAAAATTATATTTTCATTGACATTTGATGAAATATGAGGGTTTTGATCGCAACTTTGATTCGTATATTTAGAATATTTATGGCCACCGAAATGTTGCTGAGCCAAGTGAGGCGGGTGGGGTCACATGGAGAAATTTCATGTCATCGCATTTACTTTGTATATCAATGGAGAATAATTTTGAGAATAAGAATATTACTAAAAGAGGAATATATTTTTTTTCTGTTGACAAAATTAACAAATAATTCATTTACTTATATATTAAATATATTAGTCATCAAATAATAAACTTTAATGTGAATCACTTTCCAAAAAGATAAAATTATATATTTTTTTTTATTTTCTTTTCTGAAATGGGTTTCTCCTTATGGTATAATTTGTTGTTAATTCAATAAAAATATAAGATATTATAAAAAACCTGTCCTATGATTTGTCTTAATGTCATTCAAAAAGTATGCCTGAGAAACATATCAGTGTAACCTTCAATTTGTGAATTTTTATATCATTCAAATCTATTTTAATGATAAAAATAGATTTGGATGATACAAAAATGTATATTTGATGGATCTAGATGATATAAGCATATAAATATTAAGGATTACACTGAAATATTCTTTAGAGAAGTTTCTCGAGTGATATTAAAGTAAATTATAAGGGAGGTTTTTGATGTAATCTCTGTACTATGTCAATAAAAATATATTTTGGGGAATTTACAATTATTTTCTATAAGATTTTCTTAGCTATTACTATTGAATTACTGTTGATTAATTGTGCAAAAACTTTCAAAATCAACACAAGAGGTTTTTTTTTTCCTTTGGAACGATATAAAAAAGGATAAATATTTAACTCTTTTTAAAAATTAATAAGAATAAACAATCAAAATCCAAAATTTCTTTTAAGAAAAAAAAAAACTTTTAAATATTCTTTAGACAATCTCAACAAACATGGGGTTTGTGACCTATGGTGTGCAGTTCCATCTAACGACAAAAAAGAATAAATAAATAAATAAAAATCAATGTGCGAGAATCTATAAAGTTTCCCAATATAAAAAGGTCAAAAAAGAAAAAAAAAAAAAGAAGCAGCAAAAAGTGGGGGCCTAAATGGAAGACTAAAAATTCGATGTGGTGATGATAGAATCATATGATGTAGCCATGTGGGTCAACGTGTATGTGTTTAACGGTGATGGATGATTTGGTTGGTAACAACCATTCCAATCTGTTTTTGTTTTTTATGTTTTTGTTTTGCTTGTTGTGTGTTTCCTTTGTCGTGACTTGTGTGGCAACAATGTGATAACACATCAATTTTTAAATGGGACAATATCAAATACTACCCCTGAGTTTTAGCTTAATCACACTTAGAGGATAACTATGTTACTTTCATCAAAAACACCCTTAAACTTACATTAAATTCATCATCCAACTTATTCCGTTTAAAAAACCACTAACAGAGCAATAAAAAGACTATTATACCCCTTTTTTTTGCCATGCATCTATACACCTAGATATTTGGACAACAAAAGACGAAAATAACCTTCATTTTAACTGAATTTGAAACTGAAATTCACACAAACTAATATAGCATATATAAGGAGCTTAAAATGAACTCCAGCATGTGAATGGTTACAGATACAAACTCCAAAACCTCTTGGAAGTACACAACTCAAACAGCAAACAAACACAAACTTCATCACCTTTGTCATACCACACATAAACTCTTGAAACTTCATCACCCATTTGTGCTTAAAATGAACTCCAGCATGTGAATGGTTACAGATACAAACTCCAAAACCTCTTGGAAGCACACAACTCAAACAGCAAACAAACACAAACTTCATCACCTTTGTCATACCACACATAAACTCCTGAAACTTCATCACCCATTTTCGTTCACATATAAACAATCATCACCACCCATTTTCAAACATATCATATATTTTCAACCACAAACAAACTCATACTCCCAAAAAGATTGTAATTCTGCAAGACAAATAAGAGAAAATAACATATTTTCAGTAGTTGGTTATTTTTACATATGTTTTGCTAAATAATGCAACTAATAAACAATGTTTGATATACCTGCCAATCACTCAATTGGTGGTGGTTGTGAGCTACCAACTTGAACAACATCAACTCCTTGCCCATTTGGATCCTAAAACATGTGCCAAAACACTATTATTGACAAAAAAAAAAAAAAAAACAGGAAGCTATAATTGAGATATTCAATTTAATTTTTTGTTACATGTCTTGGCCGTTTAGAAGCGCTTCCAGAAGTTGTTTTCCTTTTCTCAGGGCAGGTCCTTTTGTTATGGCCCATATCTCTACATATAGTACACTTCAATGTGAAGTACATATTCCTTTTACTAGGTCGCTGTCCTTCTTCTGATCCTTTTCTCCTTGATAATTTTGGTCTGCCCGCCTTCCTCCTTGTTGCAGGTGGCTCCAATTCATTACATTGAACTTCAGGCCATTCCTTCCTATCTGGAACAGGCCTTATTATATGAGAGTAGGTCTTCACATAATACTCTTTCTTCAATATATTTGCCACAAAATTACCAGCATGCAGTCTTCTATCATTGATACACCCCATTACATGGTTGCAAGGGATGCCAGACACTTGATATTTACCACAAGAGCAGGTATGGTTTTGTAGATTTACCAAGAAAACTCTCCCTTCCTCTACCACTTCAAAGTCAAGATTTCCCCCCCAAACTATTGTTAAATACCTAGATAGATCTCCACTGGTTCTCAATTTCTTCATGACATTTGGGGGAAACTCAGTATGCCAATTTTGACATTTCTCAAATCTACAAAAAAGAGAAAAAATGTTATAAATTGTCAAATAATTAAACAAATGCATACAATATGTAAATTAAGCTAATGTCTCACTACCTCTCCCTTGTTTGATTCATAATTTTCCTTCGTATCTCTTCTAGCATTGTCAAGACAGGTAAGGATCTTGTGTCATCAATCCAAGAGTTGAAACTTTCTGACATATTATTTGTTACTTGATCATTCTTAATCCTAGTGTCATATGCATGCCTTGACCAGTAGAGAGGGGGAATGTCATTGATGTACTTGTATGCAACAGGAAATTTTGTTTCAATCTCTTTCATCGCTGACTCAAAATCATGTCTATTTGATGCTTTACTTGCCCCAAAAAAGAGTTGTCTGAACTCATTTTTTGTTGATTTCCTTCTACAGTTGGTGTATATGTGCATTGCACAAAATCTCCTCCCTGCATATGGCCAAGACTCAGTCAAAGCAGGTTGTAAGCCCTTTTGTCTATCTACCATGAAACACATTGGCATGCCTGGCGCATCAACTCCACCAATATACTCTCCAAGCAACCTTAGAAACCAAGTCCAAGTGACAATGTTTTCAACCTCACACACAGCCATTGCAATTGGAAATACACCATTATTACAATCCAATGATACAGTAGACAATAGAACTCCACCAAAAGGTCCCTTCAAGTGGCAACCATCCAAACCAATCAATGGTCTACACCCCTCAATGAAACCTATTTTTTGTGATGGAAAACTAATGAACACCTCATTGAACTTAGGGTTTGAAGATATAAGAGATGCATCAGCCCACACTATAGCCTTGCTATTTGGGTTTGATATAAGTAATGCATTCGCATACCTATGCATCATGTTATAACTATGTGAATGATCCTCACCTATCATCTCCAAAGCCTTAAGCTTCGCCCTATACACCTTCTGCTTGCTAGGTTGCAAACCAAATTTGTTTTTCAATTCTGTAAGCATAAACTTAATATCCAAATTTGGGTTAACTCTTAATTGGCTAGCAAAATACCTAGCAATCCATGTTGAATTCATCTCATCAGTGCTAGTTAACTTTGAACAGTCATGTTGATCTTCGTATACCTTTATTTGAAAGATGTCAGTACTTAAAACCTGAGATGCATGGATACGCCAGTTACATTCTTCATTAGCACACTTTGCACTAAACCTAGACTTCTCATTATTAACCCTTGCTAACCTAATGCCCGCTTGAACACAATAGTCCCTAAGAACTCTTCTAAAGTGTTTCACACCATCAAAACACTGCCCCACATGGAAACGAACCTTACCATCACTATCCAACTTGAACAGATTTTTATGGCAAAAGTTCTCTAATTGTTTAATTGAAGCTGTTTCGTCTTCAGAATCATTAAATGACCATATGTCATCATGATCACTGTCACAATTATCCATGTAGTTTTTCACCTCTTTTCCAATAACAACATCAGCTATGCCATGTAAACTGCTTACATTGCTACCCTTCACATTACTAATTTCAATATCTCCTGCCTTGAATTTATCACATGAGGCATCATGGACATCATTTTTATCATCTTGATTATCTCCAATAAAGCCAACATTATCAAAATTATTTGCAAATAAAACCATTTTCGCCACTGTAAAAAAAAATAAAAAGTTTAAAAGTATAACAATTATTAAATCATAGCAATGCAAATTTTCTTATGTTTCCATTAAGGAAAGATGCAACGTGGAACGGCGTGCTTGTATGATGACAAAAACACCAGCAACAATTAAGAAGAACCCTTACATATACTGACATTATTCGACAAATATTCAACAAATATGTTTCCATTAAGGAAAGATGCAAGGTGGACAATATATGCTATCTGTTTCTACATACTATACAAGAACAAAACCTCTCTTTTTTAGAAAGTAGCAATTCATGATGAGCAGTATTGTTTTCTGTTCCATATTCCAGTAAACTCAAAGATCAAGATTTACTCAATAGACAGTTAGCAATATAAATGCCGGTCCAAAATGTACATATCATAATCAAATTCTTCTGTACGCTACTAACTATAATATAAAAAAATCTAAGTCCTCTTCTCTCACACCATTTTGGACAATAAGCTGCCATCCATTAAACAATAAGTTTGTTGCTTAATCTACCACTTAACACTAATGCCTGACTCACATATTCTTTGATTAATTCGTGGCATGTGTGGATTGATCAATAATTAACTGAGAAATCAACTATTTCAACAATGATTAAATACATTAACTACATGAATATAAGTAACTACAATTTGAAACAGAAAATCGAGAGGCAGTAACAAGTAAATTATTCTTTGCACACACAACAACATAATAACTATCACTGCTCACATGCAATTTCCTAACCATATGCAGACAGCGGAATTGTTAAACAAAAAGCAAATGCATTTCCACAAAAGGCAAACCGTGTGTGAGCAATCAATCTAAATTAAAGCACAAAAAACAACCAAATTTCGCAACAACCCGCTGAATACACACAAAAAAACACCTCAATTCAGCCAATTCATTTCACCATTTCATTTCACATTAAGGGAAACCCAATAAACACCTCAATTCAGCCATCAATTTCATTCTTATACACACAGAAAAATAAATCAATTCCACAACAAACCGCCCAATTTTGAGCAACCGACATCCACTACCACCAGCAAACACACCAATCTCCACACATTTTTCATTGAATAAATCCACAAAAACCCAATATATTCATTCGGTTCTTACCTCACACAACCGAGTATTAGTTGAGCAGATCGGCGACGGCGAATGAGAGGAGATAGGAAGAGGCGAGATGGGAGGTGGTGAGGTTGAGAAAGGCTAGACGACTGGCAAGCGGCTGATGTCGAGGCTGCTGACGGTGGCGCCGACGACGATGACGATCTGTCGCGCTGGTTCTGCTTGTGTCCGTAGCCAAGATGAGCCGAGATAAGGAGATGAGAGGAGACGTGATGAGGCTGAGAAAGGCGAGATGACTAGCAAGTGGCTGATGTCGAGGCTGCTGACGGTGGCGCCGACAACGATGACGATCTGCCGCACTGGTTCTGCTTGTGTCGGTTGCGAAGATGAGCCGAGATAAGGAGATGAGGAGGGGGCGAGGCAGATCGGCCGGTTCTAAGGTGGTCTTCGATGGTGAACGAGACGAGAGGAGGGGGCGAGGCAGATCGGCCGGTTCTAAGCATATGAGGAAACCTAAAACGATTTAAGGGTTTGCGAAATGTTTGTAGATTTGGGGACAAATCAGGGGTAAAAACGTCCTAAAATCTGTTTTATGAAAATGAGTTTATGTATATCGTTTTACCATTTCGCCCTTCATTCATATGTGTTATTATAAAATTACGTAACTGTCCTTGATGTTAGTGGTTTTTTAAACGGAATAGGTTGGATGATAAATTTAATGTAAGTTTAAGGGTGTTTTTGATGAAAGTAACATAGTTGTCCTCTGAGTGTGATTAAGCTAAAACTCAGGGGTAATATTTGATATTATCCCATTTTTAAATTAACAAAAGGTGTAGGTGAAACCCCGAGTTTTGGTAGAATGCAACTATTGACCCAAAAAGCTTTTAAATTAATCTTCCAAATCCAATCTGAGGGCTGCACTATTGACTATCTATTTTGGGGTTTGGAAGTAGTCAATTAATTATTGTTTAAATTAATAAAAAGATAAGTTTATTCCAAATTGTCAGGCTTAAAACTAGTTTTAAAACATGCCACTAAGGGCAAAAGATAAAAAGGGTGCATTAATATATATTAAATGTAGAATATGGGCTTGGTCTTGGGCTTGGATTGGGTCATGGTGGGTGGGCTCAGAAGCCCAACTAATTTTTTTCTTTTGACATAACATTTCTTTTTGGTAAGTATAAATACTATTATCGTTAGAATTTAAAAAAGAGTAATTTTATTAGATCATCATTTTTCAAATCTGGAGACCATATTTCTAAATTCACTCCATTGAAAATTTTAATTTGATATTATTTTCTTAATAATCTCCATTTAACTCCCAAACTATCTTTTTTTCACTTCTGATTTAACTTTTCATTTTCAACTTGATATTTTTCTGTAATAAAATGCTTGAATTAGCAATTAATTCTTCAAATCAAAGGCTAGCAACAAATCATGCTAGGTATTATTCATCTTAGCATTTCTTTGAACAAATAGTTAGTTGCTTTTTGTCTATTTTTCTTCTTAAGGTTTTGTTGAAAATAATTAAGCAAAGCAAAGAAACTTATATTGTATCAGGCAGGGAACTTACGAAGTTTCAAGGGGGTTTTTTTTTTTTTAGACATTCCTGTGGGTTTCTTGGAAATATACCTGCTACTGTATTTTTTAATTGTTGGTCTTTTCTTGCTTCCACGTTAGTTGATCATAGATGAGAATAAAGAAGCAAAAAGAGAATAGAGCTGCATAATCTTACACTTTTCATGAGGGGAATCACCAGTAATAGTGATTAAAAATTAAAAAAAAGAAGAAGAAGATAACTTTCATTTAAATCTTTATTTATTCATCTTTATATTTCTCTTATGCAATAAATTTGGGATTAAAATATTTAAGAGAATTTAGGGATAAATATACATTGATAATCTATGGTAGTTAAGAATTTTATTTAAGGATAAAATTATAAAAAAAGTTAAAGATAAAAGTGGGGTTTAATGAGAGAAGAAGTGTGGTTTCAATAAAACAACTCTTTAGGGGAGGATACATATTAAAAGTCCTTGTACCAGGATTACTGATTAGATTTGGACAATAACACAATGTTTCCTAACTAAAATTGTAACATGATTAGAATTTAGGAAACTCATTCTCCTCAATTATTCCTTGTAAATACCAAACCAATGCGGTATCCTCCCTTGCCTCACTTCTCGATTAAACACAAGACAAGACAAGACCAGACATCTCTTGCCCACTATGAGTACAAGAAAGAAAATCATTCCAGTTTGGCCTAAAAATTTTTATCGGGAAATCTCTTCGGGGATGCTGCTTTAACTCACTACAAACTCCTGTCAATTGACTCCGAGTTCCCTGGTTTCCTCCGCAACACTCCCAGACATGCATCACTTTCTGTTTGTTACCGTGACTTCAAATATGATGTCGACAACACCAACATTATCCAACTCGGCATCACCGTGTCTGATGATCACGGCAACATTGGTGGTACTTGGGAGTTCAACTTCTCTGAGTTTGACATCCAGAATGACAACTATGTTGAGGCATCCATTCTGCTCCTCAAAAACAATGGCCTAGATTTTGACAAGATGAAGAAAGATGGAATTCTCAAGTGCGTGTCTGCGCCAAAGTTTTTGTAGATTCTGAAAAAGCATAAGCATGAGAATCTCAAGTGGGTTACGTTCCATGGTTTGTATGACTTAGCCTACCATGTAAACTCTTCACTACTCATCCTCTGCCCCCAACTGATGAGGCTTTTGCTGGCGGTGCAACTTGGTATTTTCAAACTGTTTTTGATGTTAAAGTTGTTGCAAAACAGTGTGTAGGATTGATGGGAAGTGAGACAGGGCTATCAAAGCTTGCTAATATTTTGAATGTTGACAGGATTGGTTGAGTCTCGTAACGCTGCAACAGACAGCTTGTTGACAGCTCTTGTATTTGCAATGTTGATGAAACACTATGAGATTGAAAAAGGAGATTGCGAAGGGCTTTTGTATCGGATGGCACCAAGAATAAAAAGAGGGCCCACAGTGATTATAGTTCCTCGCTATTGTCAACAGGAGATTCTTCATCCTCCCATATTTGTTCACTGTCCTCTTCCTGTTGTTCCTACTAGACTTGTATTCTATTGAGTACTTTTTTCAATCCGTTTATTATAGACAGTTAGTCGACGATCACGATGTCTATACGAATTGTATGATGTATATCTGAACCGTAATCCACTGAAAGTATCAGCTCATAAAATTTTAAAAAGTTTCGTATTTTTATGGGAACAACCTTTTGAGATTGAAACTATACTCTTATTACTTTCAGCCCAAAATCAATTAAAATTTTTCCATTGAAGTTACGATTACATGATCATATATCGCCGTCTAGAGGCAACAAAACATACAAAGTTGCTGCTTCTGTATAGCATATTCACACAGAAAGCTTTAAAGCAACGATATTGTCATTATCATTATTACTACGAATGTCAATTTGTGTCTTTTCTCCAGCGATTTTCTTCACCAAGCTAAAATTGTTTATTTCCCAGACCCGGCCAGCTCCATCTACTGGCATTAGTAACAGACACCTGACTGGCCTGTCTGCATCTTTTTGATATCATCCGCTCTTCGAGTACCATATAGTGTTGCATCCAAACTCCCGTATAACCTAAAGGGCAGATAAGAGAAATCATGATAACAGCAATTAAACCACCAGCATTTTAAAATTTAAATAAATAAATTAAAAGTCAGTCCAAGGGGGATTAGTCAAGCAAAATTCATCATTCTTTATCACATTGAACCCCCAAGATCAGAATGGAAATAGGAAATCTAGGAAGCCTACAAGAATTTCAAGTTCAAATTGGTTCTATGCTCTAAGATAAAAGTGAATATGTTAGTTATCACCTTATAGATAAACAAACTCTGGATTCACTTTTGTTCTTGCATATTTTTAATTTTGGTTTCCAAAGCAGAACTTCACTACCTAATCTAACCAGACTTTCCGCATAATTATACACTGTGGATCCATCAAGCAATAGTAGATTCAAATATCTTTACTTGTATGTGTTGACATGTCTTCGAATACATAGATAAGGTAAACAGAGTGAATACAGAAAATGATTATTGCACCTGCTGTGAACAAGAGAACAATTATTAAAAAAAAAAAAAAACTGTAGTTAAATATAAGAACTACCTCTTGTGGTTCATTATTTTTGTGTCAGGATCATCCAGCACTCGTAACAGAGCAATAGTAACCAGCCATACAGGGTATGGCAAACAGAAGTGGGTAGAGCTCCGTTGGAAATCTCATTGCCCTATGATGAGTATAATGCATTTTTAAGCCCATTTTTTGCTTCCATCAAGTAACTAATAGTTAAAACAATTATATCAAATTGTACCTTTCAATCAACCCAGACTAGAAATCAACATTAGGATAAAGCTTCCTTTTAATGAAATACTCATCAGATATTACAGCCTTCTCCAAAACAACAGCTACCTCCAAGTGGAATAAGCTAGATACAAAAGTGCTCAGAAATTGAGAATTCAGTACATATTGCAAGCAGATCAGGCCATTGAGACAGGCTAGGAAGATTAACTAACGAATATTACCAATAGGCAACAATTACCTGTTTTTAACACCCTCCATAAACTTGGGAAGTATTTCGATGGTACCTATCCCACTTGGCATCTTAGGCACAGCCTATAACAATCAAAATGGCAAACAGGATTCAAAAAGAGGAGCAACGCAGGCAGATTATCGCCCAAAAAGCATAATTCTTGCTGGTCATTGTGCAGTTTAACTACCCACTATAGCCCTGATCCTAAGCATTGAATAATGTATAAAGATGAAACAAACTATTTTGCTTACCTCATTCACTCCACCATGAAGAGGACTACATAAGGCTTCAATGGCTCCAGCAAGAGAAGTATATAGGACAACATCAGCACAAAAACAGGTAGCAGTATTGTAATAAAACAATTTATGACAGCTTCAATTCATTTGATTTTAAGCTCTCATATGCCTACCTTGACGCAAGATGACAAGCAGCAGCTGTAGAACAATTCATTTCATGTTCAGCATGCAGTATGAAGAGAACATCTAGCACACGAGCTAGTCAAGGATTGGGTTATATGATCCATTGTCTCTGCTATATTTACAGGGAAACTCATATTAGGTATTAAGGCAGCCCCAAATTTCATATGCAAAAATTATTTATAAACTGGCATTAGAGCCCCTTTTCACCTTTCTTGTTAAAAGAGACTCACAAAAACTAAAAAGTTATAATGTAATGCTTTGAGGAGGAGGAAAGACAAGAAAAAAAATTAGCATATCATTTCAAGAAACGATTTGCATGGTTAACCCTTATGTCAAGAAAACATGGATGAAAAACATACAATGAATCAAGCATGTACAGGAAGTTTTCTGCATAAAGAAGGTTGTTCGAAGGCAGAGCTGGAGGCTTCCCTACCAACCTCAGCTAAGCTGTTGGCACGGTTGGTGCCTGCAAAGAAAACATTGATTTAGATTAAAACTGGCATTTTAAGCCTGCAGATTGACATCATTGATGTTCAGTATGAAAGAAGTTAAATAATGACAGAAAAAAAGGACATAACTCTATTTTCGTGAAGGACAAAGGAAACGAAGAAAGAAAATTGAATGAGGAAACCTTGCCAATTAGCAAAATGCTTTTTAAGTTTAACAGTGTAGTAGAAATCATGAAACAGGCATGCATTTCGAACA
The DNA here is from genome assembly GCA_013180625.2 of Boswellia sacra. Classification (NCBI taxonomy): domain Eukaryota; kingdom Viridiplantae; phylum Streptophyta; class Magnoliopsida; order Sapindales; family Burseraceae; genus Boswellia; species Boswellia sacra. The sequence goes on along the minus strand of SNVD02012572.1, from coordinate 36,682 downwards.
AATCAATAAGTTTCAATTACTGATTAGCAAAGTCATTTGTTTGATATATCATTGTTCAATACTACACCACCAATGATATTAAGGGTGTGGAAGATGTGGTCAGGTTGGCCAGACTGCTATGATCAATTCCTGGATAGAGATGGTAGAACTTGTAAGCTCAATACTAACAGAGAGGTAAAGCAATTATCGGAAAATTATGGTAACTAAAGAGCAAACCATTCATATTCAACCTTTGAACTGATAGTAGAAAATCACTGAATAGCAAAGATTTTGACCAGCAAAGTTGTAAAAATTACAAGCAAATGAGCCTCAGCAGAAATCATCCTTCAATTTCAACAAAGCCAAAAATCAAGTGGATAAATAAACCGGTGATCAATCGCTTAATATATATTCCCAAAGTAAATTCTACATGACATTACCTCTTCATATTAAAATCGATTTCCATTTCTCCTCGAAGTTGGCCTCAGACTTCCGGTCATAGCACAAAACTGATGCTCTTTTGAATAGAAATTGAACAAAAATGTGAAATGCTTCATTCCAGCTGCATTGAATCAAGTACAGAATTCTGTGAAATTTGTATTGTCACATAAATTTAAAAGAAAAAAAAAATATGTTGGCACCAAGAGAGCCCTCTGAGCACGATGTCAAACATTTACCACATTCTAAGTTTAATTGTAACCAAGAGAAAGGGCATCTGTGGAGCATAATGCATAGTCTAATTGGCATCTGAAGACAGATATGATAAGAAACTGTTATCCATTCCTGATTTACTAAATCTAAACAAACCACTAACATGTCTTAATAAATCATGACCTGACTATAAATGCCAATGTCAATGTCTGGTGAGTTTAGGCTTCTTTTAGAAATGAAAATAGTTACCACTTTTGGCATTGAAAAAGAGAAAAAAAAAATGACGATCCAAAAATATCTTTAATTGATATTCAGATCAAGAAATATAAAGAAACGGTTTATACCTTAGCAGTCACGGATTTTAAGGCCACACAATCAATGAACCAATCATCTGGAAGAAGAATTAACAAAATTTCGGCAACTTTAGTATCTTCAGAAGTTATAAGTAATAAAAAATTGAAAATATCAAAATCTGACTGATTCCAGTAATTTGTTTTGGATACATTCCATCCAGAACAGTTTAAATAATTGATGAGGGAAGGAACAGTTAATTCCAAGATCAGAGAGTAGACCTATATTTTCAACCCATGCTCAAACCAAAATGCTGCAAGCCCCTTCCAGAATCTGACTGGAGGTTGTAATACATTCTACTCGTACTTCCCACTGAAAAATATATAGAAAAAAAAAGCTTATAAGAAACCGGGGAAACACAATGCAAATACAAAAACCCGTTTCAAAGTATACGAGTGAAATCACATACAATGCTGTGACATGTTTCTGATGACCTACAAATGGGGTATCACATACAAAATTTTAGACAAAATATATCTTTAATTCAATGAGTAAGAAGCTTTCTTCAAATGAAATCAGGTGACCAAAGAGTTATGTAAAAATCATATCTTCTCACAGTTCATACAAAGAATTTAAAATCGTGCAGTTGTTGTAAGCACTGAAATGCAACAAGAAAAAAGATTCTTCAAACATATCAACGTTGTGAATCCAAATTATGTTAACAAACCATGTGATAAAGCTTACCATTGGGATCACTATATTAATATATTGCAATTAGAAGTGTGATTGTTTCCTTCATGTAATATAAATAGTCAATGCACTTTTCATAAAGATTTGAAAATTTTTGATAGTGATAAATGGATCTGCCACAAAACACTATGGTAACTTAGCCTTAACAGAGAGAAACAAGAACAGCAGTTCATTATTTGGGGAAAAAAAGAAAAAAGAAAAAAAAAAAGGGAAACCTGGTCATAGCCAAGCAATTCATAACCCTTGGAAGGTTACAATAGAATCTTCAGTTAAATTACCATAACTCACCCGTCAGATTTTCAACCTTCCAACACTTACAAATCTGGAAGAATTGAAGAAAACAGCAGACTAAGAAGACAGTAGCAGTAACATTCAAGAAAACAAGTGAAGAAGGTCAGCTACTCTCAGAATAACCATTCAACCAAAACAGTTGACAGTAGAATGCACGTACAATCTTCAACTACAGTGCGCAACAGTCTGCTGATTTGTTTCATTACAACTAACTTCTGAAATTCATTCTTCAAGCATCATATTTGTTGCGTGTACCAGTATCCATCTAAAATCATCTGAAGCTTCGCCAAGCAGAGTGTATCCTTGTCTTCCACGGCAACATAAACTCCAGTGGTACTTATCATATCAAAACAAGAGCAACCTGTCTCACCCAACATCATAATAACCAAGTTAGGGGTTACAAAGTTAAAAGAAAAAGATTAAAAAGAAAAATGACAGAAGAGAATAATGAGATTATCGATCATAAATTTGTGACAGATATTGTCTGGGAATATCATAAATTTTAAACTCTAGATATTAAACTGCAGTGAATATTCAGTATAAAGTTGCCAAAAAAGACTTGAGAATAATGAGATTAGAGATCATACAAGTTTCGTAAGAATTTCACAAAGAGAATAAATTTGAAGAAAATATCAAAATCAAACACTTGAGGTTTTGTGTCTAAAATATTATTATCTTGGAAAAGAGAAAAGCGCAACTTAAATAATTTTAAAATCTTTTAGACTAGAATAAGAATTTTAAATAAGAATCCAGATTGCCTTAACAAAGTAAAAGAAACCTTGATACGGAAACTTACATCAGATGAGGTAATAATCCTATTCATCCTCTTTCTTCATTTCTGGAATCTGATGGATTTCATTCTTCCTCCTCGTAGATGGACTTGTCATCTATCAAAACGCATGGGACATGTATAATCTTAGACCACTCTTTTCCTTCATCCCTTTTGCACTGTTTTTTCAGCATAGGACATTCGTCAATAAATAATTTCAAAAGGGAGGATGGAAGGTGTGGCAAGGATGTGACATTTGGACAAAACCAGATAGACAATTCCTTAAGGGAGGATGGAAGGCTTGGCAAGGATGGGAGATGTGGGCAATCTAAGATCAACAATGACTGAAGCGAGGATGGAAGGCTTGACAAGGATGTGAGGTGTGGGCAATTTCGGATCTTCAATGACTCAAGGGACGAGAGATTTTGAAAACCCTTGGGGAATAAGCAATTCAATTCCAGCAAGCCTCCAATTGACAAAACAATTAGAGAGGAGGGCAATACCATTTCCACATCCTCCTGTGGAAAACACACGGCATCTGTACAGGCATGAATATAGAGATATCTAAGAGCGGTGAGTTTGTGGAAGCCCCAATCTGACAGATGCTTGTAGAAATTTACATCTCTAATAAAAAGTGATGTGAGGCTGGTGGTAAAACCTTCGTGAGGAGAGTATATGATACTTGGACAATTTACTATTACCAAGTCTTGGCGAGAATTAAGTTTGTGCATTCGGTTGGGTAGGGCTTGTAGCTTCTCACAGTTGCAAATTGAGATTGATAAACTGGGCGTATTAGGAAACCCGCCTTCTGGGAAGAGAAGAAGACTTGAACAACCACTTATGTCAATCTTACGAAGACGGCTAAGAGTGTGTAGGCCTTCCGGAATCGATTTAAGATTTTCGCAATCCCGAATGGAAATGCTTTCAAGAGACGTATTATTATCAAATCTGTCTACTATTGATTCTAGCTTTGGGCAACGACAGATTAAAATTAATTGAAGGGCCTTATATAACTGTCCTCTTGACAACAAGGTCTTTAAATTTGAACAACTCGAAATCTCAAGACTAGTGAGTGTTGAAGGAAACGGCTGGTCTGTTGATGATAAGCATGTGAGAGATGGGCAACTGATGATGCGTAAGTGCTTGAGAAGAGATGTGGTAGTGTTGTCCATATCCTCCTTGCGCATCAGTGAAGAAGAAGAAGGAGATGGAGAGGAAGTACTACAAGTATCCTCCCTGTCATCCACTACACACCGCCAAGTCTTGGAGATCGTCCAGCCATACTTTCACAGTAGCGTCCGTCAGCTGCTTCTCCTCTGCATCGATGAGCAGTGCGTTGATCATCATCAGCTTCCTCTCCCACTTGTTCAGCTTCGACCGTATCCCCTCTTGACTTGCAAACTGCCGCAGCTCAGGAGACGTTAACCTGTTAAACAAAACCGCAAGGAAGGCTCCGAGAAAGACCTCACCCACAGGCATGGTTGTGATCTTCGAAAGAAAGAAATCAGATAGTGGATTATCGGTTATCAAACAAAGAGAGAGCAATGAAAGCAATCTAAAGCGAGAGCTAGAGATTGGTTTTCTAAATAGATGCTAGAACAATTTCAAAGTTACCATGTATCTATAAACAATATCACTAAAGTATAATTCAAGTTTAATCATGCGTTAATAAAATAATGCATAATACACAAGTGCTTGACGGGCCGGTGGAATCACTTTCACTCTGTAATCCTAAACTCCATATGGTTGTGTCATTAACTTTATTTTAAATAGTGTCACACATTTTCAATTTTCTATTGTCATTTTACTAATTTCTGATTTGTTTTCAGTTATTTTCTTGCTTATTTGTAAAAGCGTGTGGACTCCACCCCACCATCAGTGTAATTGCAATAATTTGCCTTTAATGGCCCCACTCGAGATTCTTTCTAGTCAACGACTGATTTGGGAAAACAAAATGGAAATAAAATAATTTTTCTTACTTGCATATGTAAGATTGTATTATTGAATATTATTCACAGCAGATAATTCTTCTGCATTTTACTCAATTAAGTCTGCCAATTTCATCATTATCCTTCCTCGTTCTTGATCACCATTCAGTAATTTATTAATTAATAGTATTATTAAGCCTAAGCCTAGCTAAATTGAATTATATATGAACGGTGATCTCATACAATTCATTTAGTAACCAAAGCTAATAAATTAATTTTATGATCACCATTCAGTCTTTGTAACACATCCATTTTTCAATAAAAATGATAAAAATTTTCACCCCAAACAATACAAACAAAAGTCATTGTTCTCCCGATTTTTATGCTTAATTATGGTAAGAACTTCAGTGAAACAAGGGCAAGTTGTTATAAGAGAAGATGAAGCTTATCTTTTTTCTGTCAAATTAAAATCATTAAATGCTAATTAGTTAAAAAAAAAAAATTTATGTACATGAGATCAATCAACGGATGGATTTAATCAAATAAAAAATAGAAATAAGTGTCAAATGCTAAATTTATTCATCTAGTTTTCTTGCTACTTGCCTTTACCTTTTGTTGTTGTCGAGCAATTCGCCATTTACAGTGAGAAAATCCAACTATACCCTTGAATTTCTTAGTGTGATGCCAATACTGCCCCTCGTATCTAGCTGTAACATGATCAGCTTGTTTCTGACCACGGCTTTGTGTGGCAAAGTTAAAGTTGGACTCTTTCTAATGGAGAAAACCTTAAGATTGATTCATTCAATGCCTGGACGATAAGGTTTAATTTATATATTATTTAATTTGTCTTTGAAAAACATTTGTTTTTCTTTTTTGTTTTTTTGTTTTTGTTTTTATTTTTTTATTTTTTTCCTTCTGGCGTCTACTGACAATAAAGCGCGAGAGATGATTAGATTAATGAATTCATGGCCGGCGCAGTTAACCAAATCATTGAAAATTTGAACAAAGGATGTTAATTTATTCACAGTAAATTAATACCAAAATAAATGTGCTTGTTTACATGAGAGATCGAAGGTGCTTGATCTGTGACTACGATTTAAATATTAAAGCGGAAATATTGTTCGCCCATATTATTTGATTTAATTTTTTTTAATTTTAATAGTTCTTAAATGGTTTCGAATTGAAGGGATTGCAAGTTGAAGAATTTGATGCGCAACGATTACTTTTCTGATTCATTTCAAGATGCATCCCATGATTAGATTAGTTTAATTGGCGTTTACTCCTGTTTAATTAATAGCAACTTGTTTGTTTAGAAACTTTAATAAATTTGCAGTGCTTGGCAGCAGAATAATGCCCCCCTGAGATTTTGCGAAATCAGCGATCTACCTTGAGATTGCGGAAATATCACTTCACCCCCTGCTGTTATTAACCGCTACTGGTCTATGTTAAGAAATTAACTTCTGATTTGAAATGACTTCGATATCCTTTAAAATAAAATAAATTTTATTTAGTAAAATTTTTTAATTTTTTAAAATAAAAACAATCACTATCTCTACAGTCATTTCTCTACGTTCTTTAATTATTAAATTTGAATTTATTATTTATCATCTAATTTGATTTAACATATTTTCGTTGTTCATATATAAAATTATTGTTTTGCCCTCTTAGCTATTTAATAGAATGTTCGGTGACCTCCGGGAGGGGGTAAAATTGATATTTCACAAAACTCGGCAACCATGCATTTCTAACTTTTATTCGAAGCAGTGCAAGAACTTTTTTGAGAAAAATTATTTTAATGGTGGACCTACTATCGTAATAATTTCTAATATCTTCACTAACTCTTGATGGTTTGGCTGAGAACTAAAGTAAGTTTCATCAAATCGATAATTATTTAAAGAATAAAATAAAATAAATTTCAATATCTTGGCTCCGCCATTGCTGGCAATGGTTGAAATGAAATGAATTAAAGCTAATTGTTTCTCGCTATTGTCAACGCCTGATTCTTCATACCCCATATTTGTCCTGTTCCTGTTATCCTACTATACTTGTGTTCTAGTTTAAGTTTCATATTTTGTTAGATGCGGAAATGTCTTCTTTTATTTGTCAGTACTCTAACGCATTATTATCATCCTGATAATTGATTTAGTTTGCGGAACACCTTTTTACACTGAAATTATACTCTTATTACTTCTTCGAAATGGCCCAGAAGCAGAAAAAAAAATATGAAGCTTTATCAATTAAATAAAATTTGCCATCAAATACACTATTACATGATCATGTAGAACCACCTCAAGAATATGTTATATTGTATTACGGATCGCAAGCGCACAACAATAATTTTTTTTTTAAATTGGGCCATCATATATATAACAAATATCCAGTCTAAAAGACTAGTCTATTAGATGAAGGAACTCCTCCCATATATAAGCTCCATGACCTTCCCTTAATCAATCAATGTGGGACTCCCAATGAGGATTATCCAAATGGGACTCTACATCTACAACATATTGTTATTATCATTATTATTACCAATGTCAATTTATTTCTTCTTTCCGGTGATGTTCTCTTCACGAAGCGTAATTGCCAGATCCAGCCAATCTCCGTCTACTGGCATTGCCTGCATCTTTTGGTAGCATCCGCTTTTTGAGTGGCATGTAATGTCGCATCCAAATTCCAGTATAAACTTGAGGGGCAGATAAGGGAAATCAAGATAACAGCTATTAAACCACCCAGAAACAGAATGGAAATAGGAAATCTAGGAAGCCTACAATAATTTTTTTAGTCCAAAATGGTTTTATCCTTTAAGATCAAAGTGACTATATTTAGATATCACCTTATAGGAAAATAAATTCTAGATTCACTTTTGTTCTGGCGTATTTTTTGTTTTGGTTTCTAGAGCAGAATTATAAGTAACATTCTCATAACTCTCCAGTTTTAACACCACGCCTCAGAAAAAAATTGTAGAAAATTGCAGGTTCAGGAAGCTAATAGCAAACTCAGAAACACCACAATGCTTGCTGGCAGAATCCAAGGAGAGTCTTCAACTAAAATGCAACAACTTTGTGGAAAGCACGGTCTGTTGCAACCAATGGTGACATTCATATCAGCTCCAGGTCTCAATACGAGAAAAGCCACCTGTCCAGTGTCCACGAAACACAATCCAACTCAATAATAGAAATCCTTGATATCTGCCCAAAGCTGATAGATTCATTTCATAAAGTCAATAGTATTAATTTTCTGATAATTAATTAGCATAGTCAAAGGCCACATGTAAAGTTGTTCACTAAAACACCGCTGAGGAAATTAAACAAAGGGTGGTCTGGCTGGGTTTGATTGGCCAGACTAATTTCATCCAAGATGGACAGAGACAGTAGAGCTTCTAAGCTCAGTACTAGTAGAAGGTAGAAGCGTTAGATGTCTAAGCTGGTGAGGACACGAAGACAACAACTACAAATTAGACCGGGAAAAGGCTTATATGAATCATACCAATAGTTGTAGGTACCAATGCCTACAAATGTATGCTCATTGCTGCTTTATGTTGGCCTCAGACACTTAATCAATAAAATTAGTAAATAAAACATTAGTAAATAAAGATGCCAGAAACAGAGCATGCAATTTCATTCATTTGTTTGTAAAGAGCAGAGAAAACTCATGATCTGTTGACCAAGTGCATGCTAATGCACCTGAAGTCGTGAGAACAGATTTGATTCTAATAAGGTCAAAGATACTATTCTTCATTCCCGAATTACCAAATTCTTTTTCCAAAAATCTAAACAAGCTACTATCTTCACTCAATACCCATGACCGAACAATAAATATCTAATGAAACTTATGTATCTGCCAACTCCACAAATTTAATTTAATTACGTTTCATCCACAACATTTCAAATAATTGATGAGGTAAAGAAGTAGTTGACTACAAGAACAGGTATTAAAACTAATTTTTTCAACAATGCTTACACCAAAATGCAGCAAACCCTTCTAATTTTGACTGGAGGATGTACTCCATTCTACATTCAAATTCTCCAATAGATTCCATCTGTAAAATGAATATATACAAACGCCTATAAGAAACCAAAAGAGAATGCTACATTGAAAAACACATTTAAAATTCATTCGAGTGTATTCACGTTCAATACTAGTAAAAAAGTCTGATAATGTGCACATGGGGCCATAATACTGTGACCAGAGAATGAGATAGCATTACCACATATTATATAAAGTAACTACTAGAAAAATCCAAATGTTTAGTTCTATTGGATTACAAAAGAACCAGAGTAACTAAATGCTTTTCAAGAAGTTTCCATCAAAGCACCTGAAGTTCATATAATGTTGAGGCTACAATGTGCAGAACCTATGCGACATATGTTTGATTCAACAAGAAAAAAGTTTGCTAGCGTTATAATGAAAAAAATGATCTCTTAAAGAAATCAGCCATGAGAACTTAAATTATGTTAGCAAACCATGTGACAAAGCTTAACAGTGCCATCGCAATATCAATATATTTTTTCGGAAGTTCAGTTGTTCCTTGTCGTTCTAATATATTCAACGCTTTACTTCATAAAATTCTGAACCAGAGTGATAATAATAAGTGAATGTGCCATAAAAAGCCTAGGTATCTCTTAACAGTTCTTCTGATTCATTTCATTACAACTAACTTCTGAAGTCTTATTCAGTAAATATTCCGTAAATTCATCCTTCAAGCGTTGTCTTTGTCGCATCTACCAGTATCAGCTTAAAATCATCTGAAGCTCCACCAAGCAAGCAGAGTGTATCCTTGTCTCCCTGTACCAACGTAAACTCCAATGCTCCATGGCTCATTAGAAGAAGAGCAAACCTATCCACCAATCACAAACCAATTGATACGTGCCCAATTTTCAAAGAGTTTAGGCAACTCTTGGAAATGGAAACACTCGCCAAGTTTGGCATTTAAAAAAAAAAGGTTAAAAACAGCAACAATAATAACAAAATTAGTTTTCTCAAAAATTAAACTTTAGACATTAAAATAGAACTGAATATGCGACAAAAAGTTGTGGATAACGCAATGAAGGGCATTCCAAAGGCATACCAGAGAAAAAACATAAGTACCTACTGAAATCATATAAATATATGACTCATTTCGCAAATTTCTTTTGATTACTTTTCACCCATAACAGTAAAAACTTCAGTAATAGAGATCAAAACTTTGTTTTCAGCTATGTTCACACCAGAGTATAGCAAGTCTCCAAGTCCGACAAGGTGCTGTACTCCCGATTCTGAATTGAAATACCTTTGCTACCCACTGAAGAAGAAAATGAAAAAAATATATATAAGCCCTTAAAAAAAAACCGAAAAGACATGAAAATGAAACAAAATAATCATTACAAGATGGTCTTGATGCAATCACATTGTACACGTGTGCGAAATCTTACATCAGACGAGGTAATTATTCCAATCACCATCTTTCTCTGTTTCTGGCATGAGAAAGAGTTCATTCTTCCTCCTCTGGATCGTAGATGAACCTGTGATCTACCTTAACGTAAGGGATGCGGGCTATTTTGGACCACTCTTGTCCTTCATCCCTTTTGCACTCCTTTTTCAGCGAAGGACAACTTCTAATCAATAATTTCAGGAGGGAGGGTGGAAGGCTTGGCAAGGATGTGACTTTTGGGCAACATTCGATCCACAATTCCTCAAGGGAGGAAGGAAGGCTCGGCAAGGATTTGATGTTTAGGCAATAGCAGACCCACAATGACTCAAGGGAGGATGGAAGGTTTGGCAAGGATGTGAGGTTTGGGCAATTACAGATCCTCAGTGACTGAAGGTAGGATAGATTTTGAAAACCCTGGGAGGACAGGCATTTCAATTTCGGGGAATGTAGAATTTTCAGAAAAGTTAGAGAGGAGGGCAACTTCATTCCCATATCGTCCTCTGGAAAAGAAGAATCCGGACATGCATAAATGCCGAGTTGTTTAAGAGAGGTGAATTTGTGGAAGCCCCACTCTTTCAGATGCTTGTAGAGATTGAGATTTTTAAGCGAAAGCGATGTTAGGCTGATGGGAAAACCTTCTTCCGGATATGCGGATGCACATTCGTTTATGTATATGACTTCAAAAGAGCTGAGGCTATGCAGTCGGTTATGCTTAGGAAGCCCTCCTTCTGGGAAGCGAAGAAGATTTGGACACTGCCTTATACTAATCGCAGAAAGATTGCTAAGGGTGTGTAGACCTTCAGCAATGGATTTAAGAGTTTCGCATTCCTGGATATCAATACTCTCAAGAGAGGTGTTATTATCAAATCTCTCTACAATTGATTCTAGCTTTGGGCAATATCCAATTTGAAGGACTTTAAGGGCCCTTGGGAGCCGTCCTCTTGATGATAACGACTTTAGATTTGAACAACTCCAAATCTCAAGACGTGCGAGTGTTGCAGGTAACGGCAGGTCTATTGATGACAAACATGTAAGAGACGGGCATCTTCCAATAAGGAAGTGAAGAGATGCGCCACTGTTGTTCGCTTCCTCTTTGCACAACACTGAAGAAGAAGATGGAGAAAGAGTACTACGAGAATCCCCTCTATCATCCATAACAAACAACAGATTTTTACAATTTCTAATATCGAGCTTCTTCAGAGATGAAGGTAGCTGGCCTTTTACAATGAATATTAGAGAATCACAACCTTGGACTTCCAAATATTCAAGACGTGGATTGCTGTGCTTCCGTCCCCCGTATAAGGATGTTAGACCATTGCAGTTGTAGATTTTGAGCATGCTTAGAATGGAGAAAAAACCATCTGGAACTGAAACAAGATTTGAAAAGTTTTCAAGACATAGCTCTTTAAGGGAGGTGAAGTTACCCAATCCTTGGGGTAGCTTCTCAAGACAAATCTCATTTGGCCATAGATATACTTGTTCATCACAACCAACAATTCTTAGAGACTCTAACTTTCGGGAATCCTTGGGCTGAGCAATTTTTAAACACCATAAAATTTAATTTTTCACAGGCTTCAAAACCTAATGACTTGGAGTCATTTGGGTTGTGCCAAACTATCCCCTTGCATCTATTTATTTCTAATAAATGAAGTTCTGAAAGGCCTGACAATGAAACCACCAATTGATCACATTTATCAACCACAAGTTTCTTCAGTAAAGGAAGAGAGGTAGGTAATCTTCCAGAGAGTTTGGGACATTTTGAAATTGAAAGTTCTTGAAGATGAGGGAACCTTTCAATATGTTCATTTTCTTCGAAAGGATCCCAGTGCTCCCATTCTGGTAAATCTTCAAAACATAGAATCTCCAATGACCGGAAAGACTTTGAACAATCCCTTCCATATATCTCAGGACCTATCTTGTTTACATTCTTCATATTTTTAATGGTGAGATTTTTAAGTGAGCCCGGTAACACAAGCGAGGGTAAAGTTATGCAATTTATACATCCATCCAATTGCAAAACCGCCATTTTGGAGAATGATTTATCTCCTACCCATTTTGGAAATATTTTGCCACAATAATTTTCAATTGTGAGCTCTTTCAAATTTTCATGAGGTTGTAGCATTTTAAGAACATTTTCTTCTCTAATCACATCTCTTGAAATATCAAAATTAGAACCCCATTTTAGCACTAACACTTCTAGCTTCTGCTTATCACTCAAAATGGTTTCTCTTGTGACTTCAGAGTGAATCATATTCTCTAAACTTGAAATAACAAGTTTTCCATTTAAAAGCTTCAACTCTCTCAATTCTTTCAAACTAGATCCGCTATTCTTGCCCACAATAAAGTTTGATAACATTTGAAGACATTTCAATTTTTTCACTCCCAATGGCATCTCTCTTACTAAAGATGACTCTGAAATATCAAAACACCGTAGATTGATCAAGTTCTCCATATTGAAAGGCAACTTCTTGAGATAAGGACAACATCTTAATTTCAAAATTTGCAAATTGTATGGTGAACTTATTGGCTCAGGTAAACATCTAATCTTAGTATAAGAAAGGTCAAGGTACCTTAAGTGTGTCAAACCTCCTATGGAATTGGGTAGTTCTGTGATAGAGTAATATGGTAAAGATAATACCCTCAATTTTTTTAGCTTTGGTAACAAATCTAAAAGAATAGTATTAGCTGCATAAATAGTATAACCGTACCATGGAGTTGATCTTGACAATGACAGAAATGTCCTCAATTGCACAATTTTGTGAAAAACTTCAAATCTATTTTCAACTTCATATTCTCTGGAAGAGTAAGAAGAGTGCCGAATTCTTTGGAATCTTTCTGACCGCAAACTCAATTCATCCTCAAAAATAAAACTTGTATCTCTGGAAATGGATTGGGCCAAATCATTGAGAAGGTCATGCATTACAAATTTAGAAACATCATTAGTTGATTTTTGAAAAATTGACCTTGATAATAAGTCACGAAAGTACTCTTTACCCACATCTTCCAATTCCTTGCTTTTTGGTTGTTTAATAAAACCCTCTGCCATCCACAACTGTATAAGATCTATCTCCGAAAATTCATAATCCTTAGGAAAGATAGCACAATATGCAAAGCATCTCTTAAGATGAGAAGGAAGATGATTATAACTTAACTTTAAAACAGGAAGAATATCACTTGAATCTGCAGATAAATCCCAAATTTCGGTAGTCAAGATATCCTTCCACTCATCATCTGTTTGCTTAGTGCGAAGAAGGCCACCAAGTGTTCTTGCGGCCAGGGGTAAGCCCCTGCACTTCTCAACAACTCTCTGTCGAAAAAAGTTCAAATTCTTACCATCAGCAATAACTTTGTTCCCGGATACATGCATCTTAAATATGTTCCAACAGGCTTCATCCGTTAGATGCTTCAAGTTATAATAATCACTTTGTTCCATTGTTAATGCGACATCTACACTGCGTGTAGTAACAATAATTTTACCTCCTGATGCACCAGCCATAAACGGAGACTTTAGGATTTCCCACAAGTTATATTTATCATTCCAAATATCATCCAGAACAAGCAAGAATTTTTTCCCGGCTACTTCATTTTTCAGCTGAACTTGCACTGCATTTAAATCCTTTAGATCACAGGACATTGAAGTAATTGACTCAAGAAGTCCCTTGGAAATTTTCAGAACATCAAAATCGTCCGAAATACAGATCCATGCTCTTGGATTGAAATGTTTCACTGCATTGTCATTGAACACTTGCCGTGCAAGCGTTGTCTTGCCAAGTCCTCCCATGCCGACAATGGGTATCACACGAAAGCTGGCATCTCTTGGTTCCTCTGTCAACACCATTTCAAGTATTTTAGCTCTATCCTCATCTCTCCCAATAGTAGCTGGTTCAGTGGGCACACATGTAGTTGGTGGTCTTTGCCAAGGTGATGTCCCTCCCGCAACCTTTTCCAATCCACGATAATCTCTCTGTTCACAGAGATCTTCCAAACGATCAGTTATCGCTTCTATCTTAGACACCATGTTACTGTTGGATATCAGAGCACTAGGAAGAGAAGAAAGATAATCAGTAAAGCTGTTGGTGGTTTTCTCAGCCATCATCTGGCGCTCTAAAACTTGAGTGGCGTACTCATCCAGGATGTCATCCACATCATAAGCCAAGTCTTGGAGATCCTCCAACCATGTTTTCACGGCCTCGTTTGTCAGTTTCTTGTCTTCGGCATCATTAAGAACTGCCTGAATCATCAACAGCTTATTCTTCCACCGCTTCAGCTTTGAACATGTCCCAGCGTCACATGGAAACAGCGACAGCTTATGGGGTGCCAATCTGTCAAACAACACCTGAAGGAACGCACCCAGAAAAACCTCTCCCACTGGCAGGCTTGGTTTTTTCTGTCTTAACAAAAATAAAATCAGATTTTGATTTCGTGTCGGTCAGAGTGCAAAATCCTGACTTCTTTTAAATACACCGAATTTAAAAAAAAAAAAATAAAACACTTAAATGTTTATGATTATATTAAAATTAAATTATGTGACCACTTAAAATTAATATTTATACTTAAATTAAGTAAAAAATTATTAAAAATATAATGGAAAAAAATACATAAATATTTTCACTAATTAATAAATCATTTAGATTCTTAACAATTTTTTTTTAATCTTTCATAGTATAGTATATTTTCATCTAATAAGATATCAATCTACTCTATTAATTTTATCGGTTATATATGCATTATTTTCATAGTAAAAAAAAAAATTGTCTAAAAATATAATTTTTTAAAGCTAAAAAAAAAGAGTTTACCTGTAGTTTGTGATTCAAGAGTTGTTTTAGCTAGTTGACAATCACTTCTACGAGCAAGCACTTCTATGTAGCCGAAAAGGAAAAGTTGGAGAATACAGATCTGAGAATCGGAGGGATGCTGAGAGGCAGATAAAAGAAAAAACGCTTTGTCAATGATGCTTGTTAATTTCTTCAAGGAAATTCCTGCAGAAAGCAGTGTGGACTCCACCATTTGTGCTCCACGATAATGGTCAAAAATTTAAGTGAATCGTTCACGTTATTACTTTTTTACCCTGATAAAAACATTAAGAAAAATTTAGTAAGCTTTAATTCTTTGTATATTTGATTAAATTATATATAAATAAATTTTAAATTAAGTTCTTCAAAATTTTTCATGAAATTATATTAAAATCTTATTTAAAACTTAAAAACAATCTTAAAATCTTATAATATTAATTAAAAAAATTATGATTATCTATAAAGAGGATGTCTAAATATTTTCTAAACAAAATACGGTTCCCTAAAATGTAAAATCCAAGATAGTAAATATAAAGAAAATGAACAAAATTATCTATATTTGTTAACTGCATTACAAAGCAAGAATTTAAAAGAAACATGTTTTAATCTAATAAGTAGCTTAATAGAAAATAATGAGTAAGAAATACCTTCACTAAATTAATTTTGATAAGAGTGAAAAGAAATTAAGTTTCATAAAATCAATAATAATAACATAAAATGAAAAAAAAAAGTAGTATAATTGTATCCCTGTTTTGATGCCTTGGCTCAACCATTTCTTTAATTGATCCAGTGGAATGAATTATAATTACTTTTGGTAGTTATTATTCTTATGTATTATTTATTCTATTATCATATAATTTCCATGATGGTTATATTAGTTCTATAATATTTAAAATACAAAAACTTGAGATGATTAACAGGTAAATCACTAAATCTTATTAACAAGACTTTAATTGGCAGAGTCCACACGTTTTGATGGGAAGACAAAAACATCAAATCAGTTTGACTTTATGGTCTTTCTTATTTACAATTTCTTCCTTGTACCTAAATTTACATGAGAAAAAGTATTCTTTCATTACTTGAAACAAATATACATACATAAATTATTTAAAAAGAGAGATAACTATGTAACTATAATAGACCTAATTATCAATCATTAGCATTTCTCTACTCCAGTTACAAAATCGAAAGCAATAATTATAAAAATCTAAATGAGTCACTCATCGTCACTGGTAACATTGAAAAATTCGAATTTTGAATCTCGAAATCTCTAAACACCCAATCTTTCTTGCAATGAGAGGTTCAACAATTGGTGGACTTAATTAAACTCTATCTCCTGTCATCCAAAACATATCCACTTGCCCTAAAAGTGAACTCTGAAAGAATTCATGTGCTACATTGGACCCATGAGGCATTGAGGCATTGCTAAATCATGTGCTGTGATCGAAAAAATGGGAGAAATGTGTTGTCCTTTCCACCATGCAAGAATATCAAATGGTTCAGTTTGCGTAGCAAATCGTAGCCTGTTAAAGGCTGAAACAGAATTTTTGGCAGCATTCTCATAACTCTCAGCAGTCAAACTTCCAAATTTTAACACCACACCTTGGGAAAATTGCAGAAAACAGCAGGTTCGGTGAGCCTGGAGCCTACTTAGAAACACGACTATGCTTGGTAGTAAAATCCATGCACAGTCTTCAACCGCATTTCTGCTGAAAGCAGAGTCTGTTGCATCCACCACTGATGTTCGGAATTCATCTGAAGCTCCACCAAGCAAAATCAACAATTATCTTAGACATTCATATCAGCTCCATCTCTCAGCAAAAGAGCCACCTGTCCTCCAAAAACAAAATACATTTTCCTAGTTGAGCTTAATTGAATAAAATAAAAGTAATAGCAATTGGGCTTGCGGAACTTGAAATTTCGTTTTAATTGAATAATGCATTCGTAAAACTAAAACAGAGAATGGACTTGGGCTTGGGCTGGCTCATGGAGGATGGGCTCAAAGGCCCAACTGAATTTTCTTACACGCTTCTTCTTAGTAGGTTCAAATACTATTGCAGTTAGGATTTCGGAAAGGACACATACTGGAACTCTAGTGATTCCAGGATTACTGATTAGATTAGGCAAATAACGTTCAGTTTCCTAATTAAAATTGCAACAGGATTAGGATTTAGAAAACTCATTCTCCTCAATAAATCCTTTTAAATACCAATACATCATCTTCATTTGCCTTACTTCTCGATTAAACACAACACGGCACAAGACATCTCTTGCCCACCATGAGCACAAGTAAGAAAAATCATTCCAGTTTGGCGTAAAATTTTTTACCAGGAAATCTCTTCCTTGGATGCTGCTTTAACTCACTACAAACTCCTGTCAATTGACACCGAGTTCCCTGGTTTCCTCCGCAACACTCCCAGGCACGCACCGCGTTCTGTACGTTACCGTGACCTCAAATACAATGTTGACAACACCCACATTATCCAACTCGGCATCACCTTGTTTGATGATCACAACAACATTGGTGGTACCTGGGAGTTCGACTTCGCTGAATTTGACATCCAGAATGACAACTGTGTTGAGGCATCCATTCTACTCCTCAGAAACAACGGTCTAGATTTTCACAATTTGAAGAAAGATGGAATACCCAAGTATGTGTTTGCGCCAAAGTTTTTGGAGATTCTGATGAAGCATAAGAATGAAAATCTCAAGTGGGTTACGTTCCATGGTTTGTACGACTTAGCCCACCTTGTTAAGCTTTTCACTAACCAACGGCTGCCACCAACTGATGAGGCTTTTGCTGGCGGTGCAACTTTGTATTTTCAAACTATTTTCGATGTTAAAGTTATCGCAAAACATTGTGGAGGATTGATGCGGAGTGAGATAGGGTTATCAAAGCTTGCTGATATTTTGAATGTTAAGCGGATTGGTGGGTCTCACAATGCTGGATCAGATAGCTTGTTGATAGCTCTTTATTTGCAAGGTTGATTGTTAGGATAAGTTTAGACCTATTCTTTAAGAAGTAGGGCTGTTGCAATTATAATTAAATTGATCACTACAAATTAGGGATTAGTTCCTATATAATCTTTCAATTAAGTGGTGGTTAGTAGTGGTCCTACATTCATGGTTAAGTGGTTTAATATAATGCCTATATAAATTCTATTTCATATTGTGTAATCTGTGAATTATTTCCTTAATGGAATACTTCCATCATAGGGTACTTATATAGTGAAGTACGTATTGTTGCAACATCCAATTATTTACTTTTGTTATGTACGTCATAGCAAACTTCTGTTAAGTTATTCATAATATACGACATCAGAATTCTGTAAATTCATGTCAGAGAGTGTACCAGTGGTATCAAAGCTATGGTTAGCCAACAAGAGCCAGACCCAAGTGCCTAATGTGATGAGAGTGTTGAGTCTCACATTGGATGATCAAGGAAGGGTCCTTGGGTATATTCAAAGCCATATGAGAGAGTAACAAGAGGGGTAACTCTATTGATATGTAGAGCTTGAAGGGCAGAGGAGAAAGTCGCTGATTCCCAACGAAATGGGATCCCAACTAAATAGAAGGGGTCTTGATGGTCAAAGTTCATCAGGACAAAAACCAAAGACTATGGACATGTCAAAGGTTGAATCGTGGTCATCTCAGTTTTGCTGTGTTATAATATTTGCAACAGCAACAATAATAGAACTCTGTATGTTCTGTTAAATTATCAGCAACATAAGGTCTTACAAGACTTGCTATAGAAAGTTATGGTGGTAGATCTTCTAACATTCGAGTCTCATTCGAAAGATTTGTGAAGATTATGTTGTTAACAAACAACATCGAGATGCTTTTGCAACAAGGAAGCCAGTGAAGCGGTTGAGAATATAAAAAAATGGTCTTGAGTATTATGATAGAAAGTTCAATAAGACAATCTATGGAGTATGACATAGCTAGATATTTGACAGTAAATGTGAAATTACTGTGATGAATCTGATAACCAGTTTCTGTTAGGTGATCTACAAGAGTGACAGATCAAAGAGACTATGACACCCCAAATCTTAAGTAAGTTTGACTTACATGTATATTGTAAAAATATATATTATTAACATTATGAGGTATGTATATATATATATATATATATATATAGAGGGATGAAATTAGATGAGAGATGGAAGGGTGTGAGTGAAAAGCTAAGAAAGTGTAAGGGATTAATTGAAATGGTTGTGTGATGTATATCTATAAAGCATGGGATAACTCTAGAAAATTCATTTTTCTTCCCCCTTTCTCTTTGAACGTCCAGCATCCTCTCTCCCTCTTTTTCCCTCAATTTTTCTATGGAATCAAGAAGAGAGGAAGGAAACAAGAGGCCAAGATGTAAGGATTCACTTCTCTCTCTCTAACTCTAGCCATAACTATGCAATTAAGTGATGGTTTATTGTTGTTTGTGATATTTCATGTTAGGCATATGCTGTAAATGGCTAGAAAAACATGAACTAGAGTGAATTATGGAAGAATGTAAAGATTTGATGATGCTAGGAAGCTAGAAGTAAAGTATGAGTATGAATCCTGCAGAGTTGTTTTTCTGAACAGTGCTAAGTCCGAAAATTCCTATAAATTACATGGTTGTTTGCTGACTCTTTAAATTTCATATGATAAACTAAACACCTCAAGGAGTTTATAGAATTTTGAAACACTTGAAAATTCGTAGTGTGTGAATTATAATGAATTTTTGAAATTCTGGTTCGAAATTGTGAATTCCCCTGTTTTAAAACAGAGCAGGGGGAATGAACTCGATTTGAGGAGGAAAATCTTTGTAAAATTTCGTGATTTTTAATAGCCAAACCCTTGGGTATGTTTTCTGTTATACTGTAAAATTTTGTGGTTTTTGGAGTTGTGTATGAATTGTTATGATTTTTCAAATCTGGACTTAAAGAACTATGAATGTTAAGTTCCAGAATAGAGTATGTGAAATAAATTCAGTCTGACTGCCTTAGACTCCTTAGAAAATCATGATATGTGGTGAAATAACTCTTATATGTGTCTAGTTTTAGACTGGAAAGTTTGGTAGAGATTTGATTATTGTAGAATTTTATAAAATTCTTCAAATTTTCACTGTTCAGTTGAAAGGTCTGCAGACAGATTTGCTGTGTGAATGAAATTAAGGATTTTCAAGGGGTATATGACCTTATTTTGACTCAATAAAATTCATGGACTATAATATATATGTCTATTTGATTTCTATGAATTTTGGTGATGATTGGAAATTAATAACCTCTTATTATAATAATCTAACCAATATGTGTGTGTGATAGAGTTTAATAAATGATGTTATTGGTTGGTTGAATTGTTGTTAATCTATAAGGGATTTAATGACTTCTAAATGGACACTGATCAGTGTGTCATGGCTATGGCAATGATTACCAGAGAGGAAGGAGAAGAAGAAGAGATGAACTTTAAACAACTGCTTATCAAGAAATACATGAAAACAAAATTTAGAGGCGAGGCTAACCAGGTAAGTAGCTAGACCCTTCTGAGGACACAACAGATGTTAACTATTAATGAAATGTGTTTATTGATTGTGATTGTGAATATATGTGAGTTGTGTGGATGGAATGTATATGGGGCCATGAATACATGGACCTTGATATAGGAAATGATTTGATTGGGGTTTATAGTGAATTATGAAATGTGTGATTTCACATATTTTAATGTGTATGTGATTGACATGTTGGTGTAACTTCTATGTGTGTGAGATATAGAAATGTGAATGTGTCCTCATATATGTGAATTTGTTGTGATATGGCTTAAATAACATTGCCAATGAAACGATGTGTGTATATGAAGAATGAAATACATGCCAAACGTTCTAGGATACTAATTCCTCATGTGAGATGGCATGACAAATGAATGTCTATGACATACCATGTGTATTAGAGTTTCATGAATATGTATGAATGGAAAATGAATGAGACCAGTTATACATGGACATAGTTGTGCAACGATATGATTGAAATACAAGAGTAATAAAAGGGTTGGCACGAGTAAAAAAGTCAATGGGGGTTTTATGTGTGTAAAAATGATGCCAATGTGTGGATGGTGTACATCCATAAGTGTATATGAGATATGTAGGCTTATTGTATTTATGAATGTATATGTGATTAATGAGAAGCCTACGTAGAACCTCAATTATGATAGTGAACTGCGATATTGTAATGTGTGAAGGCATGCATCACTGTGTGATGTGTGAAGGCATGCATCACTGTGTGATGTGTTATAAATTTGAAATTACATGCCAAGCCCATGGGAAAATATGGAATGTCAAATGTGAAATGTGATATCGTTAAATGCTAGCATTATGATGAATGAATTGTGATACGTTGTGATTAGTTTAGAAGCTTGACATAAAGCTTCATTTATGTGACTGAAATGTGAAATGTGATATGTGAGTGAAAGCTTAATATAGAGCTTCACTTATATGACTGAATGTGAAAACTAATATGTGAGTGGCATGCCACAACTTAGGATATTTGGCTCTCATAGCTTGAGGGGAGGTCTGGACCATGTGTTTCCCTAGATGGGATTCAGTAGCATGGGCCCGTTATCACCCGAGTTGTCAGACTAACCTCGAGCTATTTCAAGTGTAGGCATCTTAATGTATCCATACTGTTACATACTCCCATGGCTTGAGGGGAGGTCTGGACCACGTGTTTCTCTAGATGAGATTCGGTAGCATGGGCCGGGTATCACCCGGATTGTCAGACTAGCCTTGAGCTATTTCATGGGTAGGCCTCTGAATGTATCTGTACTGTTCCGTATCTCCATGGCTTGAGGGGAGGTCTGAACCATGTATTTCTCTAGACGAGATTCGGTAGCATGGGCCTGATATCACTCGAATTGTCTGACTAGCCTTGAGTTGATTCATGGGTAGGCCTACATATGGGAACTGACTGTGAAATAAAAAAGTCCTACCTTGATTAGAGAGCATTGTTCCTAAGTGTCTATGACTGTACTGTGGAAGCTTCCGAAATTAGGTGAAATGGATATCCATGTGAATAGTGTAACTAGCTTATGGAAACTCATGTGTGAATGATTTATACGTTTATGGGAGCACATGAGGATGTGATAGACTTGTGAAAAGTTTATTTGTAAATGAGACATGCTTATGTAAATGGGTGTATATATGGGTGTATGTGATGAGCTTTGACATGGAAAAGCCATGCTTGATTACCCATAGACAGGTATTTATGGAATTAGGAATGTGACTAGATAAGAGAGTAATTGGTCTACTAAATGGTCAATGATACAGGGTTGGTGCAGGAGCAAAATTAAATGGTGCAGGAGTGCATCTTTAACGAATCTAAAGAGATATAGGTAGAGAATTGGCATCGCTGCACCATACTTTTCGCGCTGAAGCGCTACTTGCACTGACTCAAGTAAGAGAGAATAGAGAGTTGGTGCATGCGTGCCCTCCCCTGGCGCAGGAGCGCGAAATTGGAATTTGCAACAGATTGGAAATCAGAAACTTGGCGTCGCCGTGCCATTCTCCTCGCACAGGGGCGCGATCCTTGAATAGTGAAATCAATTTTCTAACTTTCTTCGTAGGGCACTGGTGGCCTGTATACCAAGAAATAAACAGTAATCGGTGATTATGGAATAAGTATTGAATAGTAGTCATATTCTGAAATGGTTATCGCCATTTATTGTTTTATTTTGAGTGTTACGCCAGTTTTATAATTCTAGCTGCTTACTAAGTTTTATAATCACTAGTCTGTTGTGTACCTCAGGTATTCGATCAATTAAAGATTAAGGAAGGATTTCGGCATAGCGACAACTGTGTTCCCTTGGCAAGCCTTTATCCGCTGCAATATTACTATGTTGGATACAGGGTGTGACAGAGACAGTCAAGTGATCTGCAAAGTGAGGTTAGAGGAGCTAGCCCGAGACAGATCAAGGAAGGAGATGCATTCTCTTCAAGGTATGGTTATACAAATTAGCTATGGGTTGAACTTAAGCCAAGGTCTTTTGCAGATGCAACAATCTGTCGTGAAAGTGGACACTACAGGCTGCAATGAGAAAGAAGACTTGAGAGTTGGTTGAGAATACTCAAGAAGAAACTGTGTTTTTGCACGACAAATCTGGCATGGTCTGTTTTACAAAATAAAACAGAAATCTGTTTTACAGATAATAGTTAATGTTGGAGCATCCAATTTGAGGGTGATTTATGCATATATTTGTTAAACTGAATTTTTGAAAACGTTTAGTTTAAGGGAGGGAATGTTAGGATAAGTTTAGACCTATTCTTTAGGAAGTAAGGTTGTTGCAATTATAATTGAATGAGTCACTACAAATTAGGGATTAGTTCCTATATAATCTCTCAAGTAAATGGTGGTTAGCAATGGTTATACATTCATGGTTAAGTGGTTTAATGTAATGCCTGTATAAAGGCTATTTCATATTGTGTAATCTACGGATTATTTCCTTAATAGAATACTTCTATTATAAGGTACTTCTATAGTGAAGTACGTAATGTTGCTTATTAAATAAAACATCCAGTTATTCACCTCTGTTATGTGCGTCGTAGCAAACTTCTGTTAAGTTATTCATAACATACGACATCAGAATTCTGTAAATTCGTGTCAGAGTGTGTAACAGATGAAATACTATGAGATTGAAAAGGGGATTGTGAAGGACTTTTGTCCGGGATGGCGCCAAGAATGAAAAGAAGGATAACAAAGATAATTGTTCCCCGCTATTGTCAACGCGTGATTCTTCATCCTCCCATATTTGTTCACTGTCCTGTTCCTATTGTTCCAACTAGACTTGTATTCTGTTGAGTACTTCTTTCAATCAGTTTATTATAGATGGTTTAGTTGATGATCGTGATGTCTATTTGAATTCTATAATGTCTATATTAATTGCATTCCCCTCAAAGTGTAATAAGTTCTTAGAAATTTTAAAAAGTTTCTTTCTTCTCTCTCTCTCTCTTTTTTTTCTTTTTTATCTGTTAATATGCTAGTGCATTATTATCATCCTGATGATCGATTTAGTTTTGCGGAAAACCTTTCTAGATTGAAATTATGCTCTCATTACTTCTTCGAAATGGCCCAAAAGAAGAAAAACAAGATATGAACCTTTATCAATTAAATTTTCCCATAAAATATACTATTAGATGATCATGTAGAACCAGTTCGTGGGAATTGCAGACTGCAGCTACTAAGATTTTAAGAATAGGATCAACAAGACAGTTGTTCCAGAATACAATGCACACAAAGCAATGATATTGTTATTATCATTATTATTAAGAATGTCAATAATTTATTCCGTTTCTCCGGTGATGTTCTTCGTGTAGCTGAAGCCTTTAATTCCCAGATCCATCAACTGTTGTTAGAAACAGACACCTGAGCGAGCGAGTCTGCCTCATTATAGATCATCCGCTCTTTGAGTTGCTTGTGATTGGCATCCAAACCCCAGTATAAACCTGAAGGGCAGATAATAGGAATCAAGATAAAGCAATTAAACCACTAGCATTCTAAGATTTAAATAAATAAATAAAATGCCAGTCCAAGTTGGATTAATCAAGCAAAATCCATCGTTTTTTATCACATTCAACACCCAAAAACAGAATGCAAGTAGGAAATCTAGGAAGCGTACAAAAATTTTAAGTTCAAACTGGTTTTATGCTCTAAGATCAAAGTGATTATATTTAGATATCACCTTATAGAAAAACAAACTCTGGATTCATTTTTGTTCTTGCATATATTTGTTTTCATTTCTTCACAATCATAGAGAGAATTTCACTACCTAATCTAACCAGACCTCCCACATATTTTTGGTAGATTCAAAGATAGCAATTACAAAGAGCAAGTACCCATTCTTCACTTGTATATGTTTCTAGTAATTGATTTAAGATCTAAGGTTTTGCCTTGATACACAATAAATAATTGACATGTCTTCAAATATATAGATACGGTAAACAAAGTGAATAGAATTAAGAAGTGATTATTGCTCCTGCTGAATCAAAGAACAACAAAAATAGAATTCAAAACAAACTGCAGTTAAATATAAGAACTGACCTGTTGTGGTCTCATAATCTTTGTGTCAGGATCATCCAGGACTCGTGCCAGTGCGATAGTTAAGCAGCATACATTGGATACCAAACAGAGCAGGGAAGAACTCCATTGGAAATCCCAATTGCCCTATGATGAGTTTAGTACATTTTAAGCCTCTTTTGTGCTCACATTTAAGTAACAAATAGTGAAATCAGTTATATCAATTTGTACCTAAAAATCAACCAAGGATAGAAATCAACATTAGGAAAATGTTTCCTTCTAATGAAATACTAATCAGATAGCGCAGCCTTCTCCAGAGCAACTGCTACCTGCAAATGGAATAAGCTAGATGCATAAGTGCTCAGCAATTGAGAAATCAGTACATGTTGCAAGCAGAGCAGGCCATTGAGACTGGTTAGAAAGATAAGCTAACAAATATAACCAACAGGCAACGTTTACCTGTTTTTCAGACCTTCGATAAACTTGGGAATATTTTCGACTGTACCTGTCCAGCTTAGCATCTTAAGCAAAGCCTATAACAATCAATATGGCAAAGAGCATTGAAAAAGAAGAGGAGTGATACAGAAAGAGAGCTTTATTGTCTAAAATAGCATAGTTCTTTCTGCGTATTGTGCAGTTTAACCAGTCACTGTAGCACTGCTTCCAAGCATAGAATACAGTAAAAAGATGAAACGAACTACTATGTTACCTCATTCACTCCACCATGAAGAGGCCCATATAAGCCGCGGGCTCCACCAAGAGCATTGTATATATCAACACCACTGCAAAAACAGGTAGGGGCATTGTAATAAAACAATTTATGACAGCTTCGTTTTTTTTTATTTGGCTATCCTTGCCTACCTTTACGCAAGATGACGAGGAGCAACTGTAGAACAATACATTTCCTGTTCAGCAAGGGAGAATATCTAGCACATGAGCTAGTCAAGGATTAGGTTTATATGATATTCTACTGCTTCTGCAAGTTTTATTGAGGAAACTTATTAGGTCTAAGGCAGCCCCAAATTTTATACAGGAAAATTATTTACAAACTTGATTTAGAGCCCCTCATTTTCATATTTTTCTAAAGCGTTGCGTTGGAAACTGAGAATTCACCTTCCTTTTTAAAAGGATATGATAAAGCTAAAACGGTATAGTATAACCTTTTCAGAAGAAGGGGGTAAGGACAGGCAAACAAAATTGCATATCATTTTACAGAAACGATTTGTGCAGTAGCCAAGAAAACATTGATGGAATACATACAATGATTCAAGCATGTATAGGAAGTTTTTCGCAAAAGAAAGGTTGTTAGAAGGCAGAACCCGATGCCTCCCTGCCAACCTCAAATAAGCTGCTGCAGCTACAGTTGATGCCTGCAACAATAATTGACATCATTGCTGTTGAGCATACAAGTAGTTCAATAACGACAGATAAAATGGACATCCTTTATTTTAGTGAAGGACAAAGGAAATAAAGAAAGAAAATACAATGAGTAGACCTTGCCGCTTGGTGAATTGCTCTCTAAGATTAATGCTGTTGTATAACTTATAACCACGTATGCATTTTGTAAAAAATCAATATGATTCATTTACTGATTAGCCAAAGTCATTTGTCAGATATAACATTGTTCAATACTACACCAACAAGGATATTAATTAATGGTGTGGTCAGGTTGGCTTTGTAGAAGGGGCACAAGATTGGCCAGACTAATAGGATCCATTCCTGGATAGAGATAGTAGAACTAGTAATCTCAATGCTAATGGAGAAGTAACAGCAGTTCTCAGCAGTAATAGTTCACGTACTTCCCGCTGAAAAATATATAAGCAAACAAAAGTTTATGAGAAATCAGGGAAACACTATGCAAAAGAAAAAACTCATTCAAAAGTACTCGGGTGAAATCACATATTGACATGGTTCTGATGACCGACGAATAGGGCAATAATATCATTGTTGGGGAATGAGATAGCATTGCCATCTATTATATTATGTTATCACCAGCATAGTCCACATGTTTAGTTCCATTAGATTAAATAGTAAACTGAGTAACTAAAATGATTTTCACAAAATTGCTTCTATTACGCCACCTGAATCTATGTGACTTTAAGGTTGCAATTTGCAGAACATAAAAGATACATGTTTAATTTAACGGGCAAGAAAGTTTCCTTCAACTGAAATCAGGTGACCTAAGAGCTCTATCAAGATCATATCTATTCATGGTTCATGGAGACAATTTAAAATTGACTATTTGATCTAAGCATTGAAATGCAAGGAGAAAAAAGATTCTTCATATGAATCAACATTGCCAATCCAAATTATGTTAACAAACCACGGCTTGCCATTACTATTAATACAGTGCAGTTAGAAGTGTGGTCGTTTGCTTTATATAAAAATAGTCAACGCTCTATTTCATCAAAAGTTGAAACATTGTGATAGTGATAAATTGATCAGCCACAAAAAAATAAGTTAACTTAGCCTTAACAGAAAGAAAGAAAGAACATGAGCCCATTAATGAAAAAAAAATGGCAACCCTGGTCATAGCCTGGCAAGTCATAATCTCTGAGAGGTAGCAATAGATTCTTCAGTTAGATTTACCAAAACTCACCAGTCAGAATTTCAACATTTCAACACTTACATCTCTCTAGGAATTGAAGAAAACCGCAGAGTAAGAAGGCAGTAGCAGCAACTTTCAACAAAACAAGTGAAGAAGGTAACTCTCAGAGTAACCAAAACAGTTGACAGGGGAATCCACGTACAATCCCCAACTATAGTGCGCTACAGTTGCCGATTTATGTAACTACAACTAACTTCTGAAGGCTGATTCTTCAAATACTCCAGAAATTCATTCTTCAAGCATCATCTTTGTTGCATCTACTAGTATCCGTCTAAAATCATCCGAAGCCTCGCCAAGCAGAGTGTACCCTTATCTTCCACAGCATCATAAACTCCATTGATATGTCATATTAAAACAACAGCAACCTGTCAACCAAATACGAATCAGCTGGCTTTTAAGTAAATAATTATCAAGTTTTTGGCCTTATGAAGTTAGGAGGAAACAGATATGGCCTGGGAGTATCATAAATATTAAATTGCAGTGAATATTCAGTATAAAGTTGCTGAAAACGACTTGAGAATAATAGGATTAGAGATCATACAAATTTCTAAGGAATTTCAGAAAGAGAGAATAAATTTGAAGAGAATATCAAAATCAATCCCTTGAAGTTTTTGTTTTGAAGGTTATTATATAAAGTGCAAATTACTTAATTTGGGAATCGTTTAAACTAAAACAAGAATTTAAAATGAGAATTCAAATTATCTTAACAAAGTAAAAGAAACCATAATACGGAATCTTACATTAGATGAGGAAATTATCCCATTCAGAGTCTTAATTTCTTCATTTCTGACATCCGATGGATTTCATTCTTCCTCCTCGTAGATGAACTCGTTATCTATCACAACGTACGGGACATCTACAATCTTGGACCACTCTTTTCCTTCACCCCTTTTGCACCGTTTTTTCAGCCTAGGACATCCCCTAATAGATAACTGCAAAACGGAGGATGGGAGGCTGGGCAAGGATTTGACATCTGGGCAATTGAGAATATACAGTGACTGAAGGGAGCGTGGAAGTCTTGGCAAGGAAGTGATGTTTGGGCAATTATGAATATACAATGACCGGAGGGAGGGTGGAAGGCTCGGCAAGGATATGAGTTTTGGGCAATTATGAATTTTCAATGACTGAAGGGAGAAAGGAAGGCTTGGCAAGGATGTGATTGGGCAATCATGAATATTCAGTGACTCAAGGGAGAGTGGAAGGCTTGTCAAGTCATGAATATTCAATGACCGAAGGCTTGGCAAGGATGTGAGGTGTGGGCAATTATGGATCCACAATGACACAAGGGAGGAGAGATTTTGACAACCCTTGGGGAAGAAGCAATTCAATTTCGGCAAATTTGCTATTGACAAATGAATTAGAGAGGATGGCAACATCATTCCCACATCCTCCTGTGGAAAACACACTGTATCTGTACATCTGTTTATACAGAGATTTCTAAGAGTGGAGAATTTGTGGAAGCCCCATTCTGTCAGATACTTGTAGAAATTGACATCTGTAACTTTAAGTGACGTGAGGTTGTTCGTTAAACCTTCTTTAGTAGAGTATACGATACTTGGACAATTGTCTATGCTTAAGCTTTGAAGAGAGTTAAGGGTGTGCATTCGGTCGGGTAGGGCTTGTAGCTTCTCACAATTCTGAATTGAGATCGATAAATTGGGCATATTTGGAAGCCCGCCTTCCGGAAAGAGAAGAAGACTTGAACAATCACTTACACAAATCTCACGAAGACTGCTGACAGTATGTATGTCACAACTCATACTAGACATACAAATTATAGCATTTATACAGTCATTTAAATATGAGCTCTGTTATTTCTTTCAAAGATTGATCTTAGTATCACACAAAACAGAGTTTCTAATCACAACCACACCATTTCACTGTATATAGATACATTCAAAAATCAAAAGAGGCTCTACAGTATGGCTATGCTAATATAGAGCAGCGGTCTTTGGTTGCCAAGGGAACTCTGTCAGCAATGCCAAAAGTCCTCCATCCATAGCTCAATCTACTGATCACCTGAGGCACACAACAACTTTAATGAGTAAAACTCAGTAAGTAAGCTAGGTGAATATACAGTAATAAACAATAACAATAGAATTCAGTCCAGTATGAAACTATCCATTTCTAACTATACAAGCATTAGCTAACTCGTTAAAGAAAGAATGTCCCAGAGTTCACTTCGGTTACATTTGCGCTCCCGCGCCGATTTTCCTTCTAGACCTCTATAGGTCGATTCAACCTCACATAAGTGAGTTCACATTTCTCTACTCATCGCTTTTTCATGTACAATCACAATCACATAATGAGGAAGCTTCAATAGTATCAATTACAGTCACCTAGGGGAAAATGCTCTCTAATCAAGGTAGGACTTTTCATTTCACAGTCAATTCCCATATAATAGCTCAAGGCTAGTCTGACAATCCGGGTGATACCGGGCCCATGCTACCGAATCTCATCTAGAGAAACACATGGTCCAGACCTCCCCTCAAGTCATGGAACAGTACAGAACAGTACAAATACATTTAGATGCCTACACTTGAAATAACTCGAGGCTAGTCTGATAATCCGGGTGATACCGGGCCCATGCTACCGAATCTCATCTAGAGAAACACATGGTCCAGACCTCCCCTCAAGCTATGAGAGCTAAACTTCCTAGGTCTTGGCATGCCAATCACGTTTCATCATTCACAATCAGTCACATTAAAGAAGCTCTATATCAGGCTTCCAAAACAGTCACAATATCTCACATTCAAGCATCAAGTTGCTAGCATTTAATAGTGTTACAATCCACAAAATTACATACATACAGTACACAATTTATTGTGGCCTCAGAATAGTTAGCTTACTTACCTCGTATAGCTGCTTTTCGATGCTTGTGATTGACCTAAAAATAAAACAAAATCTCTTTTTAGGTCACCATACACTTGTAAAATATTTCCCCCTTTTTGGCTCTATTTCCATACTTACTTTGACAAACAATTCACAACAACAATTATCTACTTCCAAAAATTCACACCAGTAGGTAGACATCTTTTACACACATACCTCATGTCTCGTTAAAATTTTTAGAGCCAATTGGAATCATTTGGCCACTAAAAATAATCAAATTCATTACCTCAACAATTCTGGCATTGTATTCATTTCACTGAGCAGTGTAGACTTAAAAATTTGTAGGAATTGCAATCCTACTCAATTGGCTGTAAAAATTTACAGGGTGGTATATAACATATATATATACCTCCATACCAAAAATCAGGGCTTTTCAAGGTGCCTAACCCATTCAAATCCATTTATTTCTAACTGCCCTGTTTTGGAAACTAAAAATTCCAGTTTTAACAAGACAACTTTAAAAATCTATAACAATTCACACAGACCTTCAATCTCAGTGAAAATTTACAGTCTCATATATGACACATAAAAGAACTTGCATACCAAAAATCAGATAATTATATGAAGATTTGGACCTTCAACTAAAATCGTCTTCCCCTCCTCTGTTCTAAGACAGGGGACATGTGCAATACCATACCAGAAATTCAAAAATTCACTCCAAATCACCTACTTCGAATTTTTGAGTGAATCCAATTGCTATACACTCCTGGACATGTCTATTTTCATCCATAAAAATTTCAGAACAAGAAAATGTCCCCCTGATTTTTGGTAATTTTCGGAACAGGTACTGTTCAGTGTAACAAAATTTCCAGGATTTGAACTAAACTCTCAATTCTAGCTTATATCTTCATCTCCTTACTTAGATGCATTCAAAACTCATTCAAATTCACATCTCCATACAATTTCCAGCATACAAATAACAGTTCTCATACTCACATCACTACACAAGGAATTTCTTTAAATTAAATAAACAATAATACAAAGAATTCTAATTAGAAAATTGGTTCTTACCTTCTCCTCTTTTTTTTTTTTTCTCCCTTTCTTCCCTTGATTCCTTGATGCTTTGTGTGAAAATTTTCTGAGAGAGTAGAGGGCTGGAACGTGTATGTAAGGAGAGGAATGAAAGAATTCTAGAACTCTTCCCATTTATATATAAAATTAGGCCAAATTTTCATTTAGTCCTTCTCTCCTCCTTTATAACCATTAGACCCAATACTCTTTTAATTAAGCCCCTCATTCTTTCATTTATTACATTACAATTCAAATACATTACATATACATTAATACATATGTAACTATAACACATGATATAATGTACACTACAAAATTTAGGATATTACAACTCTCCCCTCCTTAAAAGAATTTCGTCCCCGAAATTCAGTACAATCATTCGAATAGAGAGGGGTATTTGGTACGCATTTCTTCCTCTAATTCCCAAGTTGCTTCTCCTATGGAGTGATTTTCCCAAAGTACTTTCACCAATGGTATGTTCCTCTTCCGAAGTCCATGTTCTTTGCGATCTATGATTCGGATCGGTCTCTCCTCATATGTAAGATCGGCTCTCAACTCTTGAAGTTCAGAACTCAGCACATGGGATGGATCCAAAACATATTTCCTTAACATGGAGACATGAAAGACATCATGCACTCCAGACAATGAAGGTGGTAAGGCAAGTTTATATGCTGCCTCTCCAATCCTCTCCAGAATCTCATAAGGGCCAATATATCTTGGACTCAATTTCCCTTTCTTTCCAAATCGCATCACTCCTTTCATAGGAGCAACTTTAAGGAAAACTTTATCTCCTGTTACAAATTCTAACTTCTTCCTTCGCTGATCAGCATAATTCTTCTGTCTGCTCTGTGCTGCATTCATTCTGTCCTTCACTTTTCGGATGATATCACATGTTTGCTGTACAATTTCGGGCCCAAGTATCTTTCTTTCACCAACCTCATCCCAATGGATGGGTGATCTACACTTCCTCCCATATAAGGCTTCATAAGGGGCCATTCCTATTGTGGATTGATAGCTGTTGTTGTATGCAAATTCAACCAAAGTCAAGTGCCTATCCCAACTATCATTGAAGTCCAACACACAGGCTCTAAGCATATCTTCTAGAATCTGGATGGTCCTTTCCGACTGACCATCTGTCTGAGGATGAAAAGCCGTGCTGAACTTTCGTTTAGTGCCCAAAGCCTTATGTAAACTTTTCCAAAATTGGGAGGTAAATCTTGGGTCCCGATCTGAAACAATAGATACCGGTACTCCATGTAGTCTCACAATCTCATCTACATAGAGCTGTGCATATCTATCCATAGTGAAGGTAGTGCGCACAGGAAGAAAATGTGCTGATTTTGTTAACCGGTCCACAATCACCCAAATTGCATCGCATCCATTCCTAGTCCTCGGTAGACTCACAACAAAATCCATAGTGATGTGTTCCCATTTCCATTCTGGTATTGATAGTGGATTTAGTAATCCCGATGGCCTTTGATGTTCAGCTTTAACTTGTTGACAAACTAAGCATTGTTCAACAAATTGAGCTATTTCCTTCTTCATACCAACCCACCAGTAGTTATTTCGGAGATCCCTATACATCTTTGTACAGCCAGGATGCACTGAATAAGGAGAACCATGTGCTTCATTCAATATTTCTCGTTTCAACTCTATCACATTTGGCACACATAATCTTCCTTCGAAGAATAATACCCCATCAGAAGAGATAACAAAACCTGGCCTCTTCCCCAATGGAACTTCTTCCCTTACCTTCTTCAAAAAGGCATCTTCACATTGACTCTTCTTGATCTTCTCAATAATGGTGGGTTGCACGACCAATGAAGCCAAATGTAATTTATTCAGCTGAACAATCTCAATAGCAAGTTTCTCCAGATCTTGCATTATTGACCGTTGTGTGGTAACTAAAGCAGCCAAATGTCCAGAAGACTTTCTACTCAAGGCATCCGCCACCACATTCGCTTTTCCAGGATGATAATTAATGACACAATCATAATCCTTGACCAATTCCAGCCATCGCCTTTGCCTCATATTTAATTCCTTCTGAGTGAAGAAATATTTAAGGCTCTTATGGTCAGTATAAATCTCACATCTTGCTCCGTATAAGTAATGCCTCCAAATCTTTAATGCAAATACCACTGCTGCCAGTTCTAGATCATGGGTAGGGTAATTCTTCTCATAGTCCTTCAATTGTCGAGATGCATAGGCTATAACCTTGCCATTTTGCATCAAAACACACCCCAACCCTTTCTTAGAAGCATCACTGTATATCACAAATCCTTCTGAACCAGAAAGGATAGTCAGTACTGGAGCTGTCACCAATCGGTTCTTGAGTTCCTGAAAACTTTTCTCACAGTCTTCTGACCATACAAAAGCTACATTCTTCCTAGTTAACGGTGTTAAGGGCGAGGCTATCTTGGAAAAGCCTTCAACAAATCTCCTATAGTATCCGGCCAATCCCAGAAAGCTACGCACTTCAGTTACATTAGTCGGTCTCGGCCACTTCACAATAGCTTCCACTTTATTTGGGTCTACTAAGATTCCATCACCTGAAACAATATGACCCAAGAAAGAAATCTGGTTGAGCCAAAACTCGCATTTCTTGAATTTGGCATACAGTTTCTTCTCTCTCAATAACTGCAATAACCTTCTCAAATGCTCTTCGTGTTCTTCAAAATTCTTAGAATACACCAAAATATCATCAATGAACACAATGACGAATTTATCCAAGAATTCCTTAAAAACACGATTCATAAGATCCATAAAAGCAGCTGGAGCATTCGTGAGTCCGAAAGGCATCACCAAGAATTCATAGTGCCCATACCTCGTTCGAAAGGCAGTCTTGGAAATGTCTTCCTTTCTGATCTTTAACTGATGGTATCCGGATCGAAGATCAATCTTAGAAAACACACTTGCCCCATGTAACTGATCGAGTAGATCATCAATCCTTGAAAGTGGATACTTGTTCTTTATAGTCACCCGATTCAACTCACGTTAATCAATGCACAATCTCATTGTCCCATCCTTTTTCTTCACAAACAGAACTGGTGCTCCCCAAGGAGAGACACTGGGACGGATGAAACCCTTATCCAGTAACTCCTGTAACTGCTCCTTTAATTCTTTAAGTTCCGTTGGTGACATCCGATATGGAACTTTGGATATAGGAGTGGTTCCCGGTAAAAGATCGATAGTGAACTCAATTTCTCGATCGGGAGGGAGTCCGGGTAATTCTTCTGGGAACACATCTGTAAATTCATTTACCATTGGAATGTTCTGAATACTCTTTTCGTCCTTCGGTGTCTCCATAACACAAGCCAAGAAACCCATACATCCCTTCCGAAGGAACTTTTGGGCTTTCAAAGCTGAAACAATCCGTGGCAATGTAACTATATCCACCCCGACAAAGCTGCACTCCAATCCGAGTGGAGTATGGAATACCACTTTTTTCTCAAAACACTTGACATCTGCATGATATTTAGACAGCCAATCCATACCCAAAATCACATCAAAATCACGCATCTCCAAGATGATTAGATTGGCCTCTAATTCTTGGCTATCTATTTTAATCGGGCAGGATATCAACTCTTCTTTAGCACACAATGCCATCCCCGAAGGAGTAGAGACACACATCTCAACCTCCATAATTGAAGGCTTTACCTCCACTTTATGAGCAAAAGTACGAGACATAAAGGAATGAGTGGCACCCGAATCAAATAATACATGAGCATTATGACCAAGAACAGAGATAATACCAGAAACAACCGATGGAGCCTCCCGTGCTTCAGTGGTGGTATGGGCATAGACTCTTCCTTGAGCTCGTGGTTCTCTACCCGATGCATTCTGAACTCTACCAGGAGTAATAGGAGCTTGACTGGCTTCAGGACATGATGCAATAAAGTGTCCAGTTTTTCCACACCGGAAGCACGCTCTAGTCTTGAAATGACACATTCATTTATGTGTTCTGTGGCATGTGTCACATACAGGAAATTCTTTCCTACCCGTATTCTGCTTCTTCTTTCCTTTGCCTTTCTCGAACCGTTTGCTATTATTCCTCCATGGCTTCCTTGGTTGAGAACCAGAACCCTTTTCTTTAAACTTGTCAGCTTCAGTCATTTCTTCATCTCTGTCCAATATCTGAGCCTTCCTCAGCACTGCACTGTAGCTTTTCAATTCAAAAGATGCCACGTGCCTTCGAATTTCTGGTTTCAGGCCTCTCTCAAAGAGCTTGGCTTTCTCCTCTTCTGTATTGATGAGGTGTGGAGCAAATCTGGAGAGAGCCTCGAACTTCCTTTCATATTCTGTGAGGGACATGAACCCCTGAGTTAACTGTAGAAATTCAGCAATCTTCTCATTCTTCAATGACTGAGGGAAGTACTTGTCATAAAACAACTCTTTAAACTGAGCCCAAGTAAGCACTCCATCTTCTCCAGTGTGAGCTCTCTTGGTCATTTCCCACCAGTAACTTGCACTATCGTCTAGCATAAAAGTAGCACATGTGAGCCGTTGTGTATCAGTACACCCCATAAGCTCGAATATTCTCTCCATTGTACAAACCCATTCTTCTGCAGCTAATGGGTTTGTTGAGCCTGTAAAGGATGGAGGGTTGAGTCTTCTAAACTGCTCCACAACTTGTATATTTTCAGAAGTGGTGGTGGAACTAGGTTGTGCAGCCTCCCGCCTCACATCAGTCAAAATCTGTACTAACTCCTGGACTGTAGTGTCCTGAGCCCGTGAGCTGCTACTAGTCCCAACTTGCCTCTTCGATCTTCTATTTCTGACCAAAGCAGGTTCATCCAGCTCCAAGGTTCGTCTCACTCTAGATGTGGTACTACCTCTTCTCATTTCCTCCACGGTGGGGTTATCGGCCCTCCTGGGTCGTCCCGGTCGAGACATGACTATCAATTCTGATCATTAGAACAGAATGAGGCACCATATAAATAACGATAATTCTACTAATAATAATAATTAGCACTCCTCATCATATACAACCATTTTAGAGATTTCAATATAGAAATTAAACAATTATCAATCTTACTTACTATGGAGGATTTGGCATGGACATGGTTCCCTTGACCGCTTGCAACAAAATGTCTACAGAACCTTAAACCTATGCTCTGATACCACTACTGTCACAACTCATTCTAGACATACAAAATATAGCATTTATACAGCCATTTAAATATGATCTTTGTTATTTCTTTCAAAGATTGATCTTAGTATCACACAAAACGGAGTTTCTAATCACAACCACACCATTTCACTGTATATA